>OX101755.1:152933624-154133624 GCA_944452675.1 Tachina lurida | reverse complement strand
AACATGAGATTGAAGTATAAATATTTATTTCAGTGTTGCCGATTTGAAATATTTCACATTTATAAAAATAAAAAAAAATATAAAAACAAATTCAAAAAATTAAATAAAAATATAATAAACCAAAAAAGTTTGTTTAAGTAGAACAAAAATAAGCAAATTAACTCACATGTGCATAATGGCAAGCCTGTTGTAAATTTAGAAATGGTAAAATTGAGCTTTCATTACAAAAAAAGCTTTCAGCAAATTGTAATACGATGAATCAAAACAATTCACATATTCCATTTGCAATAAAGGCTGAGTATATAAAGCAGAAATCTACACCATACACAGTGGACCAAACACAAAAGAACGCTAATGATGAAGGTGTAGTGGCCTCCGAAAACAGCTAGTTGTTCCGTTCTACTAATTATTTGTCAGAATATTTGCAATTAACTATGGTGTTATTTATTCATTAATAATTATCACATGTAATTTGGCTTAAAAGCGATACGATCATAAATAAAGGAACAAATGAATTTCGAACAATAATTATAAAACTAACTCAAATCAGTTTATTTCTTTATATATTTTTTGCAAATTTTACTATTTACAGGCTTAGCAATTTCTTCAAGACATTTATAAATTTTTCGCTAACTTGCGTTTTTTTCGCGTTTCTTTTTCAAACTTTTTTATTTTTAATGGCTTTTGCGGTTTCTTATCAATTTTAGGACTTGCTTACGATTTTAGAACTTCTCGCGAATTTTTGCAAACTTTTGCCGATTTTTAAACAAAATAAGACTGTCATCATTCCACTGTTAGTAAGTTTTTGCAGTTTTAGCGAATTTTAATCAATATTGTGGCTTGTTTAAAATTTTGCAACTTTTCGCGAACTGTCGTGGTTTTTGCTTTATATAATTCTTTCTGCCAAAAAAACCGACTTCAATGCAAAGATCTGATAGAAGAAGATAAGAAGAAGTACGTGAAATATAAAATTATTGTGTGTTTTTCAGGGCTTAGCTTTATAAAAATCGGTTAAGTAGAACCGCATTAAGTATAGTAATAAATTTTAATGGGCTAACTCCGCCCATTTTTTTAACTTTCTAATTGTGTAATTGCAAGAACCAAAGGTGTTCGCAGCAATAAAATAAGTAGAATATCATGAAATTATATAAAGAAAATTGTGGTGTGGGTCGCAATGGTACCAATGGGACGCTATACCCTCTCAGACAACAAAATAATTTTTACAATCGGTCTAAAATGTACCGAGTTATGAAGTAACACACCTAAAAAAAAAAAAGATGAACGAATTGTTAACCTGCTCCTATTTTTGAAGTCGGTTAAAAAGTATAATTACTTTTGTAATTAAATTTAAAATTTTATAACTTTCTTTTTTATTTTGCAATATAAAATATTTCTAGGCAATAATTTGTTTTACATATTTTACTATCAGGGCAATTATGAATAAAACTCCCAGGGAAAATTTTCCCAGGGAACAATTCCAACTAATGGCAAGTGATAGGGAAAACAAAAAATTCTAATTGGAAAAGGGAGAAATTTCCCTGGGAGTTTTATTCATAATTGCCCTGTATATTGTCAACACTATCTTTTCCGATAGTCAGGCAGCTCTTAAGTCTCCCCTTTCATAGGAATTCCGTTCCGTTCATTACAAAAGCTATCCATACGGAACAAGGTTTCCATTTATTGGATACCTGGCCACAGCGGTCATCCAGGGAATGAGGAAGCGGATGAACTGGCCAAGATGGCCTCTTCTGCTCCTTTTATGAGCCCAGAGCCGTTTTGTGGCGTAAGTCGGTCGACTATAATGTCTGTGATCAAATAAGATGTCACTTCGACCGCTAAGGAGATGTGGATGTCTTCTTCTGGTTTAAGACAGGCCAAGGCTTTGATGCAGCCATTTACATATAAGGGCATCCTGAACTTCAACAGGAATAATTTACGGCTTGTTACTGGTTTTCTGTCTGGTCACTTTGGACTGAACTATCCTCTGTGGAAAAGTGCTTGTGCTTGGAGGATGGCGAGACGACAACACGCATTCTTTGTGAGTGTATCGTATTATGTAACAGTAGAAGGCGTGTTTTTCATTCTGAGTTTCTGTTTTCAGATGATATTGGGCGGGCCTCTCCAATATATGTACTGACCTTCATAAGGAGAGTCATACAGAGATTGAATTAATCTAATTCGTAGATCTATGGTATAAAATATCCATCAGGTGTCGCAGATTTTCCCCCTATTCTAAACTAATATTGTCAACACTGTTTATGTTTTGTAGCCATCACAAATAGAAAAGTTTAATTTGATTACAACGACAAATGTAGCACGGACAACAACCTGCAGCCTGTTGCCTTGTTGTAGAGCTGGATTCAACTTGTTCAGTCGTTCATTTTAGACACAAACCGATAATCAAACCCGTTTAAATCATTTGGGTTTGATCATAGGTTCGTGTCTAAAATGAACGATTGAACGAGTTGGACCTAGCTCTACTTGTTGCCATCAAAATAATCATTCTCATATAAACATGTGTATTCTATCCTTGACATTTTGTAGTCGGTAGCTTTCTGTGGTGAGTGTGTTTAATGCTGAACTAAAGAAAAATAGTAAAAATAATTTTAAATTATATATACATACATATGTATATACTTCTGCGGCTCCTTCTCTGCAGTGAATATCTTGAGGTATATCTTCATCTCTTTTTACATCTCCAGCCTCTTGCGCTTCATTAAATTTTATTAAAAAAATAAATTTTCAAAATTATTTTAAAAACGTTACCAATTGGGTCACATTAAGGACTCTCAAGAATTTTTTTTTATTATATTAAAAAATGTGCTTATTTTTAAGTTGCAGCTTTTCTTTGAGTGTGTATGTACTCGTACTCGTCGTAGCCATTTAAAAATTGATTCTAAAAAACTAATTATTTCATTAGAATTAATTGTTATTTACGTTATTATAACATTATTTTTTTCTGTACTTATCATACGAGGGCGGTTCGGAAACTTCTTAGCCTATCAATGAAAGAGAATAGTTAGTTTTTCAAAAATATTTTTATTTTTCAATATAATCTTCTGAAACTTCAATACACTTGGTCCAACGCTTTTCTAGAAATTCTATCCCTTGATTAAAATAGTTTTCCTCAAGGTCTTCAAAATAGTGGTTTACAACTGTAATTGCATCTTCATTTGAGGTAAAACGCTTGCCAGCAGGGAATTTTTTTAGTTTTTTTAGATTTGGGAACAGGTAAAGGTCACTGGGAGCCAAATCAGGAGAATAAGGTGGGTGGTCAAGCAACTCGTACTTTAATTCGTTGATTTTAGCCATTGTTAAAACACTCTTGTGCGCTGGTGCGTTGTCTTGATGAAAAATTATTTTTTTGTGTTGTAAGCCAGGACGTTTTTCTCGAATTTGTACATTTAATTGATCCAAAAGGTTGCAATAGTACTCTGAATTTATTGTTTTACCCTTTTGCAGATAGTCAATCAATAAAATACCTTTGAAGTCCCAAAAACAACAACCTTACCAGCCGATTGAACTGTTTTTGCCTTCTTTGGGGCACTTCCTCCAGCTTCAGTCCATTGTTTGGATTTGTTCTTTTGTCTCTGGAGTATAGTGGTGGATCCATGTCTTATCAACAGTTATGAAACGACGCTTAAAATCCATTTTATTTCGCTTAAAACGATCCAAACAAGCATGAGAAATGTTCATTCTTATGCGTTTTTGGTCGACTGTTAACAAATGCAGCAAGGCACCCATCTTGCAGAAAGCTTTTTCATCTGTAGTTCTTCATGCAAAATTAAATGGACTCGATCATTTGAGATGCCCATGATATTAGCTATTTCACGCACTTTTATTCGTCGATCATTTAATACCATATCATGCACTTTGGCTACAATTTCTGTTGTTGTTGCTGTTTTTGGACGTCCACTACGTGGTTCATCTTCAATGCTTGTACGACCACGTTTAAATTCAGCAACCCAATTTTTTACTGTTGCATATGAAGGAGCACTTTCACCTAACACATTCACCATATCATTATGAATTTCTTGTCCCGATAAACCTTTTTTATGTAAATATTTAATGACACCACGCATTTCTAATTTTTACATTGTTAAAAAATCGCGAATGCGTCTTTTGTGAACACCTGTTTCTATATGAAGGAGTTGCCAGATCGAAACAAAATTTAACATGTGTTCATAGCAGAGATGGAAGTTTCCAAAACACTTAACTTTTTTCTGTTTATACCGCGCTTTTTGTGCTAGTCTAAGAAGTTTCCGAACCGCCCTCGTATGAATAATCATGCGACTGGAGTGAAATGAATACAAATAAATAAAATTAATTTAACTACAAACGCATACATACATACATATGTACATACCTATATTTAATTTTATTGTCTTAAAAACTATTTACATTTTTCAAATGATTAAAATATGCTTTTAGAAACAAGTCATAGAGTCTACCGATGCACAGTGGCGTGAATTAAAAAAAAAGTGGTAAAAAGTCCGCAACTTTTGAACTAGTTAACCGATTTCGATGAAACCAACTGTTTTGGAAAGTACAAGTGTTGAAATTTTTAGAAAGCATATTTTGAGGCACCCTGTTGTAAGACAGGGTAGCTCCAAACAGCCTCAAAGTGGGAAAGTGCGGGTATCGAAATTCTTTCGGAGCTTGTAACTTTTGTAAATAGGGACCGATTTCAATAATTTTTTCAGCGGGACAATCTACGTTAAGAAATAAAAATAAAACATGCTAAGAGTACCATTTTATCTCTTTCAGTTTCAAAGTTATTTGACTTGAAAAATTTATTTTTTAATTTTTGGCCCTGACTTTTTTTATTCGTTAGTACATAACTTCTTTATTACTTGGCAAAAATCAGTATGTTTTAATGTTTTTGAAAGAAAACTTCATTACAATTCATATAAAAAAATTTTTTTTTTGATATCTCAAAAATTGTAGCAAGGAATAATTTTGCAATTTGGATTTTTAAAAATTATGAAAAAATTTGGTATATTTTGTGAAAAAAGTATTCTTAATTTTTTTGGAATATTTTAAAAAATTATTAAGTATTTGATAAAAACTTTGATTGTATCTGAGAAAGGAGACATTGAGAAAGGCTGTGAAATAAATTTTGGAGATTCTTGTTGGTGCACCCTACATTCAGCATTGGTCGAAAACTAGCAATTTTTTTTCAAAAAATCCGATTTTCGGATGTGGCAAAAAAATTGCACGGTCGTTTTTGTAAATTTTTTGGTTTTTTATAATAAATAATTTTGTTGTAAGTAATCTGTAAGAAACTCTTGACATCCTACACATAAATGTAGGCAGGAGAGGAGATTTTCTAAAAATTCTAAAATTTTTCTAACACAATTTTTCCCAATAAGAAAAAAGTATTATTAAATTATAAATTGGGAATCATTTTAATTTTTATCAATAGTATACATTTAGCTTTGCAAACTGGAAAAAAATTATTCTCCTACCTTCAATACTTTTTGAAATATTCGAAATCCAATTTTGATTAAAAATTTTAATTTTCTACATTTTTTATTTTTTTCTAAATTATTGATCTTATTTTCTTTACTGCAAATGTTTCTTAATTTTTTCTATGTTATTACAATAGTAGATATAATTGTCTATTCAACGGTATATAATATGTATTCCTTTGCCATTATATCAGTCTTAAAATGTATACACAAATATAACACCTCAGGTAACAATTTACGTGTTTTATCTGATACTCAAACAAACCCACATTTTTTATGAACTCTTGAAGTATATTTATATACCTACAAGGACAAATAGATTGAGTTCTTTATTTATTTAAAAAAAATTAGTAGTTAACATTAGAACATTAAATTACGAACATTTTTTTATGTAGCTCCTTTTTAAACGCATATAAATTCCCTAAGTTGTGAATATAATTTGACAGAGAATTCCAGAGACTTTTTGCCATGATATCAGATATTTGTTTGTATGAATATAAATACTTATGTATCAAGAGATATATGTACAATGTACATATGTATGTATGAGTATGAAAACTTACAACTAAATTTTTCCTTTTGATTCTGATAATTGTATTAAAAATATATTTAATAAGTTCAGTTTCATTTTCCTTATTACTCGTATCTAAGTGCATGGATACATACATATGTTGTTTTTAATTTATATTTGGGTTTTACTTCAAGAATTTGCTTTAAAATAATCTGAGACATCATGGCCTAGCAAGCTATTAATTTCCTCTGCTTCGGGATCGTCCTTCTCGATTTCAATACTTATTTTTGGCAACCATTTCATTCTTATGCCTTGTAGGACTGGATCTGAAGACAATAGCAAATGATGCATTAAATCATTATTTTGAGCAACTCTAGAGCATCTACGTGTATTGAAAAGTCGATATTGCTTAACATCTCTATTTCTAGCTTCCTGTGCTTCTTCGGTTAGTTCCCCCAGAGGAAGAATGTTGTTTTCTATTATTTCTTTTGTATGTGCTAGCACTTTATGTACTGTTGGAGTTATTGATTTCCATGGATATAATTCATTTATTAGAATCAGGGTGTCTTTTGCATATTTTTCAAATTTGTCCTTACTAATTAACTTTTTGCTATTTATGACGGCCAGTATTATTTTGAAACGTCTTATGAGATTAAAGCTAATACCAGTTATAGAAGATGTGGTTTCAGGGTCATCAAAAAATCGCCTGGCAGTGTTGCCATTATTGGAGTTTCCATAGCCATATAAAGGTTTGTCAATGATTAAGCCACGTTTCATAAACTCATCTTGAATTCTTTTCTTTTCATCCAACCGTATCTGTTTTTAAGCAGAATTATTCGCAACTGGAACGTTCTGAAGTTCTGGTACACTGCGATATTTACTGTCGTAAGATAGGTGTAAAATGTACTCCATGAATCGAATCCGAGCATGAAGTGGTGATATTCCAAGCTTAAGGGCATCTTCATTAGTTGGAGTATAATTCTCAATGTCCTTAAAATCGGAATTTTTCTTTCCGCATATATTACAAATCAAATAAGATTTTGTATCGGTTATTGCATTTGCAACTTTTCCATCTATCATTGTTAAATAAGGTCTAAAAGATACTGTTATTACTCGTCCTAATATATGAACGTCAATGGGTTCCATATTAGAAATTTCATGTTTTATACCATCAACCAGATTTTGAGTTGTTTCTTTGTTTTCCTTGATGTATTCAAAACGTATTGGTCGGCATAAAAACTTTGAGCCTGGAGTAGTATTTACCCACACATCTTTAAATGCATTTTTACTTGTTGAAGGCATTTCATTATGTAGTCGAAGCCTTAATGGTACTAACGATGCCATTAAAACTTTGGAAAAGTCATTATCGTATTCACTGGGCTGTCTATATTCTGAAAATCCAGATGATCCATCACATCCCCATTTGTATATTAGTGTTAGTTCAGAATTATTACATGTATCTAAGTCTCTTTCGTCAAAAGTAGCGATGAGTCTTGATGCTGTATTATGAAGAAGGTCTGACAAACTAATGACTGCACTTCGGCTATCCACTGTTATCGGATGTGGCAAAATTTCCGATTTTCTTTTTAACAACAATGTACTTGATGGCAAAGGCCCACTTTTTTCTTTAAGCACCTTCCTTAAGATATCGTATTTATTTCTTGAAAGGCCCAAATTAAGAATGAGTGCTAGTCCATCTTCCACCGTAAAATGTTTACTATATTTTGGCGTTGGAATGCTTTCCACCATCCGTCTTAATCTTTTTGGAGACGCAACTGGTAGCACATCTACGATTTTGCCTGCTTCTTTAAGTTGAGTCTTCGCTAAAATCAATTTGAATGAATCTTTGATTTCATTTTCCGAATACGTATTTATCAAGTCTTCTTGTTTAATCCTTTTGCTCCTGCGTTGAACGTTATCGTAATCTTTATTTGGCCGACCAAACTTCTTTGGGTATATTTCCGTAGATAGTCCCATATCTAACCAATCCTGATTTTTATTCTGAAATTTAGAAATTGATTTATTGCATTCACGTATCTTCTTTTCATATAATTTAAAAAAATTTTCAAGTTTTTTCGATAAATCGGTGTTTACAGATAAACCATATGTAGTAGATATTATGTACATCATTTGGTCTACCTTGTCCAACCGAGTACTACCATCAGTGAGGTTTTCCCACATTAATTTGCAGAGCGATTTATTTTTAATTGTTATTTCCATGATAGCTATAACTGAAATAATGACATTAAATGCATCGCAGCTTAAATAAATAGCTATTTTACAAGCTACGAATAAAAAACCGATACAAATATCAGGTAAAACCACACCCATATTGGAGATGTGCGCGCAGCTACCTTTGTCCTTGTGGGTATATAAATATACTGTGTGTATATAAATTCTTATATTTTATTGTATTTAAGTAAAGAAAGTATTTAATAACAGCTTCAAGAGTTCATAAAAAATGTGGGTTTGTTTGAGTAACAGATAAAACACGTAAATTGTTACCTGAGGTGTTATATTTGTGTATACATTTTAAGACTGATATAATGGCAAAGGAATACATATTATATACCGTTGAATAGACAATTGTATCTACTATTGTAATAACATAGAAAAAATTAAGAAACATTTGCAGTAAAGAAAATAAGATCAATAATTTAGACAAAAATAAAAAATGTAGAAAATTAAAATTTTTAATCAAAATTGGATTTCGAATATTTCAAAAAGTATTGAAGGTAGGAGAATAATTTTTTTTAAGTTTGCAAAGCTAAATGTATACTATTGATAAAAATTAAAATGATTCCCAATTTATAATTTTATAATACTTTTTTCTTATTGGGAAAAATTGTGTTAGAAAAATTTTAGAATTTTTAGAAAATCTCCTCTCCTGAGTTTCTTACAGGTTACTTATAACAAATTTATTTATAATAAAAAACCAAAAAATTTACAAAAACGACCGTGCAATTTTTTTGCCACATCCGAAAATCGGTTTTTTTGAAAAAAAATTGCTAGTTTTCGACCAATGCTGAATGTAGGGTGCACCAACAACAATCTCCAAAATTTATTTCACAGCCATTCTCAATGTATCCTTTCTCAGAAACAATCAAAGTGTTTATCAAATACTTAATAATTTTTTAAAATATTCCAAAAAAATTAAGAATACTTTTTTCACAAAATATACCAAATTTTTTCATAATTTTTAAAAATCCAAATTGCAAAATTATTCCTTGCTACAATTTTTGAGATATAAAAAAATTTGTTATTTTATATGAATTGTAATGAAGTTTTCTTTCAAAAACAATAAAAGATACTGATTTTTGCCAAGTAATAAAGAAGTTATGTACTAACGAATAAAAAAAGTCAGGGCCAAAAATTAAAAAATAAATTTTTCAAGTCAAATAACTTGGAAACTTAAAGAGATAAAATGGTACTCTTTGCATGTTTTATTTTTATTTCTTAACGTAGATTGTCCCGCTGAAAAAATTATTGAAATCGGTCCCTATTTACAAAAGTTACAAGCTCCGAAAGAATTCCGATACCCGCACTTTCCCACTTTGAGGCTGTTTGGAGCTACCCTGTCTTACAACAGGGTGCCTCAAAATATGCTTGCTAAAAATTTCAACACTTCTACTTTCCAAAACAGTTGGTTTCATCGAAATCGGTTAACTAGTTCAAAAGTTGCGGACTTTTTACCACTTTTTTTTTAATTCACGCCACTGTGCGATGTTCATGCGCGAGTTGGAATCAAAAATTTTAAAGAAAATTGGATAACAAATAGTACATACTACGATTACACACGTCTGTTTGATTGCGAACTATTTACCACGAATTCTGTAAAACAGAAAGAAACCTTTTTTTTTGTTTTGTTAAGTTAGAAATTTTGAACGAGTATGTAAGTACATACATAGGTACTGTGTGCTCGTACGGGTAGGGTACAATGCTTATGAGGTCAACGACTTTTAAAATTACTTCTCCACTTCTTTTATATTTTTTGTCTTTATGATAATTGAATGTTATTTAAAAATCAAATTTCATGAGTAGTTGTTAAAATTGAATTTTATTTTTTTAAATAATTAGTTCTATTATTTTTGTCTTGTGTTTCGCTAACACTTGTCGCATGACATTTTAATAACAAACAAATTTAGTTTCCAAAAATAAATACCTACTACATACATACATATACTTAATTTAACATTCGGAAAAAACAAGATATTTTGTCGCCAGATAATTGTTGTCTACATTTTATGTTTCTTCTCTCCTTAACAACATAATAATTTAGTTTAATAGTATAACCATACATAAATATATGTATGTATGTATTATTTGTATATACAATAGCCCAGCTAGCATTTTGTATCATAATCGAATCTTTTCCGAATCAGCTCGACGGGAAAAATAACCGCATATGAGCTCATTTTTTGATCATAAATGATACTCCCGTTGTGAGAAAATGGTACCCTACAGATGAATCATGCCAAAGAATCATTTGTGATACAATTTGCTGGTTCATTTTTGAGAAATTTTCTGGTAGTATTAAAACATTAAATCACCTTTTTTGCGGTTTCTTTGCATTTTGTTCCTCTATTTTCCAGAAATCATTATTTGATGATAAATATGAATCATAAGTGAATCCTTTTTCAATCACGGAAGTGATAAATCAGTTTTTAATCATTAAAAGTGATCTGAAGAGAATCATATAAGAGATTTCTGCAAAAAATGATCAGGCAATTGCCAGCTGGGAACCCAGCTAGCATTTGGGTGCTTATTTTTTGCAGATATCTCTTATATGATTCTCCTCAGATCACTTTTGTTGATTAATCACTTGGGTGATTGAAAAAGGATTCACTTACGATTCATCTATATGATCAAATAAAAATTTCTTGAAAATAGACGAACAAAATGCAAAGAAATCGCAAAAAGGCGATTGGATGATTTAATACTACCAGAAAATTGCTCAAAAAGTAATCAGCAAATCGTATCATAAATGATTCTTTGGTATGATTCATCTGTAGGGTACCATTTTCTCACAACGAGAGTATCATTTATGATCAAAAAATGAGCTCACATGCGGCTCTTGAAGTCGATTAGAGTGGACAATATTTAATAATCATATCGTGCCCATAACCACAAAAAAGCGTAAGCGGCATAACTAGTTTTCGAACTTAATTTTTTTTTTACCAAAACGATCGTCAAAAAACGAGGTCCAAAAAATGTGTCGTTTAAGCTTTTTTGGCGGTTATAGGTCGATAGAAGACAAATTTTTGATAGAATAAATAAATAAAATTTAAAAAAATATTTTACTTCCTTCTTGTTACAAATTTACACTAAAAATAAAAAAATATCAAAGAAATTATAGAAAATATTACATAAATATCAAGTGTATAGATATTGAATTTGCTTGTTGATACGAGTACCTTAAGAGTTTGGTTGATGACCTGTTATGGCTGTTCGCACGAGCTCAGTTAAAGGCTTATCAGTTGAAACACACCGATACATAGTTTTAACAAATTTAAGTGTTGAATACCATGACTGGCTTCTTGTGAAGTACAGTCTTGATTTCAAATTGAAAAAGTATTTTGAAAACAATTTGAAATAAATAAATTCAGTAAAGTGCGACTTTGACTCGCGCACGTGTTGGTCTTTGAGCATTTATTTTAATATGGCGTTTTTTCTTGTGTTTTTGACGTTTTTTTCATCTGATATTTTTTTTTTGTTTTTTAGCTTTTTTCTCGTTTTGGGAATTTTTTTTTCAGTTTTTGGTGTTTTTTCCATTATGGCGATTTTTTCATTTTGGCGTTTTTTTCCATTTTGCGATTTTTTTAATTTTGGCGATTTTTTTAATTGGCTATTTTTTTACATTTGGCGATTTTTTTTAATTTTGGCGATTTTTTTAATTTTAGTTATTTTTCCGATTTTTTGCGATTTATTTTTTGGCGATTTTTTTTTCGGTTTGGCGATTTTATAATTTTGATATTTTTTTGTTTTAACGTTTTTGAAAATTTCAAGAGTTTGGCTCTTACGGTTTCCAAGATACAGCAAGTTGTCAAAATTACATAGTAAAAATTGCATTAACTGATGGAACACCCTTTAATTAAAATTTTTTTAAATTTTAGTGTTAATTGTTGTAGTCTGTATAAAAATGCACTATCCTTACAAATTTCAAGTGTATATATGTACATACAATTGTATCTATATGAAATGGGACTTTAAAATTTTTCGTTGCTCATTTTGGAACACCCTTTAATTTTTAACTCTCATGTATTTGTTGTTGTAGCGGTCTGTCCAAATTTCAGATCCGTAGTTCTCGAGAAAATAACCTGTGACAGACAGACGGACAGCTTAGCGAAAACAATAGGGTTCCTTTTCACCTTTGGTGTACGGAACCCTAAAAATTGCCTTCCCAACAAAAAAGGGAAACTTTTTTCAAATTGAGAAAATCATTTATTCTCATCTTACTTTCAAATGTTATTCTCACATATTTTTCATCTTAATTCAAGGGTTTGACTTTATGTTTGCTGGGTTGTTGTCGCCGAGACCTGATTGGCTGTTGTACTCTTGACGGTGTGAAAGCACAAAGCTCTTTTATAAAAGCTTGCACATTAAACTGATTCACTTCAAAATTAGATTAATCCTACACATATTTTAATATTTTAAATACGAATTTTTTATATTTTTTTAAAGCAATACATACCTACATATCGTTACCTTAATATAGAAAGGCCCTAACTCATTCTTTTTTTTAAATTAAGTTTTTGGAATATTTCGATAGAAGAACATCTAAAAAATCGAACAAAATAGTGACTTAAGGTAACGATATGTATGTGTGTATTGCTTTAAAAAATACATCTTTAATTCGTTAACGTGCCTCCCGAAGTTAGTATAGCTGGCCACCCTTGCTATATGCCTTCGTATATACAAATTTTTTTTATTTGATGTGTGCTAATTTTAACAAAATTTGTTTATTATTTTGTGAGTGATGTTTTGACCGAAACTAAAGTGTGACAAAATCAATATAAAATACATATTGATAATATTGACATGATGTTAAAATGTCAAAAGTGTTGTATTCCCAGTCGAATTGTAAATTATACGAGTTGGAATAAAGTTTTTTTGCTTGTTATTGTTTAATAAAGGAGTTGTTGAATGAAAGTTAACTTTTCTCTGATTGTTCGAATTTGCTTTTTAAGAAAATAAAATACTTATAAAGGTAATTAATTGGTCACGGTTATATACATAACTCAATACTTTCATTTGGAAAGACTCAGTCCAACAGATATTAAAGCCGATCGCTGCTTCGTCTACGGCTATAAAATATTGGGTGGCAGAGTTTAAAAGATCCTGTACGAGCTGCCAAGACGAACACAGTAATGTTTGACAACTTGAGTTGTCCACGCCAGAAAGGGTTAAGAAAATCCACATAGTATTGGATGATCGTCGACTGATGATTCGTGAGCTAGCTGAAGTATTCAAATTCACATCACATATTGACCGAAAACTAAAGCTGTGTGCAAATCGGTCCCGTGTTTGCTCAGAATAGATTATCCTATATCAGCGTTTAAGTGATGAAATGTTGAAGAAAAGGCGGCATTTGGTAGAAAAGAAAGTTTTGTTTCATCAAAACGATACACCAGGTCACACATTCACTATTACGATGGCCACAATCATTGAATTAAAGTTCGATAACTTATTTTCCAGTTTTGGGTCCCTCGTATTATTTTATATTTCCTAAGGTGCCATGCACATATTGCTTAAAGATCCAAAGGGGGGAGGGAGGGAGGCAGTTAGAACATTTATACTGAAGATTTTGTAAAAATCGTTGCACTGCGGTAAAAGATTTGCCAATAATGAAGAGAGGTTGAAGGAATTCTTACTAAATATAAACATGATATCAAAATTATTAAATATCGCTGGGAAAAGAGTGTATCCAACTAAAAATAAATTCAGTAAGGTGCGACTTTGACTCGCACACGAAATATTCAGTATGTACACTACATATCGCTACCGTAATATAGAAACTCTTTTTTTTAATCTAGATTTAAGAAATTTATTATTCGACATATTGTCAGAAGTTCATTTTAATTTGAAATTTATTTGCTGGTGGTTCAGCATTGTTATCCCATGGATTTCTAATTGTATAAAGGTGTAGAAAAATAGAATATATTCATATTTATATTTGCTGGGTTTTGTATAAGTTTCTAAGCCTACTATTTTCAAAAATATTATTGTTTGGGAATTCTCAAATAGTTTTTGAAAATCTGTGCATAAGATAAGTGGTATGTGACTGCTGATGATTTGTTACAGCAACAATGAAATGCATATAGACAACGCTGAACCACCAGCAAATAAATTTCAAATTAAAATCTAGATTTTTATATTTTTCGATAACTTCTATCAATATAGTATACAAAAAACTCGATTTCAAAAAAATATGTGAGTTAGGGTCTTATTAAGGTAACGCTATACGAACTTTTAAGTTTTGGCGCTTTTTTCTTTTTCGCGATTTTTTCGGTTTTTGGGAATTTTTTTATTGTTGACGTTTTTTTTTTATTTTTGGCGATTTTTTTCTTCTAGTTTTTGGCCAGTTTTTAAGTATTTGGTGATTTTTTTTGCATTTTACCGATTTATTTTATTTATGATAATAGTTTTCATTTAATCGCTTTTTTCATTTTAGTGTTTTTGCAAATTTCAAGAGTTTGCGTGTTACAGTTTCCAACAACTTGCTGTAAGTTGTTAAAGTTACGTAGTCAAAATTACATTAACTGATAGAATACCTTTTAATTTCGATTTTTTAAATTTCAGTCACCAGAAAAAAAACACTAAATCTGAAAATTTCAAGTGTCTATATAATACATTAAGATTGCAATATCTTACGTTGCTCGCTTTGGAACACCCTTTAATTTCTAAGTGTCATATATTTGTGACTGTAGCGGCAAAGTTTTACATATTATGTGAAATTTTCAAATCCGTAGCTCTTACGGTTCTCAAGAAAACAGCCTGTGACAGACAGACGGACATCATAGCGAAAACTGTTTTGAAAAAGAAAGAAAATTGTTCCCAAATTTGTTGTGTTTTCTTTGTTAGAGGTCGGCTAGTTTTGTGACCGCCCTCATATACGAGTATACACATGAGTTACTCCTAAAGCTATGTACACACGGTTGTCAGGTCTTACAATATTGTTAGATCTGGCAATGTGCTGACATTGTACTGACAATCAAAAATTGCAAGTGTATGGCAGATTGACAGTTCACACGGTTGTATCAAATTTGTCAGGAAATCTTACAATTTATTGCTAGATGATTGTATGACAATAAAATCAGCTGACAAAATCGTCAGCAAAAAAATTGTAAGTTCACACGGTTGTCATATGCAAAAATTGCCAGACATTGTTATGCGTTGCCAGACTCAAAGCACTTGTTAGAAATTGTTAAATATCAATCGTTTGTGGTGGTGTTAAATGTAAAAAGTGAAAATATTAATTATTATGGACCATAAAGAAGCAACTGCAATGATTTTGGCTGCATATATTTTATTAAATATATTTTCTTTAAAATCAAGCGTGTACAGTGTTGCCCATAGAAATAATTCTCTTACAATGACGCCATTGTCAGATGCACGAACTTCGCGCATCTGACAATATTAAAATGTCTGACAAATAGCTGGCAATAATTTTACAATGTGTTCACACGATTGTAAGATGTCTGACAATTTGTTGTCAGCTGCTAGTCTTGCAATGGACTGACAATGATTTTTCTGGCAACGACGTCTGACAAAAATTGCCAGTTCACACGGTTGTAAGAAATTTTGAGCACATTTTACTGGCAATATTGTAAGATCTGACAACCGTCTGTACATAGCTTTATATTTTGTTTGTGTGTGTTTTTTTAATTTCGCTGTTAAAATAAATTTTAGAACTAATATTTAAGTATTTACGTATGTGTGTATGTGTATAGAGGCTTTTTGGATTGGGGGCATTAAATTTTTAAAATATTGTGTGACTGACGTGTGCGGAAGTGATTTCTATAGATACGTTAAAGATTTTTGCAGAGCATTAAAATTTAAACTAAAATAAAAAGAGTTTCTATTGTAGTTGACAGCAACGTGACCAACTACGTACGTACAGTTAGACTTTTATTTAACGAAAGCATTTTTAAAGTTATTTCATAAAATTTAAGGTCTTAGCATGTCGCTTAATATTTGCGATTGTGACTTGAACTCGCAAGAGAGATGTTCTGTAAATCGCAGTCGCAAGACTGTTGGCGAGTTCAAGTCGCAAGAGTATACGAAGTGAACTGATGTAAAGAATGTCCCAAAATGAAAGCAAGATTTGAATTAAACAGAAAATACAGTTTTTAGTCTTTTGATTGCTATCTTTTTTTTTTTAAATCATAAACATAAAGTACATAGGTTATTAGAGTTACACATTGAGCAAATGGCCTCCAGGGTTTTGCATGCATATACGAGGGCGGTTCGGAAACTTCTTAGCCTAGCACAAAAAGCGCGGTATAAACAGAAAAAAGTTAAGTGTTTTGGAAACTTCCATCTCTGCTATGAACACATGTTAAATTTTGTTTCGATCTGGCAACTCCTTCATATAGAAACAGGTGTTCACAAAAGACGCATCCGCGATTTTTTAACAATGGAAAAATTAGAAATGCGTGGTGTCATTAAATATTTACATAAAAAAGGTTTATCGGGACAAGAAATTCATAATGATATGGGGAATGTGTTAGGTGAAAGTGCTCCTTCATATGCAACAGTAAAAAATTGGGTTGCTGAATTTAAACGTGATCGTACAAGCATTGAAGATGAACCACGTAGTGGACGTCCAAAAACAGCAACAACAACAGAAATTGTAGTCAAAGTGCATGATATGGTATTAAATGATCGACGAATAAAAGTGCGTGAAATAGCTAATATCATGGGCATCTGAAATGATCGAGTCCATTTAATTTTGCATGAAGAACTACAGATGAAAAAGCTTTCTGCAAGATGGGTGCCGCATTTGTTAACAGTCGACCAAAAACGCATAAGAATGAACATTTCTCAAGCTTGTTTGGATCGTTTTAAGCGAAATAAAATGGATTTTAAGCGTCGTTTCATAACTGTTGATAAGACATGGATCCACCACTATACTCCAGAGACAAAAGAACAAATCCAAACAATGGACTGAAGCTGGAGGAAGTGCCCCAAAGAAGGCAAAAACAGTTCAATCGGCTGGTAAGGTTATGGCAACGGTTTTTTGGGACTTCAAAGGTATTTTATTGATTGACTATCTGCAAAAGGGTAAAACAATAAATTCAGAGTACTATTGCAACCTTTTGGATCAATTAAATGTACAAATTCGAGAAAAACGTCCTGGCTTACAACACAAAAATTTAATTTTTCATCAAGACAACGCACCAGTGCACAAGAGTGTTTTAACAATGGCTAAAATCAACGAATTAAAGTACGAGTTGCTTGACCACCCACCTTATTCTCCTGATTTGGCTCCCAGTGACCTTTACCTGTTCCCAAATCTAAAAAAACTAAAAAAATTCCTTGCTGGCAAGCGTTTTACCTCAAATGAAGATGCAATTACAGTTGTAAACCACTATTTTGAAGACCTTGAGGAAAACTATTTTAATCAAGGGATAGAATTGCTGGAAAAGCGTTGGACTAAGTGTATTGAAGTTTCATTTGATTATATTGAAAAATAAAAATATTTTTGAAAAACTAACTATTCTCTTTCATTGATAGGCTAAGAAGTTTCCGAACCGCCCTCGTACGCACTTGTTTGTTGAAATTTTCCATGGCCATTTTGCATAAATGTGGCTGAATTTCGTTGATGCAGCGTTGAATATCCTCCTTTAATGGACGGATGGTTGTGGGCTTGTTGACATAGACCTATAATTCCAAATAACCATATAAAAAGAAATCTAAATGGACACCGAAAGAAAATAGTAAACGACCTGTGGTGCGATTCAGTAACTTTTAACGATCCGACAACAGTAATTTTTGTCTATACATTTTGTCTTTTGATTTTTGTCGATAAAATTAACAGCACATAAATTATTGTTGCTTAAATAACGACACAGCTGACATTAACCTACAGCGAATATCGTTAAAAATGTTACTGAATAGCAAAATCGAAAAATTTTTGTTATAATTATTTTAACGATGCGATTAAACCAGATTATTTTAACGATGCAGCTTGAACCAGCACTAGCTCCGCTGACTAATGATTACAATTTTGTTTACAAGTTGCCCAAAGTGTTGTTTCCTCAAGTGAATTTGACACTATGCTGGTATATTTGTGTTTTTTCTTATTCTACATATTGTTTGTTTCAGTACCGGTGAACTTCCTCAAGCTGCTTTAAATGTACGTCTGGTATTTATTTGACCAGGCGAATTAAATTCGCTATTTCCCTTAACATAACATATTTATTCTGCCCATTGTGAATTATGATTTTTTTTTCTTTAGTTGGTCACACTCGTGAATACATTTAGCGCCTCCAAATCGTATGAAACACAATGGCAGATGTTCTGTCATTGTTTCAGAGAAAAAGTGTGTAAAACCGCAAATTAAATAAATATCTACCTTTGGTTGTTTTGAAAGAATTCTATTTCTATACATAAATGAAATAAAAGCAAAAGACTTTTGTATCTTATATACATACATAAATAATATACAAATTGGCTTTCATATGTTTAGGAATGGATTACGATCCTTAAATAAAACTAAAGTAAATATAAACATTTGTATAATTCGCCTTAATAAATCGACCAGGCAATTTAAGAAAGAATAATCATAAATTAAATTAGATAATTTTCTGATAAATATAATTTCAATTTGTTTGAAAAAAAAATTATTACGCCTTAATATTTTCAATGTTAATACTCGTACATTGTAAACAATCAAGGCAATTCTTCTTAGAAGTATATCATCTGACAAATAGACTAGTAAAATAAAAATCAAGCAAATAAAGTTTTGACACAAAGCTGATGATGATGCACTTTCTTGTAAGTGAGCTCTCGGGGTTTCTCGACTAAAGAATTTGCTTGAGTAAAGATTTTGCTAAAACGTGAAATATTTTTAAATTAAAAAAAAAAACATTTTTTTTGTTACCCAAATTTTTTTTTTCCAATTTCCAACCCTTTAACCATAATTTAAATTTTTCTGGTTGTAATACTAATTTATTTCTTTCTAAAATATAGAATATATTTAACTACCAAAGAAATAACTAGCTTTAGTTTTGTATATCACAAAAAGTTTAAGTTTCCGAACCCTGGAATCATCGTTTTAGATTTATCTGGATCCTTATACCAATCTCGTACTTTAAAAACTATATAAAATATGTTAAGTGAATAAAGAAAGAAAGACATAATTAAAATACTCGTTTTATTTAGTTACTTTAATATCCAAAAATTTTAAAATTTTCCAGCCCTGTTGTTTATATTTTTCTAATTCTCTATAACCAACTTTTTTTTCCAAAACATAATATATATATATATATATATGTAAATTAAAATATAAAAAAAATTATTAGACCTAGTTAATTTTATATATAACAAAAATTGTAAGTTTCCCAACTCTGGAATCATATTTTTAAATTTTTCTGACTTCTTACACTAATATTTTTTTAAGAATGTAAGATATTTTAAATTTATAGATAAAAAGGAAAAAATTAGTTTTAGTATGTTATTTTTATGTAACAAAATATGTTGAAGCTCCCAACCCTGGAAATTTTTTATATTTTTAATACACATTTTATTCGTACTGAAATATAAAATAAGTTTGTTTAACAAAACATTAAACATGTTCTGTTATCTAGTTACCATGATACAATAATATAAAGGTACAACCACATTTGACGTATAAAATTAATTTTGACTTTTACCAAAATTGTTTGATTGCTGTTTTTTTGTAAAGAGAGAGGAAAACGTTGCCACACGAAATTACGGGGAACTTTTTTTTAGGAATGTTTTTGGAAATGTGTAATTTTAAGTTTAGAAATTATGGTTTAATACACATTTTTTTTAATGTTGTATTAATTGGATACGTGGATAACGAAATATGCATGTGTATAGAATGGATGAGCGCGTTTCATGCATATAATACACATTTACATACACTTCGTGTGCAAATTTATTGCAGCTTACAGTACGAATTAATGCTTTTTTGATGGGCTACATCTGAATAATCTGAACAAAAAAAGACATGCAAAAGAAATAGTTAATGCATGGGTTCTATTGCTAATGAATTGGTTCAATTTAGGTGCAGAACGCATGATTTTAACACAGGCGTGTCATTGACGAGCATGGGCGAACATTTAGCAAAACTGCTCATCATTCCAATGAGTGCTTAGAACCCATGATACGTTTATTCGTTTATATATACATACATATGTATGTTTAAAACAGAGCATAACGAAGTGCCCGCGGGTGGCCTTTTGCTTATAATTTTAGGCTCTAAGCAAGCATACTCTGATGATTGTATTTGAGGCAAACAGCTTTGAAAGCTGTTAAGTGTGCTGTTGTTTCCTTGCAAATTAAGAGGAAGCATTGTTCTCGCCGAGATCTGATTGGCAATTGTGCTCTCGCTCTTTTAAAAAAGTTTGCACATTGTGCATATCACTTGGACGCACCTGATGTAAAGCAATAAGCCAGAGTAGTACGAAGAGAAAGTCCCACCCTTGATTCAGAGGCTTTTCCGTTGGTAATTTCCCTTGAATTGTTTATGCTAATGTAAATTTTTTTTATGATTATAATTTAAATACATATTCTTCAATATTTTTCAATAAATAAAAAAGAACGTCAAAAAATTAATCAAAAACTCGGATTTCATAAATTAATAAGGTAGCATTAATTTTGAGAGTAAAAAATTGTCGGCACAAACGTCAGAAGGTTAATATGGCGACGAAAAGAGAGAACGGTTGTACCTTTATATTATTGTATCATGCTAGTTACTTTTATATGGCAAAATCAAGTTTATTAAGCTTTAAAACTGTGCAACCGTCTGCTCGATTTCGCTGATTTTCAATACCAATCTATTTTGGACCATATCTAATACACCAGTTCAAGACCGAAATATCTAACTTTTCTGGGAACTTCGGAAAACCGGTTGCACGTACACCAGACGGACGGACGGACGGATGGACGGATGGACAGACAGACGGACATCGCTTATTCGTCTTCCTTGTTCATAAGGATAGAGAATATATATATTTTATGGGTCGCTTATGGAAATTACACACGGAATGACAAACCTATATATTAGGGATATTCGCTTTCGCATTCGCAAATTATTCGCTTACTTTTGCTATTTGCATTCGCTTTTGCATTCGTTAAAATGAATGCGAATATTTCAAGCGAATACTAGAGACAAAAAAATTTTCTTTTATGAAAATATCGTAGTTTGCGATTAACAAACGTCAGGAAAATGAAAAATATTTTAAGCCAACATGAAAAAGTGAATCATTCTAACCAAAGATTTAAAATTTTAGCGGAAAACTTTCCTATAAATATTTTCTCATGAGTATCAAAATGAAACCAAATTCCAGCGGTGCTTGGAAATATTTTTCAGTTTATGAAAAATATTTGGTTATATTTCTTCGATCTTTTTTAATATGTTGTTATATTTATTAAGCTTTAGATCTTATTTTTTATAAAAAGAAATTAACAAATTTTATTTATTCCAATATTTCGTTGCCACAATGGGTAACTTCTTCAGGGAAAATATTTTTTTATAATGAAAAATAAAATGCAGTGTTTGATTTGCGCAAAAATATTTTCTGCTTAAGACTAGTGTCTCTTCAATCTTTTGAAAAAATGTTAACCACCATTCATTACTTCAAATCCAAAAAAATATTAACTAGTCCTTGTTTGTTGTAAATTCCACACTCATATTATTTCTCATAAAAACTTAAAATGTTGAAGATATGTATATTTCATGTTTTTCCCAAGAGTACTATTTCTGCAAGATATTTACCTAGAAAAATTCATTCCAAGTTTCCTTAATATGTATTTTAAGAGCATTTCACATGAAATACTAAGCAAAGTAGCAGGCTTTAGAGCGAAAGTACAAATGGGTTGATTGCCTAATATTTTGTAAACTTATTATTAATTGTTATCTATACTTACTCTTACATAACTTTATTTCCATGTGCTATTTCAACGAATTGTAATATTTGCATTCGCTTTCGCATTCGCTTTCGCAAAAATTAATATGTATTATTCGCTTTCGCATTCGCTAAACTAATATTCGTTACATCCGTACTATATATACCATTTACCATTTTTGGTAAAGGGTATAAAAACCAACTAATACAGTGTGTGCAATTTTTTAATTCATGGAAATATAACCATGTACGGACACCACTTCGTGATAAAAGACCAAAAAAAAAAAAGGCCAGTGTCTCCCAGTTTTGCCCCAAGTAATGCACTTTATTTATGGGCCCCCAAAGATTTGGGGCCTTGGTGTAATTTTTGCATTTTCTCAGGCTCACATCTTGCAAACCGTTTGGAATTTTGATTTACTCTCTGAGACAAAGTTGTAGTTGTAAAAAACTTTAGCTTCAAGATCAAAATTGCAAAAAATTAAAAAAAATCGATTTTTTTAACCTTTTTTTCCCTTGTTGGACCTGCCATAGGTAGCAAACCGTTCAAAATTCAAGGAAACAATCAATCCTAGGAATGATTCTCAACACCGTTTAGGTAGCGCTTAGCTAGCCGCAAAAGTGAAAAATTTCAAAACAAATAAATTTGAAACATTTTCGGGTACCTTAGCTGGGTAGTAGCGCGTTGACTATAAAACGTGTGATGATACATAGTTCGAATCCATTTTTAATTTTTTATATATTTAAATGCAAACGGACGTAACTGCACAAAAATTCGAAAACGAGTTTTTGATTGATTATGGCTCATTTTATCAAACTACATGTTCACGCAAATATTTAGAACTCTGCGATCAAAAATGACGACTTTATTAAAGAAATTCAAACGGACGTAATTACGAATTCATCTATTTTTTATTGCAAGGAACGTAACTAGCATAAAAGCTTAAATATATGTATATAAAAAGGAAATAAATAGTTAAAAACATATAATTATCCATACTACATGTAAATTTCGAAGAAAATTTTCAAGAACACTTTATTATTATTGATTTTGAAACGTTTTTTGTTTCTCCTGTAAAAAATATATAATAGTGTAGCTATGTCCGTTTGCATTTAAGATGACGATATATATGTACGTGTAAAGGACACGTGGTGTCAATACGCCTTGGTCGTTATTTTATTTTGATTTTGTTTTTAATTTTTTTTTGCATGCAAGAAATATAATGGATCGTATTATTCTTTCTTTAAATACTTCTCTATTTTTTATATTTTTGAACCCGAACCTTGCTGAACTTTTAGGTTCAAGGGGTTCGGGTTCAAAGTCTTTATAAACAGGTTCGGTTTCAGTCCCTGCTTATTCATATTAAACAGCTGTTGCTTGGAAAGCTTTTTATATAATATTTGGAAATTTTTTTATTTGCTGCCATATTTTCAACGTAATTTACAGTATGAATAGACGAGCAATTTTTATTTCTGAACATAAGAAATAACGTCGGCAGAATGACGTCACAAAAAAGTTTGTGTTCAAACTTATTTTAAGGGGTGGCTAGACGTATAATGTTAAAAGTCAAAATTTAAGTTCTCGTTTGCATGCAAAATGTGAGTTTTAAGTTTTGATTTTTTAATACTTCTACCACAGAGCATATATTTTGTTCTTTTGCTTGATTTTTTTTATAAAAAACATATTATTTTTAGTTTTCCGCAATTATTTTCTACGAAAAAAGTAAATTTGACAGCTTGTGTCCTAACATAATTGCTCAGAATTGTGTTTGAGCAATTATTTCCAAACATGTGTTCGAACACTAACATTTACGGTTTACACAGTAATTTTTTGTGTTAGCAACAGATTTTGACAATTGCCAACACAAAAATTTCCAAACTTATGTCTCGTGTAATCTCACTGTTAATAAGAGCTTTAAGCAATGTCACACAACGAAAAATATTTGAAAATGACATACGTTGCCACTAGTACGAGGGCGGTTCGGAAACTTCTTAGACTAGCACAAAAAGCGCGGTATAAACAGAAAAAAGTTAAGTGTTTTGGAAACTTCCATCTCTGCTATGAACACATGTTAAATTTTGTTTCGATCTGGCAACTCCTTCATATAGAAACAGGTGTTCACAAAAGACGCATCCGCAATTTTTTAACAATGGAAAAATTAGAAATGCGTGGTGTCATTAAATATTTACATAAAAAAGGTTTATCGGGACAAGAAATTCATAATGATATGGTGAATGTGTTAGGTGAAAGTGCTCCTTCATATGCAACAGTAAAAAATTGGGTTGCTGAATTTAAACGTGGTCGTACAAGCATTGAAGATGAACCACGTAGTGGACGTCCAAAAGCAGCAAAAACAACAGAAATTGTAGTCAAAGTGCATGATATGGTATTAAATGATCGACGAATAAAATTGCGTAAAATAGCTAATATCATGGGCATCTCAAATGATCGAGTCCATTTAATTTTGCATGAAGAACTACAGATGAAAAAGCTTTCTGCAAGATGGGTGCCTTGCTGCATTTGTTAACAGTCGACCAAAAACGCATAAGAATGAACATTTCTCATGCTTGTTTGGATCGTTTTAAGCGAAATAAAATGGATTTTAAGCGTCGTTTCATAACTGTTGATAAGACATGGATCCACCACTATACTCCAGAGACAAAAGAACAATCCAAACAATGGACTGAATCTGGAGGAAGTGCCCCAAAGAAGGCAAAAACAATTCAATCGGCTGGTAAGGTTATGGCAACGGTTTTTTTGGGACTTCAAAGGTATTTTATTGATTGACTATCTGCAAAAGGGTAAAACAATAAATTCAGAGTACTATTGCAACCTTTTGGATCAATTAAATGTACAAATTCGAGAAAAACGTCCTGGCTTACAACACAAAAAAATAATTTTTCATCAAGACAACGCACCAGCGCACAAGAGTGTTTTAACAATGCCTAAAATCAACGAATTAAAGTACGAGTTGCTTGACCACCCCCACCTTATTCTCCTGATTTGGCTCCCAGTGACCTTTACCTGTTTCCAAATCTAAAAAAACTAAAAAAATTCCTTGCTGGCAAGCGTTTTACCTCAAATGAAGATGCAACTACAGTTGTAAATCACTATTTTGAAGACCTTGAGGAAAACTATTTTAATCAAGGGATAGAATTGCTAGAAAAGCGTTGGACTAAGTGTATTGAAGTTTCAGGAGATTATATTGAAAAATAAAAATATTTTTGAAAAACTAACTATTCTCTTTCATTGATAGGCTAAGAAGTTTTCGAACCGCCCTCGTACACACACACTATTGCAATGTCACAAAATGCCATAATGTGTAGTCGGCATTAATATATTCGATTTGTTTTTGTTTTTGTTTCTGTAACAAATTCTCGTGTGGCGGAAACGCTAAAAAATTATTTTTTTTTTTCGGTGTTACAGAAGACGTGTATTCCATAATCTCTGCGTACGTACGTACGTAATTTAATGTACTTCAATTTATATCAGATCATTCATCATTTATAATGACCACGTATTCCTTCACTTATTCCTTGTTCTTGATAAAAATGTTTATAATTTGTTGCATATTTTTCTTTTTTTGTTTAAAGTCAAGGCTTTTGTTTATGTGTGTGTGTGTATTTTTTTGTTAAAATTCGTTTCGATTTGCCTTTGATTTTCTTAAAAGTGCTTAAAAGAACGAAGAAGAGCCTCTTTAAGAATATTTTATAAACAAAAACTTAAAAAACAAAAGAAAGCACATATTAATTGTTAATGAAGAAATCATTATATTTGCTAAAAAAAGAAGTACAATTTATTTGTTTATACATAAGTTTTGAACACACACATTATACGTACATATACATGCATATCACTATCTGAAACGCAAAAGGCCCTAACGAAAATTTCATAATTTTACCGAAAGACGAAAAAATATGTTAAAATGGAAACTAATAATAAAATAAATGAAATCTCTATTTTTGTTCGCTTATAGGTATTTGTTTTTTTTTGTAGCGATTATTTTGATAAAATATCACGGAATTTATAAGAAATTTCGTTTAATTTTTTTTTTTTTAGATATGTTCTTTTGTCTTTTAGATAACGATATGTATGTATTTTTTTATAGAGCTTTTGTTTATTTGATTATAAGTCTGTTGCACATAGTAAAAAAAAATACACACCCCATTCCGTATTAAGTTCATTATTTGTAGCAAACAAACGTTGTGATAAAACCGAATGTTATCAGAACTCAGGGAGGGGGCATAATTAATATTAAAAATTAACTCGAAAATGTGCAAATTAATAAAACAAATATTACTCGATGGCTGGATGGATGCATGCATTAACTGAAAATCTATCGTGATTCATAAAATAAATAAAAATTCATAGTAAAGGAAATTCGTTTACATAAAGTAAATTGTAGGATTGTGGAGAGCTTTAGCTGTCTTAGACGATCAGCAGCGATAATACTCGTCGAACTGACTTGTTTATAAATGAAGAAAACAAAAAAAAAAAAAAAAACGGAAAATAACATTAAGTTAGAAATAGATTATTTAACGATAAACATAAACAAAGAAAGAAAATATACTCGTAGTAGTTTATCATCGAAAGAAAATCAATCTTATGAGACAGTTGAGGATGAAAAGCTATCGAAACTTAATAAAAAAAACAACAAGTTTATCAGTTTTCTTAAACTGTATGTATGTAATGGGAAAAATATTATTATTTTTCTTGATGATAATTTTTTCGTATCGGGAACCCTTGTACTAATTACAAAACATCTTCTTTTTAACCGGCTTAAAAAATAATCGTCCGTATTTTTTTGTGCTACAGATTTACATTTTTTTGTCTGAGAGGGTGTGTCGTTGTAAAAGAACCAACCATTTTTTTCTTCGATTTTATGATATTTTACCTTCCCGATTGCTACAAAACCATAGCTGTTAAGTAATGATTACTAATCGTAATGATTACTAATTTGATTACTTTTTTTTTTTTAAAGCTGAAGTAATGATTAAATTAAGATTATATTCAGTTTCACACGATTACTAATTGATTATGATTACTAATAATGGAAAAGTAATCTGAATTACTTAAGGTTAATAAAAATAATCAAAAAGAATCAAAAGTAATTAAAAAATAATCCGATTACTTCTAACGATTACTTTTGATTCTTTTCGATTATTTATTAAGAATCAAAGTAGTCGGATTACTTTTTGATTACTTTTGATTCTCTTTGATTACTTTTAGTAATTTTAAGTAATTCAGATTACTTTTCGACTATTAGTAATCGTAATCAATTATTTATCAGCAATTCTTTTGAAGGCAATTATATAATCATTACAATTCTTCTTAAAATGTAATCTAATTGATTACTAATCATAATCGAAATTTAACAGCTCTGTCCAAAACTTACACAACACATGGGGCTCTCGTAGCGGCACAATTTCGAAGTTTGAAAAAATGGGCGGAGTTACGCCCAAAAAAATACTTAATATTATATTTGACCGATATTTACGAAACGTGGCACCCATCCTGAGCTTTAAGAGATACAATCTTCCGTTCAAAAAGTGGGCGGGATGACGCCCATTAAATTTTAATGTTGTATTGTACGCGCTTGTACTTAACCGATTTTCGCTCTTAAAAAGACGATTTTGCATTAAAAATATGGGTGGGACCACGCCCATTAACATTTAATATTATATTTCATGCCCTTCTACTTTAGCGATTGTTACGAAACTTGGCACACATCTTGAGCTCTGAGAAATACTTAATCTTGTGTAAATTGTTTATCTAATTTTTCGACCTTTTATGTATGTTCAATAAAACTATTTTTTTAAGCTTTTGGTCAGTAAATTTTCTAAATTTTGAGTTTTGATCAATATTTCGTTAACCTTTGGTTAACTTCTTCAGGATTATTCTTATTTTATTTGTTTTATAATTTGTTTTTGCCTATTTTGTTTTCAATCAAAAAAATGTTTTTTACAATTATAAATAATCTTTGGCCAAAAAAGTGGGTGGGGCCACGCCCATGATAGGTTAGTATTAAATTATATATACTTCTACTGAATAAAATGTCCACGAAACTTTGCAAAGATTTTCGGCTCTTAGAATTATATAATTTTGGGCTTAAATAAGTGTGCGGGGTCATGCCCATTAAATATTAATATTATTTTTCACGTGGTTCTACCTGACCGATTTTTACGAAACTTGGCACACACCTTTAGCTCTGAAAGTGACGCGACGTTGAATTTACAAAACTAGGCGGACACTAATATTTGACAAATCGGTTGTAACCCCGCCCCTAAAGGTATAAAATTTGCACTAAAAATTTTAAAATAAAACTTAAAATAATTAAATTGACTTCAAAAATAAGCACTAAGTTACTTACTCCCGGTGTTAACAACCCGGACGGTCGACTTAGGTAGAAAATTTATACGAAAAGCACTAATTTTTTTGAGTGATTTTCATAAAAATTTTTGAGATGTGTCACCTGCCTGACTTGTGGAAACAGGGTGTTAAAAATAATTTAGATTCCATACTGTCCTGGAAACTTGTATTTGAATTTTTCTATAGCTATGGAATAAAAACGAAAAACGGGCAAGGCAACTCCCACATCACCTCACATCATTGCAGTGTTATACTCAAATGAACTAATTGTTTGTTAATGCTTGCCTGTAGAATCCGGTTCGAAGGACCATGAACAGATTGTAATATTTAGTTGCAATTTTTGTCTCTGTTATCGGTATTAGATAGAGCAAATGTTTGGTCTATAATTAGATAACTGTAGAACGGATGTGTGTTTCTGAGCCGCTGCATTTATGATGTCTTAGTTTTTTTGAGTTCTTATAAATAAATTTTATTCATAATTGCCCTCATAAGTTCTTTTAACTGCTATTGGAGAATAAGGCGCCAATAGGGGTTTCCTAAATTTTATAGTTGACAGCTGCCATATTATTGAAGCTACAACTGTCGATTTGACTGTCATTTATTCAGTCTATTCTATCAAATCTTCATGGACGGATATAGCGTTCAGCAACACGTGCAAATGATAAAATTATTTTACCAAAATATTCCGCACGCTTCATCCATGTTACGGTCGTGACCCCTCCCAGGCCTTTTAACCTTAAATATAAATTTGTGGGAACTTTTATTTTTTAAAGGAATTTTTGAAATGTTAGCCAACCAGTTAAACAATTTCATTTACTAGTATACTCCTGTTATGAAGCGTTTATGAATTAGACCGTAAATATATCTAAACAATTAAAATTTATTACAAATTTGTGAAAAAATTTTTTAAGAAATATTCTCATAATTTATGAAACTATGTTCTTGTGTATTTGTTGAAGTGTGTATTACGTCATTTTGCAAATACCTCTCACTAGTTTGGGGCACCTTCATGTGTTAAATACTTACATATGTATGTACATATGTATGTATGTAAATATTTATGTGTTGAGATACATATGTAAGTTTGTATGTACATGTTTTTCAAAATTTTTGGCACGTTTTGAAAAATTTTAAAATATTTTTCGTATTTGCGGATGAAGTAAGAATCCAGCATATTTATTTAGTTTTATAATTTTACGGCATGAATTCTTTATTTATCGATTTTCATTTACTTTTTCTTTTATTTTCTGGTTTTTTATTTCCTTTCTATATTTGTAGTAGATAGTCTTTAAGAATGATAAATTTCCATTGGCTGGCTACAGCATAATACAGTGAACTCGCGTTAATAGTAAACTATCCGCTAATGTGAACACTAATTTTCTTATATAAAGTCTCTAAATAGTGAACAAAGTTTGATGGCCCTAGATAGCCTAAAATAGTTTTTTTTTTTGCAGAAAACCAACTCGCAACAGTTAAATAATCTCATGTAACGCTTGATAAGCATTTAAAAAAAAAATAAATGTTTAATGGTTTTCAAACAGAATTCAAAAAGGTGACAAAGCCTCAATGCTCATAGAAAATCTCTTAATAGATTATAGCAAATTACAAAACTACAATAGCAGAAGGCTAAAAAAAAAATCAATAAAACTGTGGCAAAAAGGAAAAAGTGCTTAAGTCGATATAAGGAGCAGTGTATACATATATATTACTTAACGCTGTTTTCGCCGATTTTTGAAACGAATTGTGATATCTACTGCATTGAGTGGTCTTCTGGCTTGAAATGCGCTTCCTTAGGCCATTATTTTTGTTCGAATTACTTCACTGGATGTTCTATTCTTTGTTATAAATAAAACTGTTTAAAAAATATGAATTGGAATACGTAAAGCGTTGGAAGTCTGTGAGATTGTCAGCCAGTGAAGAATCATTAAAAAAATCAATGAAATTTTGAAGAAATGATAAGCACCCCTATTGTGAATAGTTTTTAATTCGAAATATTTTAACTTTCCCCAAATTGCAATCGTGAGTAATTTTTCCCCAGAAATCTGTTCCCTTTTTTGATTCCGCTTATCGTGAATAATCACCCCTATCGTGAATAAAATGTAAAATTTTTGTTCCCATGAAATTTTCATTGCCCATGAAGGGAAATTTGCTATCGGGAACTTCATGGTAACGTTTGTTCCCGCTATCGATTTGCAGTGAATGTAAAAAATGGGAAGAAGACTTTTAAAGCTTAAAAATTAATTGAAAATCAGACAAATTTATGTTTGATAGTGAAAAATAGTATTATTCACGATAAGGGGAATCCAAAAAGGGAACAGATTTCTGGGGAAAAATTATTCACGATTGCAATTTGGGGAAAAGGGAAAATATTGTTCACGATAGGGGTGAATATTTTTCACATGGATTTTTTCCCTTGGGTTTGTTCCTCGGTATTGTGTAGCAGAATTATCGGCGAAGAAAAATAACTAATAAAACGGCTAGTAAACACAGCTTCAAAAATTTAATACGCCTCATTGACACCAGAGGCGCTGCAACACTGCATTATTAGAAACGTGAAAAAAGCTGCGTTGTAAAAGAATGAAGCTTCTTTCCTCTATCTCTTCTTTCACCGCCTGTCTTCTATATATCACTATCCCTTTCCTAAAGAAGGTAACACCTAGTAATAATAGTAGGCATTAATTTTTTCATTGAACATGAATCTCTTTGGTTGACATGCAGTAAATTTTATGGCTGTGTGTTATCTAAAGAATTTTTTTCACGGCACCTAAAATACTTAAAAATATAACTTTACACTCAAAATCATTTTTTTACATTCACTACGCATTGATAGCGGGAACAAATGTTCCCATGAAATTCCCGATAGCAAAATTTCCCTTGATGGGGTGGAATGCAAATTTCATGGGAACAAAAATTTCACATTTTATTCACGTTAGGGGTGAATAATAAAAAATGCCAGAAGTCTCCCAATAGAAAAAAACTTTTTTATTCATTTCTTAAGTACATAATTAAAAATATATAGCTATCTTTTTTTATATTAATTTATATGATATTTGCTTATCTAAAATTTTTTTGTTTGTTTATATTCTCTGTTTGATTATTTTAATACTTATTTAATGGTTTGTTTGTTTTTATTTTTAGGACTCATGTGCTGGAGCAGGAGATGCGTAATCCATTTAGTATTTGCAACGTAGACTGCCTGCTAGACACAGTGACCGCATTGGTTTCCGACTGTGATCATGAATCATTGAAACGCCTTAAAAATTTAGAACAATATGCATCAAAATGTAAGTAAACAAAAGCGTTGAATTATGTATCGGAAGCTTCGTGTGTGTTTGTTATCATTTGAACAATTTTTTCTTGTGTTTGGGTGCTGAAAAAAAAACAATGAAATTTAAACCTTATCATAATAAAAAGTTGAGAACCAGGGTTCGGGTAACAAACAATTGTATTTAACCATGGTGTTTAAATTTAAAAATTCTCTCACAAATTTTTTTATAGAACAAATAAAATATTAAATGTGTCAATCATGCTCATGTACAATCATGGTGATCAAGCATTACTCACGTCAGCCTGCACTAAAAAATTTCACGTGTGCAAAAAAAAAAAACAAAGCTGTTAGTGAGTTTGCACGAGTAAATTTTCGTTCGTGAGCGAACACACGAAAGAAATAATTTTATTGAATTTTTATTATTAAATATTTTTTATTTTCAAAACTTTATTTATGCATATTTGTAATTAATTTTCGTACAGACAAACCACTCGCACAACAAATCGGCCATTTGCGCATGAATGTTGAGGATTTTGATTTTATCAAAATCATTGGGGCTGGTGCTTTTGGTGAAGTACAATTGGTCCGCCATAAATCTTCCCGTCAGGTGTATGCCATGAAAAGACTTTCAAAATTCGAAATGATGAAGCGACCGGATTCGGCATTTTTTTGGGAAGAACGTCACATAATGGCTCACGCGAATTCCGAATGGATTGTCCAATTACATTTTGCTTTTCAGGACACAAAGTATCTGTATATGGTGATGGACTATATGCCGGGTGGTGATATAGTATCGCTGATGTCTATGTACGAAATACCCGAGAAATGGGCAATATTCTATACAATGGAAGTTGTGTTGGCCCTGGACACTATACACAACATGGGCTTTGTGCATCGCGATGTGAAGCCCGATAACATGTTGCTCGATCGTTATGGCCACTTGAAATTGGCTGACTTTGGCACATGTATGCGCATGGGTGCCAATGGCTTGGTGGTATCCAGCAATGCCGTTGGCACCCCAGACTATATAAGTCCGGAAGTACTACAATCACAGGGGGTGGACAATGAATATGGTCGTGAATGCGATTGGTGGTCAGTGGGTATATTTCTGTATGAAATGCTCGTAGGCGACACTCCCTTCTATGCAGATTCTTTAGTGGGTACTTATGGCAAAATTATGGATCACAAGAATTCATTAAGTTTCCCGGCTGAAGTAGAAATTAGTGAAAACGCCAAGAGTCTTATACGTGCCTTCTTAACAGATCGTACTCAGAGATTGGGTCGTCATGGCATAGACGAAATTAAGGAGCATTCTTTCTTTCAAAATGATACCTGGAGTTTTGATAATATAAGGGAAAGTGTTCCTCCTGTCGTACCCGAACTGTCTTCCGATGACGATACCAGGAACTTCGAAGACATAGAGAGGGATGAGACTCCGGAAGAAGTATTTCCTATACCCAAGAATTTTGATGGTAATCACTTGCCATTTATAGGTTTCACCTACACCGGAGATTATCAGTTGTTGTCCAATAATGATACAGTTGACGCCGAGGCTAAAGAAAACAATATAAACAACATCAATCACAATCACAGACACCGACCTTCCAACTCAAATGAAATAAAACGCTTAGAAGCTTTACTTGAAAGGGAACGTACTCATGCCGAGACTTTGGAGAAACAAGACAAAGCCCTCCGACAACAATTAGAAATAATCACAAATCGTGAAGCCGAATTACAAATCATGTCTTCCGAATACGAAAAGGATCTGGCCATAACGCAACACAATTACAAGATTGCTTTACAAAAATTTGAACAAGAAATCGAACTTCGCAAGAAAACCGAAATACTTTTGGCTGAAACGCAGATAAATCTCGACAACGAACAAAAAATAAGAACGCGTGAAATGAACAACACCCAACACCATAACGAAAAGATAGTAACACTGGAGAAACAATTGAAAGAAATGGAGGAGAATTTTAAAAACGAAACAGAAAATTCGCAAAAGCTAAAAAAGCAAACGGCAGAATGGGGCCTAGCCAAACAGGAATTGGAAGCGAAAATTGCTCAAAATCAACTCATGATTGCCAGCTTACAAAATCAAAAGGAAACTTTGCAACAAGAAGTTGCTGAACTGCAAGCACTATTGGCTCAAGAGAAAAATTGTCGTTCTCAGTTAAAAGAACTTCAGAAAGAAACTGAAAACAAATTACAAAGCATATCGAATGACTTGGAAAGAGCCATAACAAGAGAGCAAGAAGCATACGAAGATAATAGGGTATTAACGGAGAAGGTTTCCGATTTGGAAAAAGCCAATGCGGGCCTAGACTTTGAGCTGAAAGCGGCCCTGGGTCGTTATCAACAGGAAGTAAAAGCTCATCAGGAAACAGAAAAATCACGCATGTTGAGTCGAGAAGAAGCCAATTTACAAGAAGTCAAAGCCTTACAAACCAAAATCAATGAGGAGAAGTCGGCGCGCATTAAAGCTGATCAAAATTCTCAGGAAAAGGAAAGACAATTAAGTATGCTCTCTGTAGACTACAGACAAATACAACAACGTTTGCAAAAGTTGGAAGGAGAATGTCGGCAAGAGGCTGAAAAAGTTACGGTGTTGCAATCACAGCTAGAACAAGAACATACGAAAAGGAATTCTCTGCTTTCCGACTTAAGTCTAAAAAGCTCAGAGGTGGCTCATTTGAAGTCCAGAGAAAACCAGCTGCAAAAGGAATTGACTGCTTTGAGGGAAAATAAACGTAAATATGAGGAAGACATGTCTCAAATCAAAATTACTCTCAACAAGGAAATTCTGCAAAAGAAAGAGTTACAAGATCAGCTGGACGCCGAACAAATATTCTCACGTCTCTATAAAGCACAAGCCAATGAGCACAGAGAAGAAATCGAGGATAGATGTCGGGAAATACAAGACCTCAAAGAGGAGCGTGTTTCACTTAAACACCAAGTCCAAGTAGCTGTTGCGCGTGCCGACTCAGAAGCTTTAGCCCGCTCCATAGCCGAAGAAACCGTAGCAGATCTAGAGAAGGAAAAGACCATAAAAGAGTTGGAACTTAAAGACTTTATGACTAAACACCGCAATGAAATCTCCGCCAAAGATGCTCTTTTGGCAGCAGCTAAAGATACTGAAACAGACTTCATTAAGAAGATGAACCAAAAGAATGCCGAACATGATGATTTAGTGCAGCAAAATAAGAAATTGCAAGATGACATGACACAAATCAAGACCACGAAAGAGGAAGAAATTGTTAAGCTCAAGGAGAAATGGAAGAATGAAATGCTCTTGAAGCAGGTGGCCGTCAACAAGTTGGCCGAAGTCATGAACAGAAGAGATACAGATTTGCAAAGTAAGTAAAGTTCAATAAAATGTTAAAAATTATAATTATAAAAATTAGAAATTTTCCTTGGAAAAAAGCTAAGTCACATGCATGCTGATTTGTTCAAATATAATCTAGTCAATATCTCGACCAAAGAAATATATGACTTAGATCACTTTCACAATTAAGGGCACATATGTTATAGAGACTTTAAGTATATAATTTAAATTGTTTATCAGTTCTAGTTTTCGAGATATACAGTTGTGTGAAAAATTAAGGCACTTGCAGGACATATATTATTATAACTTGAGAAGGCCATGCTCTATTCAATTAAGTAAAAAAATCCAAAATTAGACAACAAAATTTTCTTTAAGTCGTTCAAATATTATTTCTAAATCTTCACAGCAATTTCGGCAATATCGTAAAAGTTTGAACAAAAAAAAAATATTGTTTAGAAATTTTTTTTACACTTCTGTTTTTAAAACTTTATAATAAAAGAAAGTTACAACAACGGGTCAGTTTTTTGTTCGGTAGCATGTAGCTAAATATATTCCAAAAAAATTAATCCCTTTTCCATTGAAATTGGTGCACAATTTTTGATTTTATTCACAATTTAGTGACAGAACAAAACTGAAATTTCCATACAACAGTACCACACACAAACCCAAATTCAAATCATTTTAAGAAAATTTTGTATGAAAAATTGGAAATAAAATAGATTTTAAACTCATTTAAAATTTTATGAATATGGGGGTTACAGTATATTTTTTGCAATTCGTATATAACCAGGTGGTAGCGCTACTTCAGCTGATAATTTTTTGCTCTATGTGCTTTGTAGCTGACGAATGTCAAAAACTTCGTTTTGTTTTGGTTTTGGTACAATTATTTTTGTGCTTTTGACATTCTTCGGTTACCATAGCTGTGTATATGGTTGCCGTATTTTTTTTATAACAAATCCTTGTATAATTGCACCAAGGCGAATTCAGTATCAGGTGACCTCTTCCGCCCGGCTGATTATCAGCTGCTGATGCCAAATTGAGAAATTTGGACCAAAATGTCAAAATTTCCTTAGAAATCTTCTGACATATTGGTTTTGTAGCATAACAAACTACGTGTTGTTTTTTGTGTTGTAAAATTGTTGCAGGGAAGAGTTCACCTGATACTGAATTCGCCTTGAATTGCACCATGATCAGTTGCTTCAAAGTTTGTTTTTTATGAATAGATGTTTTCCAGTTATTTTTCTAAATTGTAAATAATATCAAAAGTTGTACTCCAATTTTAAGGAAAAAGGGCTCCCTTATTTTGAAATACATTTAGCTACAAGCTAATAAATAAAAAATAAGCTCGTTGTTGTATTTTTATTTTGTATGCATTCTTAAAAATAAAAAATTAAAATTTTTTCTAAAAGTTTTTCTAAAATTTTAATTTTTTGGCTTAAATTTTTATGATATCTCTGAAATTCAGAAACAATGTTTGCCTCACGATTATTTTGTTGTCGAATTTCGTTTTTTTTTCTTTACTGAATATAGAAGCCCCTTCTGAAGTTATGCTACTAGTTATATGTAGTGAAAGTGCCTTTATTTATTACATAACGCTATATCTCGAAAACTAGAGCTAATAGAAAATAATAACTAAAGAAACAACTTTCAATGTTTTCCGGCAGACCAGCTACGAATTCCATAATTGCATGCACCTGCTGCCTGCAGCTTCATGGCAGCGAATGCGTGTAATGGTGTAAGTTACATAATTAGATTTTCATTGCTTTCCTAAAGTTGAGCCTGTAAGACTTCAACCAAAGGTGGAAGTACGAGTATTATTTCAAAAAGTTGTTTAAGCCCCAGTCTTGGAATCATCATCCAGTAACTGTCAGTAAACCTAAAATTTTAATTTTATTGTTAAACAAATGCCAATTTTATCATACGACCACAAAAATTCTTTTTATTTAAACTTTTTAGATATTTTATAATATGATTCCCTGAGGGGCAGAAATTATCCTCTTTGTGATAGTTTGGAAGCAATAAAAATATCATTCTTTGAGAGTAACTTTTATTAAGACTCAATGTAAATACATAAATAACTAAAATTTACTGAAAAAAAATTATACAAATTTCAAACAAATGTTAAAAATTTTAATTAATAACATAGAAAGAAGTTCTTATGTATATAATTTTTTCTTCCTACGAAGCATCTAGTTATAATGGTTCCTTTACTATTTCAGAACAAAAAGGCAAAACACGTTCATCCGCCGAATTGCGAAAGAAAGAAAAAGAAATGCGTCGTTTACAACAAGAAATGCAACAAGAACGTGAGAAATACAATCAATTGCTACTTAAATACCAAGACCTACAAAGTCAAGTTATTGAAGACAGTCACGTGAGTTTCCAATTAAAAATTAAACATACGATATACTCGTATATCATATTTCTTTGTTTTCTTTAAAACACAATATTTTCCTTTTTTTTCTTCTTTTTCTATTTTGTAACAGATTAAACAAAAGTTACAGATGGAAATTGACTGCAAAGCAACAGAAATTGAACAATTGCAATCAAAGCTCAATGAAACAGCATCACTTTCATCAGCCGACAACGATCCCGAAGACAATCAAGTATGTATACGTAACATTTTTCACACATTTCCTACTTTTTATACAAATAAAATTTAATTTAAAAACCATCTAATATTCTTTCTTAACTTTTTTCTTCTATTTCTATATTTGTTATTCATGTAATTACTCACTCGTACTTTTGGCCTATCCACCAACTTACTTCATGCTCATCTTCTAAACCAATAATAATAACTTTCTAATGCATCACAATAAATCATAAATAACACACTCTGCATAATAATAATTTCTACTACTCTACTACTACCACTGCTCGCTCTATTGCTCTACTAACGTGTTGTCCTTTTGCGTCTTTCCGTGTGTGCTTGTGTGTGTGTGTGTATAATATTGTTTAGAACTCATCCTTACTTTCACTTACGCAGGATTCGGTGTTTGAGGGCTGGTTGAGTGTGCCGAATAAACAAAATATTAGGCGGCATGGTTGGAAACGTCAATTTGTGGTTGTCTCATCTCGCAAAATCATATTCTACAATTCTGAAATCGACAAACAGAATACCATTGATCCTGTGCTAATATTAGATTTAAGGTGAGTTTTCTACTTCGCAAAAAATCAATAAAAATAATAATAATAATGTTTTCATTTACACCAAAAAAAAAAAAAAAAAAAAAACAAATAGCAAAGTATTTCATGTGCGTTCAGTAACTCAGGGCGATGTGATTAGAGCCGATGCTAGAGAGATACCGAGAATATTCCAATTGTTATATGCCGGCGAAGGTGAAGCCCGTCGACCAGATGAACAGCAACAGTTGGATATAAGTGTGCTTAGAGGCGGAACAGCTGAAGAACGACCCGGTTCCATTATACACAAAGGTTTGTTTTTTTTTCTTTAACACCTTAACGTTTAAATTTATATCTAAATTTTTAAATTCTCAGGTCACGAGTTTGTGCATATCACATACCATATGCCTACTGCGTGCGAAGTGTGTCCTAAACCCTTGTGGCATATGTTTAAACCACCAGCAGCTTATGAGTGCAAAAGGTTGTTTGCTAGTTCTTTTCCTTTCTTTGATGGCAATTTTAAATTTAAATCTTTAATTTATTACCGAACAGATGCCGCAACAAAATCCACAAGGAACATGTGGACAATAATGATCCTTTGGCACCTTGCAAACTTCATCATGACCCGCTCAGTGCGAGGGAAATGCTTTTATTAGCTTCCAATACCGATGAACAGAATCTATGGGTATCGCGTCTCTCTAAACGTATCCAAAAATGCGGATACAAAGCGAATTCCTCATCAAACAATAATAGCAATAATACCGATGGTAGTAAAATATCACCAAGGTGAGAAACATTTAAATACTAACACACACTGTATAAAATAAGTTTTGGGTTCTTTAAACTGGTTTATTTTTTATTTTTTGGTTTCTATTATTTTTCTCTGGTAGCTTTTAATGTATTTTCTCTAAAAAAAAAAAATAAATGCTACTCGTTGTCAAACATGATTTTAATTAGATTTTGCCAAAAAAAAAAACTAATATTGCAAATTATGCAATCTTATAATTGTTTCAAAGAGAATGGATGTTTTTATTATTATTTAAAACAATTGTTTTTGAATGCAGAAGCATTTGCCATTATACTCCCCTAGACGACACTACTAGCAAACTGGTTTAATAAACAATTGTTAGTGTTATGCCTTGGAAATTAGCGAAAAGAGGAAACAGAAAAGTTTATTACTCGTATAATGAAAGAGTTTTTGGAAATAAATCTTTGTGCATCGCATACTAAGACCGCCGTATGCACAACATTTAAGTTCACCAGACAAAAAAATTCTCTTCTTGAGAGAGAATTGATTTTATTCCGACAACTTTTAATTTTTTCAGCTTAATTTGAACTGAGCTGCCAACTTGCTGTTCAATTGCTATTAACAGAAGCATTTATCTTTTATCCATTACGTTTCTCCAATTTTTTTTATCCCTTCCGAAAAATATGATTTGTCAAGGTCATCAAAATAGGATTTTTTTTTGTAAGATGATTCGTCGTTGGGATGAAATCTCTTTCCGCCGAGCTATTTCTTCAAGCTTGGGAACAAGAAACAGCCACTCGGGGATAAATCTGGAGAATAGGGCTTCATGGATTTTTGCCATAGAAACTGCACATGCGTTTGTGGTCGGCTGTGAGCAAATGCGGCACACATCTTGCGGAAAGCTTTCTCATACCCATGTTATTATTCAAAATTGAAACCGCTGAGCCATGTGAGATGCATATGTGATGCGCAAAATAGAAAGGGACCTAAGGGTAAAAACCGGTTTTGTTCAGGAGAGCCATTTTAAAGATTTAAATACGTGCATCTTTGGTGTACAATCACTGAGCGTGTTGGTATTGGTCTCATATGAAAGCGACACATCTCATGACGTCAGGAACGTGTTGGTGAACCTTGAAAACGCGCGTAGGTCGTCCCTACCTCTTGTTTTTTGTAGTTGGTTTTTACTGTTTTCTTCCTAGCGCGCTGTTTCCATGATTTTGATATCAATTTTGCTCGCGTTTTTTCGAATCCAGGTTTATTTTCAGAAATTATTAATTGTGAATTATAATAAATACTCATTTATAATTCTTTTAAATCGTGAATATCACTCTGTTAGTACGAAATTTTTTTCACATAACCTTAGAATCGTCGACTTCAATTTCATAAAACGCGCATATCTCTGGGAGGGAACACTTTTGGGGCATGGGATCGGTCTCATTCGATGCTCAGATGTTGTCCACATCAAAAAAAAAAAGTGAAAACTTATTTTTTTACCCTTAGGTCCCTTTCTCTATGCGCTGTCACATATGGCTTCCACAATCTCTCTCACTTTCAATCTCCGATAGGCTAAAACCATATCGTAAATTTTTTCAATTGTTTCGCATGTAGAGACCTCAAATGGCCGTCCAGAGCGTTCGGCTTGTAAAACACTTTTTTACCATTGAAATTTTGGTGAAGAGTCCCCAAAGTATTTATCAAGTTTAGCCTTGGTTTGAGTGATGGTTTTTTCCGCAAAAAATAATGCTTAATGAGCAAATGAAATTCACTTTTTTTCACATATTCTTCGCAAAATGCGCGGTAGTCTGATATCAACGGCTGCCAAACACAAACTAACGGGCTGTCCCACGATGTCACTAGAAATCGTTCGATCGAATAGTTATATTGAAAACAACAACAAATTTTCTCATGTTATTGTTGTTTGTAATACAATTTGTCGATCGAACGATTTCTGGTGACATCGTGGCACAGGCCTTAAAAGACGCAGGTTGTTCAAATTTAGACAGGAGTCAACTCACAGTTACCTTTTGAAAGGAGCAGTGTTGCCATTTCAATTAAGAGGCGGGATATTCAAACAGACATTGAGTTAATGACCCACCCTCGTATGATGTTTTACAAGATGCTATTATAGGCGAAACGATTAAAATGAATTGAAATTGCCGCTTTTTCTAACTTGTTTACATAAATACTCGTATATGGGTTCTGTTCTTGGCGAATTAAATATAACCCGACTAATTTGTTTAGTTTCAGCTGCTGTCAGCAACAGCTGGGTGGCTTGTTAAAAAATATGTGGTAGTATAAAGTCAAAGTCGAAAAGCTTAATACTAGTGATGCGCGAATATTCATATTCATATTCATATTCGTATTCCCCAATATACGGCCATTTTTAGATTTTCGCCAAATTCAGACGACTTCGAATAAGAATATTTTTCCAAAAAAATTAAATAAATGGATAAATCCTAAACGAAATATTAATAAATGACAGAACAATATTAGTTTGCAATATTTTAAAAGTAGTTATTTTGGGTGCCTCGGTAGGCTAGTGAGTAATATGCTAGCCTATCAGTGTGAAGGTTGTGGGTTCGATTCCCACCGTAGACCCTGGTCTGTTTCACTACAACGAGTGAAGGTCTTTGTTACTATTCTCGTTTAAATTAAGTTATGATATAATTTTTCATTCTATATGTAACATTTAATAAATAAATAAGAAATTATTTGAATTCAACTTAAAAACAAATGAAACAAACTTCTTGTACAATTAACATTAAAAAACATTAAAGTTGTTTTCTAAATAATGTTTGTCCGAACATTATTTTTTCATATTAAGTTATAATAAAGTACAATTCTTTATATATATCGGAGGGACTAACGATCTAGTTCCTAGATAACTGCTGTTTTATAAAAATATTTTAGTTCGGTTAAATAAAAAATTAAAATAATATCCCTTGGAAAATACGTCTATGTATGGAAGTTTCCATTAATACATCTGTCAAAACGTATACGATGTAGCCTCAAGTGGGCCAACAACAATTTTACTTTATACTTTGATATTGTCATATCCATGTATGAATATATTTTTTTTGAAAGGAAACCTTTTTATTCATGAGAATTGGAAGAAATATTTCTCTGCAAGACCATTTCCTTCTATGTATTTATTACCTTTATTGCCCTGCAGAAAATGCGAATAGTGAATTTGTAGTGATTTACTAGTGAAATGGTCAGTAGTACTACTGACCAGGTGTACCCCAGCCAATGTAATCATCTACTGACATTTAGTATTAGCTTGTTGTCTCTAACGTATCTCTCTACTCGCACATAAAAGGAAAGTTGTCAAAGTTGTCGACGTTTCAGCTAGTGAAATTGTCGCTAGAGAAAAGAGTGTTGACATAGAGACATATGGTTCTAGGCTGACTAGAGGGTGATAATAAATGTTGTAGTTTCATATGGAAATAAGTTATTTATGTTATTTATGTATTAAAAATATTTTAAAATGTAGAAGGAGAAGAGATGACGCAATGATAACCATTTAAACAGTTTGTCACTTTTATAGAAATGTTATTTAATGACGATCATTAAAATCTTGTATGGTTTTTATTAACTTTAAAGTACGCCAACATAAAAATTGTTTCATATATAATTTTTCAAGCGTAAATAGAACCCCAATTTAATGTCTATAAGTTTTACATATAATATTCGTATTCGTATTCGCGAATATCGTTTCAAATATTCGTATTGGTATTCGCAAATATCAAAAATTCACATTCGTTACATCACTAATATTCATCTTCTCTGCTAATTCTGCCCGTTCACCAATTCCAAAAACCAAATTCGCTCAAATTCTTAAAATCATGTTTGATGGGGAGTGGTGATATATTTCTTTCATTCTGAATTTTTTTTTGCATAATTTTAACTAATAAAATATTTTCTTCTTTTACTCAATCATGCTTATGTGTGTCAAATGATTTAAACAAAAAATCGAAAACAAAACTTACTACATATCTATAAAAAAAAAACTTAAAATTGGTAATTTAATGTCTTTTTTCAAAAACTAAACAAAAAATTATCTCTTTTTTTCCTGTATCTTTTTCTCTATGTTTGTGTGTCTATGTTTTTTTTTTAACGAAAAAATAATGCTCGTAACCTTCATCATTACTACAATCCATACCATATTGCTGATCCTTACAAAACAAAACAAAACAAAACAAAAACCATAAAATATTAAATCAAATTTGCAAAAAAAAAAAAAAAAAACAAAACAACAAAAAACAAAAATCAGCCAATCAACACGTTCCAATTACAAGCCATATGCAGTTAATGTACAAAGATCAGCTACGCTGCCAGCAAATTCATCATTGAAACAGTGATTAATAATATTTTATTATTTTTTCTTCTATTATTATTATTATTAGATTATTATTTTTGTTTCTTATTAATTTAACAATAATAGCTCAACTAATTTTTATCAATTTATTTTTATATTTCTAATTTCTGCTGTTTATACATATTTATTTACATTCATCGATAACAACAGAATTGTTTGTCATTTTAAGCTGCTTTTTTAATTTCATTCAAATTTAACTAATATGTAATTTAATTTTTATTTCGGCCCTCGCTCTTATTGAAGTAATAAAGTTGCAATTTAATAAATTAATTTAGATTACGTATTTTCATTTTATTAATTTTTTGTTTGTTAATTAATTATCTCATTATTTTGTTTGTGTTTATTAAACCAAAAGAAAAAGTTCTTAATACATAGTTGCTTAAATAACTTAAATAACATTTACTAAAATAGAAAAGAAAAGAAAACAAAAGTACTTTAAATCAACCCTCTCTAACTAATTGCTCTAACCAATCAAAACATAATCAAATGAAAGCGAAAACATTCATATTTAAATATTTTATAAACATTTTATACGTTTATAAATTAGCTTTTAATTTAATTTAATTTTTTATCCTTAAAGAAGAAAGAGTAATTATAATTTAGACACTAAAGTGTAACTTAAAGCAACAAAATAAAATTATTTTTTAATTTGTATTTTATTTTTTTTAATATATAAAAATGTATTATTAAACAATTGCCAAATCTCTTTTAAGAGAGTTAAAATAAAAGTAAAAAAAATCTAAAAAAAAATTATTAAAAATTTAAAAATTAAAAAAAAAAGAAATGTATCTAATTAGTTTATAAAAGCCAACATATCCATTTCACTTTTTAATGCACCCTTTACATTCTGGCAACTGTTTTGTGTTAATAAATGGAAATGAAGTACATATTTATTCTGTTTATATTAATGCAATAAATTATAACTAAAGAGATTTGAAATGCTGCTGAATTATTATGTAAATTCTTTTATATTTTAAAAATTCGATCCTACTCTGAATGACAAATTTCATATAACATAAACTCGCTTCAGTACGCTTAAAAGATTCATATTGGGACGCCAAAAAATTAACTGAAAAATGTGTGGGACATCTGGGAGATTGTTAAATTACAAGCGGCGAAAACAGTCACCTGGTCTAACATGGATTCGCCTTGGAATTTGCTGATAAGAATAGCAGCAAGGTGAATCTATACTAAGTGGTCGCAAGGGATTAGGTAACTATTTTTGCCGCTATTAATTCGAGTGTACGTATCAAGGCAAATACATATAAGGTATACTCAGCTCAATTTGCTTTGAGAAATTTATACTTTAAATGTCAAAAATAGTCACCTGATACCTTGCGACAACCTAGTATGTATTCGCCTTGATACTTTGGATATGAACACACTTTTTTCAGTACAATTTCTGAAAGCGAATTGAGCTGAGTATGCCTTATATGAATTTGCCTTGAATAGCAGCGTATTTGCTTGAATTCGCATTCATACCAGGCGATCTCAACTGCCCAGCTGACCATTTTCGCCTCATGTAATTTGAATATCCCTCAGTTAGCAGCACTTATTTTTTTAGATATTTTTTGACATCCCAATTACGAATTTTTCAAAGGGAATTGAGGCGAATTTACCTTATAGGAATAATATTATGTCTTGCCTAATGCAGATTTTATGGGAATCAATGGCAGTTCAAAGAAATAATGGAATGCTTGTATAATATTTTCCTATAATTTATTACAATATTTTATTTTTATTTAACGCGTGTCAAAATTAATAAATAATAAACAGTGAAACATTTGCTGCGAAACATTTTTGATTTCTATTTTGAAACTGCATTCGTGTCCACACTGTGAAGTTTCTGTTTTGCAGCTTAATACATTTTCTCATATATTTCTCATGAGAATGAGACGAGAATGACGTACTCAACAAGAACTTCATGTACATGAAACAAAGTACCCTTTTCCATTCCTCTTTCCCCGTTCATCGACAAACTTAAAAGTTTTGAAGCAAATGTTTCACTGTATGGACAGGGACTATTGAAAACAACAATAAAATAAGAAAATTTATTTTTGTTTTCAATATAAGTGATCGATCGAAACTTTCCTGTCGACATTACTTTTATTTATTTAGAAGAAATCAAATTGTATATCAGATGCATTTCGAGAGCATCTGCAACATGGACAATATTTTTCTTTTTGTGATTTATTTTCACAATTTAAATTTCTTTTAATTTTGTTTACTATCACGGATTGATCTGTATAGTATCTAAACTTACTGGACAACATACTTAAGATATCAGTTTTTTAATTTATAAAGAAATAAGCGTTTGTATTGCGAAATCGCATTCCACAGAAAATAAAATTTAATAAACTAATCATGCGATTGTTAAGTCTTGGGACTGTTCTTAAATACATCCCTGTGCAGCAAATAATGCGCAGGATATTCGTAAATGCAAAAAGTAACAACACTGAAGGCTCAGTTACCCGACTGTAATGTAAAGTAACTGCAACGTAGGAAACAGCTGATCTATATTTTTATATGAAAAGTAGGTTACGTTACATTACATCTCTATAATCATTTTCATTACTTTTCACATAACAATATTGATCAGCTGTTTCCTACTGTTGCAGTTACTTTACATTACAGTCGGGTAACTGAGCCTTGAGGCTGCAAGGTAATCGAACATGCAACTCTGCAAACGTACAAATATAAATCATGAATATGTTTGTGTGATGTATGCAGTTGATGAATAAGTTGCAGAGTAATCATATTAATGTAGCACTGTGATGCATTTAGGCACAGGCTGCTTATTTCACTGCACAATATACCTACAAGTTTGAGATGAATTGTCTATTTTGCAAGATGCAAAACATCAACAGCATTTTAAAGCCTCTTTAGTTCACCTTCTCCAATATTTAGTCTCATTACGAGCGTCCTTATCGTATATCGACTTTAATGTTTATGCAATTTTTGTTTGTTTTATCTAGGCCAAAAAATAATGAATTCAAAATGCGTTAGCAAAAGTCTTAATAAAATCGATTGTTAAAAATATAAATGAAGAGAAATTCGAAACTGAACTCACTCTATGTTTCTATTTTTAGATATTTCTTATAATATTTTTTTAGTTTTATTTTTGCATAACTTTGTTCTTAAAAAAAAAAAACAAAAAAAAAAAGAAGAAAGAAAAATAATAAGAATAGGAAAACTAATTATTACCTAGGCTGCAACTAATAATTCCATACTTAAAAGTATCCGAAAGTAATTAATATTTTAAATTAAATACATATTTTATTATTTTTATTTCTAAATTAAAACTTAAGTATTAAAAAAATAAATATAAAAAAAGAAAAAAACATATATAAATATAAAACTTTGTTTTGTTAATTTTATTTTGTATAATTTTAGTTTTATTATTTTATTATTATTTTTGTACATTTTTATTTTAATTTAATAATACTTTGCCCTAATTTATTGTTTTTTTTTTGCTTTTAGTTTTCCTCAAAATATTTCGAGTCAAATAAAAGCTTATTATTATTTTCGAACTGTGTATCTATATATACATATGTATGCGTATCCGATTTAATATTATTAATTTGATGTTATAATTAAAATTTTTTTTATTATCTCTCTCTATTTTAATTTTAAAGTATATTAAATATCATTTAAAAAACGAAGAAAAAAAACCAATAAAAATATAATTATTTTGTAAAAACCAAACGAACTTAACGATGCTGGGCCAATGAAACAAGTCATGTGCTTTTTTAGTTTTCAAGAGAGAGAGAGAAAGAGAGATCTATACAATTGTTTGTTTGCTAATTTTTAAACTCCATGACTCTTTGAACTTCCCTCGTAGTTGATTAACGCTGCAACCTGCTTTAGTTTTCGCAAGGCATATTCGTGTAAGGTAGACTCGCCTTAATTCGCTTTGCAAAATGCATACTTGAGATTTAAAATAATTGTAGCGAAGAATGTGTGTTGACATCTGAGGGATATTTAAATTACAAGCGGTGCCTTGGTTTAGCGAATTTGCTTTTGACCTTGCAAATTTAGTTTAAAGCTGTAAAATTAATATCGCTTGACAATAAACATTACACTGTAAAACAAAATTAAACTTCTGCAAAATAAAAAGTTTTCAAAGTACTGATTCCAAAGAGAAGGCACCAAAATGGTTTTGGAAAAGGAAAATTTAAATAAAGATCTTAATACCAAGAAAGGCTCTTCTTGATTGGGCTCTTCTATGATAACTTCAACTGCTCACACTCTACACCATGTAACCGCCAAAGAAGACCAAGGCAAGTAACCCTTCGGCCCATATATGTATGTTTGGCGGAACTGATTGGCACCTTTTGGAGAGATTTGGCTTTAATGTGAAACAGAAATTAATGGATTTGTTGGAGAAAAATTATCTTCCATCAAGACACTGTATCGGTGCAGTTTACTGAAAAAATATCTAACGACTGTAAAAATTTCTTTTGCAATACAGTCTTCTTGAACAATAAAAAATTTGAAGTCATTTGTACAGTATCAACAATTTTTGGCCGCTCCTGATCATCTGTAATTTTTCGAGTAGTGGCTGTTTATCATTTAGTGTGCGATATTCTTGCCACATGTAATAAGCAATGAACGTCTGTGGCTCGAAACAGGACAAATAGCAGTGGTTGCAGAAATTGCAAAAAGAAAATGGAGATGGATGCATACATCCTTCGAAGAGAGCAACACGATATTACCATTCACGCTCTAGAGTAGAATCCTCAGCTGCCCAAGCCAAGCATGGCATCGGCAAATTGAACCACGAGGACAAACGAATCGTAGAACGAACTCAATGTTGTGCCAAGGACGTGCAAATATGGAACGAAATCTTTGAGTCCCTATGCTGCCTAAAGGTTTAAGAGGAACCAATATTTCTTACTTTAATATAAAAAGGCCCCAACTCATTATTTTTTTGAAATCAAGATTTTTGCATTTTCCTATCGAAATATGCATACCAAAAAATCTTTTAAAAAATAATTAGTTAGGGTCTTTCTATATTAAGGTAACATATTTCTTGGTTTAATTTTGTACTTTCAAACTGAAAACGCAAAAGATTTTTTCACTTTTCTACACAAATTCTGGGATGTAATCGTCGCTTTTGATAGCGAGCTGATTCGATCATGTTTTTTCAGTTCGAGATTTGGCATTCGATATCGAATCATATTATTAGATTGTACGATAGCACATGCCATAATCTCAAACTGAAAAGACGTGATCGAATCAACTCGCTATCGAAAGCAGCAATTATACGACCCCTGTTTTAAAAAAGTAAATTTTTGTTGTCTCTTTTTGCAAATCAGCAGAGTTTCAAAATTAACTACGCATAAGCAATAAATCATGATGAAGAGCGAAGTATGATGATCATTTTGATAAATTGCACATGACTTGTTTGGTTGGCGCAGCGTCGATAAGAAATGTTTAATATTTTCATTTGCGCTTTTGTTTTATTTGAATGGCTGGATTTTTATTTTTATTTTCGTTGCATTTGTTCTTGTTGCAGCTTGTTGTTTCTGTTCCCAAAAAAAAAAAATAAAGAATAAAAAAAGTATTTATCATTAAGTGCATAAAAATAATCATGCTTTATTTTTCATTGTACGTACGTACGGTAAGAGCGTTTTAAGTTGAGTTAATTTTGAAAATTTTTAATTTTACAGTCGTTTGAAAATTCTCCGCCATCAATTATCTGTACAAAAATCTTCTTAGCAAACTTCCTTCAACTCCAACGGCATTATCATTTACCACACAACTTTCAACACGTTTAAGTAATCGTTTGCTCAACAGTTTTATACGACGTTTTCGAAATAAAAGAAATATTGAATAAACTTTCAAGATACTAAATACTACATACATACATACATAAAATTAATTTACGAATTTATTTGAATCCTTAAGGCATGTTGTATATGTTTCTCTTTTTTTTTTTTGGTTTTGTCTACTCTGTTTACTTATTAACTTAAGTTACATTCCTATTTGATTCAATAATATTAGTAAAAACTAATAATTATTTTTAATAATATGTGTAATTGTTGTGTTTTATTTTGTTTTAAAGCATTTATAGTTTAAATATTTGTTAATACATTTAGTACACTACAACATATCTATATAGTTTTAGCATTTAAGTTATTACGTAGTTGTGTTTCTCTTATATGAATTCAAAAAGTTTATAATTTATTACTAACTAATAAGTAAGTATCATTCATATCTGAAGAGCCATATTAATTAAAATGTGCCTTGTATAGTATACACTAAACATTTTGAAATTGTAACGAATAGAATAGCTTTTATAATATCAGGCATATTTTTTTTTAAACATTCAAAAATATTTAAACTCATATCACGATTTTAATCGCTTCATAAAAATTAATACATCTAATATCATTAACAAAATTGTTTGTTATTTAAGGATTATTCTTAATAACAGTCATACGAGTAGTTAAATTTTATTATTGTGCAGGGAAATGTGTTATGCTAGGAACACAACTGGGACGAACAACGAATTTCGTCCACGCCTTTAAGGCTCAGTTACCCGACTGTAATGTAAAGTAACTGCAACAGTAGGAAACAGCTGATCGATATTGTTATGTGAAAAGTAATACAAATGGTTATAGAGATGTAATGTAACGTAACCTGCTATTCATATAAAAGTATCAATCAGCTGTTTCCTACGTTGCAGTTACTTTACATTACAGTCGGGTAACTGAGACTTAAGAGTTCGCTACGCAAATTCGTCGTGTGAAGCACAACAACGACGAATTTACTCAGCGAATTCCTCTCTCATATTTGATAAAGTTGGTTGTTGTGTGTACAAAGACGGAGAGAGAGAGAGAGATAGAAAATTGTTTTTCGTCGTTCGTTGGCGTACAAAATTGAAATAAATCTATTTCATATTGCGTCACGCACGACGAATTTCGTTGTACGGCGCAGTGATGCCCAATTTTTTCGTTCTAAAATCACATCAAATTTTAAAAAGAGCACAATAAAGCATAATTTTGAAATCTAAAAAGCGCAAAAAGCACTAACGTGAAAAACGAGTGAAGATTCAAACGATTGAAGTTTAATAATGTTTAATATTTTCTAAGCTATTCTCTATTTCGGCGTAGTATCCATCTTTAATAAAATATATCATACGAAAAGGGTATGCTCTACACTGAAAATATAAATATACTTAGTGCTTTTCTTTGTTTGGCACTAATGCTAAAAATTTGGCGTTTTGAGTCTGCAAAAAGCACTAAAAATAGTGCCAAAAGCACCAAGTTGGCATCGCTGGTACGGCGGTGTTGTGTTAATTTTTATATGCACCAATGTTTTTTTATTTTTTATGACGAAAGTTCGCACCGAAAAATTCGTCGTTCGTCCCAGTTGTGTTTTCTAGCATTACTCACATGTTTTGTACACAATAAAGTACTTAAAATTTTTTTTATTAAAAGTATCATTTTTAGTTTAACATAAGTTAACATTTTTAATTTTAAGAAGTTCCAGCTAAGGCATTAAATAACTTTTTCGCTTCACTTGTTTGTTGATTTGCTGTTGCAATTCTTGCTGCAAAAGCGCACAAAGCGAAAATTCACATTGAATATTTATTCGTAAATTTTTTTATATTAATTTTTTTTTTGCTAAAACGCTTAATTTTCTATGGCACTATGGTCTACAAATTCAGAAATTATTAATTTACGAGTAGAATTAAAAACTTTTTAATTTTTTTTTTAAATGAAAACGAAAATACTTTGTTTAACAATTAAATTGTGATCCATACAGGACTTAATGTAATCTTCATAGAAGTGTAAATGATAATAAAAAAGTAATTTTTAAATTTACAATAAACAAAAATATTTTATATAGAATCTTATAATAAGTGTGTTTTATATAAACTGTGTCTAAAGGTGAGAAAATATTTGCAATACAGTAGTATCCCGATTATCCGGATCAAATAAAACCAGGGGTATTCCGTATAATCGAAAATCCGGATAATCGAGTTCAAAGCAAATCAAATCAAAAAATCAATTTACATCTATCTATATAATTAATAGGCGAACACGTTTTTTGTAATCCCTTTTACGCCGGAACTACTGCACCGATTTTGGAAAGATTTATATCATTTTAAAGGAATTTCTGCACAGATGTGCAGAATCTATATTTTATTGAAATTGGTTTAGTATTTTGGGAGCTATAAGCGTTTAAAGTTGCTACTACTACATGCAAACATAGTACACACGCATTTGTTAGCTTACACTTAAAAATGAAACAAAACGTGTGTGTGTGAGTGTGTGTATTTGCTTGCTATTCCAATTTTTTTTCTCTTATTTGTTATTGTATGAAAGCCATAAAACTTATAGGAAGAGAGTTCAATAAATTGAAGTAGCTTTAATAAAGGGATTTTGTTTCTGTATTTTTTTTTTAATTTTTTATACGAATTATTGTTTATGTAAATATGTATGCATATTGTGTGACTGTGTTTTAATGAATTTTTTATGACGTTTAGATAATTTTTCTTTGAATCATAATATAATTATTTACATCTAGAATACGGACGATTATGTCGTCCGTTTGGTATATCTAGTAAATTTAAATTTGTCATGTTTGTCATTTGTAATTTTTTTTTGTCAATTTATTTAAATTTTAGTCGTTTAGATAATACGATATACAAAAAAAAAAAAAACTATAACGATAGATAATGAATTACATAATACATATGTAATTTAATTTTTGCTTGGAATGATGAGTCCGTATAATCAGATATTCGAATAATCGGGATTCTACTGTAATTTAAAATTGCCATATAACAAAAATTTACTTACAATTATTTTAAAACAAAAAAATATATTTGAACAGCTACACAAAAGTTCTACAAATGTTTTATAATCCAGAAATGCTCCTTCCGTACTACTCGTGAGCGTTTTAGGCTCGGCCCACTATCTTTGTTGTATGTATGTATGTATGTCACTCACGTGAGGTAAGCCCAATCTTAAAATAAAAGTACTTCGGTTTAATGGTTGATTGTAAATTTAAAATTTTTGAGGGCAGCCAAAAATTTGGTTTTAAAATAATTAATTTAAAAAAAAGTTGGAGGAAATTAAAGCACTAATCAATCAATGTAAAAAATAAAATAAAATCATTTGTAGGAAATAAAATTAAAAAAAACTACTATCGGAAAATAAACAAGACAGAAAAACTTTCATTTTGGAGGAGTTTTACGTTAAATAATCGCCAAACATGAAATAATTTTAAAATCAGCTATAATATTGTATAAAAAATAGCAAAAAAAAAAATAAAACTAAAAAAAAATAAACTAGCGAAAAGATACGAAAAAAATTACACACTTGAAATAAATTAACAAAAAGTTAAAATTTGGTAATTGTTTGTTAGTAAATTGGAGCAAAATTTTCATAAATATTCAATAATGCACAAACAGTCATCAAACCCATAGATGAGCGTAACAGACAGACTAACAGACTGACAGACTGACAGACGACCGCATAACCGTGAATGAGGTTGCTTTAAGTTTGAACGAAATGACTGGCCAAATGATGATTTTACAACTTTTGATATAGACATATTTTCATAAATTAAATTGCATTGCACATGTGGTTCGATGGACGGACGGACGGATGTATGGTTTAGAAATACAATAGGCGATTGGTAGTTGGTTGTTGCTTGTTTGCTTGCTGATGGTCATTAATATTTAGTATACATGATTTGGTTTGCTCATTTCACAAAATCATTATCGATTTTGTATTTTAATAAGAAATTATGTGCGACCACAATTTAGTATGCATTTTTAACAATAAATTATAATGTATGTACGAGTATTTTTGTTATAAAATATTTGCCAATTTCTCCCATTTTTCCTAAATATTCAAAAACAAGTTAAACTGCCGCTTCGTCTTAGATCTATTCAGGTAATCTGGTTGCTTCATTTGAATGCGTTTTTATTGTTAAATAAGTTTAAAAAATAAGCTGCATTTACATACATATATATATGCACATACATATGTACATACATATGTGTACGTACTTTTAATTGTCAACTCATCATTCATTCTCATGCAATTGGTAAAATATAAATAAATTTATTTTCATAAATTACTTTGGAATTATTTCGTTATGCTGCAACCTCTGACAGATGTTAAAATTTTATTAGGGAATTACTTTTTCAATTACATGTAATTATAATTTGTTTTTTCGTTTTGCAATTATATATGTACATGTAATTGTAATTGAGATTTTTGTTTTTCAAATTAATTACTTTTAAATGTAATTGCTTTTATTATTTTCAATTACATACAACACAATTTTTAATTGTAATTGAAAACTTAAAAAAATTTTTTAATCGATATGTAATCAATTACAAAATGTAATCATTACGGTGCAAGTCTCATTTACATATAAGCATTTTAAAAATATTACAGGCTGAACAAGTCGGCATTTAAATATTTCTTGGATGTTTTAACGACGCACATTCAGCCAAAACATAAGTCGTTCGTTTGCTTCTTTTGAAATACCTGGATAAGCTTGCGTTGTATTCAAAATATCATTATTTAATTGTTTCTTTTCTTGTTGTCTTTGGCCTAAAAGTAAAAATAATAGCATAACAACATTAGGTCTGTTCGTTTACTTTCCCAGCAGAAACTAGCAACGAGAGAGAATAAGGCAGAAATTTACAAAATTACTATCATAAACATGAAAAAGTAAATGAACGCTTTATGCTATAAACACAATTGGGACGAACGACGAATATTTCGGTGCGAACTTTCGTCATAAAAAATAGGACACATTTGTGCATATGAAAATGCACACAACACCCCCGTAGAACGAAATTCGTCGTGTGTGACGAACTCTGAGATAGGTTTATTTCTATTTTATACGCCGACGAACGACGAAAAAACTATTTTCTCTCTCTCTTTGCACACACAATAACCAAATTTATAAATTATGAGAGCAGAATTCGTCAACGTGAACGAAATTCGTCGTTCGTCCCAGTTGTGTTTCTAGCATTACTTGTAAAAACTTGCAAGAAAATTTTATTCATATCAGAACCATGGATGGAAATCATGATACAATTGTACTTTTCCTGATGTATTTTGTTTCATAATATTTTAAATTGCAATTTTTTTAGAAATTGACATTTAATATGAAATTCTTTACACAGTTTCATGTGTTTTTATGCATTTTATATTTTCTTTTAATTTTATTCATTAACAAATACAAAAATGCCACTTTCCATCTCTGATCATATATGAGAAACAAACAAAATTATTTGCTTAAGGAAAGAAAAACAATAAATTAAGAAAACATGCTGCTTTCTTTTTACATACGAATACATGTTTTTTTTAACAAAGAAATGCAAATTTTTCAGTTTTCCTTTTTCAGATATTAAAAAAAATTAATTTGACAAAACAACACAAAACAGGTGGTTGGATAATTCTTGCAAGTAAAAAATTTTACTATGTAGTAACAATTTGTAGGAATTTTTTTGTCTCTCATTTTTTTCTCTCTCTTTTGACGCTCTCGCCTTGCAAACTTTTTGAGTTAATGAACACTTTCCAGTAACAATTGTTACAAATTCGTAACAATTTTTAGTAAATGAACAAACCTATTATAAATAATTTTAATTATTAAATTGTAGTCATTCCGAATTTGTAATCAAATAAAAACAAAATAACTGACTTCGAGTACTCGAAATGCTCTCTCCCTTGTTATTCCGATTCCCCTACTGCTTAAAATTTCTGGAGATGTAATTTTCCCGGGAACACAGCAAAAATTATTCCCAAAATATTTTCAAACAAATGTCTGTTTGAAATAAAATTTAGTTTCAGTTCATATTTTTAACTGTCCCAGTAAATTTTTTGTTCAAAAAAAAAATGTATAGAACAGAAACAGGCCACGACGTTGGTCGGCATTTACATGGATACAACACGATCAATTAAAATAAACAACAACAAGAGCACAACACTATGTTGTTCCTATCAACAAACGAGATAAACACCAACACAGTTAAATAACGAATTTCTCATCCGAACTCTGTTAAATTGAGAAGTTCTCGCATCAATACAAATTAAATAATTATATTGGTTGTCCCATTTTACACTGGGTTACTCATATAAAAATGTATACAAACTTACAAAAAATATCAACAAATACAATTTTTTTCTTACTCGCCCTGTGTTTCACAGAATGATAAACAATTTTTCGACTCGAAAAGTTCTCACTTTCCTTACAGAAACGAATTTGGTTAATGAAATGTTTTTTCTTTGAATATTTAGAATTGATCCGATAATGCCAGTTGAGAAATGGGAATAAGCGTGGCCTGATGCTGGCGGTCATTGAATAAGTGATCCGTAAAATAAAATATGTTTGCAATGGTGAGAAATATGAGAGTAAAATAAAGTTACACTTGAAGAAAAGGTTGTGTAATTTAAAATAAAATGTGGTTATTAATTCTTTAAATTTTTTTTTATAAATAAGCAATTTAATAAAAACTTAAATAAAAAGTAAGAAATTTAATAATCCATTCAACAGTGTACGAGTATATAAATTCCAAATTAAAGTTATTCACAGAGCTGTGAAAACTATTAAAATGCCTTTTTAAACTATCTTATCTATTATTTTTAAATGTTCCATAACTTACAATTCATTTGCATTGCATATTGCCAACAACATTTTTATTTCTCAGCTTCGATAATTATTATAATTCGTACATGCGTGCACAACTTAATTCGTCGCTTTCTCAGTGACGACTAAATGCAAGAGCATAAGCATGTGTGTGATTTTGTTGTCCACAATTGTGGTATGGCGTGCGGTTCACTGATTTAAACCAAATCAACTGCAAGTAAGAAAGAACACCTTGTGAATTGGTGAAATGTTTTTTTTTTCATTAACTACTACTTTATTAATCTTATTTCTTTTTTCAAACTACTTATCATAAACATATTATTGCCATACAATATTATAACTAAATCAATATGAAACATGTACAATTCCTTTTTAAATAATCATTACACCCTAATATTTTCCTTTTTCATAAGCGTTGCCAAAATATAAAATGATAAACTCTAGAAGTAGTCGTTCCAAGGACTGTGTATATAGTATGATAAGGATCCTCTCTTATACACTTAAATGCGCAAAGCTTGATAAACAAAATAGATGAATTTAGATATATGTTTGAGTCTGCCGGAATTGACATTATTTGTATCTTTGAAATTTGGTTTCCGTTGGGCATAAGTGACTCTTTATTTAAGCTATCAGGTTTCAAACTATTCCTTTCCGATAGAAGAATACTTATAAATAGTGTTGAAACTAGGTCTAGGGGCGGTGGGGTTGCAGTATATGTATAAAGTCGGTTTTGGTCTATGCAAGTTCCCTTTAAAACCATTCTTATGTTACCTTAGCTTGGTACATTTCACTAATTCAAATTGACATTTCTGAAATACGTCACAATTAGACCCTGTTCTGTAAACCGAATCCTCGTATGTTTCTCGTTTTCAAAAAATTTTATATAATAAACAAATTAAAAAAAATCTAAAAAAAATTCTGCTGTCGGAGTTAGTTTTCTAAAATCGAATTTGTTATTCAGTAACATTTTTAACGATATTCGCTGTATGTTAATGATGTCAGCTGTGTCGTTATTTAAGCGACAATAATTTATGTGCTGTAAATTTTAACGACAAAAATCAACAGAAAATATCAGCTGCGTAATATCGTTAAAAAGAAGTTACAGAATCACACAATCGTTATTGCAAGCGACAATTTGTCTGTACAAAACTTACGATTGTTGGATCGTTAAAAGTTACTGATTCGCACCACATACCCTCTCATATTTCACTCATTTTGTAATATATTTTGGTCATACATTTTTAGCGTTTTAAATCAAACTGCTGTTAAAGTCATCGTTATCCATTAGCAAACAACTTTAAATCCATATAATTTCCTAAATAATATCGCTAAAGGGTTTCTATAACTTAAGATGAATTATGCATTCTCTTATAAACAAATCGCGTTCTCTTTCGGTTCGGTTTTTTGTGGGAGCTACGCATACACAGGCATCGCTTGAGCTTTCAGACCCCTCCCTACACATTACCTGTTTTGGGCGTAGATAATGGGCCTTATCATAGTTGGCGTTTTTCGACTTCAAATTCGACTATTTGTAGTTGATTAAAGAAAACAAGCTCCATTTTTCTTTAATTTAGTACAATACGCCTGACTTTCGCCGCAAAATCGCCAATAACAATAAGGGGGAATGAATCATTTGTTACAATTTAATGTTTTTTTTTTTCCAGTTTCTATTAAAATACATATGCCCAAGTTATTCGAATAAACGAATAATTATCGTTAAGTGTTTTAATAAGAAAATTTGGCTTGTTTTTATGGTTAAGCAATTGTTTGTCTATATGCATAAAAACAAGCCAAATTTTCAAACTAAATAAATAAAGATCTTAATAAGATTTTACTTGAAATTTCTCTTTCGAACTTACTCGTTCGTTTGAATACCCTATTGATTGTGTGTCTTTCTACGTTTTGTTTTTTGATGTTCGTTTAATGATCATGTTGTGGCTTAAATTTATGGTTATCAATAATTTCAGTTTTTGCTTCACTTAATTTCAGACTATTATGCAAACCTCTAAATAGTCGTCTTTAACACAATGAAGAGAAGACAAAAGAAGAAAAAAAAAAAAAACAAAAATTTTTATTGGGATTTCTTTTATTTGATATTTGGTTATATGTCAATGACAATTTCTAGTTCAAGGTTTCTGTATCTCATTTCATTTCAATTATGGAAATATAATATCTTAAAATTTATTTATAATCTTGAGAATATGTTATTTTTTTCGCATAGAAAGTAATAGTTATTGGACACGGGCGTTAATGGTGTTTAAATTAAAAAATATATATATATATATACATATACACACATAGATACCACATATGTATAAACATATAAATAAATAAAGTTCGTATTAATAATGAATGAGCGCTTTTGGAATATTAAAAAAAAATCTGAAGCTTTCATTAAGGTTCAATTAAACGTGCCATCAACATACAAAATAGGTGTTCGAACCAAACTTATGGGTAACACTGTATTTGATTATACGTGACTCGTCATAACACCATTGCCATAACCATAACCATAGAAAGCAATTGAATTGAATTGGGTTCTAGCCGTAACCATAAACTGCTGTTTGCTGAACAGCTGTTTATGGTTATTTCAGCACTAATATGTGAAGCAAATATATTTATGGTTATGGCAGTGGTTGTGACTATGGCATTATGGTATGGCATGTCTGATTAAATACTTAGCCCCGGTTCATGCGCGGCAAGTTTAGTTGAGCAACTTTTTAGTTCATTGACGAGAGAGAGGAAAATATGATGACTTTCCTCTTCATTATCTTCGTCTCTCTCTCTCTCTCTCTCTCTTCAATAAGCTCAGCAGTTACTCAACTAAAATTGAAAAATATGTGAACCCAGTATTAATAACGACGTACAAGGGTCTCAAAACCAGCCGATCTAACAAAGAAAACACAAAAAATTTTAGAAATATGTTCTTTGTTTCGTAACATAATCTACTTTTAGCACGATACACTTTAACTACCCAGCGATGTTCAATAGCTTCGATGCCCTATTTATAGTAAGGACACGAATCCACTATTGCAGTCCACTGCTTTGACTGTTTCTATTGAACTATACTTATGTGTGTGTGTTGCTTGAGCAGCAACGAAACATCTTATTTAATAAATTTAATTAAACTATTTTTTTGAGCTTTAGGTCTATTTGTATAATGCTTTATTGTTTCAATATTTCGTAAACCTTCGGTTTACTTCTTCAGGATATAGAATATTGTATTTTGATTTTTTGTTTTTTTGTTTTTTCGTTTTCCTTTTTTTTCTCTCAATTATGTATACAATTTTCAAATAATAAAGTGTGTCATAAAAAATATTTAAAAAAAAAAAATTTTTAAATAACAAAGTGTGTCATAAAAATTATTTTTAAAATTTTTTAATAGTTTTGGTAATAAAACAAAATAGGTATAAGTCTACAATATTTGTTCATATAGAATTTTGGAAAGGTTCTTAGAAATGATAATACATATTTTTAATACTTTTACACATGATACAATAATATAAAGGTACAACCACATTTGACGTATAAAATTAATTTTGACTTTTTCCAAAATTGTTTGATTACTGTTTTTTTGTAAAGAGAGAGGAAAACGTTGCCACATGAAATTACGGGGAACTTTTTTTTAGGAATGTTTTTGGAAATGTGTAATTTTAAGTTTAGAAATTATGGTTTAATAAACATTTTTTTAAATGTTGTATTAATTGGATACGTGGATAAAGAAATATGCATGTGTATAATATGATGTAGAATGGATGAGCGTGTTTTATGCATATAATACACATTTACATACAATTCGTGTGCAAATTTATTGCAGCTTACAGTACGAATTAATGCTTTTTTGATGGGCTACATCTGAATAATCTGAACAAAAAAAGACATGCAAAAGAAATAGTTAATGCATGGGTTCTATTGCTAATGAATTGGTTCAATTTAGGTGCAGAACGCATGATTTTAACACAGGCGTGTCATTGACGAGCATGGGCGAACATTTAGCAAAACTGCTCATCATTCCAATGAGTGCTTAGAACCCATGATACGTTTATTCGTTTATATATACATACATATGTATGTTTAAAACAGAGCATAACGAAGTGCCCGCGGGTGGCCTTTTGCTTATAATTTTAGGCTCTAAGCAGGCATACTCTGATGATTGTATTTGAGGCAAACAGCTTTGAAAGCTGTTAAGTGTGCTGTTGTTTCCTTGCAAATTAAGAGGAAGCATTGTTCTCGCCGAGATCTGATTGGCAATTGTGCTCTCGCTCTTTTAAAAAAGTTTGCACATTGTGCATATCACTTGGACGCACCTGATGTAAAGCAATAAGCCAGAGTAGTATGAAGAGAAAGTCCCACCCTTGATTCAGAGGCTTTTCCGTTGGTAATTTCCCTTAAATTGTTTATGCTGATGTAAATTTTTTTTATAATTATAATTTAAATACATATTCTTCAATATTTTTCAATAAATAAAAAAGAACGTCAAAAAATTAATCAAAAACTCGGATTTCATAAATTAATAAGGTAGCATTAATTTTGAGAGTAAAAAATTGTCGGCACAAACGTCAGAAGGTTAATATGGCGACGAAAAGAGAGAACGGTTGTACCTTTATATTATTGTATCATGCTTTTACATAACATTGTGTCTTTGAGTTTCTTAAAAAATTTTTGAATAATGTTGTAATGAATATTTACAAAATATGAGTTGAAAAAAGTTTATAACATACATGTATATTATAATTTTTAATAATAAATAGAAGAAATAAGTATCATGATTTTTATATACCAAAAACATTAACATTAATTAATTAAACTTTTTTTTAATTATTTTATTTTTTTATAAAAAATGTTTATAAGAATATCATTAAAAATAATTATGTTGTTGTATGTTTCTTTCTTAAACCCTATTCTTGTTTTTATGTAATAAATATCTATAAGACTGCGCAACATTGGCTGTATCTGTTCTGAAATTAATTCTCTGATTTGTTGGAACATCTATAATGTGTAACATTTCTAACATATACCTACGTTTATAATTAGATTCTGTATTCTAAATTGAAGTATTATCAAAATCTGGATAATGATCTAAATCTAAACAATGTGAAGATAAAGCTGTCTTATGTGGATTAATATTCCTATACCTTTGGTCTGTTTTATGTCCGGCTAATCTTGTCTTTAATTTATTTTTAGTTGTGCCCACATACATCTTGTCGCATCTCTCGTTGTCGTTTCCTTTACATGGTATTTTGTAGATTACATTAGGTCTATCTAGTTTTTTAATCCTATCTTTTGTGTTAGTAAATAAATTTCCTAAAGTACTATACATCTTGTATGCCATCTTATACTTTGCCTTGTCATAAATTTCTGATTTTTCTAATCTTTCTGACATTTTTGGTACATATACTAAAGATTTATAAATTTTTGGTTCATTATTATTATTATTATTGTTATTATTATTATTATTATTATTATTATTATTATTATTATTATTATTATTATTATTATTAATATTATTATTTTTATTATTAAATTGCCTTATTAATTTACAAGAAAGATAATAGGGGAAATTATTTTCATTCAGTATACTTATTATCTTCTTTATATTTTTCTTATGGAATTCAATATCACTTATTGTCAATATTCGTTCTATGAAGTTCTTAGCTGTGTTAATTATCATCCACTTAGGATGTTTTGAGTAATAATTAATAATCCTACCCGATGAAGTTTGTTTTTTGTACCAATCTATTGATAATTTATTTCCCTTTTTTAATATTAATGTATCCAAATATGGAAGTACTGAGTTATTTTCCATTTCAATTGTAAATTTTATGTCTTGGTGAAAAGAGTTAAATGTTGATAAAATAGTATTTATTTCATTTTCTGGAATTATGCAAAATAAATCATCAACATATTTCACCAAAAATTTTGGTTTAATTTTATTTAATAAATTTTGTTTTTCTTTTTGGCCCTTAAGAACATTCGATGGCAACCAACCTTGATGAAAGAAAGTTAGTAGAAAATAGCAAAACAAGTAAGTTTTTTGTATAAACAAAAATTGGCCTGAAGTTAGCATAAGTGGCAAAATTGAACATCATCTTAAAGAGTTTTACAATGAAACTTCACATTAAATATCATGCTAGAGATGGGTTAAAATTAGGTAATGCGACCATTTTTAATGTCAAATTGTATGGAGTAACTCGTTAACACAATTCAATTTCGTCACTTATGCTAACTTCATGCCAATTTTTGCTTATACTTAGGACCGGACCATATGTGTATAAAATTAGTAAAAAAAAAATAGTTTCCATTTTCTAGTAATTTACAAAAACATGGAATATAAAAAAAATCTAGTTGTTCGGGAATAAATATTTATGTACATAAAATAATAAAAAATATACATATATGTATATTTTATTTTGGCAAACAGCAGACTTTTTGACTAGCGCTGGATGTAGGGTGCACACGCATTTTAATAAAAAACAAAGTGAATTTCTCACAAAATGAGCTTTTAAGCTGAATATGTATTGCCAAATATATTGAAGCCACTTTATATTCTATTTTTATACTCGTACATAAAACTATTCCTTTTCAATGGTAAAACATTTGCGAAATAAAATTAAAACTTTACCATAACTTGTTTAAATTGGACCTCTAAATAACAACAATTTATTAACCAAAATTGTATTAAAAAATTTTTTTGTTTCTTAGCACTGATATTAATAATTAATTAATTAATAAATAATAAATTCATAATTTACTAAAAAAACTTTTAATTAATATTATTAAAACCATATAAAGGAAAATAAAACAATTTACAAAAATAAAAAAGAAAAACATTTGATTTTAATTGAAAAAAAATCAAGTTTCTTTCTAAAAAAATACTGAATTTTTTTATACCATAAAAATAAATATGAACTTAAAAAAAAAAATGATTAGTTGATGCTATTTTGTCTCTCATTTGTTTAAAACAAATCACTCAGGTGCCCTGTGGAGTTCATCACGTCGTGTTGTGTTGCATTTTAGTTTTATTTTTGGTCATTGATTCATTATTATTGATATTTTGAATTTTTTTCTCGATTAATTTTAAGCAAGGTTATGTGTATTATTATAATTTATTTGGCTTCGGTTATACATAAGTACTTACATATATAGGCCTTTAGTTTAAAAATATTTTTTTTAATTGCAAATCGTTTATGTTCTTAAGTGCAATTAGTTTTAATTAACTATCAACAATCCATTCAAGCCGCATCAAATCATATTTTATATGTAAGAAATGTGTTCAATAATCCCGGAATTTCAAGGCTATACATTTTTTTTTATAAGTTTAAATATTGTATGCATTTAATGAAAACTCATTTTGATGCCATGCCAAATGCCAAAGAAGTAACTAACTCATCTTTGTCGTTATTTCCTAGATGTACTTAATTTGTTTATAATTCGACTGTATTGGATTTTTTTTATTTAATTTTTTTAAATATACTCGTAGACGCACCCTAAAAAGACCAACGGCAACATGCATACATACATACATGGATCAGCAACAATGATCACAAAAATTCAACACACAATGTGGCGCCTAAAATAAATTAAGCAAAAAAAAAAAAAAAATTATAATCAACACTTTTTATAAAAGTAGCAAAAAATTAATACATACATACGAGGACGATCCAAAAACTAGCCGAACTGACTTATAGATAGCGGTAGTAGTTTGAAAAAAAAATTACTTTGGTAATTGCTTAGAGCCCGCTTAGATGAAGAGTGATATAGCTGCGACAACGCTTGTGCTCTCTTTTGGAGTCTCTTCCTAAGCTCAAATTATATGTGATATAACCATAACCATACAAAACAGCTGTTCGAACCAAACTAATGGGCAACACTGTATTTGATCGCCCTAACGACATAGCCATAGCCACATAAACGTCATAGGCTGATACTGATATCGAGAAGTGTAAACTAGAGTACATCAGGGGCTTCATTATGGGAATTCAGTGGCTTAATGACGGATATAACAGGGTCACTTATGGGCAGGGCTGCCGTTTTTGGTTATTTCTAACCAAAAGTGGTTATTTTTTCTTTAATGTGAAGATGTGAATATTTTTTTCATTTTGGTTATTTTTTTTTTGCCAAAATAATGATACACATGTACATATTTTTTATGTTATACTTTTTAAGCTTTTATGTTCTTCAATTTTTAGTATTGCTACCAAGCCAACTGAAAATAAAACAGCTGTGACTAAAATCGCTAGTGCAGCCACCTGTTATGAATTCGCCTTGATTGCTACACACTTGTTTACAACACTGTCAACAGCTTTTAAATTTACTAAATGATCGCAACTCTGTACTACAGAAATGACATGTCTTTTGTAATGGCGGCAACATTGAATAAAAAGATTTTTCAAAGTAAATTTATATAAAGAATATGCACGTAAGTTGTTGTTTGTGTAAAAATACTGTTCGGCTGTCAAAAACTAAACGTGTGAAGAAAAATAAATTCAACAATAAAACGGAAAATTAAACGAGAAAAATTTAATCAGCTGCCGACTGGCATATACATACCTTACAAATGACCATTGAACTATTGCTTGCAAGTCAGCTTCATGTACCTTGATTTCTTGTTGTAGTGCGGCACAAAGTGTATGGATTTTAAATGTTATTTAATAAAAATACTACATATTGAAATTTGGTTATTTTTTTTTCTCATTTGGTAACTTTTAAAGCGAATTTTGGTTGTGGCAGCACTGCTTATGGGTACAAATGCGGGGGTAATTATTATTATTATTTTTAATGGGCAATAGAAGGGAATCACAATGGGCCCAATTGGGTCTCCGACTGGATGCGCGGTATAGCACCACCCTTCCTAACCTAACCTAGTTTTCGGAAATGTTGAATTAATATCTTCGATTAGCATTTCTAATAATAATTTATAAGGCTAAGGTAAACATTTTTTTAAAGCAAAATGTCTGATTTAACTAACTTGAGGGTTACACGATCAAGTTTTGCCTTTCAAATTTCAATACATTCACACTTTTTCACTAATACATTCACACTTTTAGAATTTGATGGGCCTTTGACTTCAAATTTTCTTTCCAATTGTGTATTCAAATTTATAGGCAAAAAACAACTGACACCAATTTCAATGAGCATATATTTCGTTTTTGTTTTCAAATATTCTGCCGGCACAGTATTTTTATGTTCTTTTATTACACATAATTTTATGTTCCTCCTAAAAACTTTAATTAACTTTAAATAAATATTATTAGGAACAAAAATATGTAAAAAATGTAATGATGTGTTGCGGCTTATAGACCTAAATAGAAGCCATGAAAATGTGTGTTTAAGCTGTTTTCTTATCAACGGCATATTGAAAATAAATTTGCTTGAAAATTGCTTGAAAATTGCGTGCAGCCTACGTCACAGCTTTCAATTTAAATTACTTTTGACAACCAGTATGTGTGAAAAACTTGAATGCAAATCTTGGTCGTGTAACTGTAGCGTAAGGAACAAATTATTGTAAAAATTTACGACCTATCTGGACTGACTATCGAAGCTTTAAATATTTACTTTATTTTGATTTTTTTAATTTACCATAAAAATACAATAATTCCTTTTCTCTTCACACTTTATTTCTTTTAATTTTTATATTAAAACTGTTTATTTCATGCATGCTTCAAATGAACTAATCAATAATTTCCAAATCCCATAAAAACACGTCTAACTGGCAACACTGCTCATACATAGCTTAAGCAGGGTGATCGAGTACATTTTTCAAAAAGTGGCACCAAAAGTGGATTTATCCAAAATAAGGGGCAAAATGAAAAAAAAAAAAACGAGAAAACTACATGAATTTTTTTATTTGTAATAAATTTTTATATAATGCACTATAAAAAAATGGGGAAAAAGGTGGCAAGGCCGGCAAAAAAGTAAAAAGTGGAAATTTGCCACTTTAGTCGGTCAAACGGTCACGTTGAGCTTAAGAAAAATACGAGAGAAAGAAATATTTGAAAGAGAAGTGTTAACATTGTCACTTTGTTCTCATTACGTGCTTATCTTTATTTTCCGCCAACAAACACGAGTCGCAGGCGATGTGTCGCAGCTACTTCACTCTTCGTCTAAATAGTCTCCTACCGATCTCAGTGAATTTTTAAAGAAGGAAAAAATTGGCCACCGTTATACAGTCCAACCAACATTAAAGCCGAGCTGGACGATTAGGAGTATAAGATACGAATATCCATAAAACGTTATTGAACGATCGTCGGCTGCATGTATGTAGGTGAGTCAGTCAAAAAGTGCTATGTGCCGCATATTGACCGAACATTTTAGGATGAAAAAGCTGTTGTCCTACAATAGTGAGTGTTTGGCGATGTTTCACCCCAATAAAACCGAGTTTTTACAACGATTCGTAACCATGAAGGAGACAGGGTTCCATTACTTTACACTTGAGACAAAGAAATAGTCAACGCAGTGGACTGGAATGGAAGAATGGTGTCAAAAGAAAGCGAAGACAGTTACATACATCTGCATCAAGATCATGCCGCCGATATTTCTGAATGCGCGCGCGTTCAAAAAGGAAAAACAACCAACGGCGAGTGCTTTGCCAGCTTATTGCAGCACTTAAATGATGAAGTAATGGAAAATATGAACATTTGGCGAAAGAAAGAAAATGTTTTAGTTAGTTTTATTATTATTGTTCGAACTTCATTTGTTTCTATATTTATGATTTTAATTAGGCTAAAGTTCGTATTAATAAGCTGCGCAAGACCATTTATAAGACCTTTCAAGACATGCGACATTTTTCAAACGCTTAACTACAGCGAAATATTCTAAAACAAACGCTAAACAACAGTGTTGGCAAGATTGTTTTCAGTTGTTTGTCTTGCCAACAGTGTTGTTTAGTGTTTGTTTTAGAATATTTCGCTGTAGTAAAGCGTTTGAAAAAGGTCGCATGTCTTGAAAGGTCTTATAAATAGTCTTGTGCAGTACTTTAGTTCGTATCGCCCATGATACAATAATACAGGTAGCCGCGAAAACAAGACACATGTACTTGCGTTTTCACTTGGCTTGTTTGTATTAGTACAGTTCCAATAGGCACTATGCGCGTGTGTTGGTAAAACATAAACAACATTTGGCAGATCACATCACGAAACAAGCAAAACAGCTGGCGCTTCGCGGTTACCTGTATTATTGTATCATGGTATCGCCTTGTAAGCCAAATTACATGTGATAATTATTAATGAACAAATAACACCAAAGTTAATTGTAAATATTCTGACAAACACGTAGTAGAACGGAACAACTAGCTATTTTCGAAGGCCACTACACCTTCAACAACAAAAAGAACGTTGATGATGAAGATGTAGTGGCCTTCGGCTTACAAAGCGATATGAGCCTTAGCCTAATCAAAATCATAAATATAGAAAGAAAATGTTGTTTTATCAAGATAAGGAAATCAATGGCATAAAGTTCGAATTGCTTCATGAAGCGCAATCGGATTGTTTTTTATTCTATTCTATTATCTCAGTTTTTACTATAAACTGGATATCTAGCTAAAAGGAGATTATATTGAGAAATAAAAACATCTTTCCCAAATTTTTTGCGTTTTCTTAGTTATGTCGGCAATTTTTTAGGCCTCCCTCGTATGTACTTGTATATAACTTTGCATACATATGTATACATAAGTATGTATGTACGAGTGCGTATGTAAAATCTATGCGCCTACATATGTATCTCAACTATGCCACAAATAATTTAGGCAAAGTAAATATGATTGTGAACAAATTGAACCAGTAAAATGTTTAATAATTATTTTAGTTACTTTTATACCTACTCGTAATAAATAATTATTCTTGTACGAAAACTGTTCGAAACAGGTTTATTTTTAGTTCGCAAATTTTCATTTTCTTTTATTTAACCCACGAACAAAAAATTTAAGAAGCTTTTTCTAATACAAAGATTTTTAAATTTTGAATGTTTGAACTCCTGAGCTTTTGGTAAGCAAAAAAAAAAAAAAAAAAAATAGAAAACGAATTGAAGATTTATTAAATGTCAAAAGTATGTGTGTTATTATTGTCATTATTATTATTTTTCTTTGATAAGGCTGGTGAGTTAATTACACTGATCAACAGCCAAGAAAGAAGGTCAATGCTTACATATTTTCTAATAAAAAATAAGCACATAGAATCTATCATGCATTCTTTGAGCTTTAATGTAAATTCGCGAAGTATTTAAAGTAATGAAATGAAATGGTATTTTTATTGATATGATATTAGCTTCACAAATTTCTGAACATTGACCATAAAATAAACTTGGAAGACTAAACTTTACATAGGATCATAATTTTTGGGATTTGGCGAAACCTGTGAAGAAATTACAAAAAAATAAGTTATGCCAATATTTAGGTTGCTAATAAATATGTTTATACAAAAAGTAAAAAAAAATTATACATCATATAGTAACAAAGATATTAAAGCTTCAATGGAGAAAATTATCCATACGGGCATAAAATACATGAAAAAATATGTGCAAAGTGATTGCGCAGAATCACATTTCGTTTGACAGCTAACCCTCCCGTCCCGTAAGCACAATCGGGCTTAAGAACGCTTTCTGTTTGTTGAATTGGAACTCACCCTGTATTACAAAAAGTTTAAAACTGCAGAGTAGTGCCATTAAAAAATTGCCACAAAAATAATGCGAATTATTTTGTATGATTTGTTGTTTTACATGAAATGATTATTTTTTTTCTTCTTATGCCAGTAAAAAATATTTATTCGTATGTATGTATGTATGTATAATTTTCTGTAAAAAACCTGTCTTTTAGGGAGTGCTTTTTTTACTTAACGATTATACGAATTTAAATTCATGCCCACTGTGGGCAATAAGTGCAAAAATCATTATATTATTAAGTACTAAGGTTGTAAAACAGCAGGAAATTTATTGATATAGTGATGAATGATTTCTTAATCAGGCAATATATTTTAAATTCTCTTTTGTTAGAAAACTAACGTATTGGCCAATACGCTTTGAGCGCCTACGTTAAATATACTAAGACTCATTCACTTTTAGTATACTAAGAGTGCTAAATTTAAATTAAAATTAAAACTATTAAATTATAATTTACTTAGAAAAAATTATTACGTTTTATTTTGGTAGTGCGTTCTATCTGCCACACGTATTAGAAAAAGAAATAAAAGAATAAAATCAGTAAAGTAGTTCTTAAGTTATGGCGTGCTCAAGAGAAATAGGCATTCATTTCTATGTGGCAGATAAATGTTTTCAAAGTACATACATATTCCGAATATTCTCCAATGCTCATGGCCGATGCAAAAGTCATTTTTCATGAAAGTAGTTTTGAAAATAAATATGGAATTTTTAATGAGAACAAAATTCAAAATTTAAAAATTAAAAATTTAATTTAATTTCCTGCATTTTTGATGGCGACTGGCCCATAGTGATGTTGTTTGTATAGCATTTCAAAGTGTATATATTTTTTAATGGTTTGACAGTAATTTCTTGTTGTTGCTAATGCTGACAGTGGTGGTGTTAATGCAGCACCGATACAAGCTACAACTACCACCATCATCAACAGCAACAACAAAAATAACAACAGCAGCAACATGATTAACAGCGGCAGCAGGCACCAACAACTAACTTGTAGCTTTTAAACACGATTAAAATACAAAAGCAACAACAATAAAAATATAAGACAAAAAGAAATAAAACTGAAATATGTTAAAGAAATAAGAAACAAATTGTTTTCTTGAGTCTCTAGTCAAACTATCAAGCATTAGTCGTTATTAAGAAGTTGTACTAAGCTAACACGCTTTCAACTTAAGGTCTGTCAAAGCGTTGAACTTAAAGTTGGTGGAATTTTGTAAAAAAAAAATATAAATATTTCAAATACAAAAAAAGGAAAGAAAGAAAAAAGAATTTAATAATTATTAAAAAAAAAATAAATTCCAACGGAAAACTCAACATTAACACACAACACAATCATCATTAAAAAAAGGCTGATATTTTAAATAAATTTCTTTTAATTTAACTGTAATTATAAATAAAAAATAAACATAAAAAACAAAATGAAATTCTTCAACATGTGAGTTAAATTTTTAACTAAAAACTTAAAATATTTTAATGGACTTACTTGCACTAATTTTTTTATTCAAGTTGTTGCATACAAAATTTTACAATTTTTGTAAATAACAGATTTTGTGTTAATTATAAAATTTTTTTAATTTTTATTAAATTATGTACGTGGATTTAAAAAAAAAAAATTTAAGTTTTTTTTTGTTTTTTGGTTGCTTTAAAGGACAAGGGTCATTTTCTCACAGCATTGTGAGTGAGGCTTATTTCCTAAGACTTTAAATAAATATTTTTGAGTGCTTACGTTACGTTGTTTTATTGCAGTTTCGCTGTTATTGTTGTTGTTGTTGTTGTTGTTATAACCATCATTATATGTTGGTGTTGCATACAAGTTTCTTACTGTCATGTGATGATGATGATATTATAAAATTAGTCTTAACGATCTTTTAAAGTTTAAATGTCAAATGAAACAAGTTTCTTTCTTAAGTCTTTTGTTTGAGAATTTTACAAAAACAAAAACAAAAACAAAAAAGCCATGCTGGCGACGATTGTTTAAAGAAGAAGAAGAAGAAAAGCCACAAATAACACAAATGTGTGCGTTAATTATAAAGCGCTGTTAGCCATACATACATACATACATACATACATACATATATACACATGTATATGAAAAAGCATGTTCTTACCTTCCATGATTATTAATAATGTTTTTTTTTCAAAGAAAAGTACGGGTTTTAGGTGCTTTAATCAAACTTTTTGTACAATGAATTTATAATGATTAGAACTTATGTATGCAAGATAGGGGTGCCAGACGTACTGTTTTTAGCAGTACATGTACTGTTTTTTTTTCAATTGTACTGTTTTATGCAGAACACCCAAAACAGTACACAAATGTACTGTTTTTTGGACTTTGTACTTTTTTTGTTTTACTAATTATGTATTTTTATAAAATAATGCAAAACATAAGTATCTTTATTTTAATATTTGATAGCAAAAATTTTGTTAAGTGTACAGAAACACGAAAATATTAAGAAACACCCTGTCGTAGTAATACACATCGCTTGTTTACAACGTTGTTATTTCTTTAATGTATTTACATATATTTGCAAACAGAAAGTCTATTTTTGCAAAAAGATTAATAGAAACACTAACGTACCTTTTAAAAGATAACAGAGACTTTAACTGCAAGTTTTGTATGAAGAACTGTCAGTTAAAGTTCACGTTAACTCTTAACCATACATTGTGAAAAGGGACGTAAGTTGTTTGAGGACAAAAATAGTACAAACATCACGGTAAGATAAATTACGAGTTTAATTATTAGATATGTATATATAGTCGCATAAGTGCATGTGGTCTGTATTTCAAAAAGTTCTTTTTTAGGAATGGATGATGAGGAAATAATTTCCGACGACTCTTTAACAGATAAGTCGACTACAGATGCAGAAGTAGACTTTACAAAAATTACTGAATTTTTTAACTATAACACATTTTGTGATAAAAAGAATATTTTTATTTTTATGTAGAATTGACACAACTTTCAAAATATGTAAAAGCATTGCCTCATACAATCTGGTAGCAAATTATGGCATTCGATACGATTCTAAATTTTAAAATATTTCCAATACACTATTGAAATATTTCGTAATTTCGTTCGATAAAGAGTGCTGTAATTTGCCCCCTGAACAATTTAATTTTACACACAATGCAACTCCGACCAAAAAACGAAATATTATAATCCAAAAGGCCTTTTATTATGTCTGTATTTATAAAATAATTTTACATTTGATACAGCATATATGAATATTTAAAATGAATTTACCTTTGTGCAAAAAAGTTCATAATATTGGCTAAGATCTCATATATTTTAAGTGTTTTTTAAATTATTATTTTTTGCTTAGTGCGCTAATAGTTCAAAACATGTAAAGACTTGAATAAATAGCTATTTTTCGTTAAAAAAAATGTACTGTTTTTTTCTTAATTGTACTGTTTTTTTGTCCCAGGTGTACTGTTTTTCCGAATTCCAGATCTGGCTACCCTAATGCAAGAGTATAATTCTAATAGAAACTAATAAGCCTTTGGATATTAATGACACCCAGACTAATTGCAAAGAATAAAATAAAGAAAAGAAGGGGGAAAATTACTTGTTGCTTGACACACTTTTCGAGCATATTTTTCGCAAAAGGGCAAAGTTTTTTTTTCAACTATTAAGCGTTATTTTAACTACAAGTATTTTAACTACAAGTAACAAAACGTTAAAAATGGAAGTGAATTGCGTCATTTCGAATGAAATTTGCAAATATTCCTATTTGAATTAAGATGAATAATTTTGGAACTTCCTTCGTTCGATATCGAATGAAACACTTTACAGCACATACATACATACATACATACATATATACCTGGGGCCCGTTTCTCAAAACTACAAATTACAAATCTACAAGTAAAATACACACAAAACAACAACACTTTTACAAATTTTATTGTTGTTTTGTGTGTATTTTACTTGTAGATTTGTAATTTGTAGTTTTTAGAGACGGGCCCCTGCTATAAGCAATGCCATTAATTTCGAATGGAAGATTTTATTAATCGATTTCGAAAATAGGCCGTAAAAGTCAAACGCATTAAGTTTCAGTTGTAATTCAAGATATACATTTTTAATTAGGTTCGTGTAGGGATTGCCGCTCGCATAAAAACCGAAACCGAAAACCGACAAAAAAGCGTCGGTTTTTATGTTTTACTTTAACATTATTGTCATGTTTAATAATACAGCAAACGTACTTTACATTGAAGACTTCTATACATTACAAAACAGTCTGTAATAATGACAGGTTGTTGCAAAAACTTTTAAAGCTTAAAATAACAGACATACTAAAGAGAACCATCTTAAGTTTACAAGAATTGTCGGCCTTACATTTATTTGATTCTATAAACTTTGAGTTTTTAAATTCCTTTAAAGAATAATTACTGTTAATAAAAATTACTGTTGAACCAACGAAAAAATAGAATAATATATATTTTAAATCCAATAATTACACCAAATGCGGATGTTATTAACTTTGCAACCAAACTATTAAAGCGTTTACAGTGAATATCAACTAGATTCTGATATTGAAAAAATTACAACAATTCTTTGCAGGAAGAATTGCAATCTGCTATCAAAAAAGCTTTAACAGATGTAAAGCAAAAATACGATAATTTTAATGTTGTTCGACAAGAATTTATACTTTATAAAAAACGAACAGCAAACCAACCAACATATTATTATTGCTTCACAAGCCAATAAAAACAATAAAGCCTTCTTCAACTGGTAACTTCTAAACAAAAATAAGATTTCGTTTTAACGACTCTACATTGAATGCTTTAACGTTTCTGAAAGATAATTAAATATAAATTTTTTATTCGTAAGATGAAAGTACATAACACGCGTTAGTGCGTGTGCGTGTGCGTGCAGTAGGCATCTGTCAAAAAAAGTTGAAATAGTGTTTTTGCATGCAACAAGTTACATACGAAACTCTTTGACGCGTTTGCCGCAGAAAGTTGGTTAACTTTTAACTTTTTAACGCGTTCTATTGTTTTGACAACTAATCAGCCCACAATAAATAGGAAAAAATTTGAATCACGGAGTAAAAACTTATTGAAGAGTTTGAAAAACATACAGTATTGGATATAAAAGGAATTGAAAATGTTCCAAGTTCATTTTTCAATATAAAAATAAGTAAAAAAGCTGATACATAAGGCGTTTATAACGCGTGTTGTGTAACTTGCCATTTTTCATGCGGCAAAGTTTTCAAACTCACGATATTCGTCGACGAAACCACCGGTTTTAATAGTTTGAAACCGAAAACAGAGGTTTTTTAATTTCCACGGTTTATGGCAAACCCTCTAGGTTCGTGCTCATTTATTCTTTTTAGAAATAAATCTTGTTTTTTATTACATAATGTGATATTTCTTTGGTTTTCATGAATAATAAATAGCGCATGTTCAAAAGTCGAATTGTTTCAGTAGAACCAAAAAAAAAAAAGTTCTTTTTAAAGCTTATTTAAGAAATGGTAGAAGTTATGTTGTTGTTTTAGAAAAATGTTATATGCATACACAAACGTCCATATTTTTCGAAATTTTTTTAGACTTTTTTAAAATTCATTTAAAATATAACAATTTGGCATCATAAACTCGAAATGAGAAATGTATAACATATGTTGTTATTCATGAAAACCACAGATTTTTACAAAGTACTTACCTCCACATATGCACCGACAGCACAATAACTAAGTACAAATAATTAATATTATAATACATACATCTATAGTCAATAATTTCAGCTTCCTTCTTCATTTACAAATTAAGGTAAGCATGATGAAGGAAGGCTAATATGCTCACCTCAACTTTAAAATTAAGAAGAAAACTGAAATTAATAATTAAATGTATTTATCAAAAGCACATTAATAATAATAACAAAAATAAATAAATCAGAAATAATTGTTAATCAGGCTTAAGTTCAGTAATTTCAATTCTTATTGTATGAAATATTTTTATTAATTAATGTGAGTTTCTAAAGAAAAGAAGAAAAATTAAACTAGACTTTTTATTAGCTGGGGGAAATACCGATATTTTTCTGTGCAGCCACGCACTTCATCAGCACCCATGTCTATCTACTGGGGTAGAGATTATTATTAACATCAGCTATTTAACATAAAGTTTCAATAAAATGGAATATGAGAAATGGTTGTATATACAATTATTGATTTACCTTTGGTAAATACATTTGTAAGTATCACTATTCATTTTCTGTTCTTCCATTTTCTATTTAGGTTAGCACGAAGTTATATCACTCTACCCAATAATGTTTAACTATTCTTGCTTATCTTAAAAAACTAAAACTTGACTTAAAAAATTAAAAATTTTAAAAACCACCGATATATTTAGAAAAGATGTGATATCTTCTAAGCGGCTGAACCGATTTTCTTCAAGCATAGCTAAGAACCCTCTGGATTAAATCACCTTTCAAACAAAGAAAACTTAATCAAAATCGTCCCAGCCATTTGGTCTGTACGTGGATACGAACATACACACAGATACACATACACACACTACAAACTTATAACACACCATTTTTTTGATCGGGGGTTAAAAACCAATTCTCGCATTTTATATCATTATAAGAAAAGGTTTGATTACTGATAATTAATTAGCACTCATTGGTATTAACTTATTGATGGGCGTGGCATAGTGGGATTTTTGTTGCCAAAACCATATTTTTCGACCGTTCAATTTCAAAAATCGAATGTTGCAGTTTTGTGGAGAAAAAAAGTATAAATATGCACTTGTGGTTTTTAAGAAAAATTTAATTTTATTTTTGAAGAATGTAAGTATGGTCCATGCAAGGGTGCTAAGTAAAAAAAATACTTATATTTTCACACAATTGAGTGGTCTAATTTTCTTAATAGTACTATTTGACTTTTATATTTAAAATAAAGCAGCGTTTCTCCATAAATTAATAAAAAAATATGAGGATATCATAAATCGTTAAGAAGATCACGAATTTTTCTTATATGTATTAGTAAACGAAGGCATATTTTGGTGATTTTCATGAGCAATATTAAAATAGATAATTACAGGCAAGTTTTAATATTTTTAAGGGCTGGGGGGAGTGGAAGAAGCAATTTTTGGGGGAGGGGGAAACACTCCCTCCAAAATGTTATTTTTATTGGTATATTTCCTTTGGTAAAGAAGATAACACTTAAGGCCCATTCAGATTATTATACGTGCCTTAAAACTTTCATCACATTTTACGAGAAAGACTGTCAAAAATCTAACTTAAAGTGACATTTTGTAATCACACCATCAGACCTCAAATCACATTAAAAATAGAAGTAGAAAGCAAGCAGCTGCTGAGCATTAATAAGTCTAAATTAATCGTTGACTTCCGGCGGCAGAGCAGTTTCATGCAAGCTGTGGTCGTGCCGGTCTTTGAAAATAGACGGCGGTTAAAGAAGTTAAATTTCATAAGATTAACTTTCAGACATGGCTTACACTACAAGCACATTTAATATTTAGAACCGGCTCACGGCGAGGAAATATACCATAAACGACCGCTGGTATCGGCGTCGAAACAGATGACTTGTCAGTTTGCTTATTACTTGATTTTGTAATAATTTTGATCAGATGAAAAGTTTTATGGTTTAGAAAATTAAGAAAAATGGACAAGTCCTATTTTAAGACAAGTCCAATTTTATCGTATTATTTTAGGTCATGAAATTTTGCATTAACAATATCGTAATTGCATGTATTATTTAAATTTTTTACTTGTATTAATATAAATTATAATAGCCTTAAGAAATAGAAGTGAACATTCATTGCCTGAGTGTTACTTTCTTAAAAAAAAAACTCTGAAACTGGTTGGTTGAAATAAAATGAAATTTTTTTAAGCGCAAGTATGTGTTACTGCTAGAGGAATCGAATGACCATGATACAAAATTTTTGTAGGCGTGACATCACCCGATTTTTTGACTTCTGATACTTCGCCGCTTTTGAAAGTCGTTTAAAGAAATAGGGCCTTATGTATAAGAAAAAACTGGCATGAAGTTAGCATAAGTGGCAAAATTTAACATAATCTTAAAGAGGTTTGCCATGAAACTTTACATTAAAAATCACGCTAAGACTTAGTAGTGGGTTAAAGCTACGTAATGCACCAATTTTCAATATCAAATTGTATGGAGGAACTCGTTAACACCTAATTTAAGTTCATCACTTATGCTAACTTAATGCCAATTTTTTCTTATACGTAGGGCCGATAAATTCTATAAATTTTTTTTTTACATATATGAAATGAAATTAATAATTATTTCTAACACATAATAGCACTATTGTAACAAGCAGTTTAGCTAATTTAATTTTTTAATTTATTTTATTTCACCTTCCTTTTACTTTAAAAACTACTCAACAAATAAAAATTTTGTAGTTGCCAATATTACTGCAATTTGGCAACTGAAGCTAACAGCTGTTAGTTATCAGTAGGGCTAGGAATCTCATGCAAATGCATGTTTTCACTGGGCATCATAAAACGGAAACGGTTAAGTTATCTTTGCGAATCGTGAAATTTCCTTTGAAATGGCATTCAATCGTTTTTGCATATTTTGCATATTTTGCTAAAAATACTCGTTTTTGCATATTTTTGCGCATATTTTTCAATAAATGCATGTTTTTTTGTGCATATTTTTGCTATTTTGGTTAGCATCCATTTGAAAAAGTAAAACGCTCCTGATACTTAGTGCGACCTCTTCTGGTAAAAGTTGACACATAATTTGTTACAAAATATTTGCCTGAATCACCCTGTTGAACTCTAAATTTTTATATTTACACAACATTTTTATTGATTTGTTCGGGAATTCGCTGAAAATTTGTAACTTTACACAACATAACACGTTTTAAATAGAAAGTGAGTTGGTTTTGAGATTTTTTCTGCAAAATTATGGAAATTAACGGCCTGGCCCACGATGTCACGAGATCGACAACTTGTATTGCAAACAAAAATAAATTTTCTAAAGTTATTGTTGTTTGCAATACAAGTTGTCGATCGAACGATATCTGGTGACATCGTGGGCCAGGCCGTTAATTTAACCTAATTTTTTTTTTTTATTTTATTGTTTTGTTTTTCTTTATACTAATTTTATATGTACATAGATATGTATATTAAATGAATTTTTTTCTGCCTTTTTTTTTGTTAAATTGTTTTTAAATAAAATATTAAAAAATATTTTTAATTGCATATTTTCTGTGTTTTTAGTGCATATTTTCAAATTTTAAGTGCATGTTTTATGCGCATATTTTCGATTTTTTAGTGCATGAGATTCCTTGCCCTAGTTATCAGTAATAACATTTTGGCAACTGGCAACAAAACTAAAGTTTAATTCCCTACCGTAATCGAAAGAAAAATGTTAAATAAAAAAGTGAAACTCCTTGGCCCTCAAAATATAAACTGGCAACACCGATTGTTCTACAGCAAATATTTTTAATAATTGAACAGGCAAATTTGTTTCAAGAACGTTACTTTAGATGCGATTAGAATATTAATTTTAACGCAACTTTCCCAAGGTGTGAATTCCAGTACTAGTCTGTTTTTAGCTTCTATAGCGGTTGTATTTATATTCGTTACCATAAATAATGACATGCATACATATGTACCCTTGTTACTCAAATATTGTACGAGTGACATCATTTATTAGTGGAGAACAGATTTGTATAACATAAATAGATAAAATACACTCTGTCCACATGCATTTACATACTTCAAAGTAGGGATGGGCAAATGGAAAAAATGTATCGATATATATCGTATCGATATTTTTGAACAGCATCGATATATATTTTTTAAAACATCGATATTTCGATATATCGATATTTTTTGCCCACAAATGTTGCAAAAATCTTTTAAGTTTAAAATAAATACACATACTAAAATATCGCGCCATAACCGCCAAAAAAGTTTAAACGACATCATTTTGAGAACTTAATATTTTGTTAGCGATTTTAAATGTTAACATGCTTATTTATACAAATTATTGAGGCTTTGCAAAGCTTTTTAAAACAGATTTCCATAAAAAATTTTCCTTATTAAGCCTTTAGAAAGCCTTAATAATTTTTATAAATAAGGCTCTTAATAATTGTTTTATGAATGCTCAGTGTTGAACACTTCAAACTTCATCGTTGCAGAATACGAGAAATATGTACTGGGCATCCATTAAATAATGATTTAATATTTAGAGAAATCGCGAAAAACTATCTAACTTAAATTTTAATGAACTCTAATAGTGAAGAAAACCAAAGTTGATATTGAGCTCCTTAAGGCTTCATTAGTCTTTACTTTCTGTTGCCGTTCTGTGTCTAAGTTTTATTTGTTACTTTTTCTGTAATAAATTTGAAACTAAAGTGATGAGTTGCATCGTCCACTGATATGTTTCAATATAGTTTTATGTTTTTCTGGTAAAAATTTAATTTTTTCAAATTCCTAAATTCCTAAACCTTTCGAAAGGTTTTTATTTTACTTATGCTGACACCTACTACATACATTACACTACTTAATAGTGTCATAGCATCACTGCCATAAAGTCAGAGAGTCATTTTCTACTAAAATCGGAGATGCCATAGAATGTGAACTTAATTTGAAGGGATTCGCAGGAGGCGAATATAAGTGCCACTCGAAAATTTGTGCAGTCGTGTCTATAGATAACACTGTGGCTGAGGTGGAATTTTTCGTTGTAGAAGACTCGATGCTACAAAATGATGTCCTTATTGGGCGGGATTTGTTATGCCAAAAGGGGAAGCGTACAATTATAGAAGAGAATGAGTGCTGGGTTCAAAATATTAATACAAATGAACAAACAGAACCTTTATCGACTGCTGAAAATGAACGATTAAGAGAAATTTTGACCAGGCATAAGAAATGTTTCGCTGAGAACATAAATGAGTTAGGACGATGCAATTTGGTACAAATGGAGATCAAAGTTACAACACCTGAGCCAGTCTTTACGAAACCTTACAAAATGCCTTTTGCAAAACGTCACATTGTAAATGATATTATAAAAGAACTTTTTGAAAATGACATAATCCGTAAATCCGACTCTCCTTATGCCTCTGGAGTGGTCCTGGTGGAGAAGAAAAATGGTGAGCATAGGTTATGCGTAGATTATCGACAACTGAATAAAGTAACGGTGAAAATACAATACCCCATGCCCGTAATGGACGAGAAGTTTACAGAACTTGCCGGAAACTGTTATTTTAGGACACTTGATCTACAAATTGAAGAAAAGTCGCGTCAACTTACTGCCTTCATTACTTCAGATGGTCATTATGAGTTTAACCGCATGCCTTTTGGCCTTGTAAATGCTCCAGCCGTATTCCAGGCCATGATGAACCGTATCCTAGAATTAATGGAACCGGGTGAGGCACTAGCATATCTGGACGATGTCATTATTCCCAGCAAGACGGTGGAAGAGGGAATAGAACGGCTGGATAGGTTTTTGAATCTTCTTGTGGAGTGTGGGCTGACCTTACGGTTGTCAAAATGCAAATTTCTGGCTGAAGAAATTTCGTATCTCGGTCATACGGTGAAAAGGGGTATCATCACACCCGGGGACGACAAAATCAACGCCATCAGAAATTTTAAAGTGCCAACAAGCACAACGGAAGTACGTCGTTTTCTGGGCTAACCGGGTTCTTCAGAAAATTTGTTGAGAACTATGCTATAATATCGAGACCTCTGACGGAACTGTTACGAAAGCATGAAACGACTAATTTTAAATGGGGCGATTCTCAAAATCAGGCGTTTAAAAAGCTGATCAATATACTTTGCAGTAAACCAGTACTTACGATCTATGACCTATCAGCAGAGCATGAAGTGCATACGGATGCTAGTAGTTTGGGTTTAGCAGGCATTCTGTTGCAGTCTACAGGAGATGGTAGGTGGCATCCTGTATTTTATTTCAGTAGACATTGCTCGGAAGCGGAAGCACGATATCACAGTTATGAGCTGGAAGTACTTGCCGTGGTGGAAACCCTGGAACGTTTTCGTGTGTATTTGCTGGGCAAACATTTCCGTGTAGTAACTGATTGTGCAGCAATTACTAGAACAAGAACGACTAAAGAGCTGCAACCAAAAGGAGCACGATGGTTACTGAAACTTTTGGAATTTAATTGTGAGTTTGTCCATCGCGATGGTTCTCGTATGGCTCATGTTGACGCCATGAGCAGAGCACCCGTGCTATCGGCTAGGGAACCCGAGCCGGCAGGTTTTGTCATGAATGTAAAAATAGGTAGTGATGATTGGGTACTAGTTATGCAAGTAAATGACGACGAAATTGTGAACGTGATGAAAGTTATGAAACGGGAAATCGAATCTGAACAATATCACCAACTTAAATTGGATTATGTCTTGAAAAACAGTCGTTTATATCGAAATACGGACGACGGTCCTAGACTGGTAATACCTAAAGCAGTGCGATGGCGTATCGCGAAGTTTTGTCATGATGACGTAGGACATTACGGACTGAAAAAAACCCTCGAAAGAGCTCAGCGACATTTTTGGTTCGCCCGTATGAGGAAGTATCTTAAAGAGTATATAGCGGCTTGCGCGGAGTGTTGTTATAACAAGGCAAAAAGGGGAAAGCCTGAGGGAAATCTATATTTCGGCGATCTGGAACCACTACCGTTTCGCCAGTTACACATTGATCATTTTGGACCTTTCGTACGAAGTAAGAGGGGAAGTACGCACATACTAGCTGTCTCGGATGCTTTTACAAAATTTGCTGTTATAAAAGCCGTAAGAAGTACGAAGTCACTTCCTGTCATAGATATTTTAAATGAGCTATCCAGCTATTTTGGGTTACCCAAACGCATAATTACCGATCGTGGTACATCCTTTACGTCAAATGTTTTCGAAGAATACTGCAGTAGAAATTGTATTGTAGTCAAATGGACAGGTTGAACGAATCAATCAAACCATTTTATCGTATCTCCGTACCACGACCGTTGATCCCAAGAATTGGGACATGTCATTACAGTGATCAATCAACTCTCAAAAAAATTCAACTACACGTTTTAGTCCGAACGAGTTGATTTTTGACTACAATCCGATTGATGTGCCGCAAAATTGTTTAATATCTGCTATTCATGATGATGAAGTTCCAATGCCTGACGTACCAATTGGCGAAAGGAGACAGTTGGCTATACAAAATATAGAACGAGAGCGAAAGCGATGGAAGGAAAGGTTTGACGCTAAACACAGCCGACCCACTCTATATAATGAAGGCGATTTGGTACTGATTGAAAATGAACTCCAAGCGACTGGTGAGTCGCGGAAATTGTTACCCAGGTACCGTGGTCCTTATATTGTACGACACGTGATCGGAAAGGACCGATACGTCATTGAGGATATACCAGGATCTCAATTAAAAGCTCGAAAATTTCATTCCATTTTTAGTTCTGACAAACTTAAGAGGTGGTGTGCTGCTGCGCCTGAGTGGCCGAACTGTCATAGCATCACTGCCATAAAGTAATACAACCCTGGGTTATCGACTGAACAGACCACATACTACCACGTTTGGTTCTTTTGAAATAAACGAACATTCTTGATTGAGCATTCGACGACGCAATACCTAATTTTCTTTAATAAACAAAATATCTATTTTACTATCTAAAACGAACGTTGTTTTACTTCTGATACCAAGCTATCCTTTGACAATAGTTTTTTGATTTTCACAGGTTGAACCGAAACAGAATATAACAAAAGATAAATACTAACGGCTTGTATAAGATTTCTATAAACAAAAGAGTCATCTGATTAGTAACAGAACAGAAAGTAAAAACTAATTCTGCCTTGAGACTTATACCCACACCAAATTTGACATTTAGCTTAGTTAATAAATAAACGTCAGCTGGATTAGTGGGGTCACCTTATAGATGCGTCTTTTCTATTATGAAATTTCTCTATTTTTTGTTCGCATCACTAGCAGTCATGCCAACATCCTAGCGTTAAAATTTATAAAGCTCTTAAAAATATCGAAACCCGATACTCGTAAATTAGAATCGATGTATCGATATATCGGTTTTTGAAATATTGGCGATATATATCGATATTTATTTTTTCAAATATCGATATTTCGATATATCGATATTTTTTGCCCATCCCTACTTCAAAGCAGCAAATTCAGTTCCATATAGTATACGAGTACATACATACATATGTATGTATGTAATTCAGATTCCTCACCTCATTAACGTACATATCCATATAGTCTTTTATTTGCACCTAATTAATGTTTTTATTTTTAAATATAAATACATACCTACTCGTTAAGGGAAATAAAATTGATGAAATAAATATTCGTGTGTTACAATAGGTATTAAGTGCCGTTTTTATTAGTTAAATTCATAACAAGTTTTAGTTTCGAAAGAAATATAAACTTGTATGTATATGAAATAAGTATTCAATTTCTTATTATTTTTTTTTTAAATTAAGTTAATAACACGTTTTCATTTTGAAAATGATTTTAAGAATTTCAGAACCTGCAATAAAACTTAAATTGTAACTCAATAACCAATAATAACCAATCCATGCATGTAAAAAAAAGAAGAAAAAAACTTATACTTAATATGTCACTTTAAATTAAAAGACAAACCCAATAATTACAGCAGAAATAATAATGACAACAACAGCAAGAGCAACAACAGCTTAAAGATATCTTTCAAGGTCGTTTGGATCAACTTTATCGAACATTAAAATAAAAATAAAAAAAAACTGTGCTCAAAAATGCAGCAATACACACACACACACACACACGTTAACGAAAGCGTAGCAACAATAACAATAAAAACAACATACAAAGTTGATTGGCTGCCTTAGTTTACTTACACGCAGATGCATGCAGACATTTATACAAAAATACACACATACACATTCATACATACATACATTAATCATTTTAAAAGAGCAACAACAACAAAAACAAGAAAAATTGCTGCCGGTGTTTCACGAGTTCTTAATTTTAATAAAAATGGAAAAATAAATATTGTGAAAAATCAAATTGTTTATTCAGGCTTTAAATTATTTATTGACAGAAAATTGGAAAAAAGTTTTTATTGCTCATATGCAGATATAATTATTAAAATTAATTAAAATCACAAACAAGTGAATACCAGCATATGTATACATATGCATACACACATCTATAAATATGTATATACTTACATGCATATTTATAGTATCCTAGTTGGCCAAATTGCTTTGCATGCCATCTATGATTCTTGTACGACTTATCCTTTGTTATTTAGTTTTCTACTCGACAATTTAAAGGAAATCGTCTTTTTTAGGGTTTCGTACACCAAAGGTGAAAAGAAACCCTATTGTTTTCGCTACGCTGTCCGTCTGTCCGTCCGTCTGTCACAGGGTATTTTCTCGAGAACCGTAAGAGCTACGCGCCTGAAATTTGGACACAGTGTGTAGACCTTTGGCCGCTACAACAACAAATACATGAGAGTTGGAAATTGAAAGGTGTTCCACAACGAGCAACGAAAAATATTAAAATCCCATGTAATATATACATATATATACACTTGAATTTTGTAAGGTTAGTGTATTTTTATACAGACTACAACAATTAACACTAAAATTTAAAAAAATTTTAATTAAAGGGTGTACCATCAGTTAATGTAATTTTGACTATGTAATTTTGACAACTTGCTGTATCTTGGAAACCGTAAGAGCAAACTTCTTGAAATTTTCAAAAACGGTAAAACAAAAAAATCCCAAAATTATAAAATCGCAAAACCAAAATAAATCGCCGAAACAAAAAAAAATCGCCAAAACGAAAAAAGCACCAAATTAAAAACAATTTCTAAAACGAAAATAAATCGCGAAAAACCGAAAAAATAGCCAAAATGAAAAAAATCGCCAAAATGAAAAAAATCGTCAAAATGAAAAAAAAGCGAAAAATAAACAAAAAATAATTATTTCATCTGAAAAAAAACGTCAAAAACTTAAAAAACGCTGTATTAAAAAAATACTCAAAGCCCAACGTACGGAACCCTTGCGCTAGTCAAAGTCGCACTTTAGTGAATTTATTTTATTTTTATTTATTTATTTATTCATCATTTAGATTTAAGCTGATATGGCTTGTCTGCAGATGTATAATACAATGTTTATATATAAGTTCGATAAAAATTTATTCACGACCATGTGAGTGACAATGTCTTGCATGCTGTCCTCAATTAAACACTTTTGATCTTGTTAATGACAATCTGAGCGACAAGTCGTGTGTCTTGCCTACAATCAAACACATAAATATGTTGGCCTCTTGTGCACAAAGTTTTATAAACATGCACCCTCAGTTAGAATTCCAGCAGTCAATAATTGAAATTAAATAGAAAAAACAAGTAAAAAAATAAATTTTTCTGTTAAAATTATTAATTAAAGTCTGTTCTGTTGAGTAACATTATCGCTCAAAAACTCACACTATCATTTTGTAAACGACAATCGATATGGTGGTGGTGGTCGTTTGTGTGGTCTTACAAGGGTGCCCCTGTGACTGAGTGGTAGCGATGCTAGCCTCTCAGTCCAGAGGTCATGGGTTTACTTCCCGCCATAGACCCTAGGTGTTTTTCGCAGACAAGCTAATCGCTTCGCGGGTTTTGTTGTGTTTGTTTAAAAAAAAATTAACTGTGGCCAATTGTTCGAAAATATAAAATTTCGCCAGTGATTTATTTGAGCTGTGGTCAATATGTCGTCCACGATTTTCTATTGTCTTGTATGCCTGAAATGTATGAAAGACATGGCCATCTGGGATATGCTTGCATGTACGAATGTATTTATGTGCATGCTGTTACATTTATCTTAAATTAATTTCATGGTAAAAATTAGTGGATTAGTTACGGTTTTTTAGTTTCGTATTTGCACAATACTAATAACAACAACAACAAAAAACCTTAACAACTCTAAGATTTCGTTTGAAACGTGTAACAATTTACAGTAACATTTACTCGTGAATGCATTTGGTTGTTATTTGGCTAGGGAGGGCGGCATTAATGTTACCAAAAGTATATATTATATGTATGTATGTACATTGCGAAGTACATACAGTCACAGGCTATAGTTTGCACACACGCTGTACATTTTTGAAGTTGAAAGAAAAGTTAGCAATTCCCATAAATTTCGCAATCTAATGTCTACGCCTGATGAATTTATATTATAGCGAAAGTCAAGCTTAATATGAGAAATAAAAAAACAACATCTTTATACCCCTTTTTATAAACATACATATGTACATAGTTGTACATAACTTATTTTTACCATAATAAAAATTCATCAGGTGTAGATATTAAGTAATGGATATACTTGTGTATGTATATGTAGATTTTTTAAAACATCAAGTTTGCTTTGTTAAATTACTTTTAGGGTCATTATTACAACTTAAAGTTAATTAAAAGTAGGATTTTATCGGACGTATAAAAAGTTTTTCATCAGTACAATTTTAGCTTAACCTAAAGTGAGCGCTAAGTTAAAGGCAAATGTATCCTTCCTGGTAAGTTAAATTAAATTTATAATAATGAATAGCGTTTTATATACCCGACAAAATCCTACTTTCAACTAACTTTAACTTGTAATAATGGCCCTTAGTATTATGTTTGCATATTTTGCAACTAAATGTTGCCAAATGCTTATGTACATATAAGATTTGTTATATTTAATAAAAAATCTGCAAGTCAGAAAATTATAGCATTACAATTGCCAACAAGTAAAATATTAAAAAAAATCAGGGAACAAATTACATTAAAGGAAAATATTTTAAAACTTCATTTTCCAAAACAGTGGACAGTCCAAGGCACATTCACAAGGTAGTAGCGGAAATTCAGCTGAGCTATTTTTTTTTTTCAAATTAAAGTTCATCGGAAACTTCAAAAATTTTTTACGAAAGAGAAATTAAAAAAAAATGTTAAAAAAATTCAATATGAAAAATATTTTATTAAAAAAAATTCTGTAAAAACAAATTTATAAATATGAAAAAACTATTAAAAAATTGTGAGAAGTGCTAAACGTTGCAAGTGTTGTTAGTGGTAGCTGCCGCGGAGAAATATTTTCAAAGTTATGTGAATAATTTTTATTATTGTTATGTTAAACAAATTCGATTTTTGAAGTTTTTGATGAACTACAACCCATGTTGTTTTTTTCATTGTTGTATTTTTTCATTGTTTTTGTAATCCTGATACTACCTGGAAATGAATCTGCCTTGGGACAGTCGACACTCACACAAAAAAAAAAAAAAACATTAATTTAATTTTCAGTAACCAACCCCCTTTTTCTACAACGCAGACGGTCGACTTGAGTATAAAATTTGTATGGAAAGCACTAATTTTTCTGAGTGATTTTCATAAAATTTTTCTAGACGAGTCGTCTGCCTGACTTGTAGAAGCCGCACACAAAATTTATGGAACCAGTAAATATTTTATATAAATGTGGACATACAAATAAATTTGTAGTTCGGCTTAAAAAATTTGTTATTTAAGTGTCTCTATGTTTATCTAGTTTCTTGTTGTGCGTTTTTTGTTGTTTATTTTGATTGATCGTGTTGTATACATGTAAATGCTAACAAGTAGCTGACAAAACAGCAACAAATATTTACTGAAACTACATTTTATTTAAAAAAAAATATTTGCTTGAACATTTTTTCGGCATAATTTTTTCTGTGTACGTGTTTTGCTATAGTTTTCTCATGCATTTTTCATATGAGCAAAACAGCTCAGGTAACTTGTTTTGCTCCAAAATATAACGGAATTTTTTTTATGCAACAATGCGTTGCTGAAACTTCGAAAAAGGACCCAATGATAAAGAAAGATGACACTTATAGAAAATATTAAATTTGTTAAGCAATTGCACATACCACAGTAGTTGTATATATGAATTGTTTATATGTAAATGAGTTCAAACCTGACCAATTGAAAGCAGTTAGGTTGGTTGCCTTGAAAGCGCTTCAGTTTTTTATTTTATTAGCTTTGACTGTGCTATGACTGCCAAAAGTTTCAAATCCGACAGCAAAATGAAATCAAAAAATAGAAAAGCGAACGAACGACTGTCGACTGCACTGTTTATACAAAAACAAATTGAATTTAACTGTCGTTGTACTGTGAATATCTTCGCAGCCAGTGTTGCCATAAACATTTGAACAAAAAACTGCCTCTATCGAGCAAAAAAAACAAGTTTTTAAGTTGAATAAAACAGCCTAGAAAACGTGTAACATATAAAATGTAGGCTTTCGCTTTAGAATTTTACTTTGGCTGGGGAGTCTTATTTTCACAAAAATTGTGTAATTTAATAATCGCTCAAAAACTGCGAAAAACAGAAAAATCTGCGCACTTGGCAACGCTGTTCACATAGAACATACACGTTCATAACATGTCCTAATCATATAAAACACATCATCGAAATGCGTATAAATAAAAAGAAGAGTCAACAATATTAAAGACAAAGCAGCGTCGGAATTTCTATGAAAGAATTTCAACTTTTGCTGTCGCTTTATTTTAGCTAAGCTCAATTTAAAAAAACAAGTGCAACAATAAAAATTTTATATTATTGACAATTGGCTAGTTAAAAAAAAAGAAATTTAAGTTAAACAAACGATAATTCATAGCATTAGAAGTTAAAGCATACAGAGGGCCACAAGCATTTTAAACTGACTGAACTGGTTGAAACTTCAAAGTTGCTGTGGCTTAACTGTAGACATGTGCGTAGCAAAACACAGCACCAAAACTTTAGCAAAATAGTGCTGTTACTGTTTTGCTCAAAGCTTTTCATACCCTGATAAAATTAAATTGATTTAGAAAATTCATATACCCAAAACACAAAAAAAAAAAACACACAATGGAAACACTTCGAAGTGTTTTGAGCAAAACGACTTGTTTTGCACATAGTGAAAACCATAGGTACACTTTGCAAGAGCAGTTAATTCCCTCCCTTTAATTAGTTATAAGACGAGTTGTGTCAGTTGGTTTTTTTAAGGTTCAATCACACGTGCCATAACCATAACCATAGAAAACAGCTGTTCCAACCAAACTTGTGGGCAACACTGTATTTGATTATAGGTGACTTGCCATAACGCCATAGCCATTACCTTAGAGACCACTTAAATTTTGGTTTGGCTATGGCACGTCTAATTTAAGCTTAATATAAGTGCTATTAGAAAACTTAATATGATTTTTTATAAACAATGAACATTATATCAACATAATTTCAACACCAGCTACTTGTGTTTAAACTTTAGCCCCTGAGTGTAGCATTAATTACTTTTTTTTTACAATTTTATATTTATGTTTAAATATTTTAACTTGAACCGTTAGGTATCCAACCATTTACATGTAATTCATAGAATAAAAAAAGTAATAAACAGGATTTAATTAAATTGTATTAGACTAGAAATATTATTCATTTTGTTTTTTTTCTTCTTATTATTATGTAACAAGTTTGCTTTTGGTGTCTAGATATTGTTATTATTATTATTATTATTATTCAGCAAATGTATATAATATATAATTAATATTAATAGAATAACGAATTGCAAGTGCAAGTTAAGAAAAAGTTGTAGACACAAAAAGCAAAGCCAAACAAAAGACTTAAGCAAGAAACGCTATGCGGAAAAATCTCGCTTAAGAAACTTGCAATAAATAAATAGTTGAGCATTGAGGAAGTTTATTTTCTATGCAGATTTAGATACAAAAATAACAAGATAAAAAATACAACAAAAATGTATTTAATGTCTGCCATGCATTCAAATAATATTATTGTTGGAATTTTGTTTTTAAAATATTTTTACAGCTTCGTAAAAATTTATTACAGTTTTTTTAGTTTTCATTTTTTTTTTTTGGCGAATACTAATTGAGCATTTCTTTTCGTTCTCAAATTCGAGCGTATTTCGTTAAGAGTTTTAATTTAATTAATTGTTTTATTATAGCGCCATGAGCAAAATTAATATTTTAAGCACTTATAGCTGGGAGAAGCCATGTAGTGCTTCATCTAATGCAAAAAATACAAAAAGTCAATAAAGTAACGTAACGATATTGCTTAACAAAAGCATAAATTATGTGGTGTTAATCAATAACAAAAGTAAAGTTTGTGCAATGAAATATAAAAAGATAATTTTATTTAAAATATAGTTTTTTTTTCTCTGTCAAACTTTGATGTTTGCTTTTTTTCAAAGCGATTAATACTTTTCATTCGTTTTGTTTTCGTCCGTTATATGCAAAATCTTAATTGAAAGTCACACTTCTAGTTTGGTGTTCATTTTAATAAGGATTTTGAAGTTTGAACGAGAAAATTGTTAAAATTACGGAATCGTTCAACCGAATTGGCTATTGAATTAAATAAGGTAGTTTATATAAAAGTTTCCAAAAAATCATTAAGAATTACTTAAGCTAATTTAACACGACATTACTAATTTAACAACAACTTGGGATTTTTGCTTTCAAACGTACACGTTTAGTTACATTTGATTGAACCCCTTTCTTTATATTTTTGCCACTATACATACTATTGTTATACAAAAAAAGCGGTGATTTCGGATGTTTTGTCACATCAAAATAGTGTGCGATTTAATTCAAAATTTATCGTCTGATATTGATGCCTGACTTTTTCACATGCAAATTTTTAAGTCTTGTACATATCGCTCATTTACTCAAATAATGTCAGAGTTAGTGATGCAGAATTAATCCTCATATCGTTCTTCATGTTGTGTAAAAATTTCATACAAACATCTGGTCTGCTTAACTCTTAAGAGAAAAATAAAATTTTCTTTTCCATTAAATTGGGTGTAAATTAAAAATTTCAAACTCTCACAAACATATTTTTTTTTGGATTATGGACGTTGCTTGAGTAAATGAGCGATATGTACTTTGCAATGGGAAGCTTGAAACGTCAAATGTGATTTAGTGATTTATTTAGTGAATGGATATAATCCTTAAGGGGCCCATACACACATACTGCTCATGCTCATGCGATAAGAATGTGTTGGTAAATTTTAAATTTTTGTTAATGTATTCGTCACACAGACAATGCAGTATGAAAAATCAAAATACTTTTGATTTTGAAATGAACTCATACTGCTGACAGTTTTTCAAATGAACAAGAAATGAATTTATTCATTTTTCTGGTATGTATTTTTTTTAATTTGACTTTTTTCTGAAAAAAAAAGAAAGTAAAACAAACAAAAAATAAGTTCACAAATAAAATGTGTAAAGAAAATTCGTTTTCTCTTAATTTCTTGAATTTTACCAATAATTTTTTTTGTTCTCAAACGCATGTTTATTTTATAAATTTTTATTTTAAATGGTGATTGATAAGTTTGTGGTAAAGTATCAATCACACACGTATACCAAGAGTTCATCGGCAGTAGCTGCAAGCAGTATGTGTCTATGGGCCCCTTTATAGACTAATAACAAAATACTTAAAATTAGGTTACATAAATAATAAAAATAAAATAAGAAAAACAATAATGATATTATAATTTAAAGAAGAGTCGACAAATTCCGACAAATAACTGTATTGACGGCATAATCTCGTAAAAGGATCAGCAATTATAATGATGAGCACTACGACAAGGAATATTAAATTTAACAGAATTTAAAAGAAATTCGGAACAAATATTACCATTAATGAGGTTAATCATAAAAGATACATTTAACATTGTACGCCGACTTTTTAGAGTAGGTAGTTTTATTGTGAAACTGCACTGGAGGCCACGTAAACAGAATAATAAGAATTGTTTTTGGACAGATTCAATACGAATATTAAAATAGAAATTAGTTTAATTGAACTACAACGACAAAATGGTCAGCATGGACAACAACCTGCCGCCGTATTGCCTTGCTGCCATAAAAATAATCATTCTATAAAGGGTGTCCCAAAAATAACGCAAACATTTAATTAAAAAAAACATTTTTTTATAGGACATTTACATCAGCACCAAATCAAGCATATTTTGATTAAAATCTTTATGAAAATCTATAGCGTTTACACCAGTTTTTGTTTTGACATTTATTAAGATTTTTTTATCCAAAACAAAACCCATCAACTGATTTCTTACCAAAACTACAACCAAACAACTGCATTGTAGCCAATTCAAACACTTTTTTAAGCAGACCGTAGCTAATTCACTCACCTTTTGTTGTACAAGGTAGTAAAGAATAAATAAAAACATTAGATTTTTATTAGATTTCCTACAAATCTACTGAAAAATTAGATTTCGTTTGGTATGGGAAATGTGGAAAAAAACATCTTGATTTAGCTCGAAATCTTGAAAGTACTAGATTTCGAGACAGTGTAAATGCACTATTAGTCTTTTGATGTTATTTTTTGATTTAATGATAAAGTACATAGGATAGGATTATTTATGGAATAACATATCGTTCGTATGTACATGCGGCTTTGCAGCACATACAAACCATTTGGCATAAATGTGACTAAATTTTGTTGATGCAGCGTTGAATCGCCGCCTCCTTTAATGCAAGGGTGGTTGTGGGCTTGTTAACATAGACCTGTGTGACTTCAAATAAACCCATAAAATGAAATATAATGGTGTTAAATCACACGATCTAGGCGCCAATTACGGTCATGGAAACGAGAGAGTAGACTACCTGAAAATGTCTCATGCAGTAATAGAATTGCTTCACCGTCACCATGTTGTTGAAATCACATATTGATCACATCAATATCATTCAATTTCGGCAGCAAGAACTGTGTTATCATGTCGCTATATGGAGCACCAGTAACAGTTACTGCTTGACCAGCCTCATTTTCAAAAAAGTATATCCTTTTTGTTAATTCTAAGTTTCAACTGAAAGCAGTCCTTAACAACCAAACATTAACGTGAGTAGTGTAGTCTACACTTAACATTTATACTAATTGAAGCTAATGTTAATGTGAGTTATTTCTGTGGCAATAAGGAAAAAGTGCTTAACCCTACGTCTACACCTGATATATTTTTTATCATAACAAAAGTCAAACTTTATATTGAAAAATTATTTTTTTTTTTATCTTATGTTCTTTTACAATTAAATTGGAAAATTCTCTGTTAACTATTATTTTTTTAAGCAAACATCGTTCTATATACTATAAGTAATACATTTAAAATTAAGCAATCATTCCAAATGAGATTAGAAGTCTAAAAAAGATAAGTCGCAAGTCATAGTGCTTTAACTTTGTGAAAAATCACACAAATTAATTGAGATTGTGACCATGAGTTCTTTCAAATATGCATATTATGGAGTTACCATTAACTCAAAATCAGCTTATCTCGACTTAAGCACTTTTTCCTTTTTACCACAGATTCTATGTTAGATATAGATCGCAAATTATGGTGGTTGTTCAAATAAGCAAGTAGCTCTGGCTACCGTGCGACATTTGTAGCCAGTAGCATTTGAAGTCGTGTAGCCATCCATGTAGGCTGCTGTGGTCAATGTGTCAATGTGTTTAATGCTTCGACTAGAATGTCTTTAATTTTTTTTCTGACCAAAAGTATATTCTTTGGCTACTTCGCACAGTATTTGTAAAACTGTAATAAAATAAGTGAAATGGCAGGCTAATTGATTTTAGCACTTCCTTACATTTGTAAATTAATCCAGCATTTTTTAAATTCAACACATGACAAGCCTGGATTCTATTGCGGTAAAAGCCATAGACAAACAGAAATTCTTTAGCATTTCTAATGAGAACTTCTTTTTAAAATTCGTATTAGAAAAAATTATTTCACAGCATTTATTACCACTAATTGGCCTAAATCATTTAGTAGGTTGCACAAGACGTTAAACATATGCATATCAAATAAAAAAGTTTTCCTTGTCAACGTTTAAACAGTTAAATATATTTGGGTTGTCACTAAGACTTTTTTTTTCAAGAAATAAGAAATTTACAATGTAAAATGTGAGAGTTCCATGGACTTAGACAATACATACGAGTAAATATGTACAATAAATATTTTTGTTGAGGATTTTCTTTTTGTAAAGAAACAAGAAAAAATGCTTAAAGTGGTGTTAGCGTTGCTTATTAGTCACGTTTACTAATCGTGACGATTTTCATAAATCAATTGCAACTGAAGTTAGCAAAAAAAAAAAAAAGTGGGTGTTATTAACTAAAGAAAAAAAAAACTCAGTCATGGAATTTATAAGTTTTGTGTGAATTGGCATTTGTTTTATTCTGCGCTCACTTGATTATATAATTAGTACTCGTAATTTGCCATTATTAGGATTGTCATTTGTGAATAATAAAATCAAGGTCTTGTATTAATTTCGAAGATACGAGTATTATTGAAAGAACACAAAAACTGAAGAGAATTCTTTTTGATCTTTTTGATGGCATTTGTTTGCTTAATGTAATAAACGTGCTGTGCAATTCAGTTTCGAGCAAAGTTATAAATTATAGTTTTTTTTTTTGTTAAGTTTAACTACTTTGCATAACAATTAAGTTGAGATGATTTTGTGGTTTTTCTCAAGAAGTTCTTTGTCCATCCAAGATGCATATTAATGATTTGTTGTGTTTGTTTTTATGACTCTTAAAGCCGCGATATTCCATTAAATGTGAAAAAGGCTTAAAAAAATATGTATGTATATTTGAAATAATTTTTTTAATCTTTTCTGCTCACGTAAGACAAGTTTTGTGAGTTTTATATTTTTCTGCAGAATCAGGATTGTGTTTCTTTTTTTTATTTGAAATGAATTAAAACTTCCGCATTTTGTTAATAATTCTTCTTTTGTGTTGTTTTTAATAAAGCTGTAAAACGCTTTAATATTTGCTTTACTTGGGTTTCCTTTTGCTTATTTTTAATTAAATTATTATTGTTGGAACTTTATTTGTTTCTAAATTTAAAATTTGAATCGCTCTTCAAGCCAAATTTCTTTTCTTTTTTGTTTTCAATTGAACAAGTGCTTCAGCAAGTGTGAAAAATTATTTGTCACAACCAGTTTTTTTTTCTTTTGTTAGAAATGCCACAAAAGTTTAAATTGCACCCAAAGAAGTAAAAAATCTAAAACACCAACAAACTTCATAAAGCTTTTGTATTTTTTTTTGTATATAAAACTACTCAAGTACTCGTATATTTATTTGACATTAACTACGAAGGATTTTTGTTTGTTTCGCTAAGCAAAAATGAAATGCATCTGGAAGCATTTGCATCAGATACAAAATCAAAGGAAAAAAATGTTTGTTATGAATTTCAAATTGTTGTCCAGCTTCTAAGCTTGTTATGCTTATGTAAATGGTTCATAAGCACATCGAGCCATAACCGACACAATTTTTGGACTTGGTTTTTTGACGAAAATCGATTAGTTACGATTGCAATTGATCGATTTTGGTAAAAAAATTAAGATCGAGAATTATGTCGCTCAAGCTTTTTTTGGCAGTTATGGCACGATATGAAGAATTTTTTTTATTTCTGACGTGTTTCCTAAGCCGTAGCGAAATGCACTAAAAACAGTTGTTCATGTTTTTCCCCAAATTATAATCTTTGGCTTCCCCATCATAATTTTTCCTTTATCATAAAACTTTAAAAATTGTTTACGGAAGAGAAATTGAAAAAAGATTTAAAAAATATCAATATGAAAAATTTTTTATTAAAAAAAATTCTTCGAAAACAAATTTAAAAATAAGAAAAAAATACGAGTATTAAAAAGGAAGAGAGAGAGAGGTGTCTTGAGACACCCAGTTATAGCTATGCTGCTTACGCACAAATTTCATATGTGAAATAACAATGCCATAGAATTATATGATATGATGATGCCAAATGCTCTGCAAATATTTCAAAACGTTTCCATTTATTTTCTTTTCTAGTGGCATACGATTAAATTAATGTATTGTTTGTGGGCGGGGGCGGCTGTTAGATGGCTTACAGCCGATCGGCTTTGTTCTATGGGTTGTGCTCATGTGCAAAAACATCAAGTTGAGCAATCGTTCTCATTGTTTTTGTTTTGTTTTTGTTTCACTCACTTCAAAAAAGGAAACAAAACAAAATCAAATAATTTGTTTTGCTTATTTTCGTACTATGCTTTTAAGTACAAAGAAATCAAAACAAATAGTGTCGATTATTTTATTTTTGTTACGAAAATCATGTCCTAACTCTTGTATCACGCACTAAATAGCATAGCTATACAAATTGTGAAAAGTGCTAAAAGTTGCAAATTTTCTTAGTGATGGCTGCCGTGGAGAAATTTTTTCCACTATGTGAATAATTTTTTTTTTTAATTTGTTAAACAAATTCTATTTTTGACATTTTGGATAAACTAAAAGCCGTGATATTTTTTTCATTGTTTTTGTAATCCTGATATTACCTGGCAATTAATGTGACTTGGTATAAAAGTTTCATTATTTTTTGACAATGTCACATTTATTTATTATTTATTGGCTATTCATTATCAGCCTTATGTATAACAAAGAAACTGGCCTGAAGTTAACATAAGTGGTAAAATTCAACATCATCTTAACGAATTTTGTCAGATCACGCTGAGATTTGATAGTGGGTTACAACTACATTATGCCCCGATTTTTAATGTGAAATTATTTGGAGGAACTTGTTAAGACCTAGTTCAATTTCATCACTCATACTAAGTTCATGCCAGTTTTTTCTTATACACACATAAGCCTGTATGGTTCTACTCAATTTAATTGCTATAATAGCATAGTTTTGAAAGAATTTTGTTTCATATAAAAAAATTATTTAACACCTTTTCATCAAATAAAGTGTAAAGTAGCAGGCTGCAAAGTACGACTGTATAATGGTTTTTTTGTGTTTGTACTTTTAAATGCTTGAATGTGCATTGCAATTCAAGTATTTTGAATTCCAAATAGAATCTAGTTAATCATATTTAAAATACCGGTTTTTATTTATTATTTGCATAATACTTACTTACATTTTACTAAATAGCAAAACAGCCAAACCAAACTGACCAACAGCCAAATGATAAATCAGCCATACAAAAAAAAAAAAAAATTAAACAATCAGCTTTATGTACTTGTGCATGTGTGTATGTAATTACTTATATTTCTGTTTTTTTATGATAACATCCCAGCAAAAAATTTTCGAAATTTTGTAATGGGTAGTACTCTTTTAATGGCTTACAAAGTAATGACTGATACTTATTTATGTAATTATTTTATGTGCGTAATAATGACTGCCCTGTAATGAATCAAATAAGAACTTATTTATATCATTACGTTAAAGTACTTATTGTAGTGCTTTCCAGTTAATAAGGAAATATATCTAGAGAAACATTTATTGATCGTGAAAATTATTTTAATTAGAAAAACTAGCAAATTAATTTAGAACAAGTTTAGGCAAAAATTAATCGATAAAATTTTGCATATTTGTAAGCAAAAAATAACCCATTAAATTTTGAGTACTCTTAGGCAATATCAGTAATATATTAACTTTTGCCTGTTTGTAGGCAAAAAGTATAGGTTACCGCATACTTTTTGAACTTCTCAAACAAAAATAATGGGTTATTCAGTCAAATTGTAAGCACTTACGACTGAGGAGTACATACACTTTTTTGCATTCCAGTAGGCAAAGTTTTTTGCTGGGATGTCTGTAGTTAAGTTTGAATTTTTTTTCTCTTACAAAAAATAATCCGGTATCAAAGAAGAAAAATAATAAATATTACATTGAACGTCCTTGAGGTGTTTAAGAAAAAAATTTATATGTATATATAAATTTTATTTAATTGTGGGTAATTTGAAAGGATATGATAGTTTAGTGAAGAAGTAGAAACAAAAAATATGAAAATATGAAAAGAAACTAAAATAAAAAAAATGCTGAAGCTTCAATAAAGTTTGTTGTTCAAGTCTTTTGTTTTCAATATAAAAAAACAGAATTGGATCTTTGAAATGATGTCTGAAGAAATAATATTTTTACTCTAAAAGTTTTACTACCCTATTCATAAAAAATAAATTTGGCTTACAAAAGGTTTAACGAACAAATTACCCTACACAATGGACCTAATTAAGAGTGTCGACTACGACGATTTTCTACTAGATTAAAGAAAAAATTTTACAATGTTCTTTAGTCTAGTACAAAATCGTCGTAGTCGAAGTCATAATACGACACTCGTAATAAGGCCCAATTTGTTTTTATGAATACGGCAGTTTTTTTTTTTTAATTTTTTCATTTACTTTAAAAGCTGAATATGATAGTAGTCTAGCAAAATTGTGTTTTGGTATCATTTTGCCAAGGAAAGAGTTTTGAATTTATTTAATTTTATTTGGGACTAATTTCATTTTGTTTATTTTAGTAATAGAGAAATTTCTCTCTTATGAAGTTTCAACAAGATCGTCTTCGCTTTCTAGAACATTTTGGGTCAGGTTTGAGGACTTCATTCACATTCACTGTATGTCGAAATATTTTTGTGTTTCGAACAGCTACTGCACTTAAATGGTTATCTAAATGAAATAAAAAATAGATAAAAGTTCCAATTTCGGAAAAACCAATGTATTCAGCATCTTTATGATTTACGACATTCTAATCCAGAAAAATCCAAAAGTGGCAAATTTAACAACATTGATGAGATAGCAATATCATAAAAGTATAAAATGGGAGTCTAATGGTTGCAGAAAAATTTTTATTTTGTATTCAATTACTAAATTAAAAAAAAATCAGATAATATTTTTACTGAAATAAAACCTACCTAGAATAAAAAACAAATTTATTCCTTATTAAAATAATTTAATCTATATTCATCAAACCATAGCTGTTAAGTAATGAATAGTAATCGTAATGATTACTAATTTGATTACTTTTTTTTAAATTACGATTATATTTAGTTTAACACGATTACTAATAATGGAAAAGTAATCTGAATTACTTAAAGTTACTAAAAATAATCAAAAAGAATCAAAAGTAATCAAAAAATAGTCCGATTACTTCTAAGCATTACTTTTGATTCTTTTTGATTATTTATTGAGAATCAAACGTAATCTTTGAAAATAGTCGGATTACTTTTTAATTACTTTTGATTATTTTTAGTAATTTTAAGTAATTCAGATTACTTTTCGATTATTAGTAATCGTAATCAATTATTTATCAGCAATTCTTTTGAAGGGAATAATATAATCATTACAATTCTTTTTAAAATGTAATCTAATTGATTACTAATCGTAATCGAAATTTAACAGCTCTGTATCAAACCAAAAAAAGAAAATAATAAAATTTTAAATCAGTTTCAAAAACATGCATTAATGTTAAAACAAAAACTTATCATAATTTTTTCTGTGTACGTATAAAAATACTGAGGCAGATGGAAAATAGCCAGAAAATATTTTGTTTGAGAATATAATGCAGGTAGAAAGCGAATAAGTGATTAAATAATTGTATCGATTATCTGATGTTGGTAAAAATTCTTAAATACAAATTGAGTTTTTTAAGGGTCCAACAATATAAATATTGAAGCTTTGTTGTGAATTGAACTAAAAATACAAGGACTTTGTCTATGATATGGAATTTTCACCATTAAAATAGTTTAAATAATTTAGCCGGCAACAATTTTAAAGTTTACTGATATTATAAAAGTCTTAAGTTTTAACATGCACACGTACTTTTATACCCATACACATAAAGCAAGGCATATTGGTACCACGGGCCTGTTTCTTAAAACAAACAAGTGTTGTGACACAAGAAAAATAGTCGTAAAACTATATTTTTAATATGAACATAATTAGCCAATTCACAAAGTGTTCTATTGCGTCATAGTAGTTGTATTGCATAAACTTTTATGATGGACATAAAAATCTTGCTCATATTTTTCATTTAAAAATATTATGTGACAATAAAACTTTGTTACATATGTTTTTTCAATCTGCTATTTATTTTATATATTATTTGCTTTTACCAAGCCACATTAATTTTCAGGCAATAGCAAGATTACACAAATGCAGCAATGTAAAAAACAATATGGCTTTTAAGTTGAACCAAAATATCAAAAATAGAATTTGTTTAATAAAATAAAAATAAAACTTATTCACATTCAGTTGAAAAAATTTCGCAACGGCGGCTACCACTAACAAAATTTGCAAATTTAAAATCTTTTCACATTTTTTTTAAAAGGTTTTTAATAGTCCAATTAAAAATCTTATGCAAATGATCTTTCATTGTAGCATGTTCAGTATATTGATACTCACCACTTAACAATTCTTTGTGGTGAGTATCAATATACCATACCATTTTGCACATGGTACGATGAAAGATCATTTGCACAAGATTGTGTATTGGGCTAATATGTTTTTCATGTTTTTAAATTTGGTTTTTTTTAATAAAATCATTTTTATGTTAAAATTATCTTAGCCCTACGTATGTACCTGATATATTTTTATCATGACAAATTTCAAATTCCATATAAGGAAAAACAGCTAACATAAAAAAAAAATATTTCTGAGTATAAAGGCCTCAGATTGCCATGGAAATTCGCTCTTTTGATGCCCAAAAAATGTATTGAAAAAAAGTCATGGCCAAGGCGAATTCATATTAGGTGGTGTACTTTTATACTATTTAATTAGTTGCTTTAAAATATCGCCCCAAGATGGCGTTAACAAAATGTTAAAAAACCACAATAATTATCTATAACTTGAATCTAGCTAACCAAAATTGTAGAACATAGCAAAATCATATCTTGAGGTTTTCGCCTTGATATCAAGATATGTACATATAAAGCTTAAATTAGACGTGCCATAGCCATAACGCCATAACCATAACCAAACCAAAATGCAATTGGTTTCTATGGTGAGAGTTATGGCGAGTCTCTCTCACTCTCACTCTCACCATAGAAACCAATTGAATTTTGGTTTGGTTATGGCTATGGCGTTATGGCTATGCCACGTCTAGTTTAAGCTTAAATTAGACGTGACATAGCCATAACGCCATAGCCATAACCAAACCAAAATTCAATTGGTTTCTATGGTGAGAGTTATGGCGAGTCTCTCTCACTCTCACTCTCACCATAGAAACCAATTGAATTTTGGTTTGGTTATGGCTATGGCGTTATGGCTATGTCCAGGGTTGTCAGATTTTTTCCGACACAATTCGCCAAATTGATTATAAAAATCGCCAAAAGTCGCCAAATCAATTTTTTGTAGTTTTTCTTAATATAGATTTGATAATAAATTTGTTTTTATATAACAATTTTTTTAAATATAATTTTTTATAAAATCGTTGCATAAATATTTAGCAGAAAAGCGCCAAAAGTAGAAATAAAATCGCCAAAAAATATTTTTGTAAATTTTTCTCATCCAAATTCAAGATGCTTTAATAATTTTAAATTAATATAAGAAAAATCATCAAAATCCAATTGTTTTAACTTCTTCCAGACGAGTTTTGGTAGGATTTATTTTTTAAACTAACAAACTAATTTCCCGAATTACAAAAATGTTTAAGTTCAATTTTGTTAAAAAATAGCCATATAAATCGCCAACAAATTTATATATCGCCGAAAAAATCGCCATGTCGCCAAACCAAAAATTTGGACGCCAAACAAGTTGAAAAATCGCCACGTTTGGCGAGAAATCGCCATATCTGACAACCCTGGCTATGTCACGTCTAGTTTAAGCTTAAAGCACGCAATGAAAATTTCTCTAGTTCACACATATTTATCCGAATTTAATTTTTGATATCGTTTTTCGGGAAAGCTGCCATACTATCATTTTTATATTATATAATTAGTTGCTTTAAAATAAAAAATCGCCACAAGATGCCGGCAGTCAAATAATATTAGGAATTTGTTATATGTGTATATATCGACGGCTCCATTCTAAAACATGCTAAGTCAAATGAGCCAGTTTTGAGATAAACGCCTTCAAAGTTTATTAATGTTATCTCAGGAATGTTGTGATATAGAAACTTGGGACTGTATGTAATAATAAAATAATTGCAATATAATTTGTTTAGTTTATTTGAACGTTATAAATTTGTTGTATATCATAGTTAAAAGTGACTTAAAATATTTAAGATTGTCCTCTAAGTAGACTTAGCTTCTATCTGGTGGTCCTTTCTCACCTATAGCATGTTTTAGGTGGAAGAAAAATTAAAATTAATTGTTTTTTGACTACTTAATTTTAAACTAAGTGACGATAAGTGTACTTTAAACATTTAAGAAGGCAGTTTTTTTAAACTTGACAAATTATGCTAAGTACATTTTTGCTCATAACTTTTGGTAGAATGGTCCGAATACTATCAAAATTTTACCGAATTTAAGTTAATAAACGGTGAATTCAGAAATGCTATTCCCAGCATAACATGCTATGTCGACTTAGCATGTTTTGGAATGGGGCCGTCGATATAATGTATCTTTTATTCTTACAGTATTAAAATTTAAATAAACTTGTCTGGCAACCTCAAATAATGTAATGCACTTATTTGTTGCCCCTAAAAGTATGTGCAAGTTTTTTTTAAGTTTCTTTCATGTGGCCACATGCATACTTTTATTGAAAATATCATTTTCGCTTTTCTTTTTGAACGTGATCAAAGCAATTTCGCCTTGAACAGGAATTTTGTTAATTCTTTGCCATTTATTTATGCATGTAAATTCTAAACTTAATTAAAAAGTGTTATCGGCTGAAAGTTGCAAAGTTTATTCATGAGGAATATTAAAATTATAATGGTGGCAAAACATTGTTTCAGATTGCAATTGCAAATTATAATTTAACATTATTATTATATAAAAGATTGTAAATTTACTAAGTGAACTGATGAGTATGATATTCTAGCTTTAGTTGTTAAATGAAAAGTTTCTGTGATAAGCATGGAGAGAGTATAGCCCCCAGACCTCATTCTCCTTGTTAGAATCTTAAGAATTTTTATGTAGGTATTTTTGCATTCAAAATCTTTAATAAAAATTTATTTGATATACTAAATACATATGTATGTGTGCATATTTCATTAATTCTTTTGGCAGAACTTTACTTTTTGTGCTTTTTGCTTTGGCCTGCCACTTGAGTTGCACAGTCGCTGAAGACGTGGGAGTTGGTAAACGTATAGCACTTCGACGTCCCGTTGGTAAAGCAGTTGGTAAACCATCGACTACCACAACACAGGCGCCCGCTGAAGAGGAAGACGGTGATTATGCCGAAAATGGCGAGGAAAAGGAATATGGTGATGAGGCTGAAGATGCTTCTACAACAACAACCACTACTACTACTACAGAAACGCCCAAACGTATTGGACCTGTCATACGTCCATTCCGTTCCAATGACGATTTCCTCAACTCCCTTAAGCGCAGACAAATGATTGCCAAGAAAAATAAATGTTTGTTAAATATTTTCAAAACTTCTTTTCAAACTAATAGTAAAATAAAATCTGTAATTTGCAGTTGAAAAACCAGCACCCAGGCCAACAGCTTCCCACGACTCACAAGAAGAAGGTGAAGAATCAGCCCCTGTAGGAGCTCCAGCTCCCTCAAAGGGCTTCAGCAAATCCAGTTCATCATGTAAGTGAATGGAATCTAAAAAACCTATTTTGTAAACTGGTAACAATAGAATTTTCTTTCTGTAGTAAACCGTCGTAAGTTGAACAAACCCTCGAAATCCGATACGACTGACGACACTGCTGCTGAGGAATCCGAACAAGAGCAAAAAGAAGAAGCTAAGCCCAAACGTCCTTTGGGTCGTTTAGCCTTAAGGAAACGCAATTAATTTGAATATTTTACCTGAAATCTGTATCATTTCCTACAAAATTTTTTCAAAACATATTTTTTTATTTATCTCTTCTCAACTGTTTCTTCTCTATTTCTTGTCTTTAAATGTTGTTTTTTTTTTGCCAAAACTGTCTCTACTTTAATATGTTTCAATTCAATTCATCTTTTTAATTTTACTTTTCTTTTATCAATTTATCACTTTAAGGTTTAAGTTTAAGTTAACAAAAAAGCGAAACAGGAAAGTAATTGTATGCCTCCTTTAATTTTGTTGTATTTCAAAAGTGTTTTCCTCTTCTCTTAAATGTACGAATTTGTGTTTCTTTTATTTTCTATTCATGTGTGTTATAATATGATTTTTTATATTATAATCCAAACATTTTATTTGTATATATTTCTATTAAAATAAAAAAATAACAAAAAGTTTATAAGCTAATAATTATTATTTAAAAAAAAAATTATGACAAAATCCTTTGGTTTGCCAAAATTAATTTTAATAAATAATTTAAAAGAATAAAAATTATTGGAGAAATAAAAACATTGATGACCTTATTAACTCTACGTCTACACCTGATACTTTTTTATTTTTTATTTTTTTTAAACAAACGCAACCCGCGAAGCGATTAGCTTGTCTGCGAAAACACCCAGGGTATATGGCGTGAATCGAACCCACAACCTCTGCACTGAGAGGCTAGCATCGCTACCACTCAGCCACAGGGGCACCCTATCTATCATGACAAATGTCAATTTCCATATATTAAAAAGAGCTAACATAAAAAAAATTATTTTTCAATATAAAGTTTGACTTTTGCTATGATAAAAATATATCAGGTGTAGACGTAGGGTAAGAAAACTAAAATATTACAAGGATATTGAAAGTACTATAAGTATAATCTATATTTATCTATAGATTATACCAAAGCAGATCACACGTATACATCGTTACTTTAATATAGAAAATCTATAGCTCATTATTTTTTTAAAATCGAGTTTCTTGCATATTTCGATAGAATAACATCTAATTTATCGCAAAATTCAAAAATCTCGATTTGAAAAAATTATTAGAACCATTCTATATTAATGTGATAAAAACTATCATAAGTGATATTCAGGCATACTCGGCTCAATTCGCTTTGAACAATTTATACTTATACTCAAGGCGAATTTATACTAGGTGTTAGCAACCGATCAGCTGACTATTTTCAACGCTTGTAACCCCACGTCTACACTTGATATATTTTTATCATGACAAATGTCAAATTCCATATAGGAAAAAGAGCTAACATAAAAACAATTATTTTTCAATATAAAATTTGACTTTTGTTATGATAAAAATATATCAGGGTTAGACGTAGGGTAATATGAATATATTAGTAAATTTAAGTAAATTTTTTTTGATAATTAAAGTATAAATTTCTCAAAGCGAATTGAACCGAGTATACCTTGTACGAATTCGCCTTGACTTATACTATAACGTACACATAATCAAATAGCGGCAAAAACAGTCACCTGATCCGCTGCGGCCACCTAATATGAATTCGCCTTAGCCATGGTCATAAAAATGATCAGATCAGTGATAGACATTTTTACTTACATCTAGCCACGGCGAATACATATCTGCTGGTCTCTACCAGGGTGACTGATGACATTTTTCAAAAAGCGGCACCAAATTATTTATCAAAAAAAAAGGGGCAAAATTTAAAAAAGCGAGAAAACTTACTGTAGTTTTTTTACTTTTAATTTTTAATGTATTTGTGTATAACGCTCACCCATAAAAAAGGGGGACGAAAAGTGGAAAGGCAGTCGAAAAAGTGACAATTTGCCACTTTAGTCGGTCAAACGGTCACGCTGGTCTCTACTCATCAGAATAGTGTTTTCGCCACTGGCAATTTGAATATTCGTTAGATGTCAAAATACATATGTACCTTTTTTTCAGTACATTTTTTGACATCCCAAGTATGAATTTTTCCAAGCGAATTGAGGTGAGTACCTTATGAATATGCCTTCTTGATCTAGTTGATAACAATTATCATAAGTGATAGTTAGGTATACTCGGCTTTTGAACAATTAATACTTTGATTATTAAAAAAATATCAACCGAAAAATTGTTATGCGATGGATCGAAACAATTCACATATTCCATTTGCACTGAAAACTGAGTATATAAAGCAGAAATCTACATTAACCGATACCACACACAGTGGACCAAACACAAAAAACGTGGATGATGAAGGTTAGGCCTTCGAAAACAGCTAGTTGCTCCGTTCTGCTGTTATTCATTTATTAGTCATCACCAGGGAAACCACAAATATGCAATTGCATGTTTTTTCTTGTATCACGTGTTAATGCGGGCACAAGCTATTTATCCGTTTCACAACTTTTTATGAATTTTGGCATCGATTTGTTAGTGCATATTTTTGCATATTTTACCCTTTAAAGCACGTTTATGCATATACCAGTTTTACACGCATATTTTTAGCATATTTTCGAATTTTTAGTGCATAATTTACGCTTTTAGGGCATATTTTGATACTTTATGGAATTTTTTTATTTTAACCACTTTTAAAAGGACATCCCATTCCGGGAAAAATTTATATAAAATTTTCTTTCGAGAAACTTATTAAAACTTCATTTTCAAAATAAAAATGTAAGTTTTAAAGAAAAGATTTTGCCTGCGCTATCTGGATTTTGCTATTTGTGACGGATTCTGCCCGAATAGACGTTGCAGGAACATTGTCAATGTATAAAAATTCATTTAGATAAGACAGAAACGATTTTTATTTGAAATTCTAGGTCAATATTTTGTTATTTATTGCAATAAAAATTATAAATAAAAATCTTGTCTTATTTTTCCAAATACAGTTCCAAAGCCTTAATTCTGATATCGTGATCTTTTGAAATTGAAGTTAAATTCTTATGCATCCAATAAAAAATAAAAAAAAATTTTGTGTGGTAATTTTGTTTTAACGTGCACTTCAAATCCAGTTATTCTTTGTTAATTTTGTTTCATTTTTTTTATTTTTTAGTATTATTTTATGTTGTATATGCAAATGGTGTTGAATTTTTTATTAAAAATATATTTTCATTTACAAATAAACCAATTTATTCTATTTTTAAGAGCATATTTTTTGACTTTTAAGTGCATATTGTTAAATTTTTATTGCATATTGAATGCGCATAAAACACTTTTTTTAGAGCATATTTCTGGTTTCCCTGGTCATCACATATAATTTAGCTTACAGAGCGATACGAACTTTATTGTAACAGAAAAATGTTTTTTTTTGACATCTAACGTATACACCACGGAAGTGGTCGAGTGAATATTTTCGCCGCTTGTAATTTGAATTTATGTTTAATTTTTGTTTATGTTTACATTTTCCAGAACTTTTAATGACATTGAAGGTACATATAAATTTCTCAAAGCGAATTGAGCCGAGTACACTTTGTATGAATTTGCCTTGGTATATTCAAATTACAAGCGGCGAAAAAAGTCACCTGGGCAGTTGAGACCAGCTGATATATGTATATGCGTCTTGATTAGAAATGTGATCACGCCCAGTGGTGCGATTCAGTAACTTTTAACGATCTGACAATCGTAATTTTTGTCTATATATGTTGTCGCTTGCAATAATGATTCTGTGGTTCTGTAACTGATATTTTCTGTTGATTTCTGCCAGTAAAATTAACAGCACATAAATTATTGCCGCTTAAATAACGACACAGCTGGCATTAACTTACAGCGAATATCGTTAAAAATTTTACTGAATTATATAATTATTTTAACGATATGATTATCGTTAAAAAAAGTTAGTGAATCGCACTACAGGCCTGTTACTTATATCCATATTCTTCCATGTTACCGAATCACATGTGACTCAAACCAACGTGGAAATAAGTTAACAAATTCCTTGGCTCATTTACGTGTTCCCCTGTGTTGTTAATTGAAAGTTGGAAATTTTCAAATAATATTATTCTAAAATTATTCTTAGGAATCAATATAGAATTTTTTTTATTTTTTAAATAAATCTTATAAAAATGTCCTTAGAAGATAATTTACTTTCTTATACAAAATACAAGGAGTTGGACTTTCGTGAAATTGATGCAACGCCAAGTAAATATGGGAAAATTTTTCAAACAGCTTAAATGTTTTTTTTTTAATCTTTTTCAAAGTTAGCGAAATTCCTTTGGAAATTAAGCTTCAAATAGACAATGTATTAACGGTTGTAGAAGAGGCCATTGAGAAGCTGAAAATTTCTTTAGTTTTACCGAAAATACTTGAGAATCCCAGGGTATTGCAGCAATACTTGGAGAACACCGACTACCAGCATTGTCTTAAGTTAGTGCAAAAATATAGAAGGGTGAGTTAGTAGATCTTTTACTTTGAGGCAATAAATTTATTAATTTAGTTTCAAGAAATCGCAACACTCGCAAAATATCGATTGTAACGATTATGATTTACTGCATATGATTGACTATTTTCAAGAGAATCATAAAATCCTCAATGTTCTACCAAATTGGTTAGATGACATTGACGCTAAAGAAAAATGTTTATTGACGGCCTTGGAAAATGTTTATCAACTCGCTCAACAAAGATTTATAAGACCGGCAAAGGGCGATTTATCAAGAGAGAAGCGTTTGCATGAAGTTTATTTGGCAAATGAGGAACTACTAGAGAAAATAAAGGGTTCTGTTAAAAAAAATTAAAATTAAAACGTTTGCACCATCTAATGAGTTAACGATGTTTATATAAAATTTCAGAAGCCAAGCACCGATTGGAGACTAAAGGTATTAATCGTCGCTGGAAACAGTTTGCCATAAGTGGAACAATTAAACAATTGGAAGATGATTTGGCACTTATTCAATATGACAATAATGTGCTCATGGAGCGGCAAATGTAGGAATTTAGCAACTTTTTTGTATTTTTTAAACCAAATTAATATTTTACTCTTTACCAGAATTGCAGTTCAGAGAAAGATACTTCACATCGATCACGCATTTACGCCCAAGCAACATGAACTTGAAGAGACTTTGAAAAAAGTGCAATTAAACTATAAAAAGGAACTAGAGACGAACTTAATAAAAGAAAAAAGTGTGCGCAGCGAGCGGTAAGTATTTTTTTTGCCAATAAAAATCATCCAATCATCATCCTTTTTTTTTTTAGCAATAAATTACAACTACAATTAGCAGCGCTGATTAAAAAATACGATCAAACAATTTATGAAAAACGCAAGGAAGAACTCCTCCTCCAAGAGGAGTATGATAAGCAAAAGCAGGATTTTAATAACTTTCATAAAGAATACGAAAGAGAAGAAGCCATCTATCATGATTTGTTAAGCAAATTGCAGCGAGAAGAAAAAAATTTGCATGAGGCCAAAGTCTCTTTGTTCACTTATGTTTGTGCTGCCAGAAAATTGCAGAAATGGTGGAAAGCTGTACAGGAAAAAAAGGCTAAGGCCCAAAAGAAAGCCAAGTCCAAAGTTAAAGGTGTAAAGAACACCCAAGTCCCAGTTAAAGCTGTTAATAAAAAGCAAACGAAAAAATCAGATGGCAAAAGAAGGGAAAGACAAAATAAGTGATATTGTAATATTTACAAACCTTACAAAATATACGTACATAAATATATTTTTTAATAGTATTTACTGTTTCATTAATTTGGCCTAGTAATCTTCCCAAGTTCTTCATCTACTTCCTATAGAGGACTTTGTGGTGGGAACGGCGACTAGAAGTCTCCTTAGACTCGTAGAAACAGGTTTGGTGAGGACACGAATAACAGATCACACATCAATCTTAAATGAGATCAGTTTTAATGATCAGGGATCCGTAACCCCTGGGTTCACGGACTATAAGGTAGCTGAAATTGGTTTTAATAGAACACCCTCACTGGTAGTTCCAGATAGGGACTATTGGGTCAAATTCGATAAGCTATATGTGGATAGTGCGGTCTTTAAAAACGAATATAAAATGGAATAAGGCACATTGGCTGGTGTCTGCATCTTGGGAACGAACATTCGTAGTTCTTTCAGACTGCCGAATAAATGCAGCGTTTTCCAGGCTAATATCTTGGCGATCCTCGGGACCACGGAACTGGTGGCCAGGAATGTAGCTGAAGATGAGAGGGTTACCTTCTACTAAAAGCTTTGAAGGGACACAATGTCAAATCGAAACTTGTTAGTGACTGTAGGAGAGCCCTCAACTTGCTTATGGATAAATATAATATGTCAGACTATGTTGGGTTCTTGGCCACAGCAGTTTAGGGAAATGAAATTGCCGGTGAGCTGGCAAAAATAGGGTCGGCGTTAGATGAGGGAATGTGTGACAGATTGGTGAGATTACCGATAGATCATTACTATAGGGAACTCAGTAATTGGGTCAGAACAATAATCAGCATTTGGGAAACTGGCACTCCAGGCTTCTGTATGATGTGCGGGGATGAAGAGGAACCAGAAAACATTGAACATATCTTTCACTGCCCGAACCTGCAACGTCATAGGCTTAGATGGCTGAGCAGACGTTTCCATGAAAGCATTATATACTGATATCGGGAATTGTAAACTAGAGGACATCAGGGGCTTCATCATGGGAATTCAGTGGCTTACTGACGGATAATGGAGTCACTTCTGGGTACAAAAAAAAGAGGGGAAGGGAATCACAATGGACCCAATTGGGTCTCCGAGTATGGGTGCGGTAAAGTACCACCCTTCCTAACCTAAATTAACCTAATCTTCCTAAGTACCCTGCTAAAACTCCTTTCTTCTAGTTTTAAAAATTTTTTTATCGCTTTTTTGCTTCAGTTCAAGAAATAGAGGGCACTGCTTGCAAATGTTTTCAAATTTCCACAGAGCCTTCACACACGAAAACAATTGTGCTGGCATAACATGGCAGTTTGTTGGTGAGAGAGGCGAATAGGATGGGTTTATGCGGAAAATCTCAGACCTTATTAAAGGCCTGCTTAGAATTTTTTTTAATTCAATTACTATTCTTATCTAACTGGTAGAGAGTGCCTTATATACGTGAAGCTACACACTCCATATTCCCTTCTATGAGAAGGGAGAAGAGAAGAAGTAAAATTTTGTTTACCAAAGCAAAAGCAAAATCCATTAGTTTGAAGGCCTTTTAGAATCGTTGGCAGAAGAAGTGAGAGCGGAAGGCCTACCCCGCAATGACAACATGTGTAAAAAAGATATAAATATGGAATGGAGGCAGCAGACCTTGTACATTCAAAATAGAGAGTACAAAGGCCTCCTGGAAGGCATCCTTATTCCTTCTTGTTGTTACTCTGTATGAAGGCTCATATGAAATTAACAAGTTGTATTTCTTCTTAGAGCTAATCAAAATGCGCTTAAGTAAATAAAAAAATATGAAAATATGAAACTTTTCATAAAACCTTTTATACAGGTTGACTGATGATGGTTTTGCTACGTAAAAAACTTCTTTTTATAATTTATATAAATATAAATTATTATTAACTAGCTTTCTTTGAAAACTGAATACCGCAAATATATAAAAAATACACGAAATAGAAAAGACTAATGAAAAAGCATTAAGGAGGATATAGTTAGGAAGGGTGGAGGTATACCGCACCTCCCTCCAGTCGTAGACCCAATTGTGTCCATTGTACGTTATATAGCTAAAATATCAAATAATCTTCAGGAAGCTGCTGAAATATATAGAGGTACGTAAAAAAATCGTAATCGGTATATTTAATATACAATAAATTGTGGATTCTGTATTTTGCAATTACTATTGCAAGGGAAATTTTGAAGGTTGCATAAACTTGATTGTGAATTGGGCTAGTGTAAAAATGTTTCTTAGACATGGGCTGTTATGAATGTGATTTCCTTCGGCAATCATGATCGTGCGTGAAAGGTTGCTCACGATTCCCTTCCTGTTAATATTGGGAACAAATTTAAAAATTATTTTTAATGACTCACTCAAATACAAAGAAGCTATTAAGAAAGAAAATATTATATAAATAAATATCTATTAACTACATACAAAGATACTTATTCGTATTGAGTACATATTAAAGTCCTGCACAAGACTATTTATAAGAACTTTCAAGACATGCGACATTTTTCAAACGCTTTACTACAGCGAAATATTCTAAAACAAACGCTAAAAAACACTGTTGGCAAGACAAAGAACTCAAAAAAAATATTGCCAACAGTGTTGTTTAGCGTTTATTTTAGAATATTTCGCTGTAGTAAAGCGTTTGAAAAATGTCGCATGTCTTGAAAGGTCTTATAAATGGTTTTGTGCAGGTCAATAGTACATATTGCTTTTTCGACAAGCACACGATACTCGTATTATATAAGCGTGGAGGATCGATTGCTTGTGTGTAAATTTTTAAAATTTTGCTTTCAATTTGTGCTCCTCGAGTTACAGTATATTTTTTTTTAGCGATCTACAACTCGTATGAAAAAGAACAAACTCAATAAATGCACAAGTCATTCTAGTGTTGGTTTTTTATGTGTAGACAAGTAAAATTGCTGAATTGATTTTGAATTGTTGGAGCCGTATTGGTGAAACCAGGCGTTCGAAGTAGAGATGTGCGCGTGTCGTGTTTATTTGTGACACAAATACGCACGACTCAACTCGAAGTGTTCGTGACAGGAAATCTGTTGAGCAAAATTGACACGAAAAAACACGAAACTATTTTAGGTGTAAAATATGTGTGCATGCACAGCATTTACACTTGCACAAAATCTAGCAGATTTTAATCAAAATCTTTATGAAAATCTATACCGTTTACACCAAGTTCTTTCGAAATTTATGAACATTGTCTTATTTTGAGTAGATTTCCTACTAATCTACTGGCAAATTAGATTTTGTTTCGGGAAATCTAGTAAAAAGCTAGATTTTGAGACAATGTAAATGCCCTATTAGTGACGAAGTAGATTTTGTTTTGTATATGAATGTTACTAGATTTTGCCCGAAATCTCGTAAGTAGAAGATTTCAACTTTCAATAAAATTCAATTAGAACAAAAATTAATCACGAATCCTGATGAACTGTTTATTCGATTGTGCACGTGTAAGGAAAGCTCAAAAAATCTGCAGTAATATCAACAAAATTAGACAACAATTTCCGATTACTACAGTGTTTATGGTCCTTCGAGCTGTCTTATAGCTTAAGCAATAATAAATTGCCTTAAACTCTTAATAATGCAAGCTGCGTTTCTCTACACAAAAAAAAAATGCAAATAATGAATTACTTCATGCAAAAAAAATATATTAATTTAAATTTATTTGCTGGTGGTTAAGCATGTTTATATGCATTTCATTGGTGCTTTGCCAAATCATCAGTAGACTTCAAAATAATGACAATTATGACAATATGTCAAATAAAAAATTTCACAAAATATTAATGTTAGAATTGACTGTGAAAATGTTAAAATGGTCACATTGATGTCAAGCTTAAGAAATGTGGGTGCACTTGTCCCATTATCGATCACACACTTACTCGTACTCGTATAAACAATCTTGAAACAAATGCATTCAATAGATTTTGCTTTGCTTTTTCGACGAATAGAAGAGATTGTGAGTGAGTGGAAATCGTTTGTAAGTTAAAAAAAAAAATATATATATATATATATGTATATATAAGTAAATACATAATAATAACATATCTTATCAATTTCGTACAACGTTTTGTTTATAGTCACAAGCGAAACGATCGACTAGTTTAGTTTTGTCGCTTCCAGTGTGAAGAACAAAATTTATTTTGCTCCCAATTAATTTTGACGACAATTTCGTGATTTCTAAAGTAAATAAAACAGTGTTTAATAAAAATTGTTTAAAATTATAAAAAAGTATTTTGTATACATACATTCATATAACAATAAAGGTTGGTGGTGCTGTTGCAATTGTGTATGTGCATGATTTTTAATCTGCATATCACACTTGTTCCTCTAAAAGGGTTCAACTGAAAATTTACAAGATCTCAGTAGAGGCAAAAATTTGTGTTTTTAAAATATATTTTTATGGCACAAAGAGGAATGCCACTATTGTTGTCATTCGAATAATAAATAATCGAATATTCGAAAAAAAATTTATGCTTCTTTTGCAATAAATAATAAATAGATAAAATTTTTCTAATTACATTTCGTAGGTATTTAATAATATTTCTAATGCCGAGTACACACTATGGCATTTTGTGACTTCGCAGTAGTGTATACTGGTGGCAATGCTTGCCAAATCGGATATTTTTCATTATTGGGCATTGCTTTCCATATAAAAAAACATAATGGGAACTGCGTTGCAGACATTTTGGAAATTATACTACAAAATGACAATACAAGAAATGGCAGATGTGTACTCGGCATAGGTTTGTTATTAAAATAATTGCTTTTTTTGCGTAACGAAATAAATGAGTGACTTAATTTGCCAAATTATATAATAAAATACGATGCGATTTATATAATAAAATACGAATAATTGACAACACTAAATGCCACTTAATTTTTTTTTGTTTCGTTTTGGCGCAAGTGGGTAGAGAGGACCACTGCATTACGCTTCCTGGCAAAAAGTAAAAATTAAAAAATTTTGTTTCAACCCCTTTAGAGGAACAAGTGCGATATGTATTTTGTTTTTAACTCAAAAACAATCAGTTATTTGTGCTTGAAACGCGCAGCTGATTTGTTCTGTTTATCTTCAAAAATAACGTCATAAAATGTTGATTATTTTTATGAATGTGTTGCAGTACTAACTTGATAATAAATCAGCTTATCAGTTTTATGTGATACGGTATACATACATACATATGTATATACATATGTACATATTCGATATTTATTCTCCTATATGATTCTCTATGCAAGTCACATACCTAATTTACATTATGCATTTTTTAATGAAATTATTTGCTTGAAGGATTTTTCATTTGTTAATAGGAGGCCTAGAGCAACAAATCCGATTAAAAAATGTTGCTAAAAATGGTTCAGAGATTTATTTATGCTTCCTAATTTTTTATATATACATATCACTCACTTCTATAACGCTGCTATTAGCAAATAGAAAAAAGTTTCGTCCACCGAATTTCATAAAAATTATGAAAAATTGCATAATGTAAATTAACTAAAAGTTTCCCAAAAATTTTTATTTTTCATAACGTTTCCAGCAACACTTACATACATACATTAATAGCGTCGCTATATCGAGCCCTATTTTCGATTTAATTGTAATCCCTAGTTTACACTATGCAAGTCTTGGAGAGAGTGAGTGTTCCCCTCGTCTCACTCTCCCTCAAACTAATCAGCTAAGCAATAAGGCTTGCATAGTGTAAACTAAGGACTAAGCGACATGTAGTCAAAATTATACTTGTTTTATTGAAATTAAAATTTGATGAGCCTACCCCCATAGTTTAGGCTAGGTACGTCCAAACACACACAGTAATTTTAAGCTCTTAAATCTGTTCTTGATTTTTTGCAAAGTAAGACCAAGCATTGTTGTCTGTTGTATTGTTGTTGTGGCTATTGTACTCAAGTCGGTGTAAAAGCACAAAAGCTCCTTTGTAAACGTTTGCTCATTGTACATATGGATTGGACGTAGCTGGTTTAGACCTATCAAAATGTCAAAATTATTGATAACTTTAAGTCACAATTTACGTATATAAAACAAATTAGAATATTATAAAAAGAACCTTCCCCTGAAAGCTTTAATTTTTCTCGTGTACGATTAAATCGAAAATAAGGCTCGTTATGTTTCATCTAAGGTCTGTATTAGTTTCGAGCTGCTATATCATTCATTCATCAATTAATTATTTTCAATGTTACTATTTTTAAAAACAACGCACAATTCTATATTGTTGATAAGTAAAATCATTTTATTAATTAAATTATGGGATTCCTATTAAAGTCAATTATTTAAAATTTAAAAAAAGACAATCAGCTCAAAAAAATCTTAAGTGGTTGTTAGAAAATAAGTTCTCATTTATTTACGCATGAGAGAATAAATAAATTAATTTATATATCTTAGGCCGGGCTTACATCAGTGTGCCATGTGCCCCAAAAAAACGTAACCACTAATTACTAGTGAAAAACTGTTTATGAAACAGTTTCCAATCATGTTGGATTCTACAAAATTGTCTATTAGTTATGTATGAAACTATTTGACTTAATAAATATGTGTCTGAATCAAACAGTTTTTCATTAGTAATTAGTGGTTACGCTTTTTTGGGGTACCTAGCACACAGATGTAAACTCGACCTTAGAAAGTAATGATGAGTGTGGAAAGAACACGCAACATACAGCTTTTCTGGTTCGCTACGAATAGCGATAACTAGTCTGATCTACTTGTAATTAGTAATCTAGACACACCCTTCAACAATTTTCGCTACAACACATTAGCCATATTTTTATTAGATATGTATGTAAGTATTGAAGTTTTTTTTTATTATAGGATTAAACTGCTTAGTAGATAAGATAAGAAAATATATAAATACATTTAGGGGCCTTCATTTTGTTCCCAATGTATGCAGTTTTTTTTTAACGATAAGATATAATCAATGTAATATGTAAGCCCTTATTTTGAAAATGAGATAAGCATATTTTTTTAAATTAGTATAAGAGCGTTAACATATACTGTTTACGATCACTCTATCTGCAGGCAATTTGCAGAAATAGACTTGCCTCACTTTTTAAAGCAAGTACGTATACCCATATACTTATCGTTCATTTACTCAAAGAACGTTATAACTCAAAAAAACTATTTTGCCAGAAAACGAGTTTAAAAAAACAAAATATTAAACAAGCTATTTGTAAAAAATTTTTACACAATATGACAAAGAATAGCCAGGTGACAATATTTACGATACTATATCGACGACGCCATTCACAATAAGGGGGAATATGAAATAATTGTACTATATTATTCAACATTTTGTATTGCACTCGCAACACTATATTTGCTCACTGTCGCCAAAAAAACGAAATTAATTTAAGTAGACTAGAACGGCAAAATCAGCATAGACAAGGACCAGCCGTCGTGTTGCCTCGCTGTCGGTTTAAAGTCGGTAGCTTGCTGTATTGAATGTGTTTAATGCTTTATGAATATTAAAAATATAACTTTTATCAAAATGGGTGTTCTGTTCGGGCAAGATTTTGCGCACTTCGCCGTGTAGTGAATAAATTTGAGCGCACTGGTTACATGATAGTCTGCGGCAGAATCCGAAACAGTCGGTTTCGCGTTGCTCACAAAAGCTCAAGCTTTCGCACAACTTGTACATATTTACGCTGGCATGAAACAGTTCGTACAAAATTTAAAATTAATAAGTTGAAATCAATTGAGCCGACCGTAAAGTGTTTTAAAAACTACTATTGCAATTTATTATTAACATAGCTGTTAAGTAATGATTACTAATTTGATTATTTTTTTAAAGGTAAAGTAATGAGCAGGGCTAATTAAAATATGCAAAAAAAAAATTAAAAATATGCGCCAGGAATAGCACGAAAAAATTTCAAAATATGCACGGTTATATGCACAAATATGCAAAATATACCAGAATAAAATCAACAATTTTGTTACTTCAAAGTATTTTTATTCAAAGTGATCTTTATTACAATGAACATTCATGTGTTTTTTGACATGGATGCCCGAACATATGTCTGAGCAACGATGTTCGCCATGAGATTCGCCGTCCGCAACAATAGAAAAAAAGAGACAGAACAAAATTGGTAAATCTTCTATCTCTGTTGCGCTACAGCAAAATACTTTGATATGCCTGAACATGGACATAGCCCGTGTTCACCACAACAAAGCAGTTGATGAATTTTTCGCAGTTGCTCTGCCGGCGTCATGTTCATGTCATGTCCAAGTTGATAGCTCGTGGAGACGTAGGGCAACGAAAGGTATTTTTGAATCGAATATCTACAAGCAAACGATCATAAGCCTCCGGCAGTTATAGTTTCGGTTCGACTTTGTGGTAGAAGTTATAGAAAAGTAAATAAAAAAAATTAATAACATGCAGACATACATGTCCAAGAAGAGGAGAGAAATATATTTTATGTGAATTTCTTTTACACCAGTTTGAGTTATATGAGTCGTTGTACATTAATCGCGTTGCCAGAGTGAAAAAAAGCTTTTTTATGCAAGGTGATCCAAAATAAGCATTTTTCTACAAAAAAGTTAAAATATGCAAAAAAATGCTTTTTCTGGCAAAAAGCCAGAAAAATTAGCCCTAGTAATGAGTAAATTACTATTATATTCAGTTTCGCATGATTACTAATTGATTACGATTATAAGTAATGTAAAAGTAATCTGAATTATTTAAAATTACTAAAAATAATCAAAAAGAATCAAAAGTAATCAAAAAATAATCTGATTACTTCTAAGGATTACTTTTGATTCTTTATGATTATTTATTAAGAATCAAAAGTAATCTTTGAAAGTAGTCGGATTCCTTATTGATTACTTTTGATTCTTTTTGATTATTTTTAGTAATTTTAAGTAATTCAGATTAGTTTTCGATTATTAGTAATCGTAATCAATTATTTATCAGCAATTCTTTTGAAGGCAATTATATAATCATTACAATTCTTTTTAAAATGTAATCTAATTGATTACTAATCGTAATCGAAATTTAACAGCTCTGATTATTAATAACACATAACTAACCTTGACTGAATAAGAAGCCAAACCCTCCAAGAGCCCAGCAACAAAATTATAATTACTTTGCATTATTTAGATTTTGTTTTGCTTGGATTTCGATCAAAAACAAAAATTTAGCAAAATTGTATAGAACAACTAAGCAGAATATAATTACGTGGCATAGACGATAATAAGTGAATTAATAAATAAAATTTTGGAAAAAAGCAAGCGCTAGTAACAGTTCTTATGGACACACATTCAAGTTCTATAAAAATTTGCTTTTGAAGTAGAAAAAAAAAACTAAATAAATGCCAAAAAGCCTGCAACGCTAGTGAATGCCTTAATTTATAATATTGCCCGTAATAGTAGAATAAATATATTGCCACATAAACATTTAGCATCTGTTTATTGTAGCGTAGTAAAGGCTCTTCCAATAAGAGGTTTAATTTTGCTTTGTTAAAAAAGTGTTCTTCAGCGAAATCATCTGATGTATATTTAATTGTAAATTAAATTATTAATGGAAAAAAAATATTAGCCAAATATTGCAGCACCATTTTCCTTTCATAACATTTTCCATCACCAGTTCGCACTCCAGCAAAAATAAATTTGGTACAAGTAAGCACTAGACAAAGAGATGCCGAAAAGCACACAGTGCAACACATAAACTTTTTTTGCAGTGCATCCTCTCTCGCTTACTTGGATACAAATTTGGATGCGAATGAGATTTTTCTTTGTGATGTGATTTTGTCTTATTTATTCTCGGTAGGTCAGTGGGTAGTGTTATAGCCTATCATGCATGCAGAGACCAGTGGATCGACATCGGATTCAAATATAAAGAGCAAATTTTTTAAATTACATATAAGTATATAAAATAAACATGAATTTAACGCATCTAGGATGTGCAGAAAGAAGCTCATACCATTGAGACCTATCAAAAATCAAAACAAAAATCATGGAATACCGGAAAGTTGGACTCTCTCTCCCTTACCAACCTGCTTCCAGGTAGACGGATGTTTTTGCTAGGACATTTGCGGCTGTAAGCGCTTTGTAACTTTACGAATTCCATATTTAGATTCTTGAATGGATTGTGGACCACTAAATTTATCTTCCACAAGGAAATAAGTCTAAAAGTGCTTTTCCTTCAGAAAACTTATCACGAGAAGAGTGATGATATCGTTGCATATGTTGAAAATGAACGTTCTCCACATCCGACCATACAAACTAATTAATTGTCGTTCGATATCGCATTCCATTCACCGTAACAGTTACAAGCCCTGAATGTGACAACTCTGCTTGTTAACGCAGCTTCCGAATGATTTCTCGATGAAATTCCGGATCAGTTTGATGCATTTAAAGGACCAAAATCAGCAAAAGAAGAGACGTAACTAATGGTCGGTATGCGTGAGTTCTTGTGTTAACTGAACTTTAAAGGCCTTATGTTGTGTTGGATTAAGAAGGAAGCTGTTGCATCACACATCCACTCGGAGACCCAGTTAGATCCATTGTGATTCCATTATATTATCGTACCCGTTCTAAAAAATTTAACCATCATTGAATCCATAAAAACCTTTATTATCACTCATTAAGCCAGTGTATTGCCATGATGAATCCCTCTGATATCTTTTACTTTACATTAAAGATTTTAAGTCCTTAATACTGTGTAATGTGGTTTATGGAATGCCCAATTCCATTGATCGGTGAGAAATGGACAAACCTAAGTTTTCCTTGACACTATAAACTACACCAACAACCCTGCTGGAAATGGAACTAACACAAGACTAGTCACGTGATCGGTCCCCAAGTGATAGGGACCAGTCCGAGTTCTACCACTTCGTATGAAGCGGACCAGTCACTTTTACATGGGCATGTCCTGGTCACTTGTCCTTGTCACTGAATTATCTCATGGGGTCTAATCGGTGTGGAATAATATAAATTAGTTAAAAATGTCATTCCGACACTTAACTGTAATAATGAAAACTTATCATTTTTTTTATTGTTACAAATGCAATTATAATTTATTTTTAAGCATATATATTTTGGGACTCGAACTGACAATCCCCGGCATGACAGGCTTGCACACTACCCACTCAACCACAGAGGCACTCATATTTCATAAGTACAAACTCATATTTCATAAGTAAGCTTAGGTTAACTGGCTCCAGAGTGGCTTGGCGGTACCATTGCAGGGAACAATGAACATTATGTTTATACTGTTTGATAGGTCCTGGATCAAACCACATCGAACTTGTTCAGTGCCTTTTATTATAATACCAGACCAAATCCCAATTAAATTGACAAAAGATCACGACTATACATCACGACAATGGTGAATATATAAACATTTAGAGAATATGTCCTTTTTTCACCATACACTACTCCTTACTTTTGGTAACACTCCTATTTTCTCAAGTCATAGGACGAGTACGTTTGGATCAATTGTCATCAACATTTTTTGCAGGGAATATTTTCAATTATTTTTGAGTGACGTGCACGAGTTCGATTTATAGCATCACTAACTTGTCCCAACAGCTCAAATTTTCCCACAGGGGGTCTACTCTATAACTCGAAACGAAAGCAAACTGCTTTCGAATCGTAATGTTAATAACATACAAATTCGAAAGCATTTTCTTTCTTTTCGAAATAGAGAGTAGATGACCCCCAGTTTAACAATTACTGGCCGAATAGTTGTTTCCCGATAACGCAAATATGTTTAAGTTTTGCGAACTGTAACCGTGAAATTTTCACAATTTTTTTTTTTGAAAATATTAATAATTTTAGTGCGTTGTTGAAGCGTATACTGTTCCTGTTTTAATAATGGAGTGTTTTTTACTTGTCATCTGTCAATTAGTTGCAGCTTGAGATATGAGAACAGTACCCCATTTCTGTAACTTGTGAGAAGTTCTCGCATCGAGAAAAATTAATTAATTTTATAGGTTGTCCCATTTTAGACAGGGTTACTCACATAAAAACTTATATAAACTTACAAGAAATATCAACAAATACAGTTTTTTCTTACACACCCTGTGTTTAATTTTTTCGACTCGAAAAGTTCTCACATTCCTTACAGAAACGAGTCACTGTTCAAATGTCGGCCTATTGAAAATAAAACATTTTGTTTAAACACCCTGTATTTTTTTTTGTAGTTTGAAAATAAAACGGAAAGTTTTGAACATGAGTCCACCAGCTTTGTTGAGCAAAGATTTGCCCGACATTGAGGTAAGTTTAAAAATAAAAAGAAATTTTTAATTCACTTTATATATAAAAATATTCTTTCCAGAATATCTTAAGTTTGAATCCCCGAGTGAAAACTAAGTGTACGGTGGTGGCCACTACTGAAACGAAAATTAATAAGAAGCATTGGAAACGTAATCCAGATCGTAGTTGTGCCGTGAGTATAAATAGTTTGAGTGCATGATACGTAAATTTTATGCTATGAATTTAATAGAATTGTTGTATGCATTCAGCATGCCTAAACTAACTAAAATGTTGCAAATCTTTTCATTTTCAATGATCTTTTTTGCATAGTTTTCTGCTCTAGATTTTAATTTGTAAATCTAATAAAACGGATGTGTATACATATGTAATATTTGGCTTTAATATTTTTTAGTCTGCACCCAAGCTTCATAACGACTTTGAGGACATAAAGCACACCACACTATCCGAAAGAGCTGCCCTTAAGGAAGCTGCCAGATGCCTGAAATGCGCAGATGCTCCCTGTCAAAAGTCCTGTCCCACTCAACTGGATATCAAGAGTTTCATAACGAGCATTGCCAACAAAAACTATTATGGCGCGGCCAAGGCCATTTTTTCTGACAATCCTTTGGGTTTAACCTGCGGCATGGTGTGTCCAACAAGTGATTTGTGTGTAGGTGGCTGCAATCTGCAGGCCTCCGAAGAAGGGCCCATTAATATAGGAGGCCTGCAGCAATATGCTACTGACGTTTTTAAGCAAATGGGCGTGAAGCAAATTGTACCGCCTGGCATTAAGGCTCCCAGGCAATTCGAAAAGAAAATTGCTTTGTTGGGCGGTGGGCCCGCATCGTTATCTTGTGCCACATTTTTGGGACGTTTGGGCTATAAAAATATTACCATATATGAAAAGCATTCCTATTTGGGTGGCTTAAGCTCTTCGGAAATTCCCCAATATAGATTGCCAGTGGATGTGGTCAATTTTGAAATTCAACTTGTGAAAGATTTGGGAGTGAAGATCGAAACTAATCGAGTGCTATCCACCAGGGACTTAACAGTTAAAGTAAGTTGAAATTGAAATTAAATTCATCTCATTGAAATGAATTTTCTCTGAAAACTTTCAAAGCATTGATACATACATGTACATATACTCGTATATATTTAATTTGGTCTCCTTTACCAGAATCACTCGTTAGAACCACATTATTTTTTCTGTATTATTACAAAAACAATTCATTCAAATATTTAAATAAAACCACATGAACAACTAGCACCTGATAGAATTATTCGATCAAAATAATAAAAAATTGTTTGACAAAATTATAGTACTTTATCACAGTGGACCCAATTGGGTCTCAGACTTTTTTCAGTCATATAAAAAGCACAAAATTTTTTTAAGTTCCTTCCATATAAATCCCCTTTTTTTTACAACTTAGACGGATGACTTGAGTATAAAATTTATATGGAAAGCACTCATATGTTTGATTGATTTGTAGAAACCGCACAAACGTTTTCTCAAAAACAAATTCGAATGAATCGTTTTTGTTTTAAGCTTTTAGTTTGTTTTGACCTTTTTTTATCTTCTATAAACTGGATTGTTATACCGCCGATAATAACAATCGAATAATAAATTTCTACTGAAACAATGCCAACTAATTTATTTGAATTCGAATAACTTAAAAGTGTTCGAATAACTAACTCCCTTTTTCTACAACCCAGACGGAGGACTTAAGTATACAATTTATATGCAAAGCACTCATGCTCTTGAAAGATTTTCATAAATATTTTCTAGACGAGTCGTCTGCCTGACTTGTAGAAACTGCACATAATTTTTGTACTTTAAATGCCTTCAAAAGATGACGACTTGTATCATTCTGTCGGTGTGTGTTTAATTTTTATACTTTTCATTATTTCTTTAATTTTTTGTAATTTTAAAATGTTTGTGTTTTTCATTAATTTCTTAGGATCTGCTTTCCAGAGATCATGTAGTATTCTTGGGTATTGGTTTACCCGAACCCAAACTAAATCCCATCTTCAAAAGCCTAGATGAATCTATGGGCTTCTATACTTCCAAAAGCTTCCTTCCCAAGGTGGCTGACGGCTCCAAGCCGGGACTTTGTGCCTGCAAGGTCAATCAAGCTCTACCCCAATTATATGGCAATGTCATAGTTTTGGGTGCAGGTGATACGGCATTCGATTGTGCCACTTCCGCTCTTAGATGTGGGGCAAAGCGTGTCTTTGTGGTGTTTCGCAAAGGCTCGTCTGGCATACGCGCCGTACCCGAAGAAGTCGAACTGGCTAGAGAAGAAAAATGTGAATTTTTACCTTATCTCTCACCACGCAAGGTATTAGTGAAGGACAACAAGATTACCGGCATGGAGTTCTGTCGTACAGAACAGGACGAGCATGACCAGTGGCTAGAAGATGAAGAACAAACTGTAAAACTGAAAGCCAGTTTTGTAATATCAGCTTTTGGCTCAGGTCTATATGACTCAGAGGTAATCGAGGCCATGGCTCCTGTGGAACTAGACAAATGGAATATGCCCAAACTTAATAAGAAGACCTTACAAACGACTGTAACCGGAGTATTTTGCGGCGGAGATTTAGCGGGCTCCGCTGATACTACCGTGGAATCGGTAAATGATGGTAAAATTGCTGCCTGGGGGATTCATTGCCATTTGGAGGGCTTATCCTTAGACACTCCAGCTGAATTCCCCTTATTCCATACAGACATTGATAACGTTGATATTTCTGTGGAGATGTGTGGCATTCAATTTGAAAATCCTTTCGGTTTGGCCTCAGCTCCTCCCACCACAAGTGCTGCAATGATAAGAAGAGCCTTTGAACAGGGTTGGGGTTTCGTGGTCACCAAGACGTTTGGTCTCGACAAGGACTTAGTAACCAATGTTTCACCGCGTATTGTCAGAGGTACAACATCTGGCTACAACTATGGACCACAACAAGGCTCATTCTTGAACATTGAATTGATATCGGAAAAGAGAGCAGAGTACTGGTTCCGAGCCATATCGGAGTTAAAGAAAGACTTTCCCACAAAAGTCATAATTGCCAGCATCATGTGTCAATACAGCGAAGCCGATTGGACAGAGCTGGCGAAAAAAGTGGAAGCCTGTGGTTCGGATGCTTTGGAATTGAATTTATCGTGTCCACATGGTATGGGAGAATCAGGTATGGGCTTGGCATGTGGTCAAGACCCCGTTTTGGTAGAAAACATATCGAAATGGGTACGCAAGGCTGTAAAAATTCCTTTCTTTGTAAAACTGACTCCAAATATTACGGACATAGTGGGTATTGCCATGGCAGCTCAAAAAGGCCAGGCAGATGGTGTATCTGCTATTAACACAGTGCAAGGTTTAATGAGCCTTAAGGCTGATGGTTCTCCTTGGCCAGCTGTTGGTGCTGAAAGGAAGACCACTTATGGTGGCGTATCGGGTAATGCTACAAGGCCCATGGCACTAAGGGCTATATCGTCTATAGCGAAAAAAATTCCTGGTTTTCCTATTCTGGGTATTGGTGGCATTGATGCTGGAGAAGTAGCCTTACAGTTCTTACAAGCTGGTGCCACAGTTTTACAAATTTGTTCTTCAGTGCAAAATCAAGATTTTACGATAATCGAGGACTATTGCACCAGTCTGAAGGCTTTGCTGTATCTTAAATCCAATCCTCCACCAAATAACGCTCTTTTTTGGGACGGACAGTCGCCGCCAACACCCAAACACCAAAAAGGAAAACCCATAATGCATTTAGTTGGTGAAGGTAACAAGGTAGGGAGGCGAGATTTACATATATTTTCTGTTAAAAATTATTCAGCTTGAATATTCTTTTGTAGACTTTGGGATTCTTTGGTCCTTATCTGAAGGAGAGAGAAGAAAAGCTTTCAGCTCTGCGTAAGGATAATGGACCCATGTGGAAGATAACAAGTGATGAGGCTGATATCGAGCATCATCACAATGGCATAATTGGACCACAGCAAGCTCCCAGGATCAAGGATATTATAGGTAGAGCCTTGCCTTACATTGGAACTTATAAGAATTTGGACAACCGACAACAAAAAGTTGCTTTAATTGATGATGTAAGTTCATGCATTACATTAATTCTTATTGAGCATTTGCCAAATATTATTTTTTTATATTTCAGGACTTGTGCATTAATTGTGGCAAGTGTTACATGACCTGCGCCGATTCTGGATATCAGGCTATAGAATTCGATCCGCTAACACACATTCCACTCATTAACGATGACTGCACCGGATGCACTTTGTGCGTGTCCGTATGTCCAATTATCGATTGCATTACAATGGTACCAAAAACTATTCCACATGTCATCAAACGTGGTCTGGGAGAAGAGAAGAACTTCTACACGCACGCCTTGAGACCTGTGCAATAAATTAGAATGATGTGGCATTTATTTAGAAAAAGTTTTCAGTTTTTAAAGTAGATAATAAAAAATAAATAATTGAATGATTATTACAATTGTAAAATTTTTAAAATTTCTCTCTCTTGTTTGAATTTAATTTAATTTAACTATGCATATATATAGTGTATACTACGAATGATTATTATGTTTTTTAATATATTTTCTTTTTCTCTTTGTAAAACTCAGGGCAGAAAATTGAAATTATATACATATAATTATATATAGGGATTTAATTGCATGTACTTTCTTTAATCTTTTGCATGTCCTTTAAGGACCTTGGGAAACCGTTCTAATTATCAACATATTCAAATAAACGAGTTTCAAATTATCAAGACTCGACTGTATTTAACTTAAGCATTCAACTCGTAATATAGTTTTTTAAACCGAAATAAAGTCTTTTTAAATTAATTAAGAATTTAAGCAGGGGTCCAAAATAATAAATTATTTCTGAAACTTTAAAGAAAACAAGCAAGTGCAAGGAACACACAACGTAGCCAATCACACCATTTTAATTGTTTTCAACTAGATTTTTCTAAACTCGAATGATTTCAAAATTTTTATTTTTATTTTCTTAAGCGGAAATAAAAATCAATTTCTATTCAATTTTTATTTTTCGAGTAGAAATGGTGGTTATTTGCGATTTTTATTTTTTGGCGCACAAAAAAAATCAGATTCTGATTTCTAGTTTTTCAAACAGAAAAGAAAGTTCGAAAATGGGGTGTATAGTACATTTAATTTTTCGATATGAAGAATAGATGATGAATAAAACGTTTAATTTTTCGATATGAAAAATGGCAAATTTATAACAATATTTATTTTTCAATATGAAAAATGGACGAATCATAGCACATTTATTTTTTTGAGATGAAAAATTTTATGTATTTCTATCGTCAGCTGGGGTAGCTTAGCCGTGTCCAAGATTTACTTACGAACCCACAAACCTTAAGTAATAACTCAATTCATTTACCCTTTCTGGGGATTAAAATATATTTCTATCTTTATTTACAATTTAAATACAGTAAAATATAATATCGGTTTATTGAATAATTGCTAGAATAAAGATGATGTTATAGTTTTCCTTGTCAGAGTAGCGGCAGCAATCAGCTACGTGATTTTAGGATATTGCTGGCACCTACGATGATATCGGAAATTAGTCGGATTTGTCAAGTGGTCGGCGTTATTCAGCATTAATAGCTGCGATAGATTTATTACTATTTTTACGCCGATTAACGTCGACAAAACTATTTCTCCGTCTTTGCACAAACAATAACCAACTTGATAAATTTTAAGAGCTCTTATTTATTCGTTGCTGTTGTGCTTTACAAATGAGAAATGTTCTCAGCGAATTATTACCGACGAATTCTTGGCCGTAAGCGAAATTCGTCGGTCGATGTTCAGCATGTTTTATTTTTCGATATAAAAATGGACGATGTATTATAGACCATTCAAGTTCTTGCATGCAAAATGGACGTTGTATATTCCGTTAAATTTAATTTTTTGCATAAAAACTAGACAAGCCATTATATTTTTTGAGTGAAATAAATTTTTGTATGAAAAACTTATGATTATAGTCCGTTTAATTTTTCCATTAAAAATTAACGATGTACATACATATATAGTCTATAAAAATGTTTTCCATAAAAAATTAACGATGTACAGTCCAATAAATTTTTTGCATAAAAACTTACCGATGTATAATCCATTAAATTTTTTGCATGAAATAATTTTTAACACGAAAAAAGGGCAATGTATAGTCCAGTGTATTTTTTGCATGAAATAATTTTTAGCATAAAAAATGCAAAAAATATAATGGACTATACATCGTCCATTTTTCATGGGAAAAATTACTTTATGCAAAAAGATAATAAACTATACATAGTCCATTTTTCATGCTAAGAATTAATACATGGAAAAAAATTATACATCGTCCATTTTTCATGCGAAAAATTAATTCATGAAAAAAATATAATAGACTGTACATTGTCCATTTTTCATGCTAAAAATTATTTCATGCAAAAAATGCAATAGACTTACACATCGCGATGTGTCAAATCAAATTGACTATAATTCGTCCATTTCGTATGTAAAAACTTAAGTGGACTATATACGTCGTCTTCTTTTCGTGCAAACAATTTACTGCCTGGCTCACGATGTCGACAAGAAATTTTCGTTCGCTTATTTATATTGAAAACAACAACAAAATAAGAAAATTTGTTTTTGTTTTCACTATAAATAAACGAAAGAAAATTTCTTGTCGATATCGTGAGCCAGGCAGTTAATTTATTATAAAAATTTTAAAAATGGACGATGTATAGTCCATTAAATTTTGTATATATAGCCAGTCCATTTAATTTTTTGCATGAAAAATAGACGATGTATAGTCTATATAATTGTTTGCATACGAATCGGACGATTTAAAGTCGACTAAATTTTTTCATAAAAAATTGAAAAAAAGACGATGTATAGTCCATTAAATTTTTTTCATAAAAAATTGAAAAAAAGACGATTAAATTTTTTTCATAAAAATTTTTTTTGCATGAAAAATGTATGATGTATAGTTTATTAAATTCTTTGCACGAAAAGAAGACGACGTATATAGTCCACTTAAGTTTTTACATACGAAATGGACAAATTATAGTCAATTAAATTTTTTATAAAAATTTTAAAAATGGACGATGTATAGTCCATTAAATTTCGTATATATAGCCAGTCCATTTAATTTTTTGCATGAAAAATAGACGATGTATAGTCTATATAATTGTTAGCATAGACTATAGTAGAGTGTGATCCACAATAAATCACCCTTTTTGCCCGCCCGCATCACCACATTCCTAAAAAAAATTTGGTCACATCTTGGAAAATGTTAATATAGTTGGGCAAATTTAAAGTTTTTCGAAAATCTCCTGACAACTTGAACTTCCAGAAATTCTAAGTATGCACTTTTTTAGAGTAGAATGTGGTCCACAATAGGTCATCCTTTTTGCCCACCCGGATCGCCACATTCCTAAAAAAAATTTGGTCACATCTTGGAAAATGTTAATATAGTTGGGAAAATTTAAAATTTTTCGAAAATCTCGTAAAAATTCGACTTTCCAGAAATTCTGGGTATGCACGTTTTTACAGTTCTATGTTGTCTATAATATGTGGCCACTTTTGTCCGCCCGCATCGACTTCTTCATAAAAAAAATTTGGTCAAATCTTGGAAAACGTTAATATAGTTGGTCAAATTTAAGGTTTTTTTTTTTAAAAACTCAACTTCCAGAAATTCTAAGTATGCACGTTTTTAGAGTAAAATGTGGTCCATAAAAGGTCACCACTTTTGTCCGCCCGCATCGCCACATTCCTAAAAAAAATTTGGTCACATCTTGGAAAATGTTAATATAGTTTGGCAAATTTAAAGTTTTTCGAAAATCTCCTGAAAACTCGAACTTGTTAGAAATTCTAGGTATGCACTTTTTTAGAGTAGAATGTGGTCCACAATAGGTTACCACTTTTGCCCGCCCGCATCGCCACATTCCTAAAAAAAATTTGGTCACATCTTGGAAAATGTTAGTATAGTTGGTCAAATTTAAAGTTTTTCGAAAATCTCCTGAAAACTCGAACTTCCAGAAATTCTAAGTATGCACTTTTTTAGAGTAGGATGTGGTCCATAATAGGTCACTTTTTTGTTCGCCAGCATCGCCTCCTTCCTAAAAAAATTTGGTCACATTTGGGAAAATGTTAATATAGTTGGGCAAATTTAAAGTTTTTCGAAAATCTCCTGAAAACTCGAACTTCCAGAAATTTTAAGTATGCACTTTTTTAGACTAGAATGTGGTCCATAATAGGTCACCACTTTTGTCCGCCCGCATCGCCTCCTTCCTAAAAAAATTTGGTCACATTTGCGAAAATGTTAATATAGTTGGGCAAATTTAAAGTTTTTCGAAAATCTCCTGAAAACTCGAACTTCCAGAAATTCTAAGTATGCACTTTTTTAGAGTAGAATGTGGTTTATAATAGGTTACCACTTTTGTTCGCCCGCATCGCCTCCTTCCTAAAAAAAATTTGGTCACATTTGGGATAATGTTAATATAGTTGGGCAAATTTAAAGTTTTTCGAAAATCTCCTGAAAACTCGAACTTCCAGAAATTCTAAGTATGCACTTTTTTAAACTAGAATGTGGTCCATAATAGGTCACCACTTTTGTCCGCCCGCATCGCCTCCTTTCTAAAAAAATTTGGTCACATTTGCGAAAATGTTAATATAGTTGGGCAAATTTAAAGTTTTTCGAAAATCTCCTGAAAACTCGAACTTCCAGAAATTCTAAGTATGCACTTTTTTAGAGTAAAATGTGGTCCATAATATGTCACCACTTTTGTCCGCCCGCATCGCCTCCTTCCTAAAAAAATTTGGTCACATTTGGGAAAATGTTAATATAGTTGGGCAAATTTAAAGTTTTTCGAAAATCTCCTGAAAACTCGAACTTCCAGAAATTCTAAGTATGCACTTTTTTAGACTAGAATGTGGTCCATAATAGGTCACAGCTTTTGTCCGCCCGCATCGCCTCTTTCCTAAAAAAATTTGGTCACATTTGGGATAATGTTAATATAGTTGGGCAAATTTAAAGTTTTTCGAAAATCTCCTGAAAACTCGAACTTCCAGAAATTCTAAGTATGCACTTTTTTAGAGTAAAATGTGGTCCATAATATGTCACCACTTTTGTCCGCCCGCATCGCCTCCTTCCTAAAAAAATTTTGTTCGAAAAATGTTAATATAGTTGGGCAAATTTAAAGTTTTTCGAAAATCTCCTGAAAACTCGAACTTCCAGAAATTCTAAGTACGCACTTTTTTAGAGTAGGATGTTGTTCATAATAGGTCACCTTTTTTGTCCGCCCGCATCGCCTCCTTCCTAAAAAAATTTGGTCACATTTGGGAAAATGTTAATATAGTTGGGCAAATTTAAAGTTTTTCGAAAATCTCCTGAAAACTCGAACTTCCAGAAATTCTAAGTATGCACTTTTTTACACTAGAATGTGGTCCATAATAGGTCACCACTTTTGTCCACCCGCATCGCCTCCTTCCTAAAAAAATTTGGTCACATTTGGGAAAATGTTAATATAGTTGGGCAAATTTAAAGTTTTTCGAAAATCTCCTGAAAACTCGAACTTCCAGAAATTCTAAGTATGCACTTTTTTAGAGTAGGATGTGGTCCATAATAGGTCACCACTTTTGTCTGCCCGCATCGCCTCCTTCCTAAAAAAAATTTGGTCACATTTGGGAAAATGTTAATATAGTTGGGCAAATTTAAAGTTTTTCGAAAATCTCCTGAAAACTCGAACTTCCAGAAATTCTAAATATGCACTTTTTTAGACTAGAATGTGGTCCATAATAGGTCACCACTTTTGTCCGCCCGCAGCGCCTCCTTCCTAAAAAAATTTGGTCACATTTGGGAAAATGTTAATATAGTTGGGCAAATTTAAAGTTTTTCGAAAATCTCCTGAAAACTCGAACTTACAGAAATTCTAAGTATGCACTTTTTTAGACTAAAATGTGGTCCATAATAGGTCACCACTTTTGTCCGCCCGCATCGCCTCCTTCCTAAAAAAATTTGGTCACATTTGGGAAAATGTTAATATAGTTGGGCAAATTTAAAGTTTTTCGAAAATCTCCTGAAAACTCGAACTTCCAGAAATTCTAAGTATGCACTTTTTTAGAGTAGAATGTGGTCCATAATAGGTCACCTTTTTTGTCCGCCCGCATCGCCTCCTTCCTAAAAAAATTTGGTCACATTTGCGAAAATGTTAATATAGTTGGGCAAATTTAAAGTTTTTCGAAAATCTCCTGAAAACTCGAACTTCCAGAAATTCTAAGTATGCACTTTTTTAGAGTAGAATGTGCTCCATAATAGGTAACCACTTTTGTCCGCCCGCATCGCCTCCTTCCTAAAAAAATTTTGTTCGAAAAATGTTAATATAGTTGGGCAAATTTAAAGTTTTTCGAAAATCTCCTGAAAACTCGAACTTACAGAAATTCTAAGTACGCACTTTTTTAGAGTAGGATGTTGTCCATAATAGGTCACCTTTTTTGTCCACCCGCATCGCCTCCTTCCTAAAAAAATTTGGTCACATTTGGGAAAATGTTAATATAGTTGGGCAAATTTAAAGTTTTTCGAAAATCTCCTGAAAACTCGAACTTCCAGAAATTCTAAGTATGCACTTTTTTAGAGTAGAATGTGGTCCATAATAGGTCACCACTTTTGTCCGCCCGCATCACCTGCTTCCTAAAAAAATTTGGTCACATTTGGGAAAATGTTAATATAGTTGGGCAAATTTAAAGTTTTTCGAAAACCTCCTGAAAACTCGAACATTCAGAAATTCTAAGTATGCACTTTTTTAGACTAGAATGTGGTCCATAGTAGGTCACCACATTTGTCCGTCCGCATCGCCTCCTTCCTAAAAAAATTTGGTCACATTTGGGAAAATGTTAATATAGTTGGGCAAATTTAAAGTTTTTCGAAAATCTCCTGAAAACTCGAACTTCCAGAAATTATAAGTATGCACTTTTTTAGACTAGAATGTGGTCCATAATAGGTCACCACTTTTGTCCGCCCGCATCGCCTCCTTCCTAAAAAAATTTGGTCACATTTGAAAAATGTTAATATAGTTGGGCAAATTTAAAGTTTTTCGAAAATCTCCTGAAAACTCGAACTTCCAGAAATTCTAAGTACGCACTTTTTTAGAGTACGATTTGGTCCATAATAGGTCACCACATTTGTCCGTCCGCATCGCCTCCTTCCTAAAAAAATTTGGTCACATTTGGGAAAATGTTAATATAGTTCGGCAAATTTAAAGTTTTTCGAAAATCTCCTGAAAACTCGAACTTCCAGAAATTATAAGTATGCACTTTTTTAGACTAGAATGTGGTCCATAATAGGTCACCACTTTTGTCCGCCCGCATCGCCTCCTTCCTAAAAAAATTTGGTCACATTTGAAAAATGTTAATATAGTTGGGCAAATTTAAAGTTTTTCGAAAATCTCCTGAAAACTCGAACTTCCAGAAATTCTAAGTACGCACTTTTTTAGAGTACGATTTGGTCCATAATAGGTCACCTTTTTTGTCCGCCCGCATCGCCACATTCCTAAAAAAAATTTGTTCGAAAAATGTTAATATAGTTGGGCAAATTTAAAGTTTTTCGAAAATCTCCTGAAAACTCGAACTTCCAGAAATTCTAAGTATGCACTTTTTTAGACTAGAATGTGGTCCATAATAGGTCACCACTTTTGTCCGCCCGCATCGCCTCCTTCCTAAAAAAAATTTGGTCACATTTGGGAAAATGTTAATATAGTTGGGCAAATTTAAAGTTTTTCGAAAATCTCCTGAAAACTCGAACTTCCAGAAATTCTAAGTATGCACTTTTTTAGACTAGAATGTGGTCCATAATAGGTCACCACTTTTGTCCGCCCGCATCGCCTCCTTCCTAAAAAAATTTTGTTCGGAAAATGTTAATATAGTTGGGCAAATTTAAAGTTTTTCGAAAATCTCCTGAAAACTCGAACTTACAGAAATTCTAAGTATGCACTTTTTTAGAGTAGAATGTGGTCCATAATAGGTCACCTTTTTTGTCCGCCCGCATCGCCTCCTTCCTAAAAAAATTTGGTCACATTTGCGAAAATGTTAATATAGTTGGGCAAATTTAAAGTTTTTCGAAAATCTCCTGAAAACTCGAACTTCCAGAAATTCTAAGTATGCACTTTTTTAGAGTAGAATGTGGTCCATAATAGGTAACCACTTTTGTCCGCCCGCATCGCCTCCTTCCTAAAAAAATTTTGTTCGAAAAATGTTAATATAGTTGGGCAAATTTAAAGTTTTTCGAAAATCTCCTGAAAACTCGAACTTACAGAAATTCTAAGTACGCACTTTTTTAGAGTAGGATGTTGTCCATAATAGGTCACCTTTTTTGTCCACCCGCATCGCCTCCTTCCTAAAAAAATTTGGTCACATTTGGGAAAATGTTAATATAGTTGGGCAAATTTAAAGTTTTTCGAAAATCTCCTGAAAACTAGAACTTCCAGAAATTCTAAGTATGTACTTTTTTAGAGTAAAATGTGATCCATAATAGGTCACCTTTTTTGTCCGCCCGCATCGCCTCCTTCCTAAAAAAATTTGGTCACATTTGCGAAAATGTTAATATAGTTGGGCAAATTTAAAGTTTTTCGAAAATCTCCTGAAAACTCGAACTTCCAGAAATTCTAAGTATGCACTTTTTTAGACTAGAATGTGGTCCATAATAGGTTACCACTTTTGTCCGCCCGCATCGCCTCCTTCCTAAAAAAATTTTGTTCGAAAAATGTTAATATAGTTGGGCAAATTTAAAGTTTTTCGAAAATCTCCTGAAAACTCGAACTTCCAGAAATTCTAAGTATGTTTTTTTTTAGAGTAGGATGTGGTCCATAATATGTCACCTTTTTTGTCCGCCCGCATTGCCTCCTTCCTAAAAAAATTTGGTCACATTTGGAAAAATGTTAATATAGTTGGGCAAATTTAAAGTTTTTCGAAAATCTCCAGAAAACTCGAACTTCCAGAAATTCTAAGTATGCACTTTTTTAGACTAGAATGTGGCCCATAATAGGTCATGACTTTTGTCCGCCCGCATCGCCACATTCCTAAAAAAATTTGGTCACATCTTGGAAAATGTTAATATAGTTGGGAAAATTTAAAATTTTTCGAAAATCTCGTAAAAACTCGAACTTCCAGAAATTCTGGGTATGCACGTTTTTACAGTTCTATGTAGTCTATAATATGTGGCCACTTTTGTCCGCCCGCATCGACTTCTTCCCAAAAAAAATTTTGTTCGAAAAATGTTAATATAGTTGGGCAAATTTAAAGATTTTCGAGAATCTCATGAAAACTCAAACTTCCAGAAATTCTAAGTATGCACTTTTTTAGAGTAAAATGTGGTCCTTAAAAGGTCACCACTTTTGTCCACCCGCATTGCCTCCTTCCTAAAAAAATTTGGTCACATTTGGGAAAATGTTAATATAGTTGGGCAAATTTAAAGTTTTTCGAAAATCTCCTGAAAACTCGAACTTCCAGAAATTTTAAGTATGCACTTTTTTAGACTAGAATGTGGTCCATAATAGGTCACCACTTTTGTCCGCCCGCATCGCCTCCTTCCTAAAAAAATTTGGTCACATTTGCGAAAATGTTAATATAGTTGGGCAAATTTAAAGTTTTTCGAAAATCTCCTGAAAACTCGAACTTCCAGAAATTCTAAGTATGCACTTTTTTAGAGTAGAATGTGGTTTATAATAGGTTACCACTTTTGTTCGCCCGCATCGCCTCCTTCCTAAAAAAAATTTGGTCACATTTGGGATAATGTTAATATAGTTGGGCAAATTTAAAGTTTTTCGAAAATCTCCTGAAAACTCGAACTTCCAGAAATTCTAAGTATGCACTTTTTTAAACTAGAATGTGGTCCATAATAGGTCACCACTTTTGTCCGCCCGCATCGCCTCCTTTCTAAAAAAATTTGGTCACATTTGCGAAAATGTTAATATAGTTGGGCAAATTTAAAGTTTTTCGAAAATCTCCTGAAAACTCGAACTTCCAGAAATTCTAAGTATGCACTTTTTTAGAGTAAAATGTGGTCCATAATATGTCACCACTTTTGTCCGCCCGCATCGCCTCCTTCCTAAAAAAATTTGGTCACATTTGGGAAAATGTTAATATAGTTGGGCAAATTTAAAGTTTTTCGAAAATCTCCTGAAAACTCGAACTTCCAGAAATTCTAAGTATGCACTTTTTTAGACTAGAATGTGGTCCATAATAGGTCACAGCTTTTGTCCGCCCGCATCGCCTCTTTCCTAAAAAAATTTGGTCACATTTGGGATAATGTTAATATAGTTGGGCAAATTTAAAGTTTTTCGAAAATCTCCTGAAAACTCGAACTTCCAGAAATTCTAAGTATGCACTTTTTTAGAGTAAAATGTGGTCCATAATATGTCACCACTTTTGTCCGCCCGCATCGCCTCCTTCCTAAAAAAATTTTGTTCGAAAAATGTTAATATAGTTGGGCAAATTTAAAGTTTTTCGAAAATCTCCTGAAAACTCGAACTTCCAGAAATTCTAAGTACGCACTTTTTTAGAGTAGGATGTTGTTCATAATAGGTCACCTTTTTTGTCCGCCCGCATCGCCTCCTTCCTAAAAAAATTTGGTCACATTTGGGAAAATGTTAATATAGTTGGGCAAATTTAAAGTTTTTCGAAAATCTCCTGAAAACTCGAACTTCCAGAAATTCTAAGTATGCACTTTTTTACACTAGAATGTGGTCCATAATAGGTCACCACTTTTGTCCACCCGCATCGCCTCCTTCCTAAAAAAATTTGGTCACATTTGGGAAAATGTTAATATAGTTGGGCAAATTTAAAGTTTTTCGAAAATCTCCTGAAAACTCGAACTTCCAGAAATTCTAAGTATGCACTTTTTTAGAGTAGGATGTGGTCCATAATAGGTCACCACTTTTGTCTGCCCGCATCGCCTCCTTCCTAAAAAAAATTTGGTCACATTTGGGAAAATGTTAATATAGTTGGGCAAATTTAAAGTTTTTCGAAAATCTCCTGAAAACTCGAACTTCCAGAAATTCTAAATATGCACTTTTTTAGACTAGAATGTGGTCCATAATAGGTCACCACTTTTGTCCGCCCGCAGCGCCTCCTTCCTAAAAAAATTTGGTCACATTTGGGAAAATGTTAATATAGTTGGGCAAATTTAAAGTTTTTCGAAAATCTCCTGAAAACTCGAACTTACAGAAATTCTAAGTATGCACTTTTTTAGACTAAAATGTGGTCCATAATAGGTCACCACTTTTGTCCGCCCGCATCGCCTCCTTCCTAAAAAAATTTGGTCACATTTGGGAAAATGTTAATATAGTTGGGCAAATTTAAAGTTTTTCGAAAATCTCCTGAAAACTCGAACTTCCAGAAATTCTAAGTATGCACTTTTTTAGAGTAGAATGTGGTCCATAATAGGTCACCTTTTTTGTCCGCCCGCATCGCCTCCTTCCTAAAAAAATTTGGTCACATTTGCGAAAATGTTAATATAGTTGGGCAAATTTAAAGTTTTTCGAAAATCTCCTGAAAACTCGAACTTCCAGAAATTCTAAGTATGCACTTTTTTAGAGTAGAATGTGCTCCATAATAGGTAACCACTTTTGTCCGCCCGCATCGCCTCCTTCCTAAAAAAATTTTGTTCGAAAAATGTTAATATAGTTGGGCAAATTTAAAGTTTTTCGAAAATCTCCTGAAAACTCGAACTTACAGAAATTCTAAGTACGCACTTTTTTAGAGTAGGATGTTGTCCATAATAGGTCACCTTTTTTGTCCACCCGCATCGCCTCCTTCCTAAAAAAATTTGGTCACATTTGGGAAAATGTTAATATAGTTGGGCAAATTTAAAGTTTTTCGAAAATCTCCTGAAAACTCGAACTTCCAGAAATTCTAAGTATGCACTTTTTTAGAGTAGAATGTGGTCCATAATAGGTCACCACTTTTGTCCGCCCGCATCACCTGCTTCCTAAAAAAATTTGGTCACATTTGGGAAAATGTTAATATAGTTGGGCAAATTTAAAGTTTTTCGAAAACCTCCTGAAAACTCGAACATTCAGAAATTCTAAGTATGCACTTTTTTAGACTAGAATGTGGTCCATAGTAGGTCACCACATTTGTCCGTCCGCATCGCCTCCTTCCTAAAAAAATTTGGTCACATTTGGGAAAATGTTAATATAGTTGGGCAAATTTAAAGTTTTTCGAAAATCTCCTGAAAACTCGAACTTCCAGAAATTATAAGTATGCACTTTTTTAGACTAGAATGTGGTCCATAATAGGTCACCACTTTTGTCCGCCCGCATCGCCTCCTTCCTAAAAAAATTTGGTCACATTTGAAAAATGTTAATATAGTTGGGCAAATTTAAAGTTTTTCGAAAATCTCCTGAAAACTCGAACTTCCAGAAATTCTAAGTACGCACTTTTTTAGAGTACGATTTGGTCCATAATAGGTCACCACATTTGTCCGTCCGCATCGCCTCCTTCCTAAAAAAATTTGGTCACATTTGGGAAAATGTTAATATAGTTCGGCAAATTTAAAGTTTTTCGAAAATCTCCTGAAAACTCGAACTTCCAGAAATTATAAGTATGCACTTTTTTAGACTAGAATGTGGTCCATAATAGGTCACCACTTTTGTCCGCCCGCATCGCCTCCTTCCTAAAAAAATTTGGTCACATTTGAAAAATGTTAATATAGTTGGGCAAATTTAAAGTTTTTCGAAAATCTCCTGAAAACTCGAACTTCCAGAAATTCTAAGTACGCACTTTTTTAGAGTACGATTTGGTCCATAATAGGTCACCTTTTTTGTCCGCCCGCATCGCCACATTCCTAAAAAAAATTTGTTCGAAAAATGTTAATATAGTTGGGCAAATTTAAAGTTTTTCGAAAATCTCCTGAAAACTCGAACTTCCAGAAATTCTAAGTATGCACTTTTTTAGACTAGAATGTGGTCCATAATAGGTCACCACTTTTGTCCGCCCGCATCGCCTCCTTCCTAAAAAAAATTTGGTCACATTTGGGAAAATGTTAATATAGTTGGGCAAATTTAAAGTTTTTCGAAAATCTCCTGAAAACTCGAACTTCCAGAAATTCTAAGTATGCACTTTTTTAGACTAGAATGTGGTCCATAATAGGTCACCACTTTTGTCCGCCCGCATCGCCTCCTTCCTAAAAAAATTTTGTTCGGAAAATGTTAATATAGTTGGGCAAATTTAAAGTTTTTCGAAAATCTCCTGAAAACTCGAACTTACAGAAATTCTAAGTATGCACTTTTTTAGAGTAGAATGTGGTCCATAATAGGTCACCTTTTTTGTCCGCCCGCATCGCCTCCTTCCTAAAAAAATTTGGTCACATTTGCGAAAATGTTAATATAGTTGGGCAAATTTAAAGTTTTTCGAAAATCTCCTGAAAACTCGAACTTCCAGAAATTCTAAGTATGCACTTTTTTAGAGTAGAATGTGGTCCATAATAGGTAACCACTTTTGTCCGCCCGCATCGCCTCCTTCCTAAAAAAATTTTGTTCGAAAAATGTTAATATAGTTGGGCAAATTTAAAGTTTTTCGAAAATCTCCTGAAAACTCGAACTTACAGAAATTCTAAGTATGCACTTTTTTAGACTAGAATGTGGTCCATAATAGGTCACCACTTTTGTCCGCCCGCATCGCCTCCTTCCTAAAAAAAATTTGGTCACATTTGGGAAAATGTTAATATAGTTGGGCAAATTTAAAGTTTTTCGAAAATCTCCTGAAAACTCGAACTTCCAGAAATTCTAAGTATGCACTTTTTTAGACTAGAATGTGGTCCATAATAGGTCACCACTTTTGTCCGCCCGCATCGCCTCCTTCCTAAAAAAATTTTGTTCGGAAAATGTTAATATAGTTGGGCAAATTTAAAGTTTTTCGAAAATCTCCTGAAAACTCGAACTTCCAGAAATTCTAAGTATGCACTTTTTTAGAGTAGGATGTGGTCCATAATAAGTCACTTTTTTTGTCCGGCCGCATCGCCTCCCTCCTAAAAAAATTTGGTCACATTTGGGAAAATGTTAATATAGTTGGGCAAATTTAAAGTTTTTCGAAAATCTCCTGAAAACTCGAACTTCCAGAAATTCTAAGTATGCACTTTTTTAGACTAGAATGTGGTCCATAATAAGTCACCACTTTTGTCCGCCCGTATCGCCTCCTTCCTAAAAAAATTTGGTCACATTTGGGAAAATGTTAATATAGTTGGGCAAATTTAAAGTTTTTCGAAAATCTCCTGAAAACTCGAACTTCCAGAAATTCTAAGTATGCACTTTTTTAGAGTAAAATGTGGTCCATAATAAGTCACCACTTTTGTCCGCCCGCATCGCCTCCTTCCTAAAAAAATTTGGTCACATTTGGGAAAATGTTAATATAGTTGGGCAAATTTAAAGTTTTTCGAAAATCTCCTGAAAACTCGAACTTCCAGAAATTCTAAGTATGCACTTTTTTAGAGTAGAATGTGGTTTATAATAGGTCACCACTTTTGTCCGCCCGCATCGCCTCCTTCCTAAAAAAATTTTGTTCGAAAAATGTTAATATAGTTGGGCAAATTTAAAGTTTTTCGAAAATCTCAAGAAAACTTGAACTTCCAGAAATTCTAAGTATGCGCTTTTTTAGAGTAAAATGTGGTCCATAATAGGTCACCACTTTTGTCCGCCCGCATCGCCTCCTTCTTAAAAAAATTTGGTCACATTTGGGAAAATGTTAATATAGTTGGGCAAATTAAAAGTTTTTCTAAAATCTCCTGAAAACTCGAACTTCTTGAAATTTTAAGTATGCACTTTTTTAGAGTAGGATGTGGTCCATAATAGGTCACCTTTTTTGTCCGCCCGCATCGCCTCCCTCCTAAAAAAATTTGGTCACATTTGGGAAAATGTTAATATAGTTGGGCAAATTTAAAGTTTTTCGAAAATCTCCTGAAAACTCGAACTTCCAGAAATTCTAAGTATGCACTTTTTTAGAGTAGAATGTGGTCCATAATAGGTCACCACTTTTATTATTTTTTTTTATTATTTTTCGCTTTTTTCTCGTTCTGGCGATTTTTTTAATTTTGGCGATTTTTTTTTAATTTAAGCGATTTTTTTAATTTTGGCGATTTTTTTCATTTTAGCGATTTTTTTCATTTTGGCGATTTTTTTTTCATTTTGGCAATTTTTTTAATTTTGGCGATTTTTTTAATATTGGCGATTTTTTCATTTCGGCGATTTTTTTCATTTTGACGATTTTTTCATTTTGGCGATTTTTCCGGTTTTCCGCGATTTATTTTCGATTTAGAAATATTTTTTAATTTGGTGCTTTTTTTCGTTTTGGCGATTTTTTTTTTTTTGATTTTGGCGATTTTTTTTCTGTTTGGCGATTTTATAATTTTGAGATTTTTTTGTTTTACTGTTTTTGAAAATTTCAAGAAGTTTGCTCTTACGGTTTCCAAGATACAGCAAGTTATCAAAATTACATAGTCAAAACTACATTAACTGATGGTACACCCTCTAATTAAAATTTTTTAAATTTTAGTGTTAATTGTTGTAGTCTGTATAAAAATACACTAACTTTACAAATTTCAAGTGCATATACTACATACAATTGTATGTATATATTACATGGGATTTTAAAATTTTTCATTGCTCGTTTTGGCACACCCTTTAATTTCCAACTCTCATGTATTTGTTGTTGTAGCGGCCAAGGGTCCCATGTAATATACATATATACAATTGTATGTATATTACATGGGATTTTAACATTTTTCGTTGCTCGTTTTGGCACACCCTTTAATTTCCAACTCTCATGTATTTGTTGTTGTAGCGGCCAAGGGTCCCATGTAATATACATATATACAATTGTATGTATATTACATGGGATTTTAAAATTTTTCGTTGCTCGTTTTGGCACACCCTTTAATTTCCAACTCTCATGTATTTGTTGTTGTAGCGGCCAAGGGTCCCATGTAATATACATACATACATACAATTGTATGTATATTACATGGGATTTTAACATTTTTCATTGCTCGTTTTGGCACACCCTTTAATTTCCAACTCTCATGTATTTGTTGTTGTAGCGGCCAAGGGTCTACACACTGTGTCTAAATTTCAGGTCCGTAGCTCTTACGGTTCTCGAGAAAATACCCTGTGACGGACAGACGGACAGACGGACAGACGGACAGCGTAGCGAAAACAATAGGGTCCCATTTTCACCTTTGGTGTACGGAACCCTAAAAAGTTCATACTTAGAATTTCTGGAAGTTCAAGTTTTCAGGAGATTTTCGAAAAACTTTAAATTTGCCCAACTATATTAACATTTTCCCAAATGTGGCCAAATTTTTTTAGGAAGGAGGCGATACGGGCGGACAAAAGTGGTGACTTATTATGGACCACATTCTAGTCTAAAAAAGTGCATACTTAGAATTTCTGGAAGTTCGAGTTTTCAGGAGATTTTCGAAAAACTTTAAATTTGCCCAACTTTAAATTTGCCCAACTATATTAACATTTTTCGAACAAAATTTTTTTAGGAAGGAGGCGATGCGGGCGGACAAAAGTGGTGACCTATTATGGACCACATTTTACTCTAAAAAAGTGCATACTTAGAATTTCTGGAAGTTCGAGTTTTCAGGAGATTTTCGAAAAACTTTAAATTTGCCCAACTATATTAACATTTTCCGAAATGTGACCAAATTTTTTTAGGAAGGAGGCGATGCGGGTGGACAAAAAAGGTGACCTATTATGGACCACATCCTACTCTAAAAAAAAGCATACTTAGAATTTCTGGAAGTTCGAGTTTTCAGGAGATTTTCGAAAAACTTTAAATTTGCCCAACTATATTAACATTATCCCAAATGTAACCAAATTTTTTTTAGGAAGGAGGCGATGCGGGCGAACAAAAGTGGTGACCTATTATGGACCACATTCTACTCTAAAATAGTGCATACTTAGAATTTCTGGAAGTTCGAGTTTTCAGGAGATTTTCGAAAAACTTTAAATTTGCCCAACTATATTAACATTTTCCCAAATGTGACCAAATTTTTTTAGGAAGGAGGCGATGCGGGCGGACAAAAGTGGTGACCTATTATGGACCACATTCTACTCTAAAAAGTGCATACTTAGAATTTCTGGAAGTTCGAGTTTTCAGGAGATTTTCGAAAAACTTTAAATTTGCCCAACTATATTAACATTTTCCCAAATGTGACCAAATTTTTTTAGGAAGGAGGCGATGCGGGCGGACAAAAGTGGTGACCTATTATGGACCACATTCTACTCTAAAATAGTGCATACTTAGAATTTCTGGAAGTTCGAGTTTTCAGGAGATTTTCGAAAAACTTTAAATTTGCCCAACTATATTAACATTTTCCCAAATGTGACCAAATTTTTTTAGGAAGGAGGCGATGCGGGCGGACAAAAGTGGTAACCTATTATGGGCCACAGTCTATTCTAAAAAAGTGCATACTTAGAATTTCTGGAAGTTTGAGTTTTCAGGAGATTTTCGAAAAACTTTAAATTTGCCCAACTTTAAATTTGCCCAACTATATTAACATTTTTCGAACAAAATATTTTTAGGAAGGAGGCGATGCGGGCGGACAAAAGTGGTGACCTATTATGAACCACATTCTACTCTAAAAAAGTGCATACTTAGAATTTCTGGAAGTTCGAGTTTTCAGGAGATTTTCGAAAAACTTTAAATTTGCCCAACTATATTAACATTTTTCGAACAAAATTTTTTTAGGAAGGAGGCGATGCGGGCGGACAAAAGTGGTGACCTATTATGGACCACATTCTAGTCTAAAAAAGTGCATACTTAGAATTTCTGGAAGTTCGAGTTTTCAGGAGATTTTCGAAAAACTTTAAATTTGCCCAACTATATTAACATTTTCCCAAATGTGACCAAATTTTTTTAGGAAGGAGGCGATGCGGGCGGACAAAAGTGGTGACCTATTATGGACCACAGTCTACTCTAAAAAAGTGCATACTTAGAATTTCTGGAAGTTTGAGTTTTCAGGAGATTTTCGAAAAACTTTAAATTTGCCCAACTTTAAATTTGCCCAACTATATTAACATTTTTCGAACAAAATTTTTTTAGGAAGGAGGCGATGCGGGCAGACAAAAGTGGTGACCTATTATGGACCACATTCTACTCTAAAAAAGTGCATACTTAGAATTTCTGGAAGTTCGAGTTTTCAGGAGATTTTCGAAAAACTTTAAATTTGCCCAACTATATTAACATTTTTCGAACAAAATTTTTTTAGGAAGGAGGCGATGCGGGCGGACAAAAGTGGTGACCTATTATGGACCACATTCTAGTCTAAAAAAGTGCATACTTAGAATTTCTGGAAGTTCGAGTTTTCAGGAGATTTTCGAAAAACTTTAAATTTGCCCAATTATATTAACATTTTTCGAAAAAAATTTTTTTAGGAATGAGGCGATGCGGGCGGACAAAAGTGGTGACCTATTATGGACCACATTCTACTCTAAAAAAGTGCATACTTAGAATTTCTGGAAGTTCGAGTTTTCAGGAGATTTTCGGAAAACTTTAAATTTGCCCAACTATATTAACATTGTCCCAAATGTGACCAAATTTTTTTAGGAGGGAGGCGATGCGGGCGGACAAAAGTGGTGACCTATTATGGACCACATTCTACTCTAAAAAAGTGCATACTTAGAATTTCTGGAAGTTCGAGTTTTCAGGAGATTTTCGAAAAACTTTAAATTTGCCCAACTATATTAACATTTTCCCAAATGTGACCAAATTTTTTTAAGAAGGAGGCGATGCGGGCGGACAAAAGTGGTGACCTATTATGGACCACATTTTACTCTAAAAAAGCGCATACTTAGAATTTCTGGAAGTTCTAGTTTTCAGGAGATTTTCGAAAAACTTTAAATTTGCCCAACTATATTAACATTTTCCCAAATGTGACCAAATTTTTTTAGGAAGGAGGCGATGCGGGCGGACTAAAAAGGTGACCTATTATGGACCACATTCTAGTCTAAAAAAGTGCTTACTTAGAATTTCTGGAAGTTCGAGTTTTCAGGAGATTTTCGAAAAACTTTAAATTTGGCCAACTATATTAACATTTTTCGAACAAAATTTTTTTAGGAAGGAGGCGATGCGGGCGGACAAAAGTGGTGACCTATTATGGACTACATTCTAGTCTAAAAAAGTGCATACTTAGAATTTCTGGAAGTTCAAGTTTTCAGGAGATTTTCGAAAAACTTTAAATTTGCCCAACTATATTAACATTTTCCCAAATGTGGCCAAATTTTTTTAGGAAGGAGGCGATGCGGGCAGGCAAAAGAGGTGCCCTATTATGGACCACATTTTACTCTAAAAAAGTGCATACTTAGAATTTCTGGAAGTTCGAGATTTCAGGAGATTTTCGAAAAACTTTAAATTTGCCCAACTATATTAACATTATCCCAAATGTGACCAAATTTTTTTAGGAAAGAGGCGATGCGGGCGGACGAAAGCTGTGACCTATTATGGACCACATTCTAGTCTAAAAAAGTGCATACTTAGAATTTCTGGAAGTTCGAGTTTTCAGGAGATTTTCGAAAAACTTTAAATTTGCCCAACTATATTAACATTTTCCCAAATGTGACCAAATTTTTTTAGGAAGGAGGCGATGCGGGCGGACAAAAGTGGTGACCTATTATGGACCACAGTCTACTCTAAAAAAGTGCATACTTAGAATTTCTGGAAGTTTGAGTTTTCAGGAGATTTTCGAAAAACTTTAAATTTTCCCAACTTTAAATTTGCCCAACTATATTAACATTTTTCGAACAAAATTTTTTTAGGAAGGAGGCGATGCGGGCGGACAAAAGTGGTGACCTATTATGGACCACATTCTACTCTAAAAAAGTGCATACTTAGAATTTCTGGAAGTTCCAGTTTTCAGGAGATTTTCGAAAAACTTTAAATTTGCCCAACTATATTAACATTTTCCCAAATGTGACCAAATTTTTTTAGGAGGGAGGCGATGCGGGCGGACAAAAAAGGTGACCTATTATGGACCACATCCTACTCTAAAAAAGTGCATACTTAAAATTTCAAGAAGTTCGAGTTTTCAGGAGATTTTAGAAAAACTTTTAATTTGCCCAACTATATTAACATTTTCCCAAATGTGACCAAATTTTTTTAAGAAGGAGGCGATGCGGGCGGACAAAAGTGGTGACCTATTATGGACCACATTTTACTCTAAAAAGCGCATACTTAGAATTTCTGGAAGTTCGAGTTTTCAGGAGATTTTCGAAAAACTTTAAATTTGCCCAACTATATTAACATTTTCCCAAATGTGACCAAATTATTTTAGGAAGGAGGCGATGCGGGCGGACAAAAGTGGTGACCTATTATGGACCACAGTCTACTCTGAAAAAGTGCATACTTAGAATTTCTGGAAGTTCGAGTTTTCAGGAGATTTTCGAAAAACTTTAAATTTGCCCAACTATATTAACATTTTTCGAACAAAATTTTTTAAGGAAGGAGGCGATGCGGGCGGACAAAAGTGGTGACCTATTATGGACCACATTCTAGTCTAAAAAAGTGCATACTTAGAATTTCTGGAAGTTCGAGTTTTCAGGAGATTTTCGAAAAACTTTAAATTTGCCCAACTATATTAACATTTTTCGAACAAAATTTTTTAAGGAAGGAGGCGATGCGGGCGGACAAAAGTGGTGACCTATTATGGACCACATTCTACTCTAAAAAAGTGCATACTTAGAATTTCTGGAAGTTCGAGTTTTCAGGAGATTTTCGAAAAACTTTAAATTTGCCCAACTATATTAACATTGTCCCAAATGTGACCAAATTTTTTTAGGAGGGAGGCGATGCGGGCGGACAAAAGTGGTGACCTATAATGGACCACATTCTACTCTAAAAAAGTGCATACTTAGAATTTCTGGAAGTTCGAGTTTTCAGGAGATTTTCGAAAAACTTTAAATTTGCCCAACTATATTAACATTTTCCCAAATGTGACCAAATTTTTTTAAGAAGGAGGCGATGCGGGCGGACAAAAGTGGTGACCTATTATGGACCTTATTTTACTCTAAAAAAGCGCATACTTAGAATTTCTGGAAGTTCGAGTTTTCAGGAGATTTTCGAAAAACTTTAAATTTGCCCAACTATATTAACATTTTTCGAACAAAATTTTTTTAGGAAGGAGGCGATGCGGGCAGACAAAAGTGGTGACCTATTATGGACCACATTCTACTCTAAAAAAGTGCATACTTAGAATTTCTGGAAGTTCGAGTTTTCAGGAGATTTTCGAAAAACTTTAAATTTGCCCAACTATATTAACATTTTCCCAAATGTGACCAAATTTTTTTAGGAAGGAGGCGATGCGGGCGGACAAAAGTGGTGACTTATTATGGACCACATTCTACTCTAAAAAAGTGCATACTTAGAATTTCTGGAAGTTCGAGTTTTCAGGAGATTTTCGAAAAACTTTAAATTTGCCCAACTATATTAACATTTTCCCAAATGTGACCAAATTTTTTTAGGAAGGAGGCGATGCGGGCGGACAAAAGTGGTGACCTATTATGGACCACATTCTAGTCTAAAAAAGTGCATACTTAGAATTTCTGGAAGTTCGAGTTTTCAGGAGATTTTCGAAAAACTTTAAATTTGCCCAACTTTAACATTTTCGCAAATGTGACCAAATTTTTTTAGGAGGGAGGCGATGCGGGCAGACAAAAGTGGTGACCTATTATGGACCACATTCTACTCTAAAAAAGTGCATACTTAGAATTTCTGGAAGTTCGAGTTTTCAGGAGATTTTCGAAAAACTTTAAATTTGCCCAACTATATTAACATTTTCCCAAATGTGACCAAATTTTTTTAGGAAGGAGGCGATGCGGGCGAACAAAAAAGGTGACCTGTTATGGACCACAGTCTACTCTAAAAAAGGGCATACTTAGAATTTCTGGAAGTTTGAGTTTTCAGGAGATTTTCGAAAAACTTTAAATTTGCCCAACTTTAAATTTGCCCAACTATATTAACATTTTTCGAACAAAATTTTTTTAGGAAGGAGGCGATGCGGGCGGACAAAAGTGGTGACCTATTATGGACCACATTTTACTCTAAAAAAGTGCATACTTAGAATTTCTGGAAGTTCGAGTTTTCAGGAGATTTTCGAAAAACTTTAAATTTGCCCAACTATATTAACATTTTCCCAAATGTGACCAAATTTTTTTAGGAAGGAGGCGATGCGGGCGGACAAAAGTGGTGACTTACTATGGACCACATTCTACTCTAAAAAAGTGCATACTTAGAATTTCTGGAAGTTCGAGTTTTCAGGAGATTTTCGAAAAACTTTAAATTTGCCCAACTATATTAACATTTTCCCAAATGTGACCAAATTTTTTTAGGAGGGAGGCGATGCGGGCGGACAAAAAAGGTGACCTATTATGGACCACATCCTACTCTAAAAAAGTGCATACTTAAAATTTCAAGAAGTTCGAGTTTTCAGGAGATTTTAGAAAAACTTTTAATTTGCCCAACTATATTAACATTTTCCCAAATGTGACCAAATTTTTTTAAGAAGGAGGCGATGCGGGCGGACAAAAGTGGTGACCTATTATGGACCACATTTTACTCTAAAAAAGCGCATACTTAGAATTTCTGGAAGTTCAAGTTTTCTTGAGATTTTCGAAAAACTTTAAATTTGCCCAACTATATTAACATTTTTCGAACAAAATTTTTTTAGGAAGGAGGCGATGCGGGCGGACAAAAGTGGTGACCTATTATAAACCACATTCTACTCTAAAAAAGTGCATACTTAGAATTTCTGGAAGTTCGAGTTTTCAGGAGATTTTCGAAAAACTTTAAATTTGCCCAACTATATTAACATTTTCCCAAATGTGACCAAATTTTTTTAGGAAGGAGGCGATGCGGGCGGACAAAAGTGGTGACTTATTATGGACCACATTTTACTCTAAAAAAGTGCATACTTAGAATTTCTGGAAGTTCGAGTTTTCAGGAGATTTTCGAAAAACTTTAAATTTGCCCAACTATATTAACATTTTCCCAAATGTGACCAAATTTTTTTAGGAAGGAGGCGATACGGGCGGACAAAAGTGGTGACTTATTATGGACCACATTCTAGTCTAAAAAAGTGCATACTTAGAATTTCTGGAAGTTCGAGTTTTCAGGAGATTTTCGAAAAACTTTAAATTTGCCCAACTATATTAACATTTTCCCAAATGTGACCAAATTTTTTTAGGAGGGAGGCGATGCGGCCGGACAAAAAAAGTGACTTATTATGGACCACATCCTACTCTAAAAAAGTGCATACTTAGAATTTCTGGAAGTTCGAGTTTTCAGGAGATTTTCGAAAAACTTTAAATTTGCCCAACTATATTAACATTTTCCCAAATGTGACCAAATTTTTTTAGGAAGGAGGCGATGCGGGCGGACAAAAGTGGTGACATATTATGGACCACAGTCTACTCTAAAAAAGTGCATACTTAGAATTTCTGGAAGTTCGAGTTTTCAGGAGATTTTCGAAAAACTTTAAATTTGCCCAACTATATTAACATTTTCCCAAATGTGACCAAATTTTTTTAGGAGGGAGGCGATGCGGCCGGACAAAAAAGGTGACTTACTATGGACCACATCCTACTCTAAAAAAGTGCATACTTAGAATTTCTGGAAGTTCGAGTTTTCAGGAGATTTTCGAAAAACCTTAAATTTGCCCAACTATATTAACATTTTTCGAACAAAATTTGTTTAGGAAGGAGGCGATGCGGGCGGACAAAAGTGGTGACCTATTATTGACCACATTGTACTCTAAAAACGTGCATACTCAGAATTCCTGGAAGTTCGAGTTTTCAGCAGATTTTCGAAAAACTTTAAATTTGCCCAACTATATTAACATTTTCCAAGATGTGACCAAATATTTTTAGGAAGGAGGTGATGCGAAAGGACAAACGTGGTGACCTTTTATGGACCACATTCTACTCTAAAAACGTGCATACTTAGAATTGCTGGAAGTTCAAGTTTTTAGAAAAAAACCTTAAATTTTACCAACTTTATTAACGTTTTCCAAGATTTGACCTAATTTTTTTTGGGAAGAAGTCGATGCGGGCGGACAAAAGTGGGCACATATTATAGACTACATAGAACTGTAAAAACGTGCATACCCAGAATTTCTGGAAGTTCGAGTTTTTACGAGATTTTCGAAAAATTTTAAATTTTCCCAACTATATTAACATTTTCCAAGATGTGACCAAATTTTTTTAGGAATGTGGCGATGCGGGCGGGCAAAAAGGGTGACCTATTGTGGACCACATTTTACTCTAAAAAAGTGCATACTTAGAATTTCTGGAAGTTCGAGTTTTCAGGAGATTTTCGAAAAACTTTAAATTTGCCCAACTTTAAATTTGCCCAACTTTAAATTTGCCCAACTATATTAACATTTTTCGAACAAAATTTTTTTAGGAAGGAGGCGATGCGGGCGGACAAAAGTGGTGACCTATTATGGACCACATTCTACTCTAAAAAAGAGCATACTTAGAATTTCTGGAAGTTCGAGTTTTCAGGAGATTTTCGAAAAACTTTAAATTTGCCCAACTTTAAATTTGCCCAACTATATTAACATTTTTCGAACAAAATTTTTTTAGGAAGGAGGCGATGCGGGCGGACAAAAAAGGTGACCTATTATGGACCACATTCTACTCTAAAAAAGTGCATACTTAGAATTTCTGGTAGTTCGAGTTTTCAGGAGATTTTCGAAAAACTTTAAATTTGCCCAACTATATTAACATTTTTCGAACAAAATTTTTTTAGGAAGGAGGCGATGCGGGTGGACAAAAGTGGTGACCTATGATGGACCACATTCTAGTCTAAAAAAGTGCATACTTAGAATTTCTGGAAGTTCGAGTTTTCAGGAGATTTTCGAAAAACTTTAAATTTGCCCAACTTTAAATTTGCCCAACTTTAAATTTGCCCAACTATATTAACATTTTTCGAACAAAATTTTTTTAGGAAGGAGGCGATGCGGGCGGACAAAAGTGGTGACCTATTATGGACCACATTGTACTCTAAAAACGTGCATACTCAGAATTCCTGGAAGTTCGAATTTTTAGCAGATTTTCGAAAAGCCTTAAATTTGCCCAACTATATTAACATTTTCCAAGATGTGACCAAATTTTTTTAGGAAGGAGGCGATGCGAAAGAACAAAAGTGGTGAGCTTTTATGGACCACATTCTACTCCAAAAACGTGCATACTTAGAATTTCTGGAAGTTCAAGTTTTTAGAAAAAAACCTTAAATTTGACCAACTATATTAACGTTTTTCAAGATTTGACCAAATTTTTTTTGGGAAGAAGTCGATGCGGGCGGACAAAAACGGGCACATATTATAGACTACATAGAACTGTAAAAACGTGCATACCCAGAATTTCTGGAAGTTCGAGTTTTTACGAGATTTTCGAAAAATTTTAAATTTTCCCAACTATATTAACATTTTCCAAGATGTGATCAAATTTTTTTTAGGAATGTGGCGATGCGGGTGGGCAAAAAGGATGACCTATTGTGGACCACATTATACTATAATAAAGTGCAGACCTAGAATTTCTGGAAGTTCGAGTTGTCAGGAGATTTTCGAAAAACTTTAAATTGCCCAAATATATTAACATTTTCCCAAATGTGACCAAATTTTTTTAGGAAGGAGGCAATGCGGGCGGACAAAAAAGGTGACCTATTATGGACCACATTCTACTCTAAAAAAGTGCATACTTAGAATTTCTGGAAGTTCGAGTTTTCAGGAGATTTTCGAAAAACTTTAAATTTGCCCAACTATATTAACATTTTCCCAAATGTGACCAAATTTTTTTAGGAAGGAGGCGATGCGGGCGGACAAAAGTGGTGGCCTTTTATGGACCACATTCTACTCTATAAACGTGCATACTTAAAATTTCTGGAAGTTTGAGTTTTTAGAAAAAAACCTTAAATTTGACCAACTATATTAACGTTTTCCAAGATTTGACCAAATTTTTTTTGGGAAGAAGTCGATGCGGGCGGACAAAAACGGGCACATATTATAGACTACATAGAACTGTAAAAACGTGCATACCCAGAATTTCTGGAAGTTCGAGTTTTTACGAGATTTTCGAAAAATTTAAAATTTTCCCAACTATATTAACATTTTCCAAGATGTGACCAAATTTTTTTAGGAATGTGGCGATGCGGGCGGACAAAAGTGGTGACCTATTATGGGCCACATTTTAGTCTAAAAAAATGCATACTTAGAATTTCTCGAAGTTCGAGTTTTCAGGAGATTTTCGAAAAACTTTAAATTTGCCCAACTATATTAACATTTTCCCAAATGTGACCAAATTTTTTTAGGAAGAAGGCGATGCGGGCAGACAAAAGTGGTGGCCTATTATGGACCACATTCTAGTCTAAAAAAGTGCATACTTAGAATTTCTGGAAGTTCGAGTTTTCAGGAGATTTTATAAAAACTTTAAATTTGCCCAACTATATTAACACTTTCCCAAATGTGACCAAATTTTTTTTAGGAAGGAGGCGATGCGGGCGGCCAAAAAAGGTGTCCTGTTATGATCCACATCCTACTCTAAAAAAGTGCATACTTAGAATTTCTGGAAGTTCGAGTTTTCAGGAGATTTTCGAAAAACTTTAAATTTGCCCAACTATATTAACATTTTCCCAAATGTGACCAAATTTTTTTAGGAAGAAGGCGATGCGGGCAGACAAAAGTGGTGACCTATTATGGACCACATTCTAGTCTAAAAAAGTGCATACTTAGAATTTCTGGAAGTTCGAGTTTTCAGGAGATTTTATAAAAACTTTAAATTTGCCCAACTATATTAACACTTTCCCAAATGTGACCAAATTTTTTTTAGGAAGGAGGCGATGCGGGCGGCCAAAAAAGGTGACCTGTTATGATCCACATCCTACTCTAAAAAAGTGCATACTTAGAATTTCTGGAAGTTCGAGTTTTCAGGAGATTTTCGAAAAACTTTAAATTTGCCCAACTATATTAACATTTTCCCAAATGTGACCAAATTTTTTTAGGAAGAAGGCGATGCGGGCAGACAAAAGTGGTGACCTATTATGGACCACATTCTAGTCTAAAAAAGTGCATACTTAGAATTTCTGGAAGTTCGAGTTTTCAGGAGATTTTAGAAAAACTTTAAATTTGCCCAATTATATTAACATTTTTCGAACAAAATTTTTTAAGGAAGGAGGCGATGCGGGCGGACAAAAGTGGTGACCTATTATGGACCACATTTTACTCTAAAAAAGTGCATACTTAGAATTTCTGGAAGTTCGAGTTTTAAGGAGATTTTCGAAAACTTTAAATTTGCCCAACTATATTAACATTTTCCCAAATGTGACCAAATTTTTTTAGGAAGGAGGCGATGCGGGCGGAAAAAATTGAAAAAAAGACGATGTATAGTCCATTAAATTTTTTTCATAAAAATTTTTTTTCCATTAAATTTCGTATATATAGCCAGTCCATTTAATTTTTTGCATGAAAAATAGACGATGTATAGTCTATATAATTATTTGCATACGAATCGGACGATTTAAAGTCGACTAAATTTTTTCATAATAAATTGAAAAATAGACGATGTATAGTCCATTAATTTTTTTTCATAATAAAATTTTTTGCATGAAAAATGGATGATGTATAGTTTATTAAATTCTTTGCACGAAAAGAAGACGACGTTTATAGCCCACTTAAGCTTTTACATACGAAATGGACGAATTATAGTCAATTTAATTTTTTATAAAAATTTTAAAAATGGACGATGTATAGTCCATTAAATTTTTTATATACAGCCAGTCCATTTAATTTTTTGCATGAAAAATAGACGATGTATAGTCTATATAATTGATTGCATACGAATCGGACGATTTATAGTCGATTAAATTTTTTCATAAAAAATTGAAAAAAAGACGATGTATAGTCCATTAAATTTTTTTCATAAAAAATTTTTTTTCCATTAAATTTCGTATATATAGCCAGTCCATTTAATTTTTTGCATGAAAAATAGATGATGTATAGTCTATATAATTATTTGCATACGAATCGGACGATTTAAAGTCGACTAAATTTTTTCATAAAAAATTGAAAAAAAGACGATGTATAGTCCATTAAATTTTTTTCATAAAAAAATTTTTTGCATGAGAAATGGATGATGTACAGTTTATTAAATTCTTTGCACGAAAAGAAGACGACGTATATAGTCCACTTAAGTTTTTAAATACGAAATGGACGAATTATAGTCAATTTAATTTTTTATAAAAAATTTAAAAATGGGCGATGTATAGTCCATTAAATTTTGTATATATAGCCAGTCAATTTAATTTTTTGCATGAAAAATAGACGATGTATAGTCTATATAATTTTTTGCATACGAATCGGACGATTTATAGTCAATTTAATTTTTTATAAAAAATTTAAAAATGGAAGATATATAGTCCATTAAGTTTTGTATATATAGCCAGTCCATTTAATTTTTTGCATGAAAAATAGACGATGTATAGTCTATATAATTGTTTGCATAAGAATCGGACGATTTAAAGTCGTCTAAATTTTTTCATAAAAAATTGAAAAAATTCAGTAAAGTGCGACTTTGACTTGCGCACGAAGGGTTCCGTATGTTGGGCTTTGAGCATTCTTTTTAATACAGTGTTTTTTTACATTTTTTCAGCTGAAATAATTTGTTTTTTGATTATTTTTCGCTTTTTCCTCGTTTTGGCGATTTTTTAAATTTTGGCGATTTTTTTCATTTTGGCGATTTTTTTTGCAATTTGGCGATTTTTTTTTTTGCATTTTGACAATTTTTTTAATTTTGGCGATTTTTTTCATTTTGGCGATTTTTTCATTTTGGCGATTTTTTTTTCATTTTGGTGATTTTTTTATTTTGGCGATTTTTCCGGTTGTCCGCGATTTATTTTCGATTTAGAAATTTTTTTTTAATTTGCTTCTTTTTTTTGTTTTGGCGATTTTTTTTTTGATTTTGGCGATTTTTTTTCTGTTTGGCGATTTTATAATTTTGAGATTTTTTTGTTTTACTGTTTTTGAAAATTTCAAGAAGTTTGCTCTTACGGTTTCCAAGATACAGCAAGTTATCAAAATTACATAGTCAAAACTACATTAACTGATGGTACACCCTCTAATTAAAATTTTTTAAATTTTAGTGTTAATTGTTGTAGTCTGTATAAAAATACACTAACTTTACAAATTTCAAGTGCATATACTACATACAATTGTATGTATATTACATGGGATTTTAAAATTTTTCATTGCTCGTTTTGGCACACCCTTTAATTTCCAACTCTCATGTATTTGTTGTTGTAGCGGCCAAGGGTCCCATGTAATATACATATATACAATTGTATGTATATTACATGGGATTTTAACATTTTTCGTTGCTCGTTTTGGCACACCCTTTAATTTCCAACTCTCATGTATTTGTTGCTGTAGCGGCCAAGGGTCTACAGACTCTGTTCAAAATTTCAGGTCCGTAGCTCTTACGGTTCTCGAGAAAATACCCTGTGACGGACAGACGGACGGACGGACAGACGAATAGACGGACAGACGGACAGACGGACAGACGGACAGACGGCAGACGGCCAGACGGCCAGACGGACAGACGGACAGCGTAGCGAAAACAATAGGGTTCCATTTCACCTTTGGTGTACGGAACCCTAAAAAAGACGATATATAGTCCATTAAATTTTTTTCATAAAACATTTTTTTTCATGAAAAATGGATGATGTATAGTTTATTAAATTCCTTGCACGAAAAGAAGTCGATGTATATAGTCCACTTAAGTTTTTACATACGAAATGGACAAATTATAGTCAATTTAATTTTTTATAAAAATTTTAAAAATGGACGATGTATAGTCCATTAAATTTGGTATATATAGCCAGTCCATTTAATTTTTTGCATGAAAAATAGACGATGTATAGTCTATATAATTGTTTGCATACGAATCGGACGATTTAAAGTCGACTAAATTTCTTCATAAAAAATTTAAAAAAAGACGATGTATATATAGTCCATTAAATTTTTTTCATAAAAAATTTTTTTTCATGAAAAATGGATGATGTATAGTTTATTAAATTCCTTGCACGAAAAGAAGTCGACGTATATAGTCCACTTAAGTTTTTACATACGAAATGGACAAATTATAGTCAATTTAATTTTTTATAAAAATTTTAAAAATGGACGATGTATACTCCATTAAATTTGGTATATATAGCCAGTCCATTTAATTTTTTGCATGAAAAATAGACGATGTATAGTCTATATAATTGTTTGCATACGAATCGGACGATTTAAAGTCGACTAAATTTTTTCATAAAAAATTGAAAAAAGACGATGTATAGTCCATTAATTTTTTTTCATAAAAAATTTTTTTTCATAAGAAATGGATGATGTATAGTTTATTAAATTCCTTGCACGAAAAGAAGTCGACGTATATAGTCCACTTAAGTTTTTACATACGAAATGGACAAATTATAGTCAATTTAATTTTTTATAAAAATTTTAAAAATGGACGATGTATAGTCCATTAAGTTTTGTATATATAGCCAGTCCATTTAATTTTTTGCATGAAAAATAGACGATGTATAGTCCTTATAATTGTTTGCATACGAATCGGACGATTTAAAGTCGACTAAATTTTTTCATAAAAAATTGAAAAAAAGACGATGTATAGTCCATTAAATTTTTTTCATAAAAATTTTTTTTTCATGAAAAATGGATGATGTATAGTTTATTAAATTCCTTGCACGAAAAGAAGTCGACGTATATAGTCCACTTAAGTTTTTACATACGAAATGGACAAATTATAGTCAATTTAATTTTTTATAAAAATTTTAAAAATGGACGATGTATAGTCCATTAAGTTTTGTATATATAGCCTATAGTCAATTTAATTTTTTATAAAAATTTTAAAAATGGACGATATATAGTCCATTAAATTTCGTATATATAGCCAGTCCGTTTAATTTTTTGCATGAAAAATAGACGATGTATAGTCTATATAATTGTTTGCATACGAATCGGACGATTTAAAGTCGACTAAATTTTTTCATAAAAAATTAAAAAAAAAAGATGTATAGTCCATTAAATTTTTTTCATAAAAAATTTTTTTTCATGAAAAATGGATGATGTATAGTTTATTAAATTCCTTGCACGAAAAGAAGTCGACGTATATAGTCCACTTAAGTTTTCACATACGAAATGGGCGAACTATAGTCAATTTAATTTTTAACCGACTTCAAAAAAAGAAGGAGGTTAACAATTCGTCACTATTTTTTTTTAGGTATGTAGGTCCATAACTCGGTGCATTTTAGACCGATTGTAAAAATTTTTTTGTTGTCTGAGAGGGTATAGCTTCCCATTGGTCCCATTTGAAAAAAGTGGGCGGGGTCACGCCCACAATTTTTTAAATTTGATTTATTGATCTTCTACTTATTTGATTGCTGCGAAACCTAGCAAACATCTTTGGTCCTTGTAATTAGAAAATTTTTGAGTTGAAAAAATGGGCGGGGCTACGCCCATTCAAATGTATTATAACATTACACGTGGTTCTACTTAACCGATTTTTACAAAACTTAGCACACACCTTGAACTCTAAAATAGACACAATTTTCGTTTAAAAAAATGGGCGGGGTTACGCCCATTAAAATTTTATATTATATTTCACAGGGTTCTATTTCACCGATTTTTACGAAACTTGGCACACACCCTAAACTTTAATCAACGCAAAAAATTGCGTTAAAAAAGTGGGCGGGGCACGCCTATTAAACTTTAGTATAATATTTCATGTGCTTGTATTTAACCAATATTGACGAAACTTGGCACACACCCTAAGCTTTAATAAAGCCAAAAAATTGCGTTAAAAAAAGTGGGCGGGGTCACGCATACAATTTTTTAAATTTGATTTTGTAATCTTCTACTCATTTGATTGCTGGGAAACCTAGCAAACATCTTTGGTTTTTGTAATTACAAAATTTTTAAGTTAAAAAAATTGGTGGGGCTACGCCCATTAAAATGTATTATAACATTACACGTGGTTCTACTTAACCGATTTTTACGAAACTTAGCACACACCTTGAACTCTTAAAAATACACAATCTTGTTTTAAAAAAAGGGGCGTAGCCACGCCCCATAAAATTTAACACTTAATTTCACGTGCTTTTACTTCATCGATTTTTACGAAACTGGACCATATTTCCAAATAAAGAAAGATACTTACAAATAAATTTTTTTTGAATTGACCAGAGTTTAAAAGTATTCACTAAAAAGGTAAAAATAAAACTTTTTAAAAAAAAAATTAAACCGACTTCAAAAATAAGCACTAAAAAGCAACAAATAATATAGATCTAGTTAAATAAAAGATTTTTATATATGTTACCTACAGTGCCGTTTGAAGTTGGTGCCAGTAATACTGGTACTAAGCACATAGGAACATGCCCGGTAAAAAAACTGCAAGTAATTTTTATGTACATATGTATGTGCTTAGTTACCAATGTTGCTGGCACCAACTTCAAACGGCACTGTAGGTAACATATATAAAAATCTTTTATTTAACTAGATCTATATTATTTGTTGCTTTTTAGTGCTTATTTTTGAAGTCGGTTTAATTTTTTTTTTTAAAAGTTGTATTTATAAAAATTTTAAAAATGGACGATATATAGTCCATTAAATTTCGTATATATAGCCAGTCCGTTTAATTTTTTGCATGAAAAATAGACGATGTATAGTCTATATAATTGTTTGCATACGAATCGGACGATTTAAATTCGACTAAATTTTTTCATAAAAAATTTAAAAAAAGACGATGTATAGTCCATTAAATTTTTTTCATAAAAAATTTTTTTTCATAAAAAATGGATGATGTATAGTTTATTAAATTCCTTGCACGAAAAGAAGTCGACGTATATAGTCCACTTAAGTTTTTACATACGAAATGGACAAATTATAGTCAATTTAATTTTTTATAAAAATTTTAAAAATGGACGATGTATAGTCCATTAAATTTGGTATATATAGCCAGTCCATTTAATTTTTTGCATGAAAAATAGACGATGTATAGTCTATATAATTGTTTGCATACGAATCGGACGATTTAAAGTCGACTAAATTTTTTCATAAAAAATTGAAAAAAAGACGATGTATAGTCCATTAAATTTTTTTCATAAAAATTTTTTTTTCATGAAAAATGGATGATGTATAGTTTATTAAATTCCTTGCACGAAAAGAAGTTGACGTATATAGTCCACTTAAGTTTTTACATACGAAATGGACAAATTATAGTCAATTTAATTTTTTATAAAAATTTTAAAAATGGACGATGTATAGTCCATTAAATTTCGTATATATAGCCAGTCCATTTAATTTTTTGCATGAAAAATAGACGATGTATAGTCTATATAATTGTTTGCATACGAATCGGACGATTTAAAGTCGACTAAATTTTTTCATAAAAAATTTAAAAAAAAAGATGTATAGTCCATTAAATTTTTTTCATAAAAAATTTTTTTTCATGAAAAATGGATGATGTATAGTTTATTAAATTCCTTGCACGAAAAGAAGTCGACTTATATAGTCCACTTAAGTTTTTACATACGAAATGGACAAATTATAGTCAATTTAATTTTTTATAAAAATTTTAAAAATGGACGGTGTATAGTCCATTAAATTTCGTATATATAGCCAGTCCATTTAATTTTTTGCATGAAAAATAGACGATGTATAGTCTATATAATTGTTTGCATACGAATCGGACGATTTAAAGTCGACTAAATTTTTTCATAAAAAATTGAAAAAAAGACGATGTATAGTCCATTAAATTTTTTTCATAAAAAATTTTTTTTCATGATAAATGGATGATGTATAGTTTATTAAATTCCTTGCACGAAAGAAGTCGACGTATATAGTCCACTTAAGTTTTTACATACGAAATGGACAAATTATAGTCAATTTAATTTTTTATAAAAATTTTAAAAATGGACGATATATAGTCCATTAAATTTCGTATATATAGCCAGTCCGTTTAATTTTTTGCATGAAAAATAGACGATGTATAGTCTATATAATTGTTTGCATACGAATCGGACGATTTAAATTCGACTAAATTTTTTCATAAAAAATTTAAAAAAAGACGATGTATAGTCCATTAAATTTTTTTCATAAAAAATTTTTTTTCATAAAAAATGGATGATGTATAGTTTATTAAATTCCTTGCACGAAAAGAAGTCGACGTATATAGTCCACTTAAGTTTTTACATACGAAATGGACAAATTATAGTCAATTTAATTTTTTATAAAAATTTTAAAAATGGACGGTGTATAGTCCATTAAATTTCGTATATATAGCCAGTCCATTTAATTTTTTGCATGAAAAATAGACGATGTATAGTCTATATAATTGTTTGCATACGAATCGGAAGATTTAAAGTCGACTAAATTTTTCATAAAAAATTTAAAAAAAAAGATGTATAGTCCATTAAATTTTTTTCATAAAAATTTTTTTTTCATGAAAAATGGATGATTTTGTTTATTAACTTCCTTGCACGAAAAGAAGTCGACTTATATAGTCCACTTAAGTTTTTACATACGAAATGGACGAATTATAGTCAATTTAACTTTTTATAAAAATTTTAAAAATGGACGATGTATAGTCCATTAAGTTTTGTATATATAGCCAGTCCATTTAATTTTTTGCATGAAAAATAGACGATGTATAGTCTATATAATTGTTTGCATACGAATCGGACGATTTAAAGTCGACTAAATTTTTTCATAAAAATTTTTTTTCATGAAAAATGGATGATGTATAGTTTATTAAATTCCTTGCACGAAAAGAAGTCGACGTATATAGTCCACTTAAGTTTTTACATACGAAATAGACAAATTATAGTCAATTTAATTTTTTATAAAAATTTTAAAAATGGACGATGTATAGTCCATTAAACTTCGTATATATAGCCAGTCCATTTAATTTTTTGCATGAAAAATAGACGATGTATAGTCTATATAATTGTTTGCATACGAATCGGACGATTTATAGTCGATTAAATTTTTTCATAAAAAATTTAAAAAAGACGATGTATAGTCCATTAAATTTTTTCATAATAAAATTTTTTGCATGAAAAATGGATGATGTATAGTTTATTAAGTTCTTTGCACGAAAAGAAGACGACGTATATAGTCCACTTAAGTTTTTACATGCGAAATGGACGAATTATAGTCAATTTAATTTTTTATAAAAACTTTAAAAATGGACGATGTATAGTCCATTAAGTTTTGTATATATAGCCAGTCCATTTAATTTTTTGCATGAAAAATAGACGATGTATAGTCTATATAATTGTTTGCATACGAATCGGACGATTTATAGTCGATAAAATGTTGTCATAAAAAACTGAAAAAAAGATGATGAATAGTCCATTAAATTTTTTTCATAAAAAATTTTTTTTCATGAAAAATGGACGATGTATAGTCTATATAATTGTTTGCATACGAATCGGACGATTTAAAGTCGACTAAATTTTTTCATAAAAAATTGAAAAAAAGACAATATTAAATTTTTTTCATAAAAATTTTTTTTTCATGAAAAATGGATGATGTATAGTTTATTAAATTCCTTGCACGAAAAGAAGTCGACGTATATAGTCCACTTAAGTTTTTACATACGAAATGGACAAATTATAGTCAATTTAATTTTTTATAAAAATTTTAAAAATGGACGATGTATAGTCCATTAAATTTCGTATATATAGCCAGTCCATTTAATTTTTTGCATGAAAAATAGACGATGTATAGTCTATATAATTGTTTGCATACGAATCGGACGATTTAAAGTCGACTAAATTTTTTCATAAAAAATTTAAAAAAAGACGATGTATATATAGTCCATTAAATTTTTTTCATAAAAAATTTTTTTTCATGAAAAATGGATGATGTATAGTTTATTAAATTCCTTGCACGAAAAGAAGTCGACGTATATAGTCCACTTAAGTTTTTACATACGAAATGGACAAATTATAGTCAATTTAATTTTTTATAAAAATTTTAAAAATGGACGATGTATAGTCCATTAAATTTCGTATATATAGCCAGTCCATTCAATTTTTTGCATGAAAAATAGACGATGTATAGTCTATATAATTGTTTGCATACGAATCGGACGATTTAAAGTCGACTAAATTTTTTCATAAAAAATTGAAAAAAAGACGATGTATAGACCATTAAATTTTTTTCATAAAAAATTTTTTTTCATGAAAAATGGATGATGTATAGTTTATTAAATTCCTTGCACGAAAAGAAGTCGACGTATATAGTCCACTTAAGTTTTTACATACGAAATGGACAAATTATAGTCAATTTAATTTTTTATAAAAATTTAAAAATGGACGATGTATAGTCCATTAAATTTCGTATATATAGCCAGTCCATTTAATTTTTTGCATGAAAAATAGACGATGTATAGTCTATATAATTGTTTGCATACGAATCGGACGATTTAAAGTCGACTAAATTTTTTCATAAAAAATTGAAAAAAAGGCGATGTATAGTCCATTAAATTTTTTTCATAAAAAAATTTTTTGCATGAAAAATGGATGATGTATAGTTTATTAAATTCTTTGCACGAAAAGAAGACGACGTATATAGTCCACTTAAGTTTTTACATACGAAATGGACGAATTATAGTCAATTTAATTTTTTATAAAAACTTTAAAAATGGACGACGTATAGTCCATTAAGTTTTGTATATATAGCCAGTCCATTTAATTTTTTGCATGAAAAATAGACGATGTATAGTCTATATAATTGTTTGCATACGAATCGGACGATTTATAGTCGATTAAATTTTTTCATAAAAAATTTAAAAAAGACGATGTATAGTCCATTACATTTTTTCATAATAAAATTTTTTGCATGAAAAATGGATGATGTATAGTTTATTAAGTTCTTTGCACGAAAAGAAGACGACGTATATAGTCCACTTAAGTTTTTACATGCGAAATGGACGAATAATAGTCAATTTAATTTTTTATAAAAACTTTAAAAATGGACGATGTATAGTCCATTAAGTTTTGTATATATAGCCAGTCCATTTAATTTTTTGCATGAAAAATAGACGATGTATAGTCTATATAATTGTTTGCATACGAATCGGATGATTTATAGTCGATAAAATTTTTTCATAAAAAATTAAAAAAAGACAATGTATAGTCCATTAAATTTTTTTCATAAAAAATTTTTTTTCATGAAAAATGGATGAAGTATAGTTTATTAAATTCCTTGCACGAAAAGAAGTCGACGTATATAGTCCACTTAAGTTTTCACACACGAAATGGGCAAACTATAGTCAATTTAATTTTTTATAAAAATTTAAAAAATGGACGATGTATAGTCCATTAAATTTTGTATATATAGCCAGTCCATTTAATTTTTAGCATGAAAAATAGACGATGTATAGTCTATATAATTGTTTGCATACGAATCGGACGATTTATAGTCGATAAAATTTTTTCATAAAAAATTTAAAAAAGACGATGTATAGTCCATTAAATTTTTTTCATAATAAAATTTTTTGCATGAAAAATGGATGATGTATAGTTTATTAAATTCTTTGCACGAAAAGAAGACGACGTTTATAAAATCTTCTCATAAAAAATTGAAAAAAAGACGATGTATAGTCCATTAAATTTTTTTCATAAAAAATTTTTTTGCATGAAAAATGGATGATGTATAGTTTATTAAATTCTTTGCACGAAAAGAAGACGACGTATATAGTCCACTTAAGTTTTTACATACGAAATGGACAAATTATAGTCAATTTAATTTTTTATAAAAACACGAAATGGACAAATTATAGTCAATTTAATTTTTTATAAAAATTTTAAAAATGGACAATGTATAGTCCATTAAATTTCGTATATATAGCCAGTCCATTTAATTTTTTGCATGAAAAATAGACGATGTATAGTCTATATAATTGTTTGCATACGAATCGGAAGATTTATAGTCGACAAAATTTTTTTATAAAAAATTGAAAAAAAGACGATGTATAGTCCATTAAATTTTGTATATATAGCCAGTCCATTTAATTTTTTGCATGAAAAATAGACGATGTATAGTCTATATAATTGTTTGCATATGAATCGGACGATTTATAGTCGATAAAATTTTTTCATAAAAATTAAAAAAAAAGACGATGTATAGTCCATTAAATTTTTTTCATAAAAATTTTTTTTGCATGAAAAATGGATGATGTATAGTTTATTAAATTCCTTGCACGAAAAGAAGACGACGTATATAGTCCACTTAAGTTTTTACATACGAAATGGTCGAATTATAGTAAATTTAATTTTTTTAAAAAATTTAAAAAATGGACGATGTATAGTCCATTAAATTTTGTATATATAGCCAGTCCATTTAATTTTTTGCATGAAAAATAGACGATGTATAGTCTATATAATTGTTTGCATACGAATCGGAAGATTTATAGTCGACAAAATTTTTTTATAAAAAATTGAAAAAAAGACGATGTATAGTTCATTAAATTTTGTATATATAGCCAGTCCATTTAATTTTTTGCATGAAAAATAGACGATGTATAGTCTATATAATTGTTTGCATACGAATCGGACGATTTATAGTTGGTTAAATTTTTTTCATAAAAAATTGAAAAAAAGACGAATTAATTTTTTTTCATAAAAAACTTTTTGTATGAAAAATGGATGATGTAATGTTTATTAAATTCTTTGCATGAAAAGAAGACGACGTATATAGTCCACTTAAGTTTTTACATACGAAATGGTCGAATTATAGTCAATTTAATTTTTTATAAAAACTTTAAAAATGGACGATGTATAGTCCATTAAATTTTGTATATATAGCCAGTCCATTTAATATTTTGCATGAAAAATAGACGATGTATAGTCTATATAATTGTTTGCATACGAATCGGACGATTTATAGTCGATAAAATTTTTTCATAAAAAATTTAAAAAAAGACGATGTATAGTCCATTAAATTTTTTTCATAAAAAATTTTTTTGCATGAAAAATGGATGATTTATAGTTTATTAAATTCCTTGCACGAAAAGAAGTCGACTTATATAGTCCACTTAAGTTTTTACATACGAAATGGACGAATTATAGTCAATTTAATTTTTTATAAAAACTTTAAAAATGGACGATGTATAGTCCATTAAGTTTTGTATATATAGCCAGTCCATTTAATTTTTTGCATGAAAAATAGACGATGTATAGTCTATATAAATGTTTGCATACGAATCGGACGATTTAAAGTCAACTAAATTTTTTCATAAAAAATTGAAAAAAAGATGATGTGTAGTCATTTAAATTTTTTTCATAAAAAGTTTTTTTTCATGAAAAATGGATGATGTATAGTTTATTAAATTCTTTGCACGAAAAGAAGATGACGTATATAGTCCACTTAAGTTTTTACATACGAAATGGGCGAATTATAGTCAATTTAATTTTTTATAAAAATTTTAAAAATGGACGATGTATAGTCCATTAAATTTTGTATATATAGCCAGTCCATTTAATTTTTTGCATGAAAAATAGACGATGTATAGTCTATATAATTGTTTGCATACGAATCGGACGATTTATAGTCGATAAAATTTTTTATAAAACATTTAAAAAAAAGACGATGTATAGTCCATTAAATTTTTTTCAGAAAACATTTTTTTCATGAAAAATGGATGATGTATAGTTTATTAAATTCTTTGCACGAAAAGAAGTCGACGTATATAGTCCACTTAACTTTTTACATACGAAATGGTCGAATTATAGTCAATTTAATTTTTTTTTTTAAATTTAAAAAATGGACGATGTATAGTCCATTAAATTTTGTATATATAGCCAGTCCATTTAATTTTTTGCATGAAAAATAGACGATGTATAGTCTATATAATTGTTTGCATATGAATCGGACGATTTATAGTCGATAAAATTTTTTCATAAAAAATTTAAAAAAAGACGATGTATAGTCCATTTAATTTTTTTCATAAAAAATTTTTTTTCATGAAAAATGGATGATGTATGGTTTATTAAATTCTTTGCACGAAAAGAAGTTGACGTATATAGTCCACTTAACTTTTTACATACGAAATGGTCGAATTATAGTCAATTTAATTTTGTTAAAATATTTAAAAAATGCACGATGTATAGTCCATTAAATTTTGTATATATAGCCAGTCCATTTAATTTTTTGCATGAAAAATAGACGATGTATAGTCTATATAATTGTTTGCATATGAATCGGACGATTTATAGTCGATAAAATTTTTTCATAAAAATTAAAAAAAAAGACGATGTATAGTCCATTAAATTTTTTTCATAAAAAATTTTTTTGCATGAAAAATGGATGATGTATAGTTTATTAAATTCCTTGCACGAAAAGAAGACGACGTATATAGTCCACTTAAGTTTTTACATACGAAATGGACGAATTATAGTCAATTTAATTTTTTTTTAAATTTTAAAAATGGACGATGTATAGTCCATTAAATTTTGTATATATAGCCAGTCCATTTAATTTTTTGCATGAAAAATAGACGATGTATAGTCTATATAATTGTTTGCGTATGAATCGGATGTTTTATAGTCGATAAAATTTTTTCATAAAAAATTAAAAAAAAGACGATGTATAGTCCATTAAATTTTTTTCATAAAAATTTTTTTTGCATGAAAAATGGATGATGTATAGTTTATTAAATTCTTTGCACGAAAAGAAGACGACGTATATAGTCCACTTAACTTTTTACATACGAAATGGTCGAATTATAGTCAATTTAATTTTTTATAAAAATTAAAAAAATGGACGATGTATAGTCCATTAAATTTTGTATATATAGCCAGTCCATTTAATTTTTTGCATGAAAAATAGACGATGTATAGTCTATATAATTGTTTGCATACGAATCGGACGATTTATAGTCGATAAAATTTTTTCATAAAAATTTAAAAAAAAGATTAAAAGATTAAATTTTTTTCATAAAAAATTTTTTTGCATGAAAAATGGATGATGTATAGTTTATTAAATTCCTTGCACGAAAAGAAGACGACGTATATAGTCCACTTAACTTTTTACATACGAAATGGTCGAATTATAGTCAATTTAATTTTGTTAAAATATTTAAAAAATGGACGATGTATAGTCCATTAAATTTTGTATATATAGCCAGTCCATTTAATTTTTTGCATGAAAAATAGACGATGTATAGTCTATATAATTGTTTGCATATGAATCGGACGATTTATAGTCGATAAAATTTTTTCATAAAAATTTAAAAAAAAGATTAAAAGATTAAATTTTTTTCATAAAAAATTTTTTTTGCATGAAAAATGGATGATGTATAGTTTATTAAATTCCTTGCACGAAAAGAAGACGACGTATATAGCCCACTTAACTTTTTACATACGAAATGGTCGATTTATAGTCAATTTAATTTTTTTAAAAAATTTAAAAAATGGACGATGTATAGTCCATTAAATTTTGTATATATAGCCAGTCCATTTAATTTTTTGCATGAAAAATAGACGATGTATAGTCTATATAATTGTTTGCATACGAATCGGAAGATTTATAGTCGACAAAATTTTTTTATAAAAAATTGAAAAAAAGACGATGTATAGTTCATTAAATTTTGTATATATAGCCAGTCCATTAAATTTTTTGCATGAAAAATAGACGATGTATAGTCTATATAATTGTTTGCATATGAATCGGACGATTTATAGTCGATAAAATTTTTTCATAAAAATTTAAAAAAAAGACGATGTATAGTCCATTAAATTGTTTTTTTTTAAATTTTTTTTTCATGAAAAATGGATGATGTATGGTTTATTAAATTCTTTGCACGAAAAGAAGTCGACGTATATAGTCCACTTAACTTTTTACATACGAAATGGTCGAATTATAGTCAATTTAATTTTGTTAAAATATTTAAAAAATGGACGATGTATAGTCCATTAAATTTTGTATATATAGCCAGTCCATTTAATTTTTTGCATGAAAAATAGACGATGTATAGTCTATATAATTGTTTGCATACGAATCAGACGATTTATACTCGATTAAATTTTTTTTATAAAAAATTAAAAAAAAGACGATGTATAGTCCCTTAAATTTTTTTCAGAAAACATTTTTTTCATGAAAAATGGATGATGTATGGTTTATTAAATTCTTTGCACGAAATGAAGTCGACGTATATAGTCCACTTAACTTTTTACATACGAAATGGTCGAATTATAGTCAATTTAATTTTGTTAAAATATTTAAAAAATGGACGATGTATAGTCCATAAAATTTTGTATATATAGCCAGTCCATTTAATTTTTTGCATGAAAAATAGACGATGTATAGTCTATATAATTGTTTGCATATGAATCGGATGTTTTATAGTCGATAAAATTTTTTCATAAAAAATTAAAAAAAAGACGATGTATAGTCCATTAAAATTTTTTCATAAAAATTTTTTTTGCATGAAAAATGGATGATGTATAGTTTATTAAATTCTTTGCACGAAAAGAAGACGACGTATATAGTCCACTTAACTTTTTACATACGAAATGGTCGAATTATAGTCAATTTAATTTTTTATAAAAATTTAAAAAATGGACGATGTATAGTCCATTAAATTTTGTATATATAGCCAGTCCATTTAATTTTTTGCATGAAAAATAGACGATGTATAGTCTATATAATTGTTTGCATACGAATCGGACTATTTATATTCGATCAAATTTTTTCATAAAAAATTAAAAAAAGACAATGTATAGTCCATTAAATTTTTTTCATAAAAACATTTTTTTCATGAAAAATGGATGATATATGGTTTATTAAATTCTTTGCACGAAAAGAAGTCGACGTATATAGTCCAATTAAGTTTTTACATACGAAATGGTCGAATTATAGTAAATCTAATTTTTTTAAAAAATTTTAAAAATGGACGATGTATAGTCCATTAAATTTTGTATATATAGCCAGTCCATTTAATTTTTTGCATGAAAAATAGACGATGTATAGTCTATATAATTGTTTGCATACGAATCGGAAGATTTTTAGTCGACAAAATTTTTTTATAAAAAATTTAAAAAAAGACGATGTATAGTTCATTAAATTTTGTATATATAGCCAGTCCATTTAATTTTTTGCATGAAAAATAGACGATGTATAGTCTATATAATTGTTTGCATACGAATCGGACGATTTATATTCCATAAAATTTTTTCATAAAAAATTGAAAAAAAGACGATGTATAGTCCATTAAATTTTTTTAATAAAATTTTTTTTTTGCATGAAAAATGGATGATGTATAGTTTATTAAATTCTTTGCACGAAAAGAAGACAACGTATATAGTCCACTTAAGTTTTTACATACAAAATGGACGAATTATAGTCAATTTAATTTTTTTTTTTAAATTTAAAAAATGGACGATTATAGTCCATTAAATTTTGTATATATAGCCAGTCCATTTAACTTTTTGCATGAAAAATAGACGATGTATAGTCTATATAATTGTTTGCATACGAATCGGACAATTTATAGTTGGTTAAATTTTTTACATAAAAAATTAAAAAAAATACGAATTAAATTTTTTTCATAAAAAATTTTTTTGCATGAAAAATGGATGATGTATAGTTTATTAAATTCTTTGCACGGAAAGAAGACGACGTATATAGTCCACTTAAGTTTTTACATACGAAATGGTCGAATTATAGTCAATTTAATTTTTTATAAAAATTTTAAAAATGGACGACGTATAGTCCATTAAATTTTGTATATATAGCCAGTCCATTTAATTTTTTGCATGAAAAATAGACGATGTATAGTCTATATAATTGTTTGCATACGAATCGGACGATTTATAGTCGATTAAATTTTTTCATAAAAAATTTAAAAAAAGACGATGTATATATAGTCCATTAAATTTTTTTCATAAAAAAATTTTTCTCATGAAAAATGGGTAATGTATAGTTTATTAAATTCTTTGCATGAAAAGAAGTCGACGTATATAGTCCACTTAAGTTTTTACATACGAAATGGACGAATTATAGTCAATTTAATTTTTTATAAAAATTTTAAAAATGGACGATGTGTAGTCCATTAAATTTTGTATATATAGCCAGTCCATTTAATTTTTTGCATGGAAAATAGACTATACATCGTCTATTTAATAAAATTAAATTAATTATATAGACTATACATCGTCTATTTTTCATGCAAAAAATTAAATGGACTGGCTGTATATACAAAATTTAATGGACTATACATTGTCCATTTAGACGATGTATAGTCCTTTAAATTTTTTTCATAAAAAAATTTTTTGCATGAAAAATGGATGATGTATAGTTTATTAAATTCTTTGCACGAAAAGAAGACGACGTATATAGTCCATTTAAGTTTTTACATACGAAATGGTCGAATTATAGTCAATGTAATTTTTTTTTTAAATTTTATAAATGGACGATGTATAGTCCATTAAATTTTGTATATATAGCCAGTCCATTTAATTTTTTGCATGAAAAATAGACGATGTACAGTCTATATAATTGTTTGTATACGAATCGGACGATTTATAGTCGATTAAATTTTTTCATAAAAAATTTAAAAAAAGACGATGTATATATAGTCCATTAAATTTTTTTCATAAAAAATTGTTTGCATGAAAAATGGATGATGTATTGTCTATTAAACTTTTTGCATGAAAACAAGACGACGTATATAGTCCATTTAATTTTTGCATACGAAATGGACGAATTATAGTCCATGTAATTTTTTTATAAAAAATTTTAAAATGGACGATGTATGGTCCATTAAATTTTGTATGTATAGTCAGTCAATTATATTTTTTGCATGAAACTGGAAGTTGTATGGTGCATTTACTTTTTTTGCATAAAATATTAACGATGCATAGTCCATTATATTATTTGCATGAAAATTGGACGATGTATAGTCTGTGGGGTTGTTCGTATTAATAGTCAATTATGTAATTACAAAATTCAATTTATTTATTTTTAAAATTACAGATTACTTATATTTTACACAAAAAGTTTTATTGAAAAGAAAAGGAAAAAACGAGTCTATTTGCAACGAGAGCTGGACGGGTAATAATCAAACTTAAGCTGTTTGCATTTCAGCGTAGTACAAAAAGGTACTTTTTTAGCATTAGTGCTGTCACTCACCACAATACCCTGCTCCTAGTTAAGACTTTAACGATACTTTAGAGGAATTCTGACGTGACGCCCGGATGACGTAAGGCGTTGTTTTTGCATGGTAGTCTCCTGAGACGTGTCTGTGTCCACATGTGTTGAAACATTTTCTGAATTCTCGGATTCGTTTCCACCTTCTGTTGGTGGCGCTTCAGCTGGCACAGCGTCCTCGCTAAAAATATACGCAGCCTTTAGGCGATCTATTGTGATTTTCGCTTCTCGCTGGCGTATTTTTACAATATAATACTTATCATGTTTGTTTAAAACTTCGTAAGGGCCCTCGTAACTGGGCTCCAATGGTGTACGCACATGATCTACCCTCACAAATACAAACTTGCAGTCAGCCAATGCTGGTTGAACGAAACATCGTTGCATCCCGTGACGGACAGGTTGGGTAGTTGGTAAGTTTGAAATGGTTCTACGCAGTGTTTGTACAAACTCGGTTTCCGTAATATTTCTTCCTAAGGAATGAGAAACGCTCCAGGTATTCTTAAAGAAGCGCCGAAAACGATTTCTGCTGGGCTTAGCCCAATATCACTTTTTATTGTTGATCGCATGCTCAAAAGAATTAGCGGAAGTGCAGAACTCCAGTCGTTTGTTTCAGCACACTTAATGGCTGTCTTTAGTGTACGGTGCCATCGCTCAATTATGCCATTTGCCTGTGGGTGGTAGGCCGTTGTCCGCAAATGCTTAATTCCCAGTAACTTCGTTAATTCGCTGAAAATGGTTGACTCGAACTGTCTTCCTAAATCGGTGGTAATACGCAAGGGGACGCCGTAGACAGCAATCCATCCTCTCATAAGGCCACTTGCAACACTTTGAGCTGTTATGTCTGTCAGTGGTATCGCCGTGGGCCATCTCGAAAAACGATCGATACACGTGAGGCAATATCGGAATCCGTTTGATGATGGCAACGGTCCCACGATGTCTATATTTATATGTTCGAAGCGGGCATCGACTGCTGCATAATTACATAAGGGTGCTTTTGTATGACGTTGTACTTTTGCTCTCTGACAAGGAATACACGCGCGCACATATCTAGCGACGTCTGCAGATATAGATGGCCAAACGTAGTGATTTAAAACCAATTGTTTTGTTGCTCTTATGCCTGGATGCGAAAGCGAATGAAGCTTGCGTATGATTGCCTGACGATAATTTTTCGGAACATAAGGTCTTACTCTATCCTTCGAAACGTGACAGTAAATTTCTTTAGTCGACTGTGGGATGGCTAATTTAGTGAGCTGTAATGACGTGTTTGTGTTGCTGTCCAGCAGTGCCTGCAGTTCAATATCATTGCCTTGCTGCTCGGCCATTTCATCAAAATTTACTACTTGCTCCTCTATGGCGTTGATGCGGGAGAGTAAATCTGCTATGTTATTGTCAGCCCCAGGTAAATGTCGTATGTCCGTCGTATATTGGCTGATAAAGTCTAATTGCCGAATCCTTCGCGGTGATGCCTTCTCGCTTTTTTGCTTAAAAGCAAAAATTATTGGCTTGTGGTCTGTAAAAACGACGAATTCTCTTCCTTCAACTGCGTATTTGAAATGTTGAATTGCTTGGTATATCGCCGTGAGTTCTCTATCGTACGCGCTGTAGTTTTGTTGTGATGGTGTCAACTTTTTGGAGTAAAATCCTAATGGTTGTCATCTGAAGCATCTGTCGTAAGCGTTATCAATGCTTTCGGAACCATATAATTCAAAAAAGTAGCTTCTGCTATATCGTTTTTACATGCATTAAAAGCAGCCATTGCTTCAGGTGTCCATTCTATTATGGTGTTATCGTTTTTTTTATTGCCAGGAGTCAATTCTAACAATAATTTTTGATTTTTTATTGCATGCGGTATGAATGGGCGGTAAAAATTCAGCATGCCCAAAAATTTTTTTAAATTCTTCACAATCATTGGTCTTTCAAAATTTCGGATCGAATCGACCTTGTTTTCAGGCGGCGTAAGTCCTTTGGGGCTAATTTTGTGGCCTAAAAATACGAGTTCACGCTTACCAAACTGACATTTATCGAAATTAACGCACAAGTGGAATCGGCGAAGGCGATCAAATATGATGCGCAGATGCTTTGCATGTTCCTCCTCTGTTTCGGACGCTATGAGGATATCATCGATGTATGCAAAAGCGAAATCGATTCCCTTCAAGACTTCGTTAATATGACGTTGGAACGTTTGGGCCGCGTTCCGTAGACCAAATGTCATGAAACAAAACTCAAATAAGCCAAACGGCGTGATTATGGCTGTCTTAGGTATATCGCATGGCTCCACGGGTATCTGATGGTAAGCCCTTTGTAAGTCGATAGAGGAAAAAATGTTCTTTCCGTGCATAATACTCGTTATGTCACGTAAAAATGGTATTGGATACCTGTCGGGTAAAGTGATGCTGTTAAGGGCACGATAATCGCCGCATGGGCGCCAGTCCCCGTTTGGCTTTTTTACCAAATGTAGTGGGCTGGCCCAATTACTTTTTGACGGTCTACATATACCCTTTTCCATCAAGTACTCAAACTCTTTTTTTGCAGCTTGGAGCTTATCCCCCGCGAGTCGACGTGCTCTAGCGTATGTGGGAGGACCGTTTGTGGTAATGTGATGCGTGACCGTAGAGTCCACTGGGCGCTTGTTGGCATTAATCGTACCTAACTCTCTATACTCGTATAACAGCTGGGCGTAATTATCTTTTTTGTCGTATGCTAAAATCTGAACATAGGCAGTACGTGCGGGACGTGCCCTTGCCTCAAGCAGCGTAATACGATCGATAAGCTTACCTCTCTTGATGTCAACCAAAAGATCGTAATGCTTCAAAAAATCTGAGCCTATAATAGCACAGTTGACATTCGCTACCAAAAAAGTCCATGTAAAATTGCGACGTAGACCCAAAGAAATGCTTAACGTTTTCTCACCGAAGGTTTTGATGGGGGACCCGTTAGCAGCAAACAATTTTCTAAAAATCCCTACACGCAAACCCTCAACACTACCAGCTGGTAACACCGAAACGTCGGCACCAGTGTCGATTAAAAAATTCTGTTTCGATATGCTGTCATTAATTATAAGACGGGCTATTTGGCATTCATCTCGAGATCCGCCCGCCAGATCGGAAGATGAATTTAGTTTTTTGACAAATTTTGTTGATATGAACATGGCTGACGACATTTTGTGGCTTTTTCGCCAAATGTCCGATGGTACCAGCAATGGTCGCTCACTTGCTTTGCTGGAGTGGCATCTGTTTTTTGTCGTCGTGTAGAACTTGATCGTGACCGACGTACATTTTTACTGTTCTTGTTACAAAGGCTATTTATCTGTTGCTCTATGCGATCGAGTCGTCTATCAAATTCGCTTTTAGAAGTTTGTGGCATTGTAGATACCACAGATAAATGCTGAAACTCTCCCACCTCCATAATTTTGTCTGCCAACTTCGCTAACTCGGTCAGATTAGCATCTGACGCTTGTAAGATTGCTCTGACTTGCGCTGGCAAACGCTGCAACCATAGCGTTTTCAAAAAATCAGTTGTTACCTTGTCCTTTGACAATGTGCTTAACTCATTTAAGAGTTGTGTCGGTCGCTTGTCTCCCAAATCAATTTCCGATAGTAATTTTTGCGTCTTTTTTTGTTCGCTCTCACAATAGCGTTCTATTATGCACTTTCTAAGATTTGTGTATTTATCGGTCTCCGGTGGATTTAAAATAGCGTCTGATATTTGCACGATAACATTCGATTCTATTGCGGCGATGACTGTATTGAACTTCGATGTGTCACCACTTATGCCGGCAACAGCAAATTGTGCTTCTACCTGCGCCAGCCAAATTTCAGCGTGATCGGGTCAAAAGGGTGGAACCTTTACAGCTACACGATTAACGGTTGTTGGCTCGGTACTTGATGTGCTCGGCGTCGGGCCTTGCTGCGTGCTGCCACCAATATTGTCTTGCATCCTGAAATATTCTTTAACCAATCGACGGGGTCACCACTTTGTGGGGTTGTTCGTATTAATAGTCAATTATGTAATTACAAAATTCAATTTATTTATTTTTAAAATTACAGATTACTTATATTTTACACAAAAAGTTTTATTGAAAAGAAAAGGAAAAAACGAGTCTATTTGCAACGAGAGCTGGACGGGTAATAATCAAACTTAAGCTGTTTGCATTTCAGCGTAGTACAAAAAGGTACTTTTTTAGCATTAGTGCTGTCACTCACCACAATACCCTGCTCCTAGTTAAGACTTTAACGATACTTTAGAGGAATTCTGACGTGACGCCCGGATGACGTAAGGCGTTGTTTTTGCATGGTAGTCTCCTGAGACGTGTCTGTGTCCACATGTGTTGAAACATTTTCTGAATTCTCGGATTCGTTTCCACCTTCTGTTGGTGGCGCTTCAGCTGGCACAGCGTCCTCGCTAAAAATATACGCAGCCTTTAGGCGATCTATTGTGATTTTCGCTTCTCGCTGGCGTATTTTTACAATATAATACTTATCATGTTTGTTTAAAACTTCGTAAGGGCCCTCGTAACTGGGCTCCAATGGTGTACGCACATGATCTACCCTCACAAATACAAACTTGCAGTCAGCCAATGCTGGTTGAACGAAACATCGTTGCATCCCGTGACGGACAGGTTGGGTAGTTGGTAAGTTTGAAATGGTTCTACGCAGTGTTTGTACAAACTCGGTTTCCGTAATATTTCTTCCTAAGGAATGAGAAACGCTCCAGGTATTCTTAAAGAAGCGCCGAAAACGATTTCTGCTGGGCTTAGCCCAATATCACTTTTTATTGTTGATCGCATGCTCAAAAGAATTAGCGGAAGTGCAGAACTCCAGTCGTTTGTTTCAGCACACTTAATGGCTGTCTTTAGTGTACGGTGCCATCGCTCAATTATGCCATTTGCCTGTGGGTGGTAGGCCGTTGTCCGCAAATGCTTAATTCCCAGTAACTTCGTTAATTCGCTGAAAATGGTTGACTCGAACTGTCTTCCTAAATCGGTGGTAATACGCAAGGGGACGCCGTAGACAGCAATCCATCCTCTCATAAGGCCACTTGCAACACTTTGAGCTGTTATGTCTGTCAGTGGTATCGCCGTGGGCCATCTCGAAAAACGATCGATACACGTGAGGCAATATCGGAATCCGTTTGATGATGGCAACGGTCCCACGATGTCTATATTTATATGTTCGAAGCGGGCATCGACTGCTGCATAATTACATAAGGGTGCTTTTGTATGACGTTGTACTTTTGCTCTCTGACAAGGAATACACGCGCGCACATATCTAGCGACGTCTGCAGATATAGATGGCCAAACGTAGTGATTTAAAACCAATTGTTTTGTTGCTCTTATGCCTGGATGCGAAAGCGAATGAAGCTTGCGTATGATTGCCTGACGATAATTTTTCGGAACATAAGGTCTTACTCTATCCTTCGAAACGTGACAGTAAATTTCTTTAGTCGACTGTGGGATGGCTAATTTAGTGAGCTGTAATGACGTGTTTGTGTTGCTGTCCAGCAGTGCCTGCAGTTCAATATCATTGCCTTGCTGCTCGGCCATTTCATCAAAATTTACTACTTGCTCCTCTATGGCGTTGATGCGGGAGAGTAAATCTGCTATGTTATTGTCAGCCCCAGGTAAATGTCGTATGTCCGTCGTATATTGGCTGATAAAGTCTAATTGCCGAATCCTTCGCGGTGATGCCTTCTCGCTTTTTTGCTTAAAAGCAAAAATTATTGGCTTGTGGTCTGTAAAAACGACGAATTCTCTTCCTTCAACTGCGTATTTGAAATGTTGAATTGCTTGGTATATCGCCGTGAGTTCTCTATCGTACGCGCTGTAGTTTTGTTGTGATGGTGTCAACTTTTTGGAGTAAAATCCTAATGGTTGTCATCTGAAGCATCTGTCGTAAGCGTTATCAATGCTTTCGGAACCATATAATTCAAAAAAGTAGCTTCTGCTATATCGTTTTTACATGCATTAAAAGCAGCCATTGCTTCAGGTGTCCATTCTATTATGGTGTTATCGTTTTTTTTATTGCCAGGAGTCAATTCTAACAATAATTTTTGATTTTTTATTGCATGCGGTATGAATGGGCGGTAAAAATTCAGCATGCCCAAAAATTTTTTTAAATTCTTCACAATCATTGGTCTTTCAAAATTTCGGATCGAATCGACCTTGTTTTCAGGCGGCGTAAGTCCTTTGGGGCTAATTTTGTGGCCTAAAAATACGAGTTCACGCTTACCAAACTGACATTTATCGAAATTAACGCACAAGTGGAATCGGCGAAGGCGATCAAATATGATGCGCAGATGCTTTGCATGTTCCTCCTCTGTTTCGGACGCTATGAGGATATCATCGATGTATGCAAAAGCGAAATCGATTCCCTTCAAGACTTCGTTAATATGACGTTGGAACGTTTGGGCCGCGTTCCGTAGACCAAATGTCATGAAACAAAACTCAAATAAGCCAAACGGCGTGATTATGGCTGTCTTAGGTATATCGCATGGCTCCACGGGTATCTGATGGTAAGCCCTTTGTAAGTCGATAGAGGAAAAAATGTTCTTTCCGTGCATAATACTCGTTATGTCACGTAAAAATGGTATTGGATACCTGTCGGGTAAAGTGATGCTGTTAAGGGCACGATAATCGCCGCATGGGCGCCAGTCCCCGTTTGGCTTTTTTACCAAATGTAGTGGGCTGGCCCAATTACTTTTTGACGGTCTACATATACCCTTTTCCATCAAGTACTCAAACTCTTTTTTTGCAGCTTGGAGCTTATTCCCCGCGAGTCGACGTGCGCTAGCGTATGTGGGAGGACCGTTTGTGGTAATGTGATGCGTGACCGTAGAGTCCACTGGGCGCTTGTTGGCATTAATCGTACCTAACTCTCTATACTCGTATAACAGCTGGGCGTAATTATCTTTTTTGTCGTATGCTAAAATCTGAACATAGGCAGTACGTGCGGGACGTGCCCTTGCCTCAAGCAGCGTAATACGATCGATAAGCTTACCTCTCTTGATGTCAACCAAAAGATCGTAATGCTTCAAAAAATCTGAGCCTATAATAGCACAGTTGACATTCGCTACCAAAAAAGTCCATGTAAAATTGCGACGTAGACCCAAAGAAATGCTTAACGTTTTCTCACCGAAGGTTTTGATGGGGGACCCGTTAGCAGCAAACAATTTTCTAAAAATCCCTACACGCAAACCCTCAACACTACCAGCTGGTAACACCGAAACGTCGGCACCAGTGTCGATTAAAAAATTCTGTTTCGATATGCTGTCATTAATTATAAGACGGGCTATTTGGCATTCATCTCGAGATCCGCCCGCCAGATCGGAAGATGAATTTAGTTTTTTGACAAATTTTGTTGATATGAACATGGCTGACGACATTTTGTGGCTTTTTCGCCAAATGTCCGATGGTACCAGCAATGGTCGCTCACTTGCTTTGCTGGAGTGGCATCTGTTTTTTGTCGTCGTGTAGAACTTGATCGTGACCGACGTACATTTTTACTGTTCTTGTTACAAAGGCTATTTATCTGTTGCTCTATGCGATCGAGTCGTCTATCAAATTCGCTTTTAGAAGTTTGTGGCATTGTAGATACCACAGATAAATGCTGAAACTCTCCCACCTCCATAATTTTGTCTGCCAACTTCGCTAACTCGGTCAGATTAGCATCTGACGCTTGTAAGATTGCTCTGACTTGCGCTGGCAAACGCTGCAACCATAGCGTTTTCAAAAAATCAGTTGTTACCTTGTCCTTTGACAATGTGCTTAACTCATTTAAGAGTTGTGTCGGTCGCTTGTCTCCCAAATCAATTTCCGATAGTAATTTTTGCGTCTTTTTTTGTTCGCTCTCACAATAGCGTTCTATTATGCACTTTCTAAGATTTGTGTATTTATCGGTCTCCGGTGGATTTAAAATAGCGTCTGATATTTGCACGAGAACATTCGATTCTATTGCGGCGATGACTGTATTAAACTTCGATGTGTCACCACTTATGCCGGCAACAGCAAATTGTGCTTCTACCTGCGCCAGCCAAATTTCAGCGTGATCGGGTCAAAAGGGTGGAACCTTTACAGCTACACGATTAACGGTTGTTGGCTCGGTACTTGATGTGCTCGGCGTCGGGCCTTGCTGCGTGCTGCCACCAATATTGTCTTGCATCCTGAAATATTCTTTAACCAATCGACGGGGTCACCACTTTGTGGGGTTGTTCGTATTAATAGTCAATTATGTAATTACAAAATTCAATTTATTTATTTTTAAAATTACAGATTACTTATATTTTACACAAAAAGTTTTATTGAAAAGAAAAGGAAAAAACGAGTCTATTTGCAACGAGAGCTGGACGGGTAATAATCAAACTTAAGCTGTTTGCATTTCAGCGTAGTACAAAAAGGTACTTTTTTAGCATTAGTGCTGTCACTCACCACAAGTCCATTATATTTTTTGCATAAAAACTGGAAGTTTGATGGTCAAGAAAATAAATATTTTTTTGCATAAAATATAAACGATGTATAGCCATTATCTTTTTTACATAAAATACTTTTTTACATGAAAAATGGACGGTGTATATTAGTCCATTTTATTTTAAGCATGAAAAATGGACGATGTTTAGTCCATTTTATTTTAAGCATGAAATAATTTTTAATATGAAAAATGGACGATGTGTAATCTATTTTATTTTTTGCAAAAAATAATTTTTTGCATGCAAAATGGACGATGTATTATAGTCCATTATATTGGGCCTTATCACGAGTGTCGTATCACGACTTCGATTGCGACGATTTGGTATTAGACTAAAGAACATTGCTAAATTTTTTCTTTAATCTAGTACAAAATCGCACATTTGTTCATATGAAAATGAACACAACACCGCCGTCGAACGAAATTCGTCGTACATGACGAACTCCGAGATAAATTTATTTCTATTTTGCCGACGAACGACGAAAAAACAATTTTCTCTCTTTCTCTCTCTGTCTTTGTACACACAACAGTGTTACCAAAATATATATTTAAAATTACACCTCGTAGGAGCCAAAATTACCCGATTTCAAAGGAATTACACCCAATATTAAAATAAATATTTGACATATTTCAAAAAACTTGTTTAAGGTCTACTTATGATTTGGTATCAGCCCCAGTGAAATGCAACTCAAATTTTCTCAAAATGAGTTTCCGATGGCAAAAAACTCTACTATATAATGTGCATCTGTAATATAAATTTCGAATCAAAAAAATTATTTTTTCTTGTTTTGTATCAATTTTTTATGTGTTTTAACATCCAAACTCACAAGAAAACATGTGAAAAAGATGTGAAAGCCAGAACACAAACGATTTATTATATAAAATAAACGAATTTCAAATTACCCGTAAATTACACCTGAGAGCAATTACCTACGCGCTACACATGCACATAAAAATTACACCTGATTCGGGTAATTACCCGCGATTCGGCAACACTGACACACAACAAACAACTTTATCAAATATAAGAGAGGAATTAGCTGAGTAAAGTCGTCGTTGTTGTGCTTCACACGACGAATTTACGCAGAGAACTCTTATCGACAAATTCGTCGACGTGGACGAAATTCGTCGTTAGTCCCAGTTGTGTTCCTAGCATAATGTTGTAGAAAACTATATTGTCGAAGTACTGAGTATTTGTATAGTTGATAGTCAACAATGATGCCACAGCATTCTTCCGTCGGAAGTGGATCACCTGATCCTTAATTTAAGGTTAATTTTTCTATCAGCTGTCGTTTTTTAGACAGATATACTTCTGGGGGTCTACTCTGTAATTCGAAACGAAAGAAAATGCTTTCGAATTTGTATGCTTATAACATGTAAATTCGAAAGCATTTTCTTTCGTTTCGAATTACAGAGTAGCCCCTGGTGTTGCTAGCTGTGTTATTTGTATCAATGTGAGTTTGCGTATTAGTCTCATTTGATGGAGCATATACTTGTGTAGCTGATGAGTATCGTTCTTTGATATGAAGACTGGTTTTAGCCGTTTTATGCTTTCTCATTTGGTAAGAGACCTCGGCGCTTGGCAGGAATTTTCTATTAAAGTTCAAAATTGCCAATATCGTCAGCGTTCACTTTTGCCGAATTCGCATTTTTAAATTTATGGCCAGATTATTATCGCGAAGCCGACGAAAGACTTCGGCGAGATCTCGAAGACGATGCGACACAGATATCGTCTATGTACGGGAAAACAAAATTAAGACCTCGTAGCACTTCGTCGATAAGTCGTTGAAACGTTTATGCGGAGTTGCACAGACCGAAGGTCATGAACTTAAATTCATACAGTACGAATGGGGTGCTGATGGCCGTTGTTTAGACATCATCATCATCATCATCAGTGTGTATTAGTACCTGGCGAAAAGCTTTTTGCAGGTCAATTTTAGAATATATTTTCTTACCTTGCAAATTGGTTGCTAAATCTGTCAAATACAGCAAGGAGTACCTATCACGTAATGTCTGGGAGTTTAGGGCTCCATAATCGTTACATGGTCTCCAGGCTCCATCGCTCTTCTTGACCAAGTGCAATGGGCTGGACCACTTTGCTATCCTATGGTTGGTAAATTCCAGTTTGATCAAAAAATAACGTTTAATTTTTCTACATGGAAAATGGACGATTATATCGCGCTTAATTCTTCTATATGGAATATGGACGAAGTATAGCACGTTTCATTTTTCAATATGAAAAATAGACGATTATAAAACCTTTAATTTTTTTATATGAAAAATGGCCGTATAATTTTTCGTTTTTTCGACGACGTATAGCACGTTAAATTTTTCGATATGAAAAATGGCCGATGTATAGTTAGCACGTTTAATTTTCTTGGTGTGAAAAATGGACGTTTACTTTTTCGTTTTTTTTTTCGACGATGTATAGCACGTTTAATTTTTCGATATGAAAAATAGACAATTTATAGCACGTTAAAAATTGAAGAAAGTTTTAATGGGCGTGTTTCCACCCACTTTTTTTTCACAATGGGACCAAAGCTTAACCCTCTCAGAATTTTTCAAACGGTCTAAAATTCATCGAGTACTGAAGTAACAATGCCCAAAAACTACAGAAAAATTGATAACCTCTTCCTTTTTAGGATTCCGTACACCAAAGCTGAAAAGGAACCCTATTGTTTTCGATACGCTGTCCGTCTTTCCGTCCGTCTGTCACAGGGTATTTTCTAGAGAACTGTAGGAGCTACGGACCTGATATTTGGACACAGTGTTTAGACCTTTGGCCGCTAAAATTAAAGGGTCTTCCAAAACGAGCAACGAAAAATTTTAAAATCCCATGTATATACATACAATTGTATGTATATACACTTGAAATTTGTAAGGTTAGTGTATTTTTATATAGACTATAATTTAAATTAAAGAGTGTTCCATTAGTTAATGCAATTTTGACAACTTGCTGTATCTTTGAAAGCGTAAGAGCAAAACTCTTGAAATTTTCAAAAACGAAAAACTAAAAAATAAAAAAATTATAAAATCGCTAAACCGAAAAAATCGCCAAAAACAAAATCGCCAATAAAAAACAAATTCGCTAAAATGAAAAAACCCAAAAACAGAAAGTCGCCAAAATGAAAAAAAAATCGCCAAAATGAAAAAAAAAATCCCAAAAACAGAAAAAAATCGCCTAAATGAAAAAAACACAAAAACAGAGAAAAAACCCAAAAACAGAAAAAATCGCCAAAATGAAAAAAGAAATCGCCAAAATGAAAAAAAAATGCCAAAATGAAAAAAAACCCAAAAACAGAAAAAAATTGCCAATATGGAGAAAAAAGCAACAAAACTGAACAAAAATCGTTTAAACTGAAAAAAAAACTACAAAAGAACCACATTAAAATATGCTCGAAACCGAATGTACGGAACCCTTCGTGCGCGAGTCAAAGTCGCACTTTACTGAATTAATTTTTTTTTTTTTTGAAGTCGGCTAAAAGTAGTAATTCTTTGCTTAATTACAAATAAAAAAAATGATAATAACAATTAAAACTTCAAAAATAACTATTATTCTTTGAATTTTATTATAAAAAAAAGTCATAGAAATTACGTTCCCTGCTTTTATGGTTTCGCTGAGTCTATCCTTAGCTCTGAATATTAAATAAAATCTAATTTTGATCTTATTATGGATGTATGGTGTTTTATTTTATTTCCGAGAAACTTTTGCAAATCAAGATGTAATGCATTTAGAAGATTTCTATCAATCCCTATTCTTTGGCAAACATTAGAGTTTCCGGCACGAAAATTCAATTCAATTTCATTATATCCATTTTTTAACTAAAAAGAATAAAACTTCAACATTTTAAGGTTATGTATACAATAATCATAATAATTAATTTTGTTTTTTATTTGATAATAATGATACTTTTCTGTCGTTCAGTTTTACACATAATTCATAGTTCATTTTATTTGCTTTTTCACTGATATAAAAATATTACAAATGAGAAAATCAAGAAATTAAAGAAAAAACTCTATAATCCTAATTTATGTATGATGATTGTATCAGGGTCTTAACTAAAATATAAGCAATTATTAGTGCATTTTCATGACTATCTTAAGCAAACAAACAAACAAAAAAATTTACATACAAAATATTCAAAAATAAAATTTAATAAATAATAAAATAAAAACTTTGTATTGCGAAATAAATAACAAATGTAGATACATAGATGATAAAATTTTCAAACATTATTTGGATTTTTAAATTGTTTCCGTTAATGTATAATTAATTCATACATACATTATTACAATTATATAAATGAGAGCTAGAGGATGAGATGCAATTAATTAATTAGTTATTAAAAAAAATAATTATGTTTAAAATTTCATAGAGGGAGTTATATAAGAGTGCGTATGATTATAAAAGCTTACAAACTAATGATGATGATTTTATATCAAATCGATAAAATGTTTTCAATTTTAAATTTATAAATATGTATTTCTTTTTGTTTTTTTTTTTCTTGTATTAAATAGGAATAAGGTATTTTTAAAAAAGTACATTTTTTGTACAAAATATACTCTCCTCAATGTGTGCTTTTTAGAGTACGAGTATGTATGTATGTATGTGTTGTTTTTCGCATTTTGCTCATTTTCAATGATTTAATTTTTTGTTGTTTTATGTTAAAAATAAAAATATGCTAAAAAGCGTCAAATATGTTGCATTCATTTAAAAGAAAATTTTCAATTGCTTTTTTAAAAATTGTAAAATGTAAAATACATAAGATTAGATTTTCACTCACTGCTTTTTTTTGTATATAATTTTCATTATAATTAAGCAACGGAAGGAATCGCTAATTGTTGGCATTTTCAAATTGTTTTCCATTTCATTATAATTATTATTATTATTATTATTATTATTATTACTATTATTATTTTTATATGTATGTTTTATGTGTTTTTTTTTTTTGTATTTTATTCTTTAATATAAAATTACAAAAATTGTTTGTGCGTTTTACCTCAAAACTTATAATTTTTTGTATTTTTTTTTAGATTTCAGCAAAAACTTCCGCTTTATATTTCTATGGTATGAAAAAATATTCATTTCAGTAGAAAATTTTATATTTTAAGTAATTTATGTTTGTTATGGAATATAGTTATTACATTAAATGTAGTATTAATTCATAATAGAGTTTATATAGTGCAAAACTCTTTATTGTTGGCTTAATGAATAAATAATATTAAAAAAAAATATCTTGCAAGTTTCCCACATATGTACGTATGCTGGTAATACAGCTTAGAATTCCCATTGTGTTGCCGCATCAGTACCATCGTCCAATAGTTTGAAAGCACCGTTTTTAGTGGCCCCCAAATATTTACCATTTTGGGATCTATTGCACATTAAGAAAGCATTTGATTTGATTATTATTTATTAGTGGCTTAAAGCTGAATTCGCTACACAAAGTTTACCTTATACAAATTCTAGTAGGTTCACGTAATTCCAAATAGAAACCATCGGCTGGTCCATCTGAATCTACTGAAATACCTTCGCCATCAATGCGCCAGTATTTGCCACTGTGCCCCTTAAAGTAAACCAAACCCTTTTGCGCTTTTTCAACCAAAATTGTTTCATAAGTGGCCTTATTGCATTCTAATTTGGTGTTACCGGGCTGGCGATAGCCCACAAAACCTTGTTCGCATTTAAGTACCAAAATGGGCCTAAGAAGAAGAGTGAGTTGTATACGTTAATATTTTTAAATTCTTAATTATTTCCCTTTCATTCAATATTTACCTATTAATTAAATAGAAATAGAATCTTGTAATGTCCTCAATAGTTTCGGAGGTGGCAAAGAGATGACCAGAACGTTTTGTGGCCAAAAACTTGCCATTATTAGCACGGAAGGAGAGAGCGCCATCACCGTGCCATATCAATTCGAAAAGAGCATCAGCACAACGTCTATTGCCAGTAGCTTGAATACCGCCACCTGCCGATAAGCTCCAGTAACGATCTTGTGTGGTTCGCAAGGCCCAGCGATGGGCTGACCAATCGAATTCCAACTGGAATGTTTCATTTTCACCGATTTCATCTTGATTGGCTGTAACATCGACTCCTTGTTTCACAGAAACATAACGTAAGTTCATGGCAGCAATGAAAGACGCTTGAGGCAAGGAATCTTCCAAAGAGAACAGTTCATCACGCGTTACGGTAGAAGAACGGGATTTAAGCACAGCCTTTGAGCCAATAGGCGAAAGATATTGTCCTTGTCTAAAAAAAAAATTAAATTAAACTGATGCATATACTCGTATAAAGCGGCAAAATAAAACTTTTCCCTTTACCTGTCACGCAAAGCCAAGTGACCACCGTGGTATTCAGCACTGAATAAACAATCCTCATTGCAAAGTGTTTGCAATTTGCCATTGGCATTCAAGTATCTTTAAATGAAAAAGCCAAATAGCAAATTTCAGAACTGAATTTAATCTCTGCTCAAGCAACACTCCAACTTACTTATTGTTACATGTATGCAGAGCATAACGGCCGCCCTCCTCCTGACGGAACTCCAATGTGAACAGAGTGTCCTCACCCCAGGGTATGTTGGCATCTACATGAATCTCATCCTGCGACTCTGACAAATGGGCAAATCGTTTGCGTCCAATCGAACGTAAGTTAACTTGTGGCCGGGCTGCCAAATGCACCGTCCAAAATTCACCAGAACTGGGCGTTTTAGCAGTACAAACCAATTTGTCCGGTGTGCCACCGAGGAAATAACCGCGCGACTCATTTTTCAATGCCCAACGGCCGGTGCCGTCTTCAGCAATACTTATTTGAAACCGACTGCCAGCGTCGCGTTCATCACTTTCGCACAAAACGTTGCCAAACGAGTCCACCGACAGATATTTATTGAGATGAGATCTCAGATAGATGACACCTGAAAGTAAACCAACATTGAGCATTAATGTTGGAGAGAAAATTTTATACAATTAAATTATTTTCGGAAAATAATATAATAATTTTGCAAACATTACATCAGTTGGTTATTGGTTTGTATTTTGAACTGTGCCGCAAACCAATAAATAACCAACCAACGATTAATTAAAATAAGTAGGAGTAAATGTATATAATTTGCAAGGCATATTGTCGATAAGATTAGATAGATAGATAAATTCAGTAAGGTGCGACACGAAGTGTTCCGTACGGAACCTTAGCCTTTATAATCAAATAATTTACCTGATGTAGACATTTAAATTTTTTTTTTTCGTTTTGGCGTTTTTTTCGTTTTGCCGATTTTTTTTCTGGTTTTTGACTATTTTTTCGCTTGATTTTTAGTTTTCGCGTTTTTTTAGTTTTGGTGCTTTTTTTTGTTTCGGCGATTTCTTTTGGTTTTTAGCGATTTTTTTAGTTTTTTTGGCGATCGTTTTACTTTTGCATTTTAGCGATTTATTTTGTTTTTGGTGATATTTGTCATTTAAGTGCTTTTTTAATTTTGGCGATTTTTCGCTCCAGCATTTTTTTAATTTTGGGATTTTTTTAGTTTTAGTGTTTTTGAAAATTTGAAGATATGAATATGTTCACGCAAATCCACCATTTGCGATGGCCAAAATCAATCAGGCTTATCATTAATAAGATTTCACATGGAAATTTCCGAACGTGTGAACAAGTGGTATCAAAAAACTTCACACGATTGCGAAATATTTTGACTATTTATAAAGAAAATTATTCACACAGATTTGTCTGTTGGAAAAAGTGGAAATGTGTATATTTATATGAAATTAAAACCCATGTGTACGAAAAATTTGATTCGGAAATTTTCACATGCGGAATTCATGATAAGGCTGAATGAATAAAAGTTCGCCGGACTTAGCTCCCTCGGACTAATTTCTATTTTTAAATTTGAAAAAAATAATGGCTAGTAGGTAAATGGTTTGGCAACAATGAAGAAGTGGCGTCTAGAGCTAGATAGTTCTTATTCTAAACCGAGTATCAAAAATATTGAATTTCGCTGGGAAAATTGTATCAAGCCAGTCGAAGAAAGAGGCTCCAAAAAAAGTCAATAAGATCCTGAACTTATGATATGCCAGTTTGGATCATTTCTAATGACTTTTTCGCATGGTTGTCATTGTAAGAAGTTCACTTTTCTTAAACATATTCAGTAAATCCGAAGTCATGTTCTGATTTTTCGTATGTTCTATTTTTTTTTTTGCTTTTCCTAAATTTCTTTTAAATCAATATATTTTTTATAAATTCATGATGTTGGTTTCATTTTCGTAAAAAATCAAAATGTATCGTAAGTATTTGCGAAAACTACAAATGATCTCCAATTTTGCATAAGTGAAATAAATAACTTCTCAATAATTTAATTTTAAAAGTCAAAAATACACACTTATTTTATATTATACTTTGGAAGTAGAGTAAAACTAGTGCAGGATAATTACTTGCTAAAAGGAAATTATGTTGAGAAATAAAGAAATTGTATTCCCAACTTTTTTTTAACTTCTTTGTTACGTCGGCTACTTTTGGGACCACCCTCGTATATGCTGGTATTTACCAGTTAAAGAATTTATATAAATTAACCATTGATTTCAGCTTGTAAAATAAATTCACCTTTGTATTGTCTCCAAGCTCATTTCGTGTCTGTGTCATTTCGGTTTACAAAGTTTCGTATTACCCCGAATAAGAGTTTGAAAGCATCTCAAATAATGCCGCTTTATAAACTTTTTGCTTTTTATTTTTGGCAAAAAATTATATTTAAATACAAAAAAAAAATTATTAATCATCGCTTATTCACCGAACTTTTCTTCGAAATCTCTTTATGAGCGATATTTAATTTTTTTACTGAATGTTTGCAATGAACAACAAAACACAGGAAATTAATAACAAAAATTATGCTGAAATAAATGATAGAAATTTTATAATTAAAAACCAGTAGCAAATAAAAATGTAAATCGGATACAAATGACTATCGAATTTTCAATGCTTTTTGTTAAACTAAAAAAAATTGAAAAAGATGATGAAATTGCATGAATTTCCACGAAGTATATTCATATGTAAATGCATATTGCAACTTTATTTCAAAAACAGCTTGTTTTGCAGAAAATAAGTTTAAACTTTAAAGCTTTCGACTTACTTAGAAATGAAGTTATTCAAAAATGTTCTTCTCATAAGAGGTGTTAACTCATTGTCCCGAAAGTTTTAAGGTTTTCAAAAATTCAAGTGACCTTCAATAAACGAGTACAAGCAGAACGTGTGCAAACAAATTAAACTTAAGAAGTAATTTTGTCATTGAGTGTAACAAAATGAACAATAAACTTGTGATGGTCATCTGTCTTGTTCAATCACGTACACAGTTTGTTTTTAGCTTGGTGTCATCTCCGGATAGTCTTATAGTGTAGTTTTTCATTAAATTAAATTTTGATTTGTCTGGAGAAACAGTAAAAAGGCACCACGTTAAAAGAAACATTGGAGCAAGCACGAGAGCTTATGGTTTTGCTTAACGTGATTCACGACTAAATAATAAGCAAACAGGGAGTCTGTGCATTTTGTAGGCACAACTTCATCCCAACGATTTGTTAAGTAAGAGCGATCATTCAGAGGAAGAAGTTATATTTCATCAAAATGGAGAATTGAATGGCTTACCAATCCGAATTTCAAATTAATACAGGTGTTAGGATTTTGTTTTTCAATTTGTTAGTGTATTCCACTTTAGTTTAATTAGAGTAATAATAAACTGATCCTTATGTAATGCATCCGCAAAAAATTAGACATTACCATCAAAACTACTTGCCATGTAATGACTTACTTTCCTGATTGCCAAATGTCATTACTCGCTTGCAAATCTAATATTTGCGAAATGAAAGTTCGGAAGATAATCGATTGTCCTAGAGAACTGTGATCAAAGTCTAAATGAAAAAATACTTTTTAAATTAGGGTCAGTCACTTCAATAGTTTCTCTTTAATCGACCTAATACACGAATTTATCGAAATGTTGTTCGACACGGAAGATTTTAAAACTCGTTTTGATGAAACTTTTAGCTAAAGTTTTCACTGCATTCACTCCATACAGTCTCTAATCGTTAACTCATTTAGATATCACAAGGAAAACACAATATAACGTAATGGTAAGGCAACGTGGTGGAAAAATTTTAAAGCGCACTATTCACGGTCAAAATGCATGACACAAGCATCGCGTACGTGTGCATGAAGGTTTCGGCATACACGTGCATGCATTGTACGATAAATTAATGTCATCTTATACATAAGCTAGGTGCAACCCAATTGTCAAACTTTATACAAAAACTTTTTAGTATAGAATTTGACAGTTCTTTGTACAATCCACTGCTTTGAGTAGCTTATCTTGTTATGTTTGTGCCAAAATAATAAAATTTATATTTTACTTCAAGCATCGTCAGTGTGACTTATATAGGCAAAATTTCAATAATATTATTATAAAGGTGCAATTAGACGTGCCATAGCCATAACGAAACCAAAATTCAATTGGTAACGGCTAAGGTGTTATGGTGAGTCACATATAATCAAACTACTGTTTTCTATGGTTGTGGTTATGGAACGTCTCATTGCACCTTAATGCAGGTCATGCATTTTGACCGTGAATAGTGCGCTTAACAGAGATGTTTAATTTATTATGTTTTAAATATATTAGAGCAAAAATTATTGCGAATTGTCAATACTAAGTTTTTTTTTAAATTTATTTAAGTTCTGGCAAAAAATAGGGAAAAATTTCCTATAGTGCATTGAAACATTTCGATAATTTACCTACGGTCATGAACGTGAGTAAAAGTTACTCACGATACCATCTGCCACCACAAGTAAACAAAATATCATGTCATATGCTAATTAATGAGTTGGTCTATATTTGGATTTTAGCAGTCAAGATTATATTTCTGGTCTTGTTATTGCTTTTGTTTGCTTTGTTACTCGTATTATTCTTATATTTTTATTAGTACTCTTCCACATTAGTAATTATGATACTTTTCTTTTAAGCACAAAAATATTACAAGCGAAAGATGGCTGACCTGACGTGAATACTCCCAATTAGTTTTTCTAGCCGACTAGAGACTGAAATTTAAGTGTTTACCATTAAAAGTTTGCCATTTGAAGTCGTAGTTGTATTTAGTGTGCAACTTTTTTTTTCTAAACTTTCCTTGCACCTCTCTTCTGTATGTTAATTAATGTCTGATGTGTGACTTTATAAATTAAAGCAATGATAAAAGTCAACGCCATGCCGCAAATATTTTCTTCTTAAGGTTGATTTCTTTTTTGATAACTCAGAGACGTGGTACTTTGCAAAAAATACTCGTACATAATATATATCACTATAGCGTGCGACAATTTCAGGGGACTCACTTTATTTTTAATTTTGTTTTTCAGCCAGAAACGTCACTGAAAGGTTAAGTGTAATAAACTTCGAAATAAACTGCAATAATTTCAGGCTTGTGAATTTATTATTTATTTATTTTCTTACTGTGTGACAATAAAATTCAAAAATAACACTTTGGCATAAATCTTTAATTTAAATGCACAAGCGTGTCAATTAATTTACTACTGACTGATTGACTGAATGAATGACTGGCTTGATTGTGTTATTTTGTTAGTATTCAGACAATTAACCATCCAGCCACTTAAGTGATTGAAATTCATATGTATGTACATGCTCGAGTATATACATACATATGTATGTACATACAAACATATTGATGTGCATGTAAGTGTGTATAATAATTTACAGACAAGACGAATTTTGTTGCCCACCATCCATCTCCAGTGTGTTGCAAGTAGTTTCCTCAAGTCATTTTAGATGCATTTATTTGTATAAATTTTATGTGTCACATTGAGGAGATTTTCTGCATTCCTTTTACATACATACATATATTTTCCTGGAACTTTAAAGTTTTTGCTCCATTCCGGTAAAGTGCTTGACAAGCGCTGCCTGTACAGTAATGCGTTTAGATTAGGAAGGCAACAACAAAGCTTGTAAGCTTTAAACATATACTTTGTACACAGACTACATGACAAATGGATAAAATAATACAATATTCCTGCAGGAAATGGAATTGACACAAGACTAGTCACGTGGTCGGTCACCAAGTGATAGGGACCAGTGCGAGTTCTAACACTTCCTATGAAGCGTACTATTCACTTTTACATGAGGATGGACTAGGATGAGGTTAATTGATCATTTGTATGCACCTTGTGCATTGCCACTGAATTATCTTATAGGGACCTAATCGGTTTACAATAATATAAGTCAATCTAAATACATTTATCTACATATGTATATAAAACGCAATGTTAGTTTGTTCATTTGTTCGGTTGTTTGTACCTTATAGGAGACCAGACCTCTAAACCGATCACCTCAAATTTTCACAACATTTAACTGGGACTCTAAAATGAATTATACGCTACTTTTTCATCAATCACGCCCACTTTTTATAGCTTTGCTATTTATGTCACGACACAGGAGTTAGGACGTGATTTTCGTAGCAAGAATAATAGACACTATTGCAGTTATAAATTTATTTTTGTTTTGAATTCTTTGTACTTAAAACCAGAGTACGAAAATAAGCGAGACAAATTGTTTGATTTTGTTTTGTTTCGTTCTTTGAAGTGAGTGAATAAAAAACAATGAGAAGAATTGCTCAATTTGTTTTTGCACATGAGCACAAACCACAAACAATATATTAACATTATCGTACTCCGCTAGAAAAGAAAATAATTGAAAATACTCGTAAATGGAAACGTTTTGAAATATTTATATATATAATATAATTTTTTTGCATTATTATTGAACACATTAAGGTTTTTTTATATAGCTAAGCAGCATAGCTATAACCGGGTGTCCTAAGACACCTCTCTTCTTTTTTTAAATTATGTTACTCCCTCCACACAGTTTTTAACCGATTTTGTAATATAAACAAGCATAACTTCGCCATTTGTAGACTTATTTTTAAATTTAAAATTTTTGCATATGAAAGCGATCCATTAAAGGGGTTGGGGCGAAATATGCCCGCCAAAATAATGGATTATCAATTTTCAAAATTGCCTTTACATATGGAAAAAGTCCATTAAATTTATTTTAAAATTAAGGGTGAGGGAAATCCTAGAAAATTTTTGCACACATCGAAAAAATTTTTTTTAACAAATTTCAAAAAATTAGAAAAAAATATTAGTTATTTGAATCCCACAACCAAATAGGTCTTAAAATTTGTGGAAAAAATCAAAGATTTATATAAAAAAAATCACGTAAATCCAAGAGTACAAACAGTGAAAAAAATTTATTTAAAATAGTAAATATCGAAAATCGCATCCAAGCCCACTGTTCAAAATTTTTTTCCTGTTGTTTAATGCTTAGTAGTCAAAAAAGAATAATACAAAAAAAAAATTATTCTAATATCGAAAAAGTAATGAGTATTTAGTTGAACGATATTCTCGTATTCGATATCTCTGTAACCATTATCCAAAAAATCTGAAAATTTGCTGGGATCTGCTGTTGAGAAGGAACATCAACACAGTTAAAAATAAAGGAAATCAAAAAATAAGTTTCTCCAAACTGTCCGATTTCAATTGGATTGCCCCATATAAACCAAAATAACGGTAATTTTATGAAAATAATTTTATGTTAAAAAAAAAATTTACCATCAAAAAAATAGTTGAAATAAATATGCAATATTAGTTGAAAAAGATTCCATAAATTTTAAACTCGTACCAGCAATATGTCAAAAGCCAAAAAGGAATTTTCGCTCCATGTTGCGTTTAAATTTGAAGACAATACAAATAAAAAAACACAAAGTTGAGCTGTTTCTTTTAGATTAAATCAAACATTCGTAGATTTTATCTCGTTTTCTCTAAAGAAACGTTTACCACAAGCTATTAAAAGATAAGTGTCCATCCAGCGCGGTCGCTAACGTCCAAGCCGCCAGCCAGAGACACACAAACGCACGCATTAGATTTGCACCGTTAATTTTTGAAATTTTCACAAGATCACTATCAATACAAAACAGTGAACAGTAGTTACAAGTTTTTTTTTAAATCTCAAGCATAAAAATTCTAAACATGTGTGTGACTTCAAACAAAAATATCCGATGACTGTTGCAAGTTTCAGGCGTGTGTTGCTGATTGTTGTTTTTTTTTTTTGTCGCTGCATTTCTTGTTGCTGCCTATTGAGTCACAAGTTACAGCAGAAAAAATTAAGTTCAACTTCTTTATGGCAAACAACAAAAATTTATGTAAAAGAGGAAATTGAAAATTGATAGTTTGGAAAAACGGTAACAAACATGTGGCAGGCTGGAAACGCGAAAAATATATTTAAAATTTATACAGCTGATCTCGGTCATTGTTCATTATGCGAGCAATTATTTACGTTAAAAAAAAGAACAACTCCGATACACACATATTCATATGTACTCGTAGTAAGTTACTTACTACCCTGTCGGAGAATGTGTGGTTGACTACAAAAATAGTTAACTTATAATTAACTTTTCTTAGACTGACTAAAAGCTAGCTGAAAAGTCATCCAGAACAAACCCAAAATTAATTCTTAAGTTGAGTACGTAATCGAATTTGATGAGAGCCAACAAATTTACTCTCAGCTACTTTAAAACTAATTTCATTTGTATATTAACATTTTGCTGTTGTTATTTTAGATGGCAGCTTAGCCGAGTGATAGCGCATTACGTTCACAACGTGTGATGTTAGATGTTCGAACTCCAGAAAAATTTTTTTAATTTACTGACTACCAGCTGATTTAAAAAAGTCAACTTTAAGTTAGCTGAAAGTAGTGCAGAGTAAGACAATTGACTAACGCCTAGGACATCGCAATCTTAAAATAGTCAGTTGATTATATTGCAAAGTAATCCAAATGTCAGTCAGTACTAGTTGCGAAATAGTTAGCTTAAAGTTAGTTTAAAGTTAGCCAAATTTCCGACAGGGTATCGTTGCAACAGAAGTGAACAAACATTTTGTTGTACACAAGAAAAAACTACAAGCAAATAATAATGTCTGATCATAAATCATGTTCATGTTCAATGTCTGGCGAACAAACAAAAGCAGTGCAAAAGAGATTTATATTTTAGTATTCTACATTTTCTTTTTTAGTTCTTGCAACAAGCTTTGCATTTTTTGTTTTTGCTTTGCTGCAATGAGTGTGGAAAAACTGTAATATTTTTTTTTATTTTTATTGATACTTACTTTCGCCAGTATTGGATGGTTCTAATGTCCATAACTGTTTCTTTTTCAAACTCGCCCCGTTGGCATTCAATTTGAAACCGAATGTCTCGGCCGTCATATAGCGATGCTGACCATTGATCAGGCCAATGGTCCACCAACCCTTCTGTTGGTTCTGTGATATGATGTCGCCATTCGTATGATTTAACTCATAACTCTGGCCGTTCATGGTGTTGTTAATGGAATTGATAATCGGTGTGGGAGCAATGGTGACGATTTATTTATTTTCAAGTGAGTGGAAAGGTTGATAAGAAATTATCTTCGTTTTTGATGGCTTCCGTTTCAAGCTAGTCTTCTTCTGCTCTATCTATCTCTCTGCGTGGATTCGTCTGTGTTATCTTTCAAACCAGCTTGACTTTTAATCTTCAAACTGGAAATACAAAAAAAGAAAAATAATTTTTTATTAAAATCATCCAGGACTTGTGTTTATAAAAATATGTATTCTTTTAATTTTATCTTAACTTATGAATTCACGTATAAAAGACAGGGTGTATCTACAAATATTGAAAAGATTAATTGCCCTAATTATCGTTCTCAACTCAGGCCAGTTAGGTCGTCTGAGAATCAACCCAACTTTCACATTAGTATTGCCATTTACAAGAGAAACAAGCCGATCGGCTCACAGCCGGCTCAAGAGCCACCGCCGACTTTCAACGTAACTTCAAACCGCCGCCGATGCTTGCGGTTAGCCTCGGCTCAAAATGGCAGCAGGCCAATTGTTTTTATAGTGGCAAATTTTTACAAAATCTTACATATCATGAATTTTTTTATAGAAATATGTTTAAAAATCTTATCAAAATCAAAACCAGCGGCTGTGAATGTCATCCGGCTCAAGCCTGCTTATGAGACGCCGCCGACTATTTTTTAATAATCCTTCGCCGCCGACTTTTTAAGGACAACGTTCGACTTGTCGCATACTTATTGGCCTGTTTCACAATAACGAAACGAAACTTTCAACAGAAAATTTGTATTGAAAACAACAATAAAATATGAAAAATTGTTTTTGTTTTCAATATAAATTTTCAGTCGAAAGTTTTCTTTCGTTATTATGAAACAGGTCATTACGTTGAAAACAAAAACAAATTTTAATATTTTGTTGTTGATTCAAATATATGTATCTAACCCCCCTTCTCGACTAGCAATAAATATGTTGGCAATATAGCAATAACGCCGGCAGAATAACAGAGCAATATTGCTGATTGCTTTGCTTATGTTAAGGCTATGGGAAATTGTAGCTCACAATATGGTAAAACTCAACAGGAAAGGTGCAGAACAAAAATAATTCACTTGTAAACATCTGCTTAATCGAACGAATTTTTATGTTTATAAATTTATAACAATACAAATTATTTTACTACACACGTTTTTAAGAGACTATTTTCCTATTTTATTATGCATTCATATGTATATTTTCCCAATTTCACTAATATTATATAAATGTCAAATGTAATACAGAAAAGTCGAACTTAAATTAACACCGAGTTTGACGTTTCACGCTTGCAATAATTGTTAACGAAAATGCGTTGACAATTATTGCAACATATATTGCAAGTTCCTGCAATGAGCTGTCTCCATTAGCAATAATATAATTTTGACAACTGCTGCAATATATGTCGACATATTTATTGCTAGTCGAGACGTAGGGTAAGTGTGCGACAAGTCGAACGTTGTCGATATCTTGGGACAGGCCCTAAATAACGGCTGACTCCGTTCACAGCTGTATTGCGCCATAACAATTTCAATTTAAAAAAGTTTGGTTATGAGAGAGTTGAGTTAACTCTCAGACGACAAAATGCAGTTCAGTTGAGAACGATAATAGGGGCATATATATATAGCTTTACAGCAGCTACGTCCAAACACACATAGACTGATATTTGCATTTGAGGTAAACTGCTTTAAAAGCTCTTAAATTTGTTCTTGTTTTTTTTACTAAATAAGAGCAAGCATTGCTGTCTGTTGTGTTGTTGTTGTGGATGTTGTACTCTCATCGGTGTGAAAGCACAAAAAGCTCTGTATAAAAGTTTGCAGATCATAAAAATAGGCTTTCAGTTGTAGATATATCCGCTTATTTGTAAAAAATCACTAAGTGAGTGACGTCGTTCGTTCTTAGTTCTTTAAAAACGAGGCTGGCACGAACGGTACCTTCAAATGCGAGCGGTATAAGCGAAACGTTTCGCGAAACCATTGTTGCTTTAAATGTTAGACTAATTTGGTCATCACGATTGCGCACTTTAATGTATTTCGATTATTTTCTCTAGAGTGGCTTAAGTATAGATTTTGTAAATACAAACGATTTTTTAGTTTTAAAATTTGTATGGAAAAAAACATTTTTTAAATGAATTTTGGTTTTTCTTTTCTCATACAAAAACTGTCGTTAAAAATTATGTGAAACTTGGATTCTAGAACGATCGATATTCAAACCATCTGCAGTCCCACGTCCTGGACTTCGTAATCAAATATTAACGATATAAATTTTGCTTTATAATATAGCCACTTTTTAGAGTTCAGTATGTATTTTCATTCAAAGTTTTTTTTATTAAGTTATTACTTGAACTTATTATAAAAGGATAAAGTTTGTATGTTGTAGAGATAATCTGCGTAACCAACGTGCTAACGCACATGGGATATTTTTTGTCCCGTTAAAGAGCTTAGCATAGGATCCAGGGGCGGTAAGCAACCATACCCTCCAAGATTTATTTTCATTTTAGCAGAGATTTATTAAAGCAAGAGCTTTTAAGGTTCCGTACTCAAAAGAAAAACAGAGCTCTATTAACGTGGGTATGCTGTTTGCCCTCCAGTCCATCTGTTCGCCCTCTAGTCTATTTTGTCTGTCCGTCCATCGTCTATGTGAATGAAAAACCAACTTTGTTTGTTTGTTACGCTTTAGCGACTAAAAGGTTAAACTAATTTTGATAAAATTTGAAACATAGTTAGATCTGCGTCACATAGATTATATTTTCATTAAAAAAAGGACCAAGAGGAAAGCAGGAAGCAATAGTTCCCTTCGAAACTATCCAAAGGATTTAAGTAATAATCAAAATACATCACATACCTCTGCAGCTAAAAGTACACACAGGCTTCATATTTTTTTTTTTTTTTTGACTATGACAAAAGGGAGGAGGGGCAGAGGAGGGTCAGATGAGCAATTTTTCCCTCTACGAAACTATCCAACCGATTTTGATGATATGCATAAATAGATATGCGTTTATGTATATTTCAAAATTGGTATCGAGAGGATGGTAGAAGTTAATTTCTGCCTCTCCAAAACTATCTGTATGTATAAAAGGACGCATAGGCTTTTTTTTAAGGTCGCCCACGATTTCCAGTTTTAACGATTTTTGCTAATTTTAGCGATTTTTTCAATTTGACGATTTTTATCATTAATCAATGAAAGCGCCTTTGAAGCGATTTGAAAGAACAATCGAATTTTCAGAAATTGGACAGTGTGCGCCAATACTACTCGCACGTTGACGAATATACTAAACACAGTAAATAGTATTTTCTATTTATTAGTTTTTATTTCTTTTATGTAGTTAGTCAGAAATTAATTCCAAGCTAGTATCTCATATATCGTCGCTATTTTAACTGACATTTTGTAAATTTTAGAGGAGAGGAGCTTTTATGATTGATTTTTACATGTATTTTTATGGAAACGTCTGAAATATTTTTACTGTTATAGGCTCGACAGTAATGTTTACAGTCATAAAAACTGTAAACAAGGTCTATTATGACTCATAAAGTCTAATATTGGACTTAACTCATTTTTCAAAATGATGTCAGTTAGGTCAGTTAGTTAAAACAGTGACGATATGTATTTAATACTAGGTTTTACGTGCGGCTCCGCTCGCGTTGATCTGTTCAAAAAATACATGAAAACCGGTGTTACAACTGGTTAAACAATTAAACCCGAAGCGAAAATTGCCCTAACCAACCCTAAAATTTGTTTTACGGGATAAAGTCCGTACTAAATATAACAAAACCGGCTCCTAGCCGGTTAAAAAATATTTTATATTTGACGCTGGTAGTGTAGCTTTCCATTGGTGGAATAATATTCAAGATCGGATTAGGAGTGAAAGCGTAGGAAACAAACAAACAAACTCACTTTTACATTTATAATATTATTAAGCATGAGTTAGACCGAGGTCTGTTCGTAAATGCATCACTGCACTGCAAATGGAAAATTTAAATGTGCTAAACTGGTTCACTGAAGTAGATAACGTACAAATAAATGTCAAATATGGTGTACAAACACGATTACTACTAAAACATATTATCAGCGATCTTGTATTACATTTTAAATAAAAGTTTGCACGTATGATGCAGAGCAGCGATGCATTTGCGAACACACCCTTTATTTTAAAAGGAACATGGTGTTATTACAACTACATATGTAAGTTATGAGCCGAAAATAATTGAAAGTTTTCACTTTTAATTGTTACCCTGTTATTTAAATATATGTACATATTCTTATGTGGCGATTTTCTTAATTATCTCATTCATTTTACACACTCGTATTATAAATTCTGCATAAACGTATTGTTTATGGAGATGTGTTAAATTATAGTGGTTTAAAAGAAAAAAAAAATAGATCTCAACGTACAAATCCTGTTTTACTTCTTTACTTTATTTTTATAAAAATCACGGTCTGTTGGCGGTCACTGCAAAAAAAAAAGAAGAAAAGAAATCCTATAAGTCATTGATATGAATGCACTTATGTACATATAAATAAATATTTACATGCAGATACATACATATGTATATACATGAATATGTATTGTAAATATTGCTCCTTTATTGGAACATAGACATATCTCAAAAAATTCGTTAGGACTTGCGGAAATTCGAATACTTCGCAGATTGGAATACAAATTTTAATACAGGGTGTTTTTTAAAGACGTATAGAACCAAGATGAATTTTTTTAATTCACATGAAATTTACTTTATGTGAAAGATAATCTTCGGGCATTATAATTTAAATATGACTTCTGGCATATAACCGCCACGACTGGCTCGGGAGTAGTCTAATCTGGATGTCCAATTTTCGATCACTTTTTCCAACATTTGCGGTATATTGGCAATAACGTGGCAAATGTTGTTCTCCAAGTGGTCAATCGTTTCGGGCTTTTCGTCGTGTACCAGCGACTTCACATATTCCCTCGGAAAATAGTCTAGCGACGTTAAATTGCACGATCTGGGAGGTCAATTCACATGTCCGAAACGTGAAACTAAGCGGTTACCAAACGTTTCCTTCAATAAATCTATTGTGGCACGAGCTGTGTGAAATTTTTCGCCGTCTTGTTGAAACCACAGCTCCTGCACATCATAACACATACATAAAGTGGATGGATACATATCCAATTCCTGTGCAGGATGGCGGATAGACTGATTCGGGTCTTCCTGTATGCTATGCTCTATAGAATCAATTAATTTTTAGCAATGACTGACGTATTATCAGTTAGAGTGTTGTGTAAACGTTCCATAGTTAATTGAGTTAATTGCTCTGATGGACGATTATCTGGACCGTAAAATGTGCGCAAAAAGAACCATGATTTGCAAAATAAATTTGCACAATATTTATATTGAAATGCCAAACCACTCTAAACATAAATCACTTGACAGCTGACAGAATGGCCGCCAGTTAAAAAAGTCTTACCAACTTAAAGTTATATATGTACATCTATAAAAATAATTTTTTCTGCCAAAAAAAACCGATTTCAATGCAAAGATCTGATAGAAGAAGATAAGGAGAAGTACGTGAAATATAAAATTAAATTTTAAAGTGCGTACCTCCATCCATTTTTTAAATGCAAGATTGTGTGTTTTTCAGGACTTAGGGTGGGTGTTAAGATTTGTGAAAATCGGTAAAGTAGAACCAAGTAAAATAAAATATAAAATTTTAATGGGCGTAACTCCGCCCATTTTTTATTTTAGAGCTCAATTTATGTGGTAAGTTTCGTAAAACTCGGTTAAGTAGAACCGCGTGAAATATTATAATAAATTTTAATGGGCGTAACTCCACCCAATTTTTTAACTTTCAAATTGTGTAATTACAAGAACCAAAGGTGTTTTATAGCTTTCGCAGAAATCAGACAACAAAAAAAATTTTTACAATCGGTCTAAAATGTACCGAGTTACTCACTTAAAAAAAATAGAGACGAATTGTTAACCTCTTACTTTTTTTGAAGTCGGTATAATCTGAAATTATAACCGTATTTTTGAAATATTTTTTTTCCTTAAACTGTGATGAATTTTAATGAAATTATATGTTTTTTGTTCGCCTTATAAAAAAAAATTAAAAAGATTTATGCATAGGTATTTTTGTGTAAATATTTTCCAAACAAAGATGCACTTTTATGTTGCATCGGAAATTAGAGAACATCTCGGAAGTTAGAACTGTCCCAGCAACAAAGTGCTTCTAACTTACGAGTGACTAAAAAAATCACTAGTTCAATTTTAATTAAATTTAATATGTATCGAAAGAAAATGTTTTTATATCTTTATTGAGTTGTATGTAAATTGAAAACTTAAAAATAATTTTTGCGAAACTAGTTTCTTGGAGTTATGCCTCTAATGCAATAAAGGGGCGATATGTGCGTACTTGCAGATCTAAAAAGTATTTATGTATGTATATGTTTCACTTTTTTCCGTTTGGGTCAATTGAATGTTCATATCTAAATTGATAGTATGCTGCATTCGCTTAATAATGGCATTTATGCAAATTTATGATCCTGATGATGATGATGATGATTTTTATTTATCTCACTCAAAATGTCATATTACGTTGGTAACCGGTAATTTTTTTCTTCTAATTAAATGCCTCTTTGATTGTCTTAATTTTACAAAATGACCTTAAAATAATTTTTTAATTAATAAAACACAAGAAAATTTACATTGTCCATCATACATACTCGTATGTACATATGTAGTATGTATGAATGTATTTACATATGTATTTCAACTACTTTACAATAATCATTAAAACAATTTTCTAGAACTGCACTTAGCAGTTCATTATCAGAAATATTTTATGAGATGAGTTTAATAAACTTTGCGCTTTTATTTTTTCATTCATCGTTGCTTATTTTCTATTTTTAATTTACAGCCGGCAGAAACCAACGCCCAACTTAAATGAAAATGGTACGAGTGCAAAAAATATTTTAAAAAAATAATGAAAATGTACGAATTCGAACATTTTCTACCTTGTGTCTGTCTAAGCAAGTTTTAAAATAAAAAGCAAAATAATCTTAACAAAAATAAGCCATGAAAAAAATGAAATGTTGACAACAATAGAAGAAAATGAATTATTTGCTTTGTTTGCAAATAAATCTATAAAATATGTTGCAACTCAAAAGAAACAACAATCTATTGTTGAAAATATCTCTGTCTCTACTAAAAAATATAACAAATGACTTTTCCAAATTTTTCTTAAAAAAAAAGTAATAAATGCAGAAACATGTTGAAATGCAGAGAGTGAAAAAGCACAAGGCAAGTCTCAAAGACTGTATTGAAAATTCATTATATACAAAGCAAATACATGTGCACATTATTACATACATACATACATATGTATGTGTGTGTGTATACGATATTTTATTTATGTTCGTAAGTGTGTATTAAAGCATTGCAACTGGGCACTTAAGACATCTTTCAAATCATGGCTTAATAAACGCTTTCGAACATTGTAGCTTAATTGCAACATACGAGGATGAGCACAGAACTGTACGACCTGGATGTGGCAACATTCTAAGGTGATTGCTGAACATCATGCAATGTCACGATTAAGTTTTTTGGGAACGTTTACGCTTCGTCTTTGTTGGTTTTTGCATTTCAAAAACACAAAAAGCGAAGATATTTTCGCTTTTCTGCGGAAATACTACAATTTCCCGAAAGGAATCGAACTCATGCTCTTCTAAATCAGCTAAATTTGTTCTTGTTTTTTTGGCAAAGTAAATCTTAAATTAGACGTGACATAGCAATAATGCCATAGCCATAACCAAACCAATAGAATTTTGGTTTGGTTATGGCTATCAGTGATGGTATTTTGGTGCGTTTCGGGTATTTTTTGGTGCTTTTTGCCTCTTCATAAACGCGAAATTTTGGTTAATACCCTTTTTTAAAAAGCGGGTATTTACAGTGCTTTTTAACAATTTCTCACAGTGCTTTTTGTGCTTTTTTGTAAAATATAAATATTTTTAATTTTACAAACCTAAAATACTTTTAAGCTCTAATAGCAGCATATCTCTTTAATTAATTCTCTGCATAATATTTGATTGATAGTAGTACGCAATAAGCATTTGTTAAAGTTTACAAAAATATTTAATCATCCTAGAACAATTGACAGGTTGAGGTTGTCAATCGCAGTCAGTTTGTTTTAGACAACGGGTAGCCAAGTCCCAATTTTTTGGTATCGTATTGACGTGCTGTCAATGTTGACAACTGGAATAAGGGTGAATATCGCAAAAAAACAAAAACTTTTAAGTTAGGTAAGAAAAAAGTGTTGCTTTTAATGCATTTTGTATGTGTAAATGATTTTTCAGTAACATCTTTATCCTAATATGGGCCTAAGCTTCACTTACCAAATGACTAACACCGATCATATAACTACTAACACATTGAAAAATTAATATAATTAATATTAAATATTTTGATGCAAAAACTTGAAATTATATAATGAGGTTTTACACCCCAAACTCTCCTTTTTTTAAATGGCTTAATGTATTAAAATTAAAAAAAAGTATTGGTGCTTTTTTTACCCTCTTTTTCGTATTTTTTCCGCTTTTTACCCTTTTTGCAACAGCTTAATGTGATTTTGCTCTTCTTAGAGATACCATCACTGATGGCTATGGCATTATGGCTATGTCACGCCTAATTTAAGCTTAAAAGCATGCATTGTTGTCGCCGAGATCTGTTGGTTGTTGGTGTTAAATCACAAAAGCTCTTTTGTACAAGTTTGCCCATTGTGCATATGGTTTGGACGTAGCTGTTCTGTTTGTTCCTATCAGAAATTCAGAAAATGTATTACAAACACTTAAATTAAATTAAAAGTTGGCGCATGGACCAGATAAAACAGTTTTCTGGCTAGTTTTTGTCCAAGCATCGCTGTTCAAGATCAGCAATCATAATAACGGGTGTTCCAATAAGACGACGTATTTTGAATTATCGAATTTTTTTCAAAAGACATATTGGTGAAATTATATATGGAAGATGACATTTTGCAAATGCCCCTTCCCGCACCCCCTCCAGCGGCTTTACTGGGTCACGCACATCCGAAATGTTCAACTTTCCATTACTATGGTGCATTAATCAGGCAGAATTTAACCGCCGACACGGGTTATATTTAAGTAACCCCTAAAAGAAAGAGTGCAATGGAGTCAAACCGCACGACCTTGGTGGCCAGTTCACATCACCTTGACGTCAGATGGCCATATCTTCAAATGTCCAATCTGGCATTAAGTCTGTGTGTGCACGTAGCGCAGTCTTGTTGAAACCACATGTGGTTGGTATCCATATCATCCAATTTGAACAAAAGAATTTTGTAATATTCGACCTGTAGCATCGTTCTCAAAGAAATGTGGACCTCGATGACACCACCAGCCTCAAATCCTTAACAAACAGTAACTTCTTAGAGATAAGTCACATATTCAACAAGTTTGTTTATTGACGTACCCATTCCATAAGATGATAATGAAGCAGATGATTTTTCAATGAAAATTAGGGTCAGTTGGCAACTGCTGCAGGCCTCGTTAAGCGATCACAAATCGTTGTCGAAAGCTAAGTTTAGACGATATGTTGAATCAGCATATTTATGCTGAAAAATTTCTTACAAGTGCCTGCATATCGTGTAAGCGCAAAATTTTTTCAGCATACGTATGTTTAACAATATTTGCTAAAGCTTCGCTAACATTGCCAACAAACGTATGATGGTAATTTTAGCATATCGTGTAAACAGCATATTATTATTGCTTGACAAATTTCTTGCGTATGCTGCCGTATATGCTATTTGTTGAAAAGCGTATGCATACGTCGATAGTTTATTTATGTAAATAACCTTCTTGTTGCATATGTACCTACAAACATACACACACAAAATGAAATATAGCTGAAGGTGAATCAATTAATAAGTAACAATTGTAAAAACAATAAACAATTTGAATAATATAAACTCAGCGGATAAGCGATCGATTATCGCCTCACAGGCGGATTTCAGTTACCCACGCGTTGTTTATCGCCGGCAGTTCAAATTAATCGGCACTGGTCTCCGGAAATAAATCATAAATTATTATATGTAAATATTTTTCGTGCATTATTTGCTTTAATAAATTATTGATATTAACACATTTTATTTCAAAAACTATACTTATGCCCGTAATTTCTACACACAGATAATTTACCTAACGTTTATACCTACGAGTTTTACTTATAAAATTCAACTTACACGATAGATATCTAGGCACCAATAGATACATTTTTGTAGAAATTACGGACATTATAAGCACATAAGTTGAATAATTAAAAAGTATTGTCAAACTATTGCCACTAATTTCACAAACAAATGTTTATACTACTCACTATATATAGCACCATATCGTATAAACAGAAAAATCGTATTTTAAGTCATATGTTGACATTTCATTTGCTGACATATATTTTGATATCAAACAATTTGCTACTTTCAACATATGGTGTAAACGTCTAACATAATGGCTGTAAACATATACATATATGCTGATTCGACATATCGTTTAAAATAAGCTTAAGGCCCCAGAGAAAGTTTATGAAAAAACATCCAATATAAATTAAATAAAGACCAATTTAAAAAAACCAATGAAACCAAACCCAAAAAAAAAATTAATAAACCCAACCAATCTCAAGATGAAACAAAGCCCATAAGCCCTTGTTTATTTTTTTTATTCTTATTATTTCCTTGGGCCTTATTTCATAGTGCCGCTGGTAAGTTAGTTGAATTTTCAAAGGGTGAAGGCCCAAGTTATGGCCCAAAAGTCGCCAAATTATGGTCTGCGAAATTCAGAGTTCTTGAGACCGGATGGATTCAAATTTATTTATCACACTTCCAATAGTTCTCTCGGTAGGATGAGTATGAGAACCGTACAACGGGCGAAGCATGCGGTAGCTTGCCCGAACAGCACGCGCTGCTGAACGCTACACCTGTTCACGTTGACTTGGCAAAACTGACTGAATAAATGACAGCTAATTTGACAGATGTTCGCTAGCAATTATCAAAGTTCGGACTTCTCTATTGGAAGATCCTTCATATAATAAAACATAGAGTAATAAATAAGTAAATACATATGTATGTATATTTTTATAACAAAAAAAATTTACATTTACATTTCGTTCCAAACTATGAAACTTTGTTCAAGTCAAGAAAGCTTATCTATCAATGCTAATAAAATCTTAAAGTGCATTTGCATCATGTAGCGTTTTTAAATGTTCGTCTTTTATCGATTTCAATCAAATATTCTCTACTTGAGATGCCTTTTAAAGTGAACGAACGATACACGAGTAAATTTGTTTGTGTTTCTCTTGTGTTGACTGTCGTCTCCGTTGTGGGACGTCTGTCTGCCAGCTTATTCATGACGTTGATGTTAAAGACCAAAAATAGTAAAAATTAAATGTTTTCCAGTTTTTTTCCATTTCTTTTTTTTTTTTTTTTGTAAATAATCATTTATGTATTTCGCAGTGGACTGGGTGTGTGGATTTGCATACTAATTAAGAGTGCAAGAAAACAATCAAGTTTTCTTTTTTTTTTTTTTGAACTTCCAAAGGCTAAACAAGGCATATCAAGTAAATACTAAATGAAAGGAAGAATCGAATAAAAATTATATGAAAAGCTTTTGCTAGAAAAGGAAACAATTTTATTTCTTTTGTTTAACGAGCTTGCGAACATTTATGCACGAAATAGGGCCGCTTTTTGTTAAACTCTGTCTCTCTATTAACGTGGCTAAGAATAAATGCAAAAGTTTAGTATGCAACTGTGTTTGAGTGTGTGTGTGTGTGCGTGTGTGTGTGTGTGTTTGTGTCTGTATTTGTGTCTGGCTTTGTGTTTCTGTGTATTTTTTCCTGATTTAGCCGAACAAAGGATTGGGCGTTGTCTGTTGACTGGTGTGCGCTTTTAATATTTTGCAGTATTTCATATTACGGTTATAATAAATTTTAGTTGCAAGTCATAAAAAGTAAAAGTTTACAAAGTTGGTTTAGGCAAAAATTAAATTACAATATTTTTTTTAGAATTTTGATTTGAACTTACAAAATTTGGTTTAATTTATTTCTACGAAATGTTTTCCAGGGTGGAGTCTCATTTGATTTGTGGATAAATTATGTCTGCGGAGCTTTTGCGCTCGCTAAATTCTCACTAAGGAGATAAATACTTCTTAAATTTGATTTTATAACTTTTAAACTTTAGTTAGCTTTTTTTTTAATTATTCTTATTCCTGAGGAACCATATAAATTGCACTAAAATCAATTTAAGCTATTGCTTCAAATGATAAAGCATATTGAAATGTAGTTTAGCCCAGGGATACTTTTAAATTGATAAATTACTATGGCGTCATTAATCTTAATTTTAGGTTAAGTCGACTTAAGCATTAATAACTTCCCAGCAAAAAAGTTTGCTTACTAGAATGCAAAAAAGTGTATGTACTCTTCAGTCGTAAGTATATACAATTTGACTGAATAACCCATTATTTTTGTTTGAGAAGTTCAAAAAGTATGCGGTACCCTATATTTTTTGCCTACAAATATCCAAAAGTTAATAGATTACTGATTGCCTAAAATTATTCAAAATTTAATGGGTTATTTTGTGGATTACTTTTTACCTAAAATTGCTCAAAAATTATTTTTTGCTAATAAAAATAAATAGAATTTAGTTAAAAATTTTTCTCTATATAAACTTCATTATTAACTAGAAAGTACTACAATAAGTACTTTAACGTAATGATATAAATAAGTACCACTCATTACTTTGTAAGCCATTAAAGGAGTACTACCCATTACAAAATCTTGAAAAATTTTTGCTGGGTTCTTATTGCCACAGGTTTCAAAAGTAAGTCACTAAAAAATTAAATTAATTTATTCCAAAGCAATTGTGTTAATTTATTTTATTTTTTTTTCGTACAATAAAGAAATGTATACCAAAGTTTTCTTTTAATTGCATTAACGGGCAGTGTAGTTGCTTTATAATTTAGTATAGAAAGTTTTCAGTGGATGAATTTTCTTTTCTTTTTTGTTTTTTTTTTTTTTTTTGCTAGTGGAAATTTAAAGATCAGTTTTTTTAACTATTCTTCTAAGCAATTATTTCGTTTTAATTGGCTTATTAGTCAGCCGAGAAATGCATTACATTTCATACTACAAGTTTTATTTTATTTTAAAATTTTTATTTTTTGTTTAAAGAAATTTACAAACCGTAAAATTTAATGAATTTCATTTAACCCATTAACAGTTAACAAACTGCAATTAATTCAATTGTTTAGAGAGCTAGAGATAGGATAAAATTGTCCGAGATGCCAAGATATGCAGCACATTAAAATTCCTTCTATTATTTAAAGCAGCTACGTCCAAACACACATACACTGATATTTGCATTTGAGGTAAACAGTTTTGAAAGCTCTTAAATTTGTTTTTGTTTTAGTTAATTTTAATTATTGTTATTCGAACTTCATTTGTTTCTATATTTATGACTTGATCAGGCTAAATTTCGTATCGCTTTGTTTCTTTGCAAAGTAAGACCAAGAGCATTCCCAGCGGTAAAACTCAGAAGACCTTCTTGGTGCAGGCCTTATTAAAGGGCTCTTTTGCATAAACGATACGATACACATTCCACACTCCCTTCTATGAGAAGGGAGAAGAGAAGAAGTAACATGTTTTGTTTTGTTTTTTTACCAAAGCAAAAGCAAAATCCTTCCAGAATCAGTGATGCCAACTTTTTCGGCTCTAAAAGCACATCCAAATTAAAAAAAAAGCACTAAAAGGCGTAATTTTGAGATCTAGAAAGCGTAAAAAGCACTGACGTGAAAAACGAGTGAAGATTCAAACGAATAAAATTTAATAATGTTTAGTATTTTCTAAGCTAGTCTCTATTTCAGCAATAGTGTTTATTTGAAGAATGGGATGACGGAATCGCTGATGGGAAAGATGGAATTATCAATATCGTTGATTGAGCCAAGGGAATAATCTTAATATGGTTTATTATTCGCTCAGAAATTTGCAATTAACCCAGTAGAAAAATTCCCATGAAATAAAACAAAATAATGTTAGGTTTTATATGGACACAATATAATTTATTTCATGTAATGGACAATTACCTCTTCGTCTATTGGTGGATTAAACCGAAGTGAACAAAGTTCAGTATAACAAAAAAAAAAAGGGAAGTAGTATTTAGCACCGTTTCTTTTTGTTTGACGTATAGATTTAGGCATTATTAAGAACTGAGATAAATAGTTATGCAAATAAACACCTACATAACTATCGCATCAATTTTATAACACGTAGCTTTTGTATTGTTATTATTTTGAAGCACGGGATTACAGGGACATGTTTGTTAAGGCATGTTCGCCTTAAAAGTATCATCTTTAATAAAGTATATCAGACGAAAAAGGTATGCTTTATACTGAAAAAAAATAGATACACCAAGTTTTTATTAAAGTAATTTTAAGAAATACACAAATTTCTTAAAAGCACTACTTGGTGCTTTTCTTTAGTTTGGCACTAACGCTCAAAGTTTGGCATTTTGAGTCTTCAAAAAGCACTAAAAATAGTGCCAAAAGCACCAAGTTGGCATCGCTGTCCAGAATCTCTGGCGAAAGAAACAAGAACAGAAGGCCTGCTCCGCAATGACAACGCAAGTAAAAAATATATGAGTATGGAATGGAGCGAGCAGGCCTTCTACATCCAAAAGAAGGCATACAGAGGCCTTCTAGAAGGCATCCTTACTCCTTCTAGCTCCCGCTGGGTTGTTGTCTACTGTCTTGTTGTTGTGTATGTTGTATTCTCGTCGGTGTGAAAGCACAAAAGCTCTTTTGTAAATGTTTGCACATTGTACATATGGCTTGAACTGATTTAAGCATATATTAAGCATAAATGATCAAACAGAATTGCGTCGTGAACACATTTTCCATACAAATTGATACAAAATGCAATTAACAACTTCAATTGAAAATAAAGCCAAAAATCAATTAAAAATATATTTAAGTCAATTAAACTTTTGTTTAAAAATAAAATATTCCTGCAATAAACAAGTTTAATTGAAAATAAAACTAAAATTCAATTAAAAATGTTTTTAAGTCAATTACACTTTTAACCAATAAAATGGCTACTAAGCAGCTTCAAAAAAATTTAATACGCCTCATTTAACACCAGAGGCGCTGCAACACTGCATTATAAAAAATAAAAATAAATAAAACGTGCAAAAAGCAGAGTCCTTCATCACCTGCCTTCTCTATCACTATCCCTTTCCTAAAGAAGGTAACATCTAGTAATAAAGGGTGTTTTTTATTGAGGTATAGAACTTTAAGTTGGCATCACTTTTTTAACTGGCGGCCATTTTGTCAGCTGTCAAGTGATTAATATTTAGTTTGGTTTGCCATTTCATCATGAACAGGTTGACAAAAGAACAACGCTTGCAAATCGTGCAAATTTATTTCGAAAATAATGGTTCAGTTCGCGAAGTTTACCGCAAGCTCCGTCCATTTTATGGTCGACATAATCGTCCATCAGAGCAATTAATTCGGTTAACCATGGATCGTTTTCGCACTACGTTTACTCTATGTGATAATACGCATCCGCAGAGACTTCGAACAGTGCGCACCGATGCAAAGTGTTGAAGAGGACCCTAATGAATCGATTCGCCACCGTGCACAGCAATTGGAGCTTTGTCCATCAACTTTATGGAAGATTTTGAAGATTTTTAATGTGGATGAGTTGTGGTTCCAAGAAGACGGCGCTACATGCCACACAGCGCACGTCACAATCGATTTATTGAAGGAAACATTCGTTGAGCGCATAATTTCGCGGAATGGACCTGTCAATTGGCCACCAAGATCGTGTGATTTGACACCATTGGATTATTTTCTTTGGGGATATGTGAAGTCGCTCGTCTACGCCAACAAACCAGAAACGTTAGGGGACTTGGAAGCCAACATTCGTGGCGTTATTGCCAACATACGGCCCCATATGCTCGAAAAAGTGGTTGAAAATTGGACCTGTAGAATTGGCTTTATTCGAGCCAGCCGCGGCGGCCACATGCCCGAAATCATATTTAAACATTAATGGCATAAAATTATCCTTCCAATAAAGCCAAATTGATGGACATTAAAACGATTTTCTTGTGTTTTATTTCAATTCGAAGTTCTATACCTCTAAAAAAACACCCTTTAGTATGAGTGTTACTTCTCTTTAAAAAAAAAGATATACATATGTATTTATTTTTGCTCTCGACAGTTACCAAGGGTTAATGCGTTCAAATTTTAAGCGGACAGTTCTATATATACTCTTTCCTTAATTGCAGATAAACTAACTTTTACAAAAAATGTTATATGTATTTATATCAACTCCGTTACAGATTTTATTCAATTTTGTTTTTTTTTTCTTTTTCTATAATTGTGATGCATTTTTCAGTGACACCATCTCGGTGTCGCCGCATACAACAGACAAGCTGATGTTAAAATATTTCTAATCGTGTATCAAATGGGTTAGACAGCTGTAGCATCTCCTTTCAATTTATTTCGATTGGTGTATGTATGTATGTAAGATTTAATTTTTAATTTCTTTGTTGGTTTAAAAAGCAGGTTTAACTTTTACATTGAATTTAATTGTCTTAATTAACATGTCATCAAATGTTAATTTTATTTTAACAATTTTTTTCATCACATTTTAAAACAATTAGTTTTTGTTTAAGTAGCAAACATTAAGCCACAGAAAATCAGTTTAAAATGATACATATTTGTTTTTAAACTATTAAAGCATTTAGTTAGTCTGGTGATAGAAACTCTATTTTTTCACCTAAAACTAATTTTCTTTCAATTGCTTTATATAGAGATCAGCAGACATTTATTTTTTCTTTTCATCTTAATTCAAAGGCGATTATTTTTACAATAGTTTAACAAAACAACACAATATATACCAAAAAAAAAAAAGTTGCAAATAAACCGCAAGTTTTGCATTGTTTTCATGGCTGTCAGTCAGTCAATCAGCCAACCATTAAAAAATCTGAAAAAAATAACGTGAATAGAAAATATAAGTATTTCTTGAAAAATGTGCAAAATGCCATAGTTAATGATAAAATTTTCGACTTAGCTCAAAACAAAAAAAATAAAGGTTAATGGTGAAAACAGACAGAAATTTAGTCTGTTTTTTTTTTCCTCCGGATCAATGAGAAAAATTAAGGTTGCGAAGTGGTACTATGTATCTACGTCTGTCTATGCAATGCATCAAACTTTATAATGAAAGTTTTAAGCGAAATAAAAATGTAACACTTTGTCTTGTTGGAGTGAAAAACTTTTGAAATTATTTCGTTCCTTATAGGACGTATTTACTTATCGCTCATTTACTTCAATAGTGTCATAACTCAAAACATGAGTTTTTTTAGTTAATAATGCAGAATAATGCGGCATTTGGTATTTTATCTTGCATAAAAAGTTCATATACATATATAAATAGATTGTACCATCACCTCCTGAGAGAAGAATATTTTTTCATGTCTTCATTGAGTTGTTAGCAGATTGAAAACTTAGAACGCGTTTTCAGCAAAACTTTTTATTTTGAGTTGTGACACTATTGAAGTAAATGATCAATGAAATCAAGTTATCATTAAATTTTAGAGTTCTTAATATCTTACTCAGAAATAATTTATTTTATTATTATTTAAGGACAGTTGTAAATTATTATAAAAAACATTAGCAGAACGGAACAACATGCTCGACACACCTTACTTTACTGTGTGCGGTGGTCAGGGTTGTACGATTTTCCGACACATTTGGCCAAATTGATTTTTTTAAAAATCGCCCAAAGTCGCCAAAATCAATTTTATGTAGTTTTTCTTGATATATATTTAATAATAATAATATCTGACACAGTGTGGTGTCAGTTTCTGTAAACTCTCTATATACACCTATCCCCCGATTTACACGATACTTTTTTTACACGATTTTACTTTTACACTATTATTTTGGTTTTCGTGTAAATTGAGAGATTTATAAAATACCACGATTTACACGATTTTTTTTGTGTTTTATTGAATATTTTTGAATATTTTATGACTTACATTACATTTTGTTTTTGTTTTTATGAATAGCATTTATTTTGTTTAATGAATAAAGGTTTATTTTTATGTGTTTTGAGTAAACGCTTCTGATATTTTAAAAACTAAGTTGAAATACAAATATAATTTCTTAATAAAATTAATTTTTACGCGATTCTGTCTTTATTTTCGATTTACACGATTTTTTTGTGTAATGAAAGCTCAAATTTTGATTCGCTGAGAAACTAGGATATGTACATAGATGCAATATGCCTTAGTATATTTAGCTATTCGCTGGACAAGGAGGGTTTGGTTACATTAAGCGTATTTGCAGAAAGTCTGAAAATCAGTATGAAATGCTTACAATATTTAACTAGACATATTTGCACATATAGTAGAGAGTTGTCTAATGCGTATTATGCCAATTTTTTTTAATTTTTTCGATTTTGTTTTTCTAAATTCTATTTAAGAATTTATATTTTTACAAGTATAAAATGAAATGTTACCAACTTGGCACCGAAGTTTTTTTTTTGCGAAGTTTTTCTCATATACAAAATATAAAATATTTCGGCGTCGAAAATCCAAAAGTCCAAATCAAAATCCAGTTTTTGATTGGTTATGATTCGTTAGGTTAACTTACATGCCTCCACCAATTTTTAGATTTCTGCTACCAGAAATAACGCTTTTAAGTCCATAATTAAAAATGACATCAAGCAACTCTCTGATGAATTTTGTTTCATTCTTAAATGTTCATTTAAGGAACTGTATCAGGAACTGCTGTATGATTTCCTGTCCGAAAAACCACGAGCGGAAAGCGTTATTAAAATGCGTGAAGCTTGCAATTAACAAGTAGTAATTAAAAAAAATTAAAAAAACCCCACTGCGACCAACTTGGAACCGTTAAATATCCTAAATGGTCATTCGAAATCAAAAATCATAAAAACCTAGCCTCGTGTATTAACTTAGATTCTGTAAAATTTTAATGATAATTATCATTATAATCGGACTATTCTGTCAAAAGTTATGAGCAAAAATGTACTTAACACAATTTGTCAATTTGTTAAAAAAACCTCCATTTTTAAATGTTTTAAGTACACTTAGCATGATTTAGTTTGAAATTAAGTAGTAAAAAAAAATTAATTTAAAGTTTTCTCCAAACTAAAACATGCTATATGTACTTAGATGACCATTAGAAGGACCACCAGAAGGATGCCAAGTCTACTTACAGGACTATACAATAGATTTGTGTACAATCTTATATGATTATATGATTAAAAAAAGTCTCAAGTTTCTATATCATAACATTCCGGAGATATCATCAATAAACTTTGAAGGCGTTTATCTCAGAACTGGCTTTTTTGACTTAGCATGTTTTAGAATGGAGCCGTTGATATATACATATGTATGTATGTATGTACATTAGGGTGGCCGTTATTTTTTTTTATTTCGTCTACTCTCACCCCCCAAATCAGTTCAGTTTTATGTAAAAAAAAAATACAAAAAAATGTCATACCGATAAGTTGTGTTTTAGGGGGGCCCTCAAAGTTGGCCCTCAAATTCAAATATTCAATGTAATTTTTTTTTTCTTTTGTTAAGTTTTCTTTTGACTATATGTATGTATATGTATGAAATAATTTAAGATATATAAGCTCTTATTTTACATGCTTAAAATAAAAAATTTCCATATAAATAAAATTTTGTTACATAAAATTTATGGTATTTTGTTGGTTATTTTCCTAATTATTTCCTAAAATATTAAATTTAGCAAAAAACTTTCTTTGAGACTAATGTTGTTGACTTAAAGGGCTAAAATATTGCCATATGTCACATGCTTGTAAAATGATTTTTTAAAAAGATAGTCATATGCAAAAAATTACATTGAAAAATGGGCTTGAAGGCCAACTTTGAGGGCCGGACGCACGCCCTAAAACGCAACTTATCGCTATGAAATTTTTTTGTACTTTTTTTACATAAAATTTAACCGATTTAGGGGGTGAGAGTAGAAGAAATCGGAAAAAAATTTTCTCCATACAACTAACGGCCACTCAAATGTACATATCGTCAGCTAAAATGCAAAAAGGCGTAACTAACAAATAATTCAAAATCGAGTTTTTGATTGATTATTATGAATGCCATTAAACTACATGTCTTGACAAAATATTACACTTCTGCGATCAAAAATTACTCTTTGATTAACAAATAACAAGGGGACTTAACTACACGTTTGTTCAGTTTTTTGTTTCTCCTGTAAAATTGTATTTTTGTTAGTTACGCCTTTTTGCATTTTAGCTAACGATATGTACATATGTATGTACTTATTCTGCATTTCGATAACGCTAATAGCAACTCATCAAAAGATCCGATCCATAATTAAATTCGTACCTTAATACTATAAGAAGTGCAATAAAAAATTTTAAAATAATTAAATATTTAAAACTAACCAAAATTGAAACATTCTAATTCATGTTTGAATCATTTAATATCATGTATTAAAAATCTATCAAAAAGGTGATTAGAAAACTAATTTGCAAATACATGATTTTTTTTTAACTAAGGAAATGGTTTAATCAAAATCAAGCGAAATTTCAATTAAAGTTTCTGGAAACCAATTTAATTTACAAACATTAAAAAATACTATAGTTTAAATTGAACTATCGACAAGATCAGCCAAATTTGAGAAAGCAAATGTTGTTAATCTAATTGCAACTACGAATTGTATGTATGCATGTATTATTGTCTGTTGTGTAAAATAATTTAAAGTCATGTGGCACAAAGAAAAAAGAAATTCTTAGAAATGCGATTTTCTTCTTTCTTATTTTGAACATCTTACGGGCTGGAAATTATTGGACAAGCAAAAAATTATCTACAATTACATGATATTAAGATTGAAAAACATGTTCAACTACAACAGCTTGAAATTTAAAATAAGTTTATTCCACTTAAATTGTTGTTACTCTTATTTTAAGAATCTTTAGCGCATATCATGTCAAATGAAGTTGGCACAACATGGGCGTGTATGCCACTTAAAACTTACAAAACAAATTGATTAAATTTAATAAAGTTAAAGATGTAAAATTTTTAAGATTTTGTTTGTTTGTTTGTTTGTTTTATTTTTGAGATTGCAGTTGCTAAGAGAGGAGTTTTTTTAAGACAACAACTTAAATATACGGCTTTCCGAGATAAAAGTCACACTTAATAAAAATAATTTACTTACAAACATAAAATAGATACTCGTATAAAAGAAAAGAAAACAAATTAATAAAGAAAATCAAATTAATGTTTCGAAATTCATGATTATTGCAACGCAATACAATTTTTAAATGTTGCTCATCATATTAAGTTGTCCACTTAACTTCAGCCACAATAAATACTCGTAGTCGGGGCAACAATATAAATTAATCTTTTGAACATTTGGTGTGCTCAGGCAACAATTGCCGCCGTTGATGTTGATGATTATAATGGTTGGTGATAAAGTAAATTTTCTCCCCTATCTAAATGACAACGATCATTCAACATTTGTGCTTTTTTTTTTCTTCAACTTCTTAAGCATCCGTGTATCTACAAGATACAGTTTCACACTTTTCAATTGTAACTATTCAATTGTACTCCGTGCATGTGCGAAGTAATAAGTTGTTTGGCGTTATTTCTTGAGCATTTTATAATTAGGCTTTTTCTTAAATATTAAAAAAAACGTTTGTTATTTTTTTTAAATGCCACTACATCAACAGTGATGATGTTCAGTAACGACTGCAACTGTTCACTTTTTGCACTTTAAGTTTTTTATGTATTTATCAAAGCAGACTTTTAAAGGAACCATTTCAAGCTTTGTACCACTTTTAGACATCAATCCATTAATAGTGCATTTACAGCTGAGTAAAATCTAATATATACAAGATTTTGCAGAATAAATCTAGTTGAATTTGATTAGATTTGCCATACTAATCAAAATTTAGTTCAAGTCTTGATTTGCCAAAATCTCTCCAAATCATGTTATTCAATTAGTCCTAGTTTACACTATGCAAGTCTTACTGCTAAGCTGAGTAGTTTGTTAGGAGAGAACAGAAACGTTTCTTTTCCCCTCGTCTCTCTCCTAACAAAATAATCAGCTTAGCAATAAGACTTGCATAGTGTAAACTAGGACTTATGATTTTCTGTATATTAATTTAAAAAATACACAAAGCAATACTGAGCCCAATATGCAGCAGTTAAAAGTCAAACTTGATATAAAATAAAATATTTTCTGTTTACTCGAATAACGTTATTTTTCAACTACAAGGCAATTCGCGTTGTTCGAACTGCTGGGCTCAAACCATGGCCAGACCCAGTCATATCAACAGCAAGGATTTTTCTGATATGCTAATCTGTATCGCAGCATCCTCCCTCGTAGATATTTTTTAGCAATTAATCCTCGGCTATAAAAGTTAACAACTCGCCCACACAATAGCAGAGTTGTAAAAACGAAATATGAAATTAAGATTATCTTCTCTCTGAATTCGAATTTAAGTTTTTATTTGTTTTAAATGAAATAAAGATTTGGGTATATATGTTTTTCGGTTGGTTTCTGGTTTGCTGCAGACATAATGTATTTTGAATATACTGTGCCGCAAACCAGAAACCAACCAACGATGTATGTAAGCATTTATGCCATAAAAATCTTTTAAGACAATTTTCTGCATTTTACTTAATTTTTAATTCCCCGCCTCTAATAAAACATAAATTAATTTTTGTTTTATGAACGAAGAAAAGAGATGCTACATTTCCAGCTCTGCTTACAAAATTAATAAAGAGTTTATGTTTAGAGTTTTATTACTTAAAAATAAATAAAATATCATCTTAATCATATTAATCTCGCTTTGCCAATACGCAATTGCGGTGAAATTTTGTCATAGACTTTCCTTTTATAGAATTATTTTTTAAATATTCATGTACCTGTTTTATATGCGCAACTTATGTATAAATTATTAAGGCATTATGCTACTTTGCAGCTTACAAGAATATTTTATAAATATATTTAAGAAATTTAAATATTAGAAATAAATTGTGCACAACTTTGTGAAGGCCTTAATTAATTCTAGAAAAAAAACGTTATTTTAGAAATTAATAACAATCAGTTCATTAAAGCCGCAAGTCAATCATTTGTTTTGTAATATTGAGGGAAAAAACCTGAAAACCTCAGAAATAAATTCAATATTAGCATAAAGATATCATATTTTAATTTAATATAGGTTACAAAAAAAATCGGCTGACAACTTGTACTGAATACATCTGCATAGGAACAACACTTGAAAAAAAACTACAGCTGGTAGAAAGACAACCGTATAATTAAATAAAAGAATGTAGAATAACCTACGAAATACACTTTTAAAAAATTCTCCACATTGTTATAAGCACAGAAGAGTTGTTGGCCGCCACTGTCCCAGTGTGACATTCGATAGAAATTGTAAATATTAAAAATTGCAAATGTAAAAAAACAACTTTGCGGTTGTGTCATGCGCACTCATTATGATTTGTATTCTATGTTCCATATTCGCTGGCTATCGAATATCCAATACCGAATGTCACATTCATATTATGAGATGGTAGCACCATCGAAATTTCGTTCATAATAGAATTTTTTATAGCACAGAATATTGCTTTCGATGCTGCACTATGGAATGAAAAATTGTTAGGAATATAAGGGTTTTTTTATTTTTTTTACAAAAGTCTTCCAATAGGGACCTCCGACCTTTGCAAACGGTAAAATAGTTCTATGAAAATTAATGTTCAGTTCAGGCATCGTTTCGCGCCCATTTTACGGCCGCTATAACCATTCTATTGAGATAAATGTAAGTCTACTGGTTCAAAAACAAATTCAAAAAAGGTAATCGGATTTGGAATTAAGCATTTTGGGTGGAAGTTATTCCCTACTGGATTACCAACTTTATGATTTTAACAAGGCGTGAGACTAAAATAATCGATGCTTGATAAGTATTTACTTTTTTTAATTGGCAACATGTTTGCGTAAAAGAATCATTCTCCTCTTTTATCAACTTGTACATCCCTTTTTTTTAATTTTATGTAATGTCATTTGTAAGCGAGTAATGAAATTTGGCAATCAGAAAAGTAAGTCATTATATAACAAGTAGTTCTGACGGTAATGTGTAATTTTTTGGTGGACTCGTTCAACGGCGAAACTCAAGATTTAGCCAGCGGGATAACTCAGAAGACTTTCTTATTAAAGGCTCGCTTAGGAATTTTTTTAATTAAATTTCAATTCTTATCTAACTGCTAAAGAATGCTTTATAGAAGGGCTAGACTCCTTCGCATAAAAGATAAGATACACATTCCCCTTTCACTTCTATGGGAAGGGAGAAGAGAAGGAGTAACATGTTTTTTGTTTTGTTCTTTGACAAAAGCAAAATCCATTAATTTGAATGACAATGACAACGCGCGTAAAACAGATAAGAGTATGGAATAGAGAATGGGCCTTGTACATCCAAAAGAAGGATTAAAGAGGTTGTCTGGAAGACATTCTTACACCTTCTTTTTTCCGCTGGGTACCGAAATCATTGTCGCTGTCTGCGAAAGTGTGTAGATTATTCGAGGCAGTCGATCCCAAGAACTGTCTCTCTCTCTCTCTCTCTGCTTTTCCGAAAGTACAACTTGGTGAATTTTTGCGCGCTGAAGGTAAACGACCATTGACAACAACGTGTGTTGTCGAAATGGGCCCCGGAGAAGCTATAAACTGACCCTAATTTTTATCACACAGTGATTAGCGATTAGCCCCATTCCTGGGTACGTTAACAAACAAAATTGTCTAATTTGGGACAAACCCCAATCAACATTAGACCAAGAATCCGAAAAGGGTACTATGTGGCGTGGATTTTACTTTAAGAATTACGTATGACAGGCCATCACTATATGTCTATGATTGCCAACTTCTTTTGGCCAAAACTGCTAAACATGGACACCAACGATATATGGACGGATCTACATGCCACACAGCTCATGACACACTGAATATATTGAACGAGCGATTTGAGGGCCTGGTCATCTCCCGTGGATATGATGTGAACTGGCCACCGAGATCATGCGATTAGATCCTGTCAATCGTTTTTTATGTAGAGTTTCCTTAACTCGAATCTCTATGCAAATAAGCCACTGCAGCCCTCAAAGTCAACATAACTCATGCCATCGGTCAAATAAGGCCTGATTTATACGCTAAAGTCATGAAGAATTAAACATTTCGAATGCGCGCCATATATTCGACACATAATGGAATCAATAGGCCTTTCAAACGAATAAGTGACATCTCACACATACTTTGTTTTATTTAAATTTGAAAATATGAAATGATTAAAGACCCTTGATCTTTGGAAGTTATCATAAGATATGGGTGCAATTATTTATCAAGTTTTCTCTGTCATTGGATTACATATCAAGTAGGTACTTGATGTACTAAATTAAGGATGCTAACAACATTTTTCTCTGCGGCCTGTTCCACGATTTCGACAGAAAACGTTCGATCGATTACTTAAATTGAAAACAAAAACTAATTTTCTTATTTGATTGTTGCTTTCAATACGAGTTGCCCGTAGAACATTTTCTGTCCACATCGTGATTCCACTGTAAACGCGAAATAATATTTTGCTGTCAGCACGTCTTTGCTGCCAAGACTATCACTTACATACAAGTATTTATAATCTCTTTTTAATAATATTTTTATTAGTCTTGATACAAAAACTGATTGTTGAGCAGAAATTTCCTTGGTTACAGAAAATAAAGGTGTAATAAAAAAAATTATCTTCGGTGTCACGTATTTCTCTAATGTAATCTAAGCTTTAATAATATAATTTTCACTATATTTTGTTTAGCTAAATTTTCCATCCGCAAGAAAAATAAAAATATAATCGCGTAAAAATTATGAAGTATTTTTGCAAGATTTAAGATTTTTTATTTTTGTTATGAAAAAAAAAACGTCAAACATCAAACATCAAACAACAAAACACCGGGCTTCATTTAGTGGGTCAGTAAACTTTGCAACTTTTAAGAAAATAAAAAATAAGGCAAAACAAAATCGAACACGTGAATCGGAATTTTTAACCAAATGCCTTTTCAGAATTTATTAAAATGAAAACACACAACAAACATAATGATTAACTCTAAATAACTCTTTTTAATATAAAAGTTGATATTTGGGTTTCTGCGTGAAAAATTACTCGTAATCCAGATAACTTATTTATTAAATGGCTAAAGAAATTTAAACAAAAGAAATGAAGAGATAGATGCTTCGAAAGTAAATTCAAAATAAAACAAACACTGCACAGTGGGATAGAGTCGGCATATTTTGTGATTAAATTCGAATTCCTAAGGGATAAGGACTTCATGCACTCAAAAAAAGGTATTTTAGGCGCTTAAAATATGACATCAAAAAAGCAAAATATGCTATAAAAACAATAAAATATGCACATATTTTAAACATTTTCCCCCATATTCATAAAATTTAAAATGAATTTGAAATTAAATTTATTTATTAAAATGGATTTCAAATTCATTTTATTTTTTGTATGAATATGGGGGTTTATGTTCAAAAGTTTTCAGTTTACATACAACTAAATAAACCATTACAATGAATTGAATACTAGCTACGAGTATTAGACTTGTTTTTTAAATCCATTTATCATTTTTAAAAACAATATAAATTTTCAGCAGAATTTTTTCACTACTTTCGACTTTAATAGCACACAATTTCCTCTTGAAATCACCAAAATGACAATTTCAATTAAATTCGGTACGTGTGTGTGCGTGCATAATTGTTCTACAATTCTACAACAATTCAAGCGAATTAGTTTGCTAAAAATCTATTTTATATTAATAATTTGTCAACAATATATTTTGAAATTTGAATTTTTGACAAAATATGACACAAAACCATGCGATTTTATACCAAAATATGAGACAAAATATGCATTTATGACCAAAATATGCATTTTCAGCAAAATATGCAATGATATGCACTAACAAATCGATGCCATTTTTACGCAAATTCATTGTTAAAAAATAAATATTTCATATCCTTAAAAATAGTTCATAAAAATACACCAAAAAATTCTCACATTTAAGGAATTGTTTACTGACTTAAAGGAATTATTTTTTGTTTTAAATCAAAAAATAAGCATTAGAAAATTACTTACTCCTGATTAGTTCAAAAAATTTTACTTGCTTAAAAGATGTAAAAAGATATCCTACATTTCTCCTAAGTTCTCTACAAAACATAAACTTGTACGCTTCCTGATCTGATTTCTTTACAAAATATTTCCAATCTGTCCCACTGCATACTGTTTATGTGAAGTTGAAAAGTGAAAAATCAAAAAAAAAAAAACAAATAAATTATAAAACCGTTAAAACAATTTAATTTAAATAAAAAATTAGAAGAAATATTTCTAATCAAAAGATTTTGCATCTTTCGAATTATATACATACATACTAGAGATGGGCGCGTGTCGTGTTTATTTCGTGGCACGAATAGCACGACCCAACACGAAGTGTTCGTGACAAAAAATCTCATATCGTGCGTGCTCGGGACGTTTCGTGTTGAACAAAATTGACACGAAAAATACGAAACAATTTTAGATATAAAATATGTATGAATGAATTTCCAGTAAAGAAAAAATTTAATATTTTGTATCGTCAAACACACAACACCAGGGGGGTTATTATGTAATTCGATTCGAAACGAAAACTGTTCGGATTTGCATGTTATTAACATTGCAATTCGAACGCATTTCCGTTCGATTCGGATTACATAATAACCCCCCAGCATATTTGTTGATATTGTCTGGACCTCTAAAGCTTAAAGTTCTGTACTTAAACTGAAGGTATGAGCTGCGGTGGCAGATAGTATCAGCTGGCAGTTCCAACTTGGTACCATATTTTGAAAAGCGACTCTTGAAAAAAATCAATTAAATTTTTTGATTTTCAAATACCATACGAATAATATTTCGTGCGTGTTGTGCAGTATCGTGTTGGCAAAATCTTTCGCGTGTGTATTTCGTACGTGTTGAGAGTCTTGGTATACCTGTGCGTGTCGTGTTGGAAAAATTCGACACGCGCCCATCTCTAATACATACATATGTACAAACATATTTAATAAGTATATAATCAAAATTTGTATTAAGAATTTAGAACAAAACAATTTTATAAACACAATGTAGCGGTTACGGCCAATTGACTACATTAACAATCTTATTGTCCCTGGTTATTAAATATGGCAAAATTTTAATATGGCTCCTCGTATTTCTTCTCACAATTTTAAGTACTACTTGAGGCAAACTGCCAAATACACACATTTATTCGTTTGTACTTACTTGTACTTTGCAATAAAAATTTGTCTAACCGCAACTATTTTGAAAGTCTTTTGTAAAAAATTTTTTATAGTCAAATATTAAAGCAAAAAAGTTTTTTAACCTGCAATTTCATTTCTTTTTTTTATTATTATTAAGTATTCGTGTTTAGTTACGCCTCTTAAACAGTTTTCAGTGTTTAACAAAAAATAATAATAAAACATGGCTTGAAGTCTTAGAAAGAAAAAAAAAATATCCGCTACTCCAACATTTTGTTTCTCTGTGTTTTTTTTTCGCAGCGATACCCTGTCGAAATATTTAGATAAGCAGATGCGAACGGAGATTGTCTTTCAATAACTAAGACTTTAACGAATGAAAGCCACAAAATTTATTTATTAATGATTGCTGGTTTACAATTGTACATATTTTCCTTTGTTCAGTCATTTCAATTGACTTTGAGTTCAAATCGGTTCAGTTTCAGTCAGTTATTTTTTTTAAAGCTGTTTTCAATACATACGATACTAAAGTATAATTTCCTCCGAAAGGAAAATCCAATTTCTTTTTTTTTTTTTGCGATCAAACTTTGTTGAAATAATTGTGGCAATTTTAGATACTTGGAAAAAAAGACTGTCTGTGAAAGGAAAGCATAAATAATTGACAGCTTTTTTGCCTTTAATATTAATAATATCTAATAATGAATGCTATTTATTAAATTGCAAAGGATGGTTGGTAATAAGTTAAATGTTAACCCACATATATATTTTTCAAACTAACTGGATTTTAATCCAGAAGATGCTGCCTGGGATTATAACTAAACTCTTTGGTTGCACGAAATAGTCAAGACGTGGATGTATGTATGTATTGTACAGGTACATAATTATGTGTGTGTGTGAGTGATTATAAACGTGTTGAAAGTAGCTACTTAGTCTACATATTATAATATTAAGTGGTTGTAACGAATCGAAAAGATTTTTTTTTTTTTTGTATTAATAAGAAAGCATAATTTGCGTTACCAAACAACAATTTAAAAACTTTTTAATTTTTTTTTATAAGGTCTTCCAACAGTTATTCAGGAACTTTGCCAGGTGATAGCGGCCATATTGTTGATGCTGCTTCATCTGTCGAATAGGCTATCATAATCGCCTTACCCAGAGAATAAATTTCAGTCTAGTGTTTCAGTAAACAATCACCCAAAGGCAATACATTGACGAAATATAAGATCTGCCAAAAACATCGATTACACTGTGTGACAAAAATAAATAAATTTATGATTTGATTAGGCTAAAACTCGTATCGCTTTGTAAGCCAAAATTACATGTAATAATTATTAATGAACAAATAACACCAAAGTTAATTGTAAATATTCTGACAAACACTTAATAGAACGGAACAACTAGTTGTTTTCGAAGGCCACTACTACACCTTCCTCATCAGCGTTCTTTTGCGTTTGGTCCACTGTCACAGAATACACAGAAGTGAAGAAAGTGACAGGTAAAATAAGCTCCAATCAGGTTTTTAAAATTCGTGGAAAAAAGAGAAAAGTATAGTGTATTTGATACTGTAGTGTATTACTACTTACCAATTAACACAGCTAATAAAAAGCGTTGTAATTTTATTGCACTAGAAAGAAGAATCAAAATAAAAATGCCGACAAAATTTGAGGAAAAACGAGACAAACAGAAAAATACCATTATCTTCCGTCTCGTGACACTTCTGTATGTTTTGTGTCATTATGTGTGGTGTCAGTTTGTGTTGATTTATATACTCAGCCAACATTGCAAATGGAATATGTGAATTGTTTTGATTCATCGTATTAAATTTTGCTGAAAGTTTTTATAATGAAAGCTCAATTTTACCATCTCTAAATTTACAACAGTCTTGCCATTGTCATTTGTTATTTACTAATTATGCACATGTTAGTTAATTTACTTATAAAAATAAAATCATAAATATAGAAACAAATGATGTTTGAACAATAATAATAAAACTACTAAAAAAAATAAATGAAATCGAAATACCAGGGACGTGTTACTATTTTTCTGATAGGCACTATCGAGCATAACCACAATTTGTACTTGAAATTTTCCAAACACCCCAAAAATCTTGAGTTACGGGTAAATAAACCGGCACTTTTCAACCTCTAACTAGGTTGAACATCAACCGATTTTAAATTTATAAATGGATTTCGAAAGAAGAGACTAAGACCTTTCAATCCATATTTATTTATAACTGACATCATTTTGAAAAATGAGTTAAGTCTACTATTAGACTTTATGAGTCATAATAGACAATGTCCACAATTTTTATGACTGTAAACATTACTGTCGAGCCTATAACAGTAAAAATATTTAAGACGTTTCCATAAGAACACATGTAGAAAACAATCATAAAAGCTCCTCTCCTGTAAAATTTACAAAATGTCAATTAGGTCAGTTAGTTAAAACAGCGACGATATGTGTGTAATTTTTGACAAGATTTGATTTTTTTCCGGTTTTTTTTTTTGTCACTTTTCTACTTTGGAATCGTTCTTACTCAGTATTTTTGTACTGGGACCATACTGTTTATGACTTTATTTATCAAATACAACTGATTAAGAGTAATTCCCAAGTTTGTGTTAAAAAATTCCTTAGAAATTGACTGAGTTATTAAAAATTTTATTAGAAAACTTCTTGTTAAAAACTACTGACATGCTGTATTTCACGTTCTATTTATACAGTTTCTATGTATTTAAGCTTTCAGAATAATTAAAGTATAATTTTACAAAACATAGATCAACATTTAGTACAAAATTGGTACAACAGTGGTCGCCAAACTTTTTTTCTTGTGAACCACATTTTTCTGAAATTTACTAAAACAAAACATATATGGTTTGAAAGGTTTTAGTATCTTCTTTCTAAATCTAAGTCTAAATAAATTTAAAATCGGTAGATATTTAAGTTAGTTAGAGGTTGATAAGTGCATACGGATACGAAAAACCGGGTTTTTATCCGTAACTCAAGATTTTGAGGGTGTTTGGAAAATTTCTAATACAAGGGGCAGGCAATTCGATACGACTTGTAATCTAAAAATATTTCAATAGAGTTTATATGCAGTAACACGCCACGGGTATTTTTTTTGTCACGCAGTGTTATGTAAATCTTTGGGCTTATTTCCTTTACTTAACGGTTTTCAATCGAAGACACCAAAACGAAAAACATATAAATAGCAAACCTAAACAGAAAATATACAAGATAAAATATAAAATAAAAATAAGAATCATTGATCAAGTGGCATGCAAGAAGAAGAACATACGAGTGGAACGACGTAACGTTATTATTTTGCTTTTTATGGCATAAAGTGCACACCACATCTAATAGCTTGTTATACAACTTTCGTAGTCGCATCTTGTAAATTTCAAAAATGTTAAATAAAATAAAATGTTGAAATGTCTTAAACAGAGAAAGGAGTAAAATACGCAGTAGCAGCGGCAGCAGCAGCAGCAGCAACAACAGAAATAGTAGCGAGCGATCTAATTGAAACTGGATCAACAAGATCTCGAATGAAAATGCAGTTAATGACTGTTTGTTGCACATTTATTTACTCTGTGGTATGAGTGCTTCAATGATTTTGCTTGCTTTCTTGCTTGCAGCGCTCTTAAACTTGTTTATAGTTATCAGCACTTTAAATTCAAGTGTTATTTTATTTTTCTATTTTATTTTATGTTTTGTGATTGCGTTATGTGACACACAATCAGATCATCAGATCATTAATAAATTTCTTGCATTTTATTTTACAATAATAATAATAATGATGAATATAATGCCAGCACAATACCTAGATTGGAATGTTTGTACCCTTCTGCACAAACGAGAACCAACAACTATTTACTTGCTCTCCCGCACCTTTTATTTGAAAAAATAATTGAAAAGGGAATACCTAGTTGGCATTTGATCACAAATTCGATAAGAAATTCAAGAGAACTTCACTTGTTAATAGTCTTGTGAAAAGAATACGAGTTTTTTTGTCAAAAGTGAAAACGAAAAAAGCTAAAAATTTGAAATCGTCCATTTAAAAATCGTTTTCATCTAAAATCGGATGCAAGAACACATACTATTAATTTTTATTTTCTAAAGCCAAAACACATACAATAATCTCTAATCAGAAAAATGTCATGCAATATACATATTTGGGTTGAGATTGGAGTTTAATTTACAGGGGAGCCGCAAATGTGCAATTGCATGTTTTGTCTGGTGTAACGTATTAATATAAGATTTTATTTATTTTATTTATTTATTCGTTTCAGAACTTTTTATGAATTTTAGCATTGATTTGTTGGTGCATATTTTTGCATATTTTACCCTTTAAAGCATATTTTTGCATATTTCATTCTAACACGCATATTTTTAGAAATTTTGCAATTTTTATACGAGTATATTATAGCATTTTTTTTTAATTTTAATATACATACTTGGTCAAATATGTCGAATTTTTGATTTTTATTTTTCGCCCTCTATTTCTCATTTCCAATGTTCTGCGCATGTAGTGCATAGTGTATACATTTGCCGTATTTATTACGCCATACTATATGAGTTGTTACTAAAACCAATCACTCCACAATTATCAAAAAAATTATGGGATGCTAATTTTAATAAAAAATTAGTTTTTGCTTTTTGTGACGGACATTGCCCCGTTTATGTCAGTAAGAAGTTGAAAGAACATTTTTAATGTATAAAAATATATTTATGTATGTAGATGTGACAGGCAACGATTTTTATTTGAAAATCTAAGTGAATATTTATCCAAAATTTAAATCCAAATTTTTAATTCTGATATATGTATTTTGAAGTTGAAGTTAAATTTTATTTTTTCATTAAATTTTTTATTGTTTTATTTTTTATTTTATTTATTTCATTTTTGTCTTATTTTATACGCAAATGTTATTGAATGAAGTGTTGAATTAAAAATATATATTTTTTTCCAAATAAAGCAAATATATGTGACCCGGTCTATGAAATGGTGGCTTATGACTCAAAAACAAAATGAGAAATCAGCTGTTAAAGATAAAAAAAGCATCGGTAGTTGTTCTCCTTCGTTCTGTTTTTTTTTTTGTAGTCATAAGCCATAGACCGAGTCACATATATTATTTTTTAAAGCATATTTTTAGGGTTTCGAACACCAAAGGTCTGTCCGTCCGTATGTCCGTCCGTATGTCCGTCTTTCTGTCCGTCCGTCTTTCTGTCCGTCCGTCCGTCTGTCACAGGGTATTTTCTCGACAACCGTAAGAGCTACGGACCTGAAATTTGGGCACAGTGTGTAGACTTTTGGCCGCTACAACAACAAATACATGAGAGTTGGAAATTAAAGGGTGTTCCAAAACGAGCAATGAAAAATGTTAAATTCCCATGTAGTATACATACATACATACAATTGTATGTATATACACTTGAAATTTGTAAGGTTAGTGTATTTTTATACAGACTACAACAATTAACACTAAAATTTCAAAAAATTTAAATTAATGGGTGTTCCATCAGTTAATGGAATTTTGACTATCTAATTTTGACAACTTGCTGTATCTTGGAAACCGTAAGAGCTAAACTATTGAAATTTTAAAAAACGGTAAAACAAAAAAATCCCAAAATTATAAAATCGCCAAACCAATAAATAATCGCCAAAAACAAAAAAAAATCACCAAATTAAAATAATTTCTAAAATGAAAATAAATCTCGAAAAACCGGAAAAAACGCCAAAATGAAAAAAATTGTCAAAATTAAAATAAATCGCCAAAATGAAAATAAAAATCGCAAAAATTAAAAAAATCGCCAAAATGAAAAAAAATCACCAAAAAAAAAAAAATCGCCAAAATGAAAAAAAAAATCGCCAAAATGAAAAAAGTCGCCAAAATTGAAAAACACCAAAAACTGAAAAAAATCGCCAAAACGAGAAAAAAGCGGAATAAACAAAAAAAAAATAATTTCAGCTGAAAAAACGTCAAAAAAATAAAAAAAAACGCCATATTAATGCCCAACGTACGGAATCCTGCGTGCGCGAGTCAAAGTTGCACTTTACTGAATTTATTTTAGTTTTTAGGGAAAATTTTCAAGTTTTTAGAGCATATTTGTGGTTTCCCTGGTAGTTTGTCTGTTATATTATGAAATGACAGGAAAGCTAACACACTATTTCCTATTTTTTCTATTTTTGTGGCCAGTTTCGATTTGAGGGTAATTTTTCAACTTTCAGTTTGGGGCCATATTGCATTTATAGAAGATTTCTCACGGGGGCCACTTTTCCCCAAGCATGCAAAACTGATCAAGGAAAAATTAAGGTATGGTCAACGACCTGGATTGTGACACGACGAAGATTCGAAGGAAATAGTCCACACATAATGATAATACAAGTTGGCCTTGTGAATAAGAAAAAAAACAACGAATTGCATTTTCACACCATTTTATACCATTTCAACATTAAGTCGCTCTTTTTGGAAACATCAACAAGTCATGATGTTGAAAACAAATATGTACCAATACGTACGTATGTACATACATACATACATACATACATATGTCTGTATATGTATGTAATTGTTACAAGCACTCTGACATAACAAAACATGTTGACAGTGGTATGAAGCAACACAATAATAGTATGATGCGAAAACAAAGTGGGTAAAAAAAAATATTGTAATGCTTTGCATTGATTTCCAAGAAGATTTGATGACGTTTCGTAAACTTGTTGTATATGGTGTTGCAAGCTGCATATAATTGCAACCACAACAAAAGCAAATAATTAAAAGAAATATAAAATATAAACAACATGTGTCAATAACAAAGACTGTTATATAAAATGTTGCAAGTACATTTTTTTTTTATAAATTGAGGCGCGCTCAAGCAACACTGTACGATAAAATATTTATATGCACATTTTTTTCCTTCTTTCTGTTCGTTACATTGTAGTCGTAGTTTGCTCTTCACGGAAGAGTTATTTGGTATGCCGGGGCAGCGAACGTTAGCTAAAGCGAACCATGTACATATGTATGATGTGTTGGAAGCAGTTAGGAAGCCTATAAACTGACTCATTGCTAATTTTCCAAGCGTGTTTTTAACACTTTTTTGTTTTATTTTTCTCATAACTTAACATGCATTATTATGCATAATAAAATTTATAATTGTATCTGAGCGATCTTGTTTCCCAGTCGTGTGCCACCAGGCTAGAGTGTAGTTCTACTTTTTTTGTTTGTTTTTTGCAATTAAGCACGAAGCAAGAGATGAGATGCTGGGGGAGGGGCACTAACTGAACATGCTCTTTAATAAGAAATTTTCATCATATGTTTTTTTTTGATAATGCTGTACTGTCAGATTAAATGATTGCCATTATTATCTATCATAACATCGGTTGGTTATTGGTTGGCGGCACAGTATACTCGAAATACATTATGTGTGCAGCAAACCAATAACCAACCGACGATAAGTTGGCACTATGCGCCATACGAAAATGTAGTTGAGCAATGTCTTCATAATATTTTCAAGTAAAAATGTCTTGTCATTCTCAAGAATAAATAAATATTTATACAAACAAATAAAAAACCAACTGCGACCAACTTTGAACCGTTAAATATCCTAAATGGTCATTCGAAATGAAAAATCATAAGAGAAACCTGAATATTATTTTAAAATACCTGTCGAATGATACTCATTTTGATATACACTTGGTATAAAAAGTCTGCGTACATAAACTTTGCCTATTAAAAAGAAACAAAATAATTATAAAAATATATATATATTATTTCAAAAACGAATTTTATTTATTAAATACATATCAGTCTTTAGAAAATAATGTAAAACTTAAGCAAAAGTAATTCACAGTTAACAACAGGATAATAAAAACAAAAAAATTCATTGAAAAACGTACGAAAAAGTCTGCGTACGCCTTTCAAAATACGTTTTTATATATTTATAAATCGAATTTTTTTAAAAGGTTTTAATAGCTGGTTGGATAGCAGAATCTCCATTAATCTTTTTGGTATAGATTGAACTAGTTTTGTAGTTTCTTCGTGTGTTATATTGTTCCATTCCCGCTGCATAACATCTTTAAGCATTGCTTTTGAAGTTATTTGATGTTGTCGGATCTTTTTCTCCAGTAAACCCCAAAGATGCTCAATAGGATTGAGATCTGGTGATTGAGGAGGCGTTCGCAATTGCTTAGGAACATTGTACAGAAGCCATAGTTTCACTATATCAGCGGTATACTTAGGGTCATTATCTTGCTGAAAGATAAATTGACCCTGAAGGCCCAATTTTATTGCACTTTGCTGTAAATTGCTTCTTAAGATGTCCAAATAGCCCATTTTATCCATAGTTGTTTCAATTAATTGCAGCTGGCCAACACCTTTTGCTGCCATGCACCCCCAAACCATGACACCACCACCACCATGCGTCACTGTACTAGATAAGTGTTCTTTATTAAGAGCAGTGCCATCTTTTCTCCACACTATTTGCCTTCCCTTTATACCAAAAAGGCAAAATTTGCTCTCATCTGAAAAATTTACCTTTTCCCAGAAGTCTAGAGGCTTGTTTATATGAAATGTGAAATATATGGCTTTCTTGGTGCTATACGGCCATGGTAATCATTTTTTTTTAGCAATTTTCGAACACTATCACTACTAATAACTTTTCCAAAATTAATTTCAACATCGTTTGCTACTTTTGAGGCTGTTACCTTGGGATTCTTTTTAACAGATTGAATCATAAACCTCTTTTCTCGTTCAGTAAGTTTGGATGGACAACCAGATCGCGGCTTAGATATGAATAGTTTAGTTTCTTTGTAATTATTTATCACCCTTTGAATAGAAGAATGACATCTTTCCACAGTCTCACCGATCTTTCTAAAACTTTCTCCTTTTTTTCATAAGTTGACGATAATTTCGCGCTCTGCGGGACTTATCTCTTTTTCTTTGCGATCCATAACAACTATGCAATTAAAATGTTTGTTAAATACACCAAATACACGTAAGAACACGAATTTAAACAAAAACTATATGCAACGAATAATTACAACTTAAATAATCCCGTTAGATTATTTATGTACGCAGACTTTTTCTTAGCTAGAGATGGAACTTTTCCCAATTTAAGATCGATAAAATGAATGTTACCGAGCATTGTGAAACAGAGTTGCCATAAATAAATTAGTAAGGAGTTAGTCTGTTAAAAAAACCCTAATTTAGATTAGGTGTTTTAGTATTTAACAATAATTTGGAAAATAAAACTATTTCTAAGCATATGTACGCAGACTTTTTATGCCTAGTGTAAGTAGTTCGCCGAATTTTTATTTTCTTCGTTTTACAAAATTGCGTCTGTTGGCCGCCATATTGAATTTTGACATATCTTTAGTGACACTCCCGGCATTAAGACAAATCGATTGATGTAAGAATCATCAAAATCGGTCCAAGCATTCGGTTTATATAGCGCCCCAAAGGAACACACATACATACTTAAATACATACATACATAGACTGATAAAAACAATACCCTTCTTTGCGTTGCGCAGTCGGGTAAAAATAGGGTTGTGTGAAAGTTCTAAGACGACCAAACTAGCTGAGTTTACAATAAGGTAATAAGGAAGTTTGTTAACATAAAAATAATCGTAATTATTTTCAATGTTTTGATATACTAAATTTAAGAAAAGAAAAAAAAAATTACTACATATTCAAGCAAACCGTAGTCGTGATCGTATACAGCACACACTCCGTGTATAAATGTATTATACAATTCTCATTTGTTTAACATTAAAATTAATATACAGGCTGTGCCATTTTAAATTTTGAAGCAGCGGATTACTTTAACTTTGAAAGATAGAATAACATTAATTTTTATTTTTATTTTCAGGTTTATATTTGACATTTGCAAAATGGGACGCTATGCACTCGCTTGGTTGAAACGCCTACAGTCTCAGCGATCTTACACAATTTCATTATCCGATCGCACAATATCATTTCATGGATTTTGGCACCATTTGTGCTCGTACGACCAAAACGAAACTAAGTAAATCGCTTTAACAATTGATAGTGCAGAGTCCTTTTAATATTTATCCAGCCTTTCTTTTGTTGATGAATTTCAGGCAAGTCCAAAGTTGAAGGAAATGAGACAGGCGATTAATTAGCAAGATTGGAATCAGAATTCACCGACAGTGTCGGTGAAATTACTGAACAGCCACTATTTCAGCGAACTTAAAAACTTGGAACAAAAAGAGGAAGCAAATAGTTTTTAAATCAAAAGGTAATCTTAAGGCCAAGACTTCACCTAGCAAAGTCCAAACTATTCTTCAGTATGAGCAACAGAGCCTAAGGGTCCTTACAGAAGTCGTGACTGGTCATTACCCGGTTAGAGCAAGGATCAGCAGTGTAAAACTGGCACAACAGCTTTTTGCAGGATATACGAATATGAGGAGGAGTTAGAAAGTTTGGAACACATTATGTGTCATTGCTCGTGGTTACAACTCCACAGACTCAAGTGGGTGAGTAGCGGTTTTCATCAGTAGCTAAAATATATCTGGGATATCAGCAAGTGCATCATGGGTATCAAGTGGCTCAAAGACGAGTAATGTGTACATTGATTCTCATCAAGTCAGGGAAGGGGAGAAACCATGAAGAAATTAGCAATGGACCTATAGGTCTCCAACTGGAAGTGCTTAGTACTACCCTTCCAAACTACCTACACTGATTTCGCTGATGGTTTGTTCAATGTTTAATCAGCAAGCGAAATTCACATTTTCTCGTTTTTTTTTTTTTTGAAAATTAACGAGGTTGTACGCTTTCAATTACTACGTTTATACGCACGGCCTATTTGCAAACAAAACTGTAAACTGTTGCCATATTATTGTTTTTATTGGGACACTTACTAATTCAGAAAACTATTCACGATTAACGCACTATTTTCAAATAAAATGTTTGGGGTTGCCACACTTACAAATGTTTGCTGATAAAAAACATTATATTGATATATATTGCACAAAAAAATATTGATAAGAGAAAATAATAACAATAGAAACAAATAATTATTTGTTACCTTATACATTCACTCTATTTTTTTTAACACAAATAACTCTTCTGTAGAAGTGCTACCAAGTTTTTGTACATTTGATATGCCGTATAAATAGTGAGTTAATTTATTTGCAAATATTTTTATTTGCAAAAGTGTTGTTCGTATAAGCATAGTAAATGTTTGTCAAAACTTGTTAAGATGTAGTGGAATAGAAATAATTAAAATTTATATTCTACGAACAATTAAGAGCGAAGATTTTGGATATAATTTACTACGTTTATTCGCACGACTTATTTGCAAATAAAACTGTAAATTGTTGCCAAATAATTATTTGTTACATTATAGCTTCACTAAATTTTTTTTTTTAACACAAGTAACTTTTTTATAGAAGTGCTACCAAGTTTTTGTACATTTGCTATGCCGTATATACAGTGAGTTAATTTATTTGCAAATAGTGCACGTATAAACGTAGTAATTAATAGCACTTCCGGATCAAAATCCTAGTAGTTGTGTGTCTGTGTGTGTGGGGTTTTTTTTTTGCTAAAGAAAATAAAAATACATATAGAATAAGAAATGTAAGTATGTATGCTGCATTTCTTATTTTTTGGTTAAAAGCGTTTAAATTTATTTGGCAAATTTTTTTTGTTCAAGCATATTTGGTATAAACAATTCTTTTATTAATCTCTAGTTTGCTTCTATTTTCTTTATAAGCTAACTAGGTATGTAACACATTTGGCAATATCCTGTCAATGTCTGTTTGAAGTGACAGACGTTTGGTCAAATTATGTCCACAATTGAAAATGTAAAGTCAGTGAAAAATATGTGATCAAATAAGAAAATTTTAAATTTAATTGAAATTGTTATTACCATGACTTAAATGATATTTAATTTGGGCTTTATTTAGACAGATTTTATACAAAGAGCCAATTGAAAATTGCATAAAAACTGTTCATTGCCGTAAAAAAAAACAAAATAGCAAACTACGAGGGCGGTTCGGAAGCTTCTTAGCCTAGCACAAAAAGCGCGGTATAAACAGAAAAAAGTTAAGTGATTTAGAAACTTCCATCTCTGCTATGAACACGTGTTAAATTTTGTTTCGATCTGGCAACTCCTTCATATAGAAACAGGTGTTCACAAAAGCGATTTTTTAACAATGGAAAAATTAGAAATGCGTGGTGTCATTAAATATTTACATAAAAAAGGTTTATCCGGACAAGAAATTCATAATGATATGGTGAATGTGTTAGGTGAAAGTGCTCCTTCATATGCAACAGTAAAAAATTGGGTTGCTGAATTTAAACGTGGTCGTACAAGCATTGAAGATGAACAACGTAGTGGACGTCCAAAAACAGCAACAACAACAGAAATTGTAGCCAAAGTGCATGATATGGTATTAAATGATCGACGAATAAAAGTGCGTGAAATAGCTAATATCATGGGCATCTCAAATGATCGAGTCCATTTAATTTTGCATGAAGAACTACAGATGAAAAAGCTTTCTGCAAGATGGGGGCCGCATTGTTAACAGTCGACCAAAAACGCATAAGAATGAACATTTCTCAAGCTTGTTTGGATCGTTTTAAGCGAAATAAAATGGATTTTAAGCATCGTTTCATAACTGTTGATGAGACATGGATCCACCACTATACTCCAGAGACAAAAGAACAATCCAAACAATGGACTGAAGCTGGAGGAAGTGCCACAAAGAAGGCAAAAACAATTCAATCGGCTGGTAAGGTTATGGCAACGGTTTTTTGGGACTTCAAAGGTATTTTATTGATTGACTATCTGCAAAAGGGTAAAACAATAAATTCAGAGTACTATTGCAACCTTTTGGATCAATTAAATGTACAAATTCGAGAAAAACGTCCTGGCTTACAACACAAAAAAATAATTTTTCATCAAGACAACGCACCAGCGCACAAGAGTGTTTTAACAATGGCTAAAATCAACGAATTAAAGTACGAGTTGCTTGACCACCCACCTTATTCTCCTGATTTGACTCCCAGTGACTTTTACCTGTTCCCAAATCTAAAAAAATTCCTTGCTGGCAAGCGTTTTACCTCAAATGAAGATGCAATTACAGTTGTAAACCACTATTTTGAAGACCTTGAGGAAAACTATTTTAATCAAGGGATAGAATTGCTAGAAAAGCGTTGGACTAAGTGTATTGAAGTTTCAGGAGATTATATTGAAAAATAAAAATATTTTTGAAAAACTAACTATTCTCTTTCATTGATAGGCTAAGAAGTTTCCGAACCGCCCTCGTATATGTAGTGATTTCCATAACAATTAGAATTTAATTTTACAAATGTAAGAGTATTAGAAAGAAATTGATATAATAGAAATAAATTTTTAATTAAAGCATACAAAGAAACACACAAAACTAATTTATACCATGAATTTTTAATCGTGAATTTTTGCTACATGTCTACAGAAAAAAAACAATCAAGATGAAGTTTGAAAGTTATTAATAATTTGGAATTTTAATTTTGTTAGCTTTCGGTTTGTTGAGAAGTACCCAGCAAAAAATTTTCGAAATTTTGTAATGGGTAGTACTCTTTTAATGGCTTACGAAGTAATGACTGATACTTATTTATGTAATTATTTTATGTGCATAATAATGACTGCCCTGTAATGAATAAAATAAGAACTTATTTATATCATTACGTGAAAGTACTTATTGTAGTGCTTTCCAGTTAATAAGGAAATATATCTAGAGAAAAATTTATTGATCGTGAAAATTATTTTAATTAGAGAAGCTAGCAAATTAATTTAGAATAAGTTTAAGCAAAAATTAATCTATAAAATTTTGCATATTTGTAAGCAAAAAATAACCCATTAAATTTTGAGTACTTTTAGGCAATCAGTAATATATTAACTTTTGCATGTTTGTAGGCAAAAAGTATAGGGTACCGCATACTTTTTGAACTTCTCAAACAAAAATAATGGGTTATTCAGTCAAATTGTAAGCACTTACGACTGAGGAGTACATACACTTTTTTGCATTCTAGTAGGCAAAGTTTTTTGCTGGGTAATTTAAATAAATTTATATTCTAATTGATAATGGAGTCGAACAGTTCATAAAATACTCAAAATATTGTAGACGATAAAACTGAGACAAATCATAGATAATTTTTGTTGTAGAATATGTGATACAAAAATAAATTCAGTAAAGTGCGACTTTTACTCGCGCACGAAGAGTTCCGTACGTTAGGCCTTAAGCATTTTTTTAATACAGTGTTTTTTTACGTTTTTTTCAACTGAAATAATTTTTTTTTTATTATTTTTCGCTTTTTTCTCGTTTTGGCGATTTTTTTAATTTTGGCGATTTTTTTTTTAATTTTGGCGATTTTTTTAATTTTGGCGATTTTTTTTTAATTTTGGCGATTTTTTTAATTTTGGCAATTTTTTTTTATTTTGGCGATTTTTTTTAATTTTTGCGATTTTTTCATTTTGGCGATTTTTTTCATTTTGGCAATTTTTTCATTTTGGCGATTTTTCCGGTTTTCGCGAATAATTTTCGATTAAGAAATTTTTTTTAATTTGGTGCTTTTTTTTTGTTTTGGCGATTTTTTTTTTTAATTTTGGCGATTTTTTTTCGGCTTGGCGATTTTATAATTTTGAGATTTTTTTGTTTTACCGTTTTTGAAAATTTCAAGAGTTTTGCTCTTACGGTTTCCAAGATACAGCAAGTTATCAAAATTACATAGTCGAAATTACATTAACTGATGGTACACCCTTTAATTAAAATTTTTTAAATTTTAGTGTTAATTGTTGTAGTCTGTATAAAAATACAATAACTTTACAAAATTCAAGTGTATATACATACAATTGTATGTATATTACATGGGATTTTAACATTTTTCGTTGCTCGTTTTGGCACACCCTTTAATTTCCAACTCTCATATATTTGTTGTTGTAGCGGCCAAGGGTCTACACACTGTGTCCAAATTTCAGGTCCGTAGCTCTTACGGTTCTCGAGAAAATACTCTGTGACGGACAGACGGACAGTGTAGCGAAAACAATAGGGTTTCTTTTCACCTTTGGTGTACGAAACCCTAAAAAGTTGTCATGGCAGTAGTTGTGCGGCACTCATATGGCAGTGTGGTTTCGATTTTACATGATCAGCTGGGTTTAAGAAAGTTGTCTGCAAGATGGATGGGTGCCGCGTTTGCTCTCAATTGACCATAAACGTAAACGTGTGACAACTTCAAAGGATTGTTTGGAGTTGTTGAACCGCAATCCGAATGCGTTTTTGCGGTGTTTTGTAACTGTGGAGTAGATTACTGTACTACGGAGACCAAGCAGTAGTCTAAACTTGCTTCGAACAAGGCCAAGGTGAGTTTGTCGGCCAATAAGGTGATGGCAACAGTTTTTTTGGAATGCACACGAGATAATCCACATCTAGTACCTTCAGAAGGGAAAAACAATAAATGGCGAATATTATGCCAACTTATTAGACCGATTTAATGAGGATTTAAAAAGAAAACGAACCCATATGGCCAAGAAAAAAGTTATTTTTCATCAAGATAATGCACGGGTGCATTAGAAGAATTAGGCTACGACTTGTACCCCCTCCTTCCTATTTCCAAACCTAAAGAAATGGCTCGGTGGAAAGAGATTTAGCTCCAACGACCAAACAAATCGCTATTTTAAAGACCTCGAAAAATCCTATTGTTTGGAAGGGATACAAAAACTGGAGATTATGTTGAAAAATAAATTTATGTTTTGCAAAAAAAGCTGTGTTTCATTCAAAAAGTCACGAACTTATTGATCCGCCCTCGTATATAAATTCTCTACCTTCGAGCAATGAAATTTGTTTTCTAATGCAACATGAACTGAATCAAACATTTTACTGTTGCATGTAAATAATAAACCTTTAAATAAAGCCGAACTATTTCTTGTTAAAAATAAAGTGCAACTCCACAAATAAATAAAAATTATATACAGTAAGCAAAGAAAAAACTTGTACAGCAAACGCTCCGCTCTTCTAATCAAAGTATCTCTGTTGCTTTGTAAGATTTTAAGCTAAAACCAAAAGCAATTGTAAGACAAATTAATAAGCTTTCTATGGAAATCTTTAATTTTATTAAGAAATTTATTTTAATACTAAAAAAAATAGCCTAACATAAAATAACACTATTTTCAAGGGCAAAAAAAAACTTGTACACTAACTTTTCTTTCAGGAAGGAGCTTTGAAATAAGGAATACACTAAAAATTACGTCTAAATACACGTCTAGCATCTAATAGATTATTCTCATAGAATGAAGTGGGTTTTTGGTAATTTTGGGAGGTATATGCCCTGGAGAGCATATGGTTGATAATAATTTTTGCCCCTAATTTACAGCTCGCGCAATTTTTTCTCCACATACGCACACAGAATTTGATTAGTACTAAGGCAAAGGGTCTAGGGAGGATGTGCCTGAAATTTTTTTGCTTTTGGTTTTAGCTTAAAATCTTACAAAGCAACAGAGATACTTTGATTAGAAGAGCGGAGCGTTTGCTGTACAAGTTTTTTCTTTGCTTACTGTACGTACACATTTATGTTTTATCGAATGAAAACACATTTATTATTTGAAGAAAATGTAGAAAACAATAAGTATGTAAATCAATTAATTTAATATTCTTTTTTTATAGTACATACTCGTATAAAACATTAGCACGAGAGTAGCATGTATTTTCTCAGACAGAAAACAATATTGTGCATCAAATTGTATCTGTTCTTCAAGTTTTCTTTCCAATGTAGGGTTTGGGATTTCCCGGACTTTTGCACTTCCCGGGAAACGGGAATTAAAAAATCAAGTTCCCGGGAATTCCCGGGATTCCCGCGAAAAGCTAATTTTCTAAATTAAATACATTTATTAAATGAAAGTTGGTGAAATTTCGATTGTTTTATTAATGTAAGCATTCTTTTGAAATAAAAGTTAATAAAAAAGCAGTTCTAAGACAAATTTTTAAGAATTTTTAATTGAATTTAAGCAAATGGAATAAAGTTATTACACAGCAAAAGATCATATAAAAACCAATTAACGACTGTTACCACAATTAGTAGACAATTTTCTAATAAGACCTACCTTCATTTTAATAAGAATTTGCCTTGCATGTTTCTCATTCTTTTTGAAAAAGTTCCAGGCGGTTTCTTATCGTTAAGTACAAGCAGGTTACAGTACCATACTGCTCTCCGCCGAATTTTGAATACCCTGAGCCACAGTATGTCTAAGTGTATTTCATTTTATTTCTCCTAAAATATTTTCTGCAGGGTTTCCATAATAGCGTCTACTTGTAATCAATTTAAGTTTCGTCAACTCAGAGTTCTTACAGCTTAAAGTTTTCACTACACTTTTCAAAATTTGTTCACTAATTCGGCGAAAAATCACTACAAGATCGCTTAGCATCGAATTATTTACTTTAGGAAACGATTATATCATTGCAATCATTGATACTTATACAATTTATTCCACTTTTTTAGGAGATATGGTATGACCTCAATTTAATGGAATTTTTATGAAATTTCAGACTAGATTTGAATAGCTCACATTTTTATTTTATATTAAAAATATATGGACATTTTACTTCTTGTTTATCGGAGTCGAAAGAATTCTTTCTTTCTTACAGTTACATTTAAAACAAAAACTCAATTTAAATTTTAAGATTAAAAAATTTCCTTCGAACAAGATATGTAAGTGTTTAAACAGACGATGAAAAACGTGTCAACGTTCGTGTAAGTTTAGTCATTCAAACGAACTTTTGTAATATATAAAAAAATAATAAGTTTTTATATTAAAGTAAAATTGGATTATAAATTCTATATATTTATGAAATAACATGCACTTTTAATTTCCCGTTTTCCCGGGAAAATCTAAAAAATTTCCCGGGAATATTAGACATACATTTCCCGGGATTTCCCGCCCGGGAATTCCCGTTTCCCAAACCCTATTCCAATGTTATCTATTGTTAAGTACGAGAGTATAACAAGTATTTTAAGGGAAAAAATTTAAAAGAAATCAAGAGCATGGCTTTTATATACATACATATGCAACTTGTTCATATTTTTCTTTTTTATTTATTTTTTATCATTGAAATATGTTGAAGTTAATACTAATGGAATTCTACCATTAACACATTTCTTTTTATTAATAAAATTCCATTTCATTTTAGATATCTTAATATTTATATTTTATTAGTTCTTTAAAGTTAATGGAAAAAAACTAATTAAAGGAAAATGTTATGGAAATGGTTGGAAATGGATTGGTATTAATATAATTCGTTTAAAATGGTGTAGGAAGCCTAAAGTTACCCTTTAGTCAGCCTAGAACCATATGTCATATGTTTCTATGTCAACAAACTTTTCTCTAGCGACAATTGCACTAGTTGAAATGTTGACAACTTTTCTTTTATGCGCGAGTAGAGAGAGAGGTACGTTAGAGACAACAGTTCTAGTGTATTTCTAGTGCCATTGTCAATGAACGCGTCAACAGTTTGTTTTTCTTTTTTATTATTCTATGCACTAACGTTAAAAACTTATGTCCATATGTATGTATTTAAGTTTGTTGCCCCAACCCTTGTAAAAGTTTAGACGAGGGTCACTAAAATGTACTAATTATGTCTCCATATTCTCGTAAAATCATAGTGCTAAAGTCTACTGGTAGATTTTCAATGACAAGGCTGTGTTATATGTCAATAGGCGATTACATTGGCTTAGTCAGTAGTACTATTGACAATGTGTCTAGGAAATATCGATATTGTAAACTAGAGCCCCTAAAATTTACTATTGAATCTTTGGTGCCAATGTTTTCATGTGGTCCCAAAAGAACTACTAAGTCAGTATTGGTAGATTTTCAATGACAAGCTAATGTTAAATGTCAATAGATGATTACATTGGCTGTGGTACACCTGGTCAATAGTACTATTGACAAATGCCACTAGTAAATCACTACAATTTCACTATTCGCATTTCCTGCAGGGTACTGACTGACATGCTGACATATACACTAACATACATACATATCGCTCATTTACTCAAAGAACTTCATAACTCAAAAAAACAAGTTTGACATAAAACGCATTTGAAGTTTTCAATTTACATCATTAACTCACAAATTGAATTTTTTTGGCTATGACTTTCTTTGAGTAAATGAGCGATATGTATATCATCGCACAGCCTAAACGTTTGAGGCAGAAGTCACTAGGCTCAGGCAGTTTCGAAAATTCGAATGTAGCAATAAAAACGGACAATATATGTACATGTACTACGTTTATACGTGCACTATTTGCAAATAAGTTGACTCACTGTTTATACGGCGTGGCAAAAGTTCAAAAGCTTGGTAGCACTTCTAGAGAAAACTTATGTTTACAAAAGTAAGAGTTTCAATGTATAAAATAACAAATAATTACTTGTTGAGTCATTTATTTCTTCTATCAGTGTTTTTTGTGCAATATTTATATATTTATTATTTTTTTATTAGCACACATTTTTAAGCGTGGAAACATCAAGCATTTTTTTTGCAGAGTTAGCAAGTCGCAAATAAAATAATTATGTGGCAACAATCTACAGTTTTATTTGCAAATAAGTCGTGCGCATAAACGAAGTAACATATACGAATCGAAGGGAAATACATTTCTCTCTTATATTTCAACTTATAATATGTTTCCACCGGCATGATTTATACAAATCATAATGATTTGTGCAAATTATGTTAATTTCTACATGATTTACCATACATTTTGGATATGGATAAATCACCTCAAAGTGGTTGATTTATTTTAAATAATGTCGAAAATACGATTTTTCGAACTTGATTTATGTATGCAACCCTGGGTCATCCATCAATAGTGATTGACAAATTCCAAAAAATTACATTAAGGAATATTTAATCAATTTTAAATGTCAACCACATGTGAATAAAATTCACATTACAGCTGCTGAGTACGAAAATTCGAACAACAAATCACTCACAAGCTCGGTGGAAACACTTTGAAGTAATTTACTTAAACCTACCTGATTTAAAGTCGGTGGAAACACACTATCACGTAATGTATAACGTGGAAACGAAATATGTTCTTAAGCATGCCATCAGCTGGTGGACTTTTTGCAAGGGATTAATTAGCATCTTTGAAATATACAAACAATATCATAAAAATTACGACAAATTACGACAAAGAAAACAAGCTTTTCCTTTGATATTTAAAACATTTTCAAGATCATGGGAAATTTAATGTACCGTAAGCAATCTGTCATACAGACTGTGTGAGCCTGTATGAACTAAAATGGTGCAAATTGAAAAAACAGCTGATTGAATTCTTTGTTTTAAAAAAGGATTCAATTAAAATTCCAATTATTACTTATTATTATTTGTCTTTCACACAAGTATGGATGGATGTCTTAACCCCTTTAGACACAATGGTAGCGTAACACTTAATACAGCTTCCTGTAAACACTCAGGCTCATAATGGAAAAGTGATATAAAGAAATGAACAAGAACAGCAGATGATAGTGATGATGATGATGGTGATGATGACGATGGTGATGACGGTGTAAAACGTGTTATGTAAGTATGAGTCTAAAGAAGTAAAATAAAGCAAAAAAAGATGCTTTTATGTTTTCAATAGTGCAACAATCCCCATACATACGAATACAACGCTGCCTTCTGCCAACCAAGTATATATCGTCACCTTAAATGCAAACGGACATAACTACACAATAATTCGAAATCGACTGTTTGATTGATTATGGTTCCTTTTTATCAAACTACATGTTTACGCAAATATTTATACCTCTGCGATCAAAAATGACGACTTTATTAAAGAAATTCAACGGGACGTAATTACGGATGCATCTATTTTTTATTGCAAAGAAGGTTACTAACATATAAGCTTAAATAAATATATGTATATAAAAAGGAAATAAATTGTTAAAAACATAAAAGTATCAATACTACAAGTAAATTTAGAAGAAAGTTTCCAAGAATGCTTTATTATTATTGGTTTTTTGTTTCTCCTGCAAAAAAATATAAAAAAGTGTAGTTACGTTCGTTTGCATTTAAGGTGACGATATGTATGTTTGCAGCTCCATTACCATTTCCATCAGCATTCCAATGGAGCAAAACTAATGTGTATAGAATAGAAACCGTTTGGCGCGACATAATTCACATTAGAGTTCCCCTTTTTTTTTATTTCCTATTGTTATCATGAAGTTTGCTGTAGTTTTTCTGCTTTAAGATTTGTTCAGAAAAAAATTGAAAAGAAACACACGACGACAGGCTTGTGGTAATACAATTGCAATAAAAAAAATTCAATAGAAACACAATCTTTGCTCAAAGCAAATTTCAAAAGTACAAAAACAAATGTAAAAATATGTACTTTTATAAAAAATAAAACACATGATGAAGCTTCGTGCAGATCCCTTTTTAACGTGACATAAAAAGGTCTTTAACCTCTAACAATTGTAGCCAAGATAAAAATTAAACGAAATTCCCGAAATCTGGAATATTGAACATAACAAGATTTGAACTAATTTATCAAGAATTTTATTTAACAAGAAATTATTATATATTTATGTATTTAAGTATATTTCTGGAACATTTTAATCTAAAACCAACAAGCCATATTGTGTAGTTATTCATTCTTTCTAAAAATAACTCATATTTTACTGGCATGACTGACTCCCGCATTAAAAAAAAATGCATAAAAGACATTTGCACAAAAGTGTGCACACGAATGTATGTATGTATATGTGTATTAATGTGTGTGTATGTGTGGTATGCACAGTGACCACACCCAGCAAACATACAGTGGCTCAATAAGAAAGCATACTTTTTTTCCTCAAACTACCAGCTGTTTAATAGCGGCGATCTTTAAAACAAAATACATACACGCATGCTTCAGTTGGCACATATAAATTCCCCTAGATGCCATAAGGAGCATAGGACCTGCTGGAGCTTGTGGTCTTTTGCTAAATATTATGTTTAAGATATTTTCCCAATTTAAATTGTTTTTATTATTTATCGTAGGTTAAGCTGTTTTATTTTATCTGATAACTTATTATATCGAGCTATATTTTCGATTTTATCGTAAGCGACATGTTATCGAAAAGATACTTTTTTATTGAAATTAAAATTTTATGGGCCTATCCATAGTTTAGAATTATCAAAATGCCAAAAATGTTGATCGCTTTTAAGATACGAGCTGTAAAATTTATCGTAAGCGACAATTTAAGTACAAAAAAATATTTTAATGTTTTAAAAAAATCTTCTCCTGAAAAATTTAATTTTTGTCGCTTATGATTAAATCGAAAATAAGGCTCAATATTTTTAGCTCAAAACACCGCAACAACGAAGAATTACACTGCACAACACCAAAGAATAACAAGGCTCTAACACGGCTAATTCTGGCAGAGAAGACCAGAAAAAACTGGAAATGTATTGGCGTTTTAAGAATTTGTATCTGAGTCTTAAGCCTTAAACACATTCACCACAGCAACCTACCGACTTCAAAATGTCAAGGATAGAATACACATGTTTATATGAAAGTGATTCTTCTTAATGCTTTAAACACATTCACCACAGCAGGCTACACGACTTCAAATGCCACCAGCAGCATTTGTCGCCTCGTAGCCAGCTACTTAATTATTTTGGAGACGACAGCAGCACCATCTGCACCTGATATTCAAGTACAAATACATAGTTCAGTATTGCCACTTTCATATATTTTGCATTTATAAAAATTAATTTTTTCTTTAAAATGAACTTATTTCACGTAAAAGTACAAAAATGAATCAATTTATTTTTTACATAAATTTTTGTATATTGTTTCTGGTAAATAATATGAAATAATTGTACGATATCATTCATTCAACATTTTGTATTACACTGGTAACACTGCATTTGCTCATTGTAGCCAAAGAAATAGAAATTAGTTTAATTGCAGTACAACGACAAAATCATTATAGACAACAATCTCTCGCCCTGTTGCCTTGCTGCCTTCAACAGAATCATTCTCATATAAACATGTGTATTCTATCTTTGACATTTGGTAGTCGATAGCTTGCTGTGGTGAATGTGTTTAATGCATAAGACAGCGACGCAACGGGGCGGCAGGTTGTTGTCTATGCTATTATATTTTTGTTGGCTACAATGAGCAAATATAGTGTTGCCATTATAATACAAAATCTTGAATACATGATATCTTACAATTATTTCCCATTATTTAACAGATAGATATTAGTATTGGGTTTAGTATTTTTATTACGATAATCGTATCGCTATAACGAAAATTTATAGACTTGGCTTTTCAGTAACATACTCGCATTTTAAAGATATTCGCTGCCGGTTGAAATAAAAAAAGTAAAATAAAAAGCTTAAATTCATTTAGTTTTTCTGTAATTCTTTTTTGTGCTTTTCGCTTATTTTGACATTTTGTATGCAGTGATGCCACATGCGAGTAAAACACAATATCATAAAAAAAAATGACATAATCACATTATCGTTACCGCAAGCGAATAAACATGTCGATAAATATTGCGATTTTCGATTCGAAAAATCGTTACTTCATCCAGCTACAGGTGCATATGATACTGCTGCCGTTTCTAAAATACTTAAGTATCTGACTACAAGGCGACAAATGCAGCCAGAGGCATTTGAAGTCGTGTGTTCGTGTAGTCTGATGTGGTAAATGTGTTTAATGCATTACTTACTCATAGTTAAAGTTGCCCAAAGTTCTACAAATGTACGAAACCGCATTGGTTTATATCACAACATTTCTGTGGCAATAGGAAAAAAGTGCTTAAGTCATGTTTTACTGTTTTGCAGGAGAGCACTTTTAATCGTTCAAGTCGATTTTCAGAAATTTATTTCTTTTACAGTTGAATTGGGAAATTTTCTGTTAAACTTTATTTTTTTTAAAGCAAAAATTGTTCTACACACTTTAAGTAATACATTTACGTTAAAAACATACCAAAGTATAAACTAAATTAAGCTATTATTCCAAATGAGATTGGAAGTCTAAAAGAGATAAGTCGCACGTCATGTGCTATAATAACTTCCTGAAAATCACACAAATTTATTGAGATTACGGATGTGCCATTAACCAAAAATCAGCTTATCTCGACTTAAGCGCTTTTTCTTTTTCACCAGAGATTTAATGTACATATGTCGTGTCGTTCAACGTTAATTTAGAAACAGAGTTCGTATTTTTAGCACATTTCATCAAATAATTTAGGTTTACAAAACGTTTAATAAACAAATTTGCATACAAGATTCCTTTTGTAAAATGCTCAATGCTTTAATTTAAAAGAAATTATTTATTTATTTGGTGTTAAAAAAATATTTCAAAACATATACTGACAGCCGATATTTTTATCCCTAAGGTGCACTTGTGATTAGTGCTCGTGTTAATATTTCATAAGTATTAAAAAAATTTTTTGTGTTTTCTAAATTCTTATAACCGAATCCCTTTTTTTGCGGCATATTTTATTCTTGAAGATGACAACTTAAGATGGCATACACTATTGAGACAATTATTTATACATATAAAAACATATGCCACTAATCTAATGCCACAAACTATAGTTATGCATATAAAAACAAAACAAAAATAATAAAAGAACATTTTAAAAATAGAAACAGTATTTCAAGGGCATTTGTGTTGAAATAGAAGTAGGCGACATGCATGCAACGCCTGCTGCTGCTACTTACAAATAAATATGTATGTATGTACGATACATTCACGACTTAAATGCGCATTTTAATGTAAAATTTTTATGGACTTCCTTCTGTCAACAATGTCGTTGACATACACAGCACATATGTATGTACTATGTAAATATATATTTTATTTAAAATGCATTAAACACAAAGTTCTTTGACTTTTCCTTCAAAGTTTTGTGCCTCCACTCTTATATAAAACCATTTAAATGCACAATAATGTGCAGTGAATTGTCTCAAGAAACCTTTAAAAAGCAAAACACATACACACATACAAAGAAAACATCATCAATAACTACTCCAATATCGTGTGTGTGTGTGTGTGTGTGTGTGTGTGTGTGTTACCCACCCAACAATTAATACACTCACACTACTTTACACTTTCTTATACACCACCTGACTTCCGGTATTGAGCGGAAGCCAATAAGCTGTAGAATTTAAAACGCTTCGAATGCAATCCGTCTATATAGAAAATAACCTTATTTATAATTTAATACGAGTATGTACGAGTATACACATAAATCCCACAAATTCGTGTGACTAATTTTTAGTTCAGTTTTAATTTATATACTCGTATTTTAAGAATTCTTAACATTACTTTGTCTCTTACTAATTCTCATCCTTCAGGGGGCTTACGCAAAGTGAACCCGCAAATTAACAGATGGCATAACATTGCAATAAAAATTTCTTTCACTGCATATCTTAGATGCATAGTTAACAAAAAAATTTTCAAAAAAGTGAATTTTAAAAACAAAGATTAAGATTATTAAGAAATCGTTTTTCAGACACATACTGCCTGGCTCACGATGTCGACAAGAAATTTTCGTTCGCTTATTTATATTGAAAACAAAAACAAAAAAATTCAGTAAAGTGCGACTTTGACTCGCGCACGAAGGGTTTCGTACGTTGGGCTTTGAGCATTTTTTTGATAGTGTTTTTTTGATTATTTTTCGCTTTTTTATCGTTTTGGCGATTTTTTAAATTTTGGCGATTTTTTTCATTTTGGCGATTTTTTCATTTTGGCGATTTTTTTTAATTTGGCGATTTTTTTTCATTTTGGCAATTTTTTTAATTTTGCCGATTTTTTTAATTTTGGCGATTTTTTCATTTTGGCGATTTTTTTTAATTTGGCGATTTTTTTATTTTGGCGATTTTTCCGGTTTTCCGCGATTTATTTTCGATTTAGATTTTTTTTTAATTTGGTGCTTTTTTTTTTTTGTTTTGGCGATTTTTTTTTTGATTTTGGCGATTTTTTTTTCGGTTTGGCGATTTTATAATTTTGAGTTTTTTTTTTGTTTTACCGTTTTTGAAAGTTTCAACAAGTTTGCTCTTACGGTTTCCAAGATACAGCAAGTTATCAAAATTACATAGTCGAAATTACATTAACTGATGGTACACCCTTTCATTAAAATTTTTTTAATTTTAGTGTTAGTTGTTGTAGTCTGTATAAAAATACACTAACTTTACAAATTTCAAGTGTATATACATACAATTGTATGTATATTACATTGGATTTTAACATTTTTCGTTGCTCGTTTTGGCACACCCTTTAATTTCCAACTCTCATGTATTTGTTGTTGTAGCGGCCAAGGGTCTACACACTGTGTCCAAATTTCAGGTCCGTAGCTCTTACGGTTCCCGAGAAAATACCCTGTGACGGACAGACGGACAGACGGACAGCGTAGCGAAAACAATAGGGTTCCAAAGTGAACCCACAAATTAAGAGATGGCATAACATTGCAATAAAAATTTCTTTCACTGCATATCTTAGATGCATAGTTAACAAAAAAATTTTCAAAAAAGTGAATTTTAAAAACAAAGATTAAGATTATTAAGAAATCGTTTTTCAGACACATACTGCCTGGCTCACGATGTCGACAAGAAATTTTCGTTCGCTTATTTATATTGAAAACAAAAACAAAAAAATTCAGTAAAGTGCGACTTTGACTCGCGCACGAAGGGTTTCGTACGTTGGGCTTTGAGCATTTTTTTGATAGTGTTTTTTTGATTATTTTTCGCTTTTTTATCGTTTTGGCGATTTTTTAAATTTTGGCGATTTTTTTCATTTTGGCGATTTTTTCATTTTGGCGATTTTTTTTAATTTGGCGATTTTTTTTCATTTTGGCAATTTTTTTAATTTTTCCGATTTTTTTAATTTTGGCGATTTTTTCATTTTGGCGATTTTTTTTAATTTGGCGATTTTTTTATTTTGGCGATTTTTCCGGTTTTCCGCGATTTATTTTCGATTTAGATTTTTTTTTAATTTGGTGCTTTTTTTTTTTGTTTTGGCGATTTTTTTTTTGATTTTGGCGATTTTTTTTTCGGTTTGGCGATTTTATAATTTTGAGTTTTTTTTTTGTTTTACCGTTTTTGAAAATTTCAACAAGTTTGCTCTTACGGTTTCCAAGATACAGCAAGTTATCAAAATTACATAGTCGAAATTACATTAACTGATGGTACACCCTTTAATTAAAATTTTTTTAATTTTAGTGTTAGTTGTTGTAGTCTGTATAAAAATACACTAACTTTACAAATTTCAAGTGTATATACATACAATTGTATGTATATTACATTGGATTTTAACATTTACATTGGATTTTAACATTTTTCGTTGCTCGTTTTGGCACACCCTTTAATTTCCAACTCTCATGTATTTGTTGTTGTAGCGGCCAAAGGTCTACACACTGTGTCCAAATTTCAGGTCCGTAGCTCTTACGATTCCCGAGAAAATACCCTGTGACGGACAGACGGACAGCGTAGCGAAAACAATAGGGTTCCATTTTCACCTTTGGTGTACGGAACCCTAATAAGAAAATTTGTTTTTGTTTTCAATATAAATAAGCGAACGAAAATTTCTTGTCGACATCGTGAGCTAGGCAGATAATAAAAATAAATTAATGGCCTGTTTCACAATAACGAAAGAAAACTGTCGACTTACAATTTATATTGAAAACAAAAACAAATTTTTATATTTCACTGTTGTTTTCAATATAAATTTTCAGTCGAAAGCTTTCTTTTGTTATTGTGAAACATGTCATAAAATTTAATATACTCATATATCGTGCCATAACCGCCAAAAATGCTTCAGCAATATAATTTTCAAACTTAAGTTTTTGACGAAAATCGATTAGTTACGATTCTGGATAATCAATTTATGTCAAAAAACGAACTTCAAAAAATATGTCGCTTAAGCTTTTTTGCCACTCATGGCTCAATATGCACACATAAATGGTTTTTCAATATGGACTTGCGAAATTTGACAATTGATAGCGGCCATACTGTTGCAGACTTACGTCTGCCCAATTGGCTGCAAATTTTTCAGTTCTGGGGGATTACTCTCTATTAGATGCCATATTGAGCCGTAAGATAGGCTTAGACCGCTGAGAATGTCGGGAAATTGACAAATTCGAATTATCCGCCACACTTTCACTAACTGCACAAACCTGACGACAACTGCAGTTGAATCCAGTCTCTTCAAACTACTTTTCAATCTTTCCAATTTCTGGCACAGTAGGTCGATTATGATGATCATAATCGCCATGTTTGAACCCATCACTTTTGCAGCAAGTTTTAACTATTTTTACGAGTTCTTTGATCCATTTCGCAAATGGCAAACTTTTCACTAAATAAATGACACTTCAGTACCTGAATTCAGTGATGACAACCGTATCGCTATAATATATATGTATGTAACGAAAATTTATCAACTTTGCTATCCAGTAACATATTTTAAAGATATTCTCTGACGCATCAAGCAAAAACAGTAAAGTCACAAGCTCAAATTCGCTTAGTTTTTCTTTAATTCTTTTTTGTAGTTTTCGCTTATTTTGACATTTTGTATGTAAAAAATATCGATAAATATTACGATTTCCGGCTCGCTAAATGTTACTGATCCAGATGACAGATATTTAACAGCTGACATCCTTGCCAGATAGGAGGTTTTAACCCCTAAATGGACAACCCTGAGATGTGAAAGGCAAATGCCCAAAGGGATTAATGAATACCACTCGTTCAATTTGCTACCATTTTCCTTTCGTATCGCAACAAAGAGTACCCGACCACCCCCTCCCTGCTCCTCCCCACCTGTTATATTCCAACTTTCACTAAAAAATCATCTTCATCTATGACTGCCATTCCTGGTGAATGGGTATGTCAACAATTATATAGAAGATTTTCTTAAAAGAATATCTTTTACAAGAATTAACAATATTTAAGTTTTACCATGTTTGATTTAACAAATTTCTTTAAGTTTTATTTCATTCTTAAAGTATGCATGTTTAAAATTACTGCGAGTGAGTTTTGCCACAAAAAAGACACCCCCAGAATTTTAGTCACTCACACTTCTCTGCGCTTGTTTGCCAAATAATGCGTTCGAGCGTTATGAGTGAATTTCATTTATTTAATTTCGGGGGTGTTTTCTTGAAACACACCTTTGTTTTGGGCTTATGAAATGGTAGATATAAAGAATTTCGCTTTAAGTTTGCACATAAACTGTTGAAAAAGAAATTAAAAAAAATAAAGTTTTATTAAGGGTTGCTTGCTCTTAAATTTTTATTTCCTTTTATTATATGTATTTTATTTTATTATTTTTATTAAATTTGCGTGCATTGATTTCCAGTTCAACTTTTTGTTTGACTCATTTACGTCGTAATTTAAGCTTTTGATAAAAAAAAAGTATGAAATGGCTAAACTTGGTGTCTCACATACATATTGCTCCTTTATTGCAACATTGTCATATCTCGAAAAATAGCTATAATGTTTCACACAAATTCCTCGTACACTCGCCTCTTCAGAGAATAAAATTTGTTTAATATCTTCATTGAGTTGTAGGTTGTATATTTCAAATTTAAATCCGGAATTACGCCGGTATTCATAAAGGATGGTTAAAGTTAATGTCGGTTTAACGCGTAAACTTCCAATGAGAAAACTGGTATAAATAATGCTTTAACTTTAACTTTATCTTCAACAATCGCTAATGAATACCGGTGCTAGACAGCAATTTTAGTTGCTCAACTATTGAGTTTATAGAAGAGAGAGGTAATAGAAAAGGAGAACATATTTGTTTCTACTCCTTTTTTTAATTTTTATTTATTTCTTTTTCATTTGCAATTTTCGTAGTTTTTGACATTTATTTTCATTAGTTTGCTACAAATAAATACTGACTAGAGCTGGGTCCAACTCGTTCAGTCGTTAATTTTTGACACAAACCTTTGATCAAACCCACGTAATTTAAATGGGTTTGATCTAAGGTTTGTGTCAAAAATGAACGACTGAAAGAGTTGGACCCAGCTCTAATACTGACGGTCTTATTCAAAAACTAATACTAAAGCCAAATTTCATGTAAAGTAGAAATTTTGTACGGAAAATTTATTTAGGCCACACATATTGTTACGTTTTTACTTTTTAGAAACGTAGTTATTTTTAACACACAATGTTATATTAATTTTTTTTTTTTTGCTAGAATGCCACGATGTTAACTTCACTATTCTCTATTTTTGGGTAACTAGACCCAAATTTATATTTAAACAATAAAATAATAATTAAAGTCCCATTTCCAAAATATTTATTATTATAGATCAACAAGTTTATCTAGATGATTTATTAGTATAAAGAAAAACTAAATAATTTATGCTATGACCTTGAAATTAACGTTTTTCTGGATAATGAATTAAAAAAAAATAGAAAACAATCACTTCTCATAAAACCATGGGCGGATTTGATTTTCATAGTATGAAAACAAGGCAGAAATGAAAATTTTTCCAACACAAAATTTTCTTTGTTATTGTTGGGAAATTATTATGTGAAATGAATTTAATAATCTGTGTGTGAATAGTGCAATAAAATTAAAATTTATCACATAATAAAAAAGTTAGTAAAACAAACATTATACATTATACATAACGACTTTAGTTAAAATTTAGATAATGACACCATTAAAATTAAAACCATTTCCAGTAACACCTTGGTAATGGGGTGCATTAGTCAAGTAATGACTTATTATCTGATATACTATGTAAATATGTACATTAGAGTGGACGTTATTTTTAATTTTTTTATTTCTTATTTCTCTCCCCCCAAAACGGTTCATTTTTATGTAAGAAAGAAATACAAAAAAAATTCATAACGATAAGTTGTGTTTTAGGGGGTGCGTCCGCCCCCTAGAAGTTGCCTTCAATGTCATTTATTTAACTCTGCTGATGATCTGTGTGATCCCTGAGAAAGACCGATATAAATCAAGAAAAATCATTCGCACTAGAGTCCTTCTAAAGAACATTAACTCAAAATTTACAAATTTTCAGTAGAGGCAAATAAAAAAATAAAATCCCCATTTTGGGGACAAATCCCTTTATCTGGCTACACTGATCACAAACAGGGATAACAATGAGGTCTAATTGTCGATCACGTTTTTCAGTTTGAGATTATGGCATTCGCTATGGAGCAATGTAATAATATGGTTCGATATCGAATGCCATAGTCTCAAACTGAAAAACGTGATCAGCTCGTTATCGAAAGCAACGATTAGACCCCTGTATTTTTTGCGAAACAGTACAGATTTGAGGGTGGCGTTATCTGAAGTAGTTAGCACATTAAGTACAAAACCGAAGGTCCTGGGTTCAAGCCCGGTCTCCAACAGTCATTAAAAGAGACAACACCACGCATTTTGCTGATGTGCATTAGTGTCCCTTTGTATCAGTTGAGGTATGAAAATTCAAGTGATGAAGGCTTAGTCACTGATCACTGATTTATACCGACTTCAGCAGATACTAATCCTGATGTAACATCCTAATATAATGTAAAAAATAATAAATAAAATGGTTGCTAAACACAGCTGCAAATATTTAATACACCTCCTTGACACCAGAGGCGCTGCAACGTTGCATTATTAAAAACTTGCAAAAAGCAGAGTTATAAAAGAATGAAGATTTCCTCTTTCTCTTCCTTCGCCACTTCTCTATCTCTATCACTATCCCTTTCCTAAAAGAAGGTAACACCTAGTAATACATCTCAGGCATTTATTGCCTGAGTCTTACTTCTCTTAAAAGAAAAAAATCTTTCATAATTTTTAATTTTTACAGTGGGTGGGTAGATATGACCACTGTATATCATTTTCTTCCTAAAAGTGAAAATTGCAACATTTTCAGTTGACGCCCTTAAAAGAAACTAATGCGATATGATCTTATACCAGCAGCATTTTTTCCATTCCTTTTGCTGAGGATCCCCCACCTACAATATACATACACCACGCCAAGTTTACTACACACACTTCCTTCTCTATACTTCAGTTTTTGTTCAAGTTTGTGATAATGACGATGACTCAACGTGTGTGTCTGCTGATTTTGCAAACAGAACAAAACTTAGTAAATGTGAGCAAAATACATAAATAGATGGATACAGTCTTACTCATGTGAACTATATATATTATTGCCTCTGTGGCTGTGTTATGACCAAGAGTTTTTAATCTTACTTTTTCCCCTCCCTTTCCGGACGAATGTAGTTTTTTTTTAAGTTAGTGTTCAAGCTGTTGTTGTTGTGACTTTTGTCGTTTTCATATTTTTGGCGCCCGGGATTTTTTATTACATTTTGCCTTTTTTGGTCTTGTGTGTGTGTTTTTTTTTTGGCATATAAGATTTTCACCGATTTATAACCAACTTGAAAATTGAAAAGCAAATGTCCCAAAATGTCGTGTGTTGTGTTCATAAGTACCCTGCAGGAAATGCAAATAATGAAATTGTAGTGATTTGCTAGTGATATTGTCAGTAGTATTACTGACCAGGTGTAGCCCAGCCAATGTAATCATCTATTGACATTTAACATTAGCTTGTCATTGAAAATCCACCACTAGACTGTAGCACTGCTGGTTAAGTAGATCTTTTGGGACCACATGGAAACATTGACACCAAAGATTCACTAGTAAATTTAAGGGGTTCTAGTCTACAATCTCGATATTTCCTCGCTCGATGTCAATAGTAAAATTCTAGTGATTTACTAGTGACTACTGATCAGGTGTACCCCAGCCTATGTAATCGCCTATTGACATTTAACATAGGGTTGTTACTCAAAATCTATCAATAGACTTTAGCACTATTCTTTTAAGACCATATGGAGACATTTGAACCAAAGATTCACTAGTACATTTTAGTGACCTTAAGCACATACATACATATGTATGCATTTTTTTTTTACATTTTTGCACAGCATAATAAAAATGAGAACCCAACTATAGACGCGTTCATTGGCAATGTCACCAGAAATACACTAGAAGTGTTGTCATAAAAGGAAAGTTGTCGACATTCCAACTAGTGCAATTGTCGCTAGAGAAAATAGTGTTGACATATAGACATATGGTTCTAGGCTGACTAGAGGGTATGTACATATGTATATATGTATGTATGTATTTATGTATGTATCTATGTATGTGTGTCTATCGTACGAGTGTGTTGCCAACATGTGTTAGTGCCATGTGTTTGTAAAGTTTTTATATTGCTGTTGCAATTGTTGTTGGTGATTTTAAATTCGTTCATGTTTATACGTGGATGATTCTCTATGTTGCCAACTGATGCACAGACAGCATCAGTATTTATTTTTTTTTTCAACTTTAAAGTATCTCTAATGTATTTTTTTCACTATGGAGAAACTTTGCATTTAATTTTTAATTCAAAATAAAAAGTTTACGAATAAAATATTGTTTTATTGGCTCTGGCAAGATTATAGTTATATGTAATTATACATTTGAAGCACGTTATTTTCAACCTAGACACTAAAGAATCGACATACATACATACATAGATGCTGTACCTATATGTATGTATATGCAGATGTGTTAATGTTCAGATTGAAACATCTTAAGGATAAAAATAATGTGCTTTCACTGTTGCATCCATCTGTTCTGTTGATAAAATTAATAAATTACTTATTTTAGTGATTCGCAATGTATATATGCATATGCACATATAGAGTGTCATTAGAATGTGTGAAAAAAAATAGACTTTGGATTTTCTTAAAAGCCCAGGCGAATTATTGTAACACTTAGTGTAAAACGTAAATGGTGAAATCGGATTACTTTAACCCGTGCCCCACTGGAGTCAAAGTTCAAATATTGCAAAATTTGCCCATTTACCAACAATTCACTTGAAAATCCGCTATTTTGGCACTGATTCTGCTGAAAATCTTTCGAATATGCTAAGTTGAATTCGAAATTTTTGGTTGAAAAAATTAACCTTCTGCTGTAGTGTGGGCCAAGCATACACAAATTTAAAAATATTTAAATTTGGTATTTCACAAAACCATTGTAAAAATACTTTACGAACGAATATAATAACCCTTCTACCCGTTGGATCAAAAATTACCCAATCAAAAACTTTGCAGCTTCAATTTTTGCAAAATATTTTTGATTGTGTTATTTTAGTCCCAAAGTGAAAAAGGGTTAATGTTTTCGTTCATAAATTATTTTTAAAGTCCTAATTAATAAGGGTTTACCAAGTTTCTGGAAAAATAGCTTTGAAATATTTGTGAAAAAATAAATGTAATTTTTCGATAGTACTACCAAAGGAAAGTAAAACCATATACTCAAATATTTCGAAAATCAGTGCGCCCTCAAAAAATTTGTGTCATCAGTTTTTGGCCAACATTTTATTCAGACTTAGTGATAGCGCTTAACTATGTATAAGAATAATGTATCTAAGAGTTCACTAAATAAATCTAGTACATAAACATTTTATAAAAAAAAAAATAATAGTTCCAAAGGTAAAGGAAAATTTCTTTTTCACTTTTTTCAAAATAACTTCCAGGGCCTCCTGATTTCTTGCTAATAATTTTGGCAACGTTGCAGCTACGGTAAAGCAGAACAGCTTTCATGATCATAATAGCCTAGAGATACTACTTTTTACCTCAAAATTCAAATTTTTCATTATTTTTCAACAAATCAATTTTTGCAAAATCGTATAATAAAGTGCACACTTCTCTGATGAGTTTCAGTAACACGTTGTGCGAAAAAATAAAATATTCCCGGCAATAGAGGAAAGGATATACATAGGTATGTATTATTTTCACTTTTTTCAGCATAACTTACAAGGACTGATAATTTTTCACTAACAATACTTGGCAATGCAACAACTAAATCTTAACATAATAAATACACACTAAAATTTTGCAAAAAAAGAAATGCCACAATAACAAAGAAAGTAAGAAAATCGCAATAAACGTATAGTCTAACCAGTAATAAAGAAAATTTTTAAGGTAAAAAGTGGACTTAATGAGGTATTTAGTATAGCTACATATTCACAAAAGTTGTTCAGCCTTACAGTAGCTACAACTTTGCCAAATATTGTTAGCAAAAATTTCGGAGTCCCCATAAGTTATTCTGAAAAAAAAACAAGAAAAAAAAAATTTTTTCTTAATTTTTGCATAAAAAAAGTGCATGAAGCAATCTTTTTATTTTTTGCATAAGATGTTAATAAGATGTGTATAGTAGACTCTTATCTAGATTATTGATATACAGTCGAACTTCTATAACTCGAATCACCATTATCCCAAAAAAAAAACTTCGACTTACGGAGACTTCGAGTTACAGAAGTGTATGTGATTTGTTCTTTTAACGCTACTGCCAATCAAATTAGTTCGAGTTAGAGAAAATTCGAGTTAGAGAAGTTCGATTTATGGAAGTTCGACTGTATATGTATAGTATATATAGTTTGCAGTTGTATAAAAACTGATAACACAATTTTTGAAGGCATACTGAATTTCGAAATCTTTGGAAGCCCATAACAAAAATTGGTCACCAAAATAGCTAAACTGAGTATAGGGCCTTACTACCCTTGGGTATTACTATCGAATCTATACCATCCAGTCCGTGTGTTTTTCCTAAGGTCCTTCATATTTTATATTACCAAATATTTCAATAAATAATTAATTTTTCGTGCATATCTTTATACCTAAGTACATACATCTATACCTGTTCAGCTAAATGTTGTTTAAGGCTAAACTGCGAATAACAAAGAAATAAATTTTGCAAGAAGAAGTTTGAAACAACATCAATAAAAATAGTGCAATACACCATTTTTTAAAGCAAACAGTGAAACAGCACACGCCCCAAAAGTGTAAAATATATGAAAGTTCTGTGTTGAAAAAGGAGATGAAAGAAAAACAAAGTCATCATCGCCATCATCATAATCATCATCATATTCATAGACAAGCACAATTATGGCCTTTAGATTACAACAGCAACAAACAGCCAACAACCAACAAATTTACCAAAAGCTACAAAGAGCAACAACAAAATATAGAATAAGGACCAAATTGGAAAAATAGATACACAAAATTACTCCCCAACAAGAAAGGAAGAACATAAAAAAACAATAATAAAGGAAACAAAACAACAAAGAGAAATTAGTATAAAAAATAACTCAATAAAAATATGTACATACAACATACAAACTTACACCCACTACACATTATGGGATTTTGTGACATTGCAATAGTGTGAACTAGTGGCAAGGTATGTGTCACTTCCGATATTTTTTGTTGTGTGGTATTGCTTTCCATATAGAAAGCATAATGTAAACGGCGTTGCACACATTTTGAAAATGACAACACAAGAAATGCCAGACGTGTACTCAGCATAAGTACATACATACATATGTATGTGCCCTTAATTATGAAAGTGGTCTAAGTCATATATTTCTTTGGCCGAGGTATTTAATAAATTACATTTGAACAAATCAACAAAATGTGTGGTTGAAGTCTACTGACGATTTGTTACAGCAACAATGAAATGCATATAGACATCGCTGAACCACCAGCAAATAAATTTCAAATTAAAATAAACTTATGACAATATGTCGAATAATAAATTTTTTAAATTTTTATATTATGCTACATTTTAATTTCGAGTTGTAGTAGTCTCGATTAGGGATGGGCAAATGGAAAAAATGTATCGATATATATCGTATCGATATTTTTGAACAGTATCGATATATATTTTTTGAAAACATCGACATTTCGATATATCGATATTTTTTGGTGCATTAATTTGAATGCACAATTAGTAACTTTAAAAAATTTAATACAAAAGAACTATTTATGTTAAGTTATACGTAACCTACTGTAGCTCCTTAAGACTTCATTAGTCTTTACTTTCTGTTGCTGCTCTGTGCTGTGCCGTTCTGTTTCTAAATTTTACTTTTAATAGTTACTTTTTCTGTAATAAATTATCAGCTGTTTCGGATCAGAACGGTCACAGTTTTTCACTAAAGCGGAACTTTTTCATTTCCTGGGAAAGCGGGAATGAATTTTCGGTTTCCCGGGAATTCCTGCCCGGTGCAAAACAATACAAACTATTTTTTTATTTAACTTTAATTTATTTATTTAAAAATCAAATTATAATTCATGATATCGGTTAAATAATAACGTTTTATAAACACATTACTCAAAAAAATAATACAATTTCAGTTCCCGGCCGTAATTCATACGGGAAATCCCGTATGAAAAACATTAATTGTTATGTTTCAATATAGTGTTTATGCTTTTCTGGTAAAAATTAAATTTTTTTAAATTCTTAAAGCACAATCACAGTTTATTTCGAAATGTTTGTATATTACTTATGCTGCCACTTACAACTAGTTAGCACTTTTTTTTATTTTCATAGGTTTAACCGAAACAGAACAGAATTAAGAAGAGAAAAACTAACGGCTTGTATATGATTTCTATAAACCAAGAAGAGTCACCTGATTCGTAAGCCTTTAGTGTTATACCCACACAATCCAAAAAGTCAACTTCCTTAGTTGGGTCACCTTATAAATTCGCCAGCGATGTTATTATGAAATTTCTCTTTTTTTCTTCGCATCACTAGTAGTAATCGTACAGTTAAAAAGCGGCTATAGCTCTTAAAAGTATCGAAACCCGATACTCGTAAATAAGAATCGATGTATCGATATATCGGTTTTTGAAATATCGGCGATATATATCGATATTTATTTTCTCAAATATCGATATTTCGATATATCGATATTTTTTGCCCATCCCTAGTCTCGATTAATATAAATTTATTTAGTATTTATTAAATATTTATTGAAGTTTTTTTTTTACGATTTATTTAAAATTTCTAGGCAAAAATGCATAGCATATAACTTCGACCACTTTCATAATTAAGGGCACATATAAATGTATATGGAATGCTTATGGTAACAATAAAGTCAAACTTGCCTTAAAATGTTGCACATGAACATAATAGTGTACCTATGTAGTATATAAATCTATACCTAGTAGAAACTACCCTGTCGGAAATTTGGCTAACTTTAAACTAACTTTAAGCTAACTATTTCGCAAGTAGTACTGACTGACAATTGGATTACTTTGCAATGTGTAATCAACTGACCATTTTAAGATTGCGATGTCCTAGGCGGTAGTCAATTGTCTCACTCTGCACTATTTTCAGCTAACTTAAAGTTAACTTTTTTAAATCACGTGATAGTCAGTAAATTACAAAAAAAAATTTTGGGGTTCGAACATGTAACATCACACGTTGTGTACTCAACGTGCTACCACTCGGCTAAGCTGTCATCTAAAATAACAACAGCAAAATGTTAATATAGAATTGAAATGAGTTTTAAAGTAGCTGAGAATAAATTTGTTTGCTCTCATCAAATTCGATTACGTACTCAACTTAAGAATTAATTTTGGGTTTGTTCTGGATGACTTTGCAGCTAGCTTTTAGTCAGTCTAAGAAAAGCTAACTATAACTTAACTATTTTTGTAGTCAACCACACATTCTCCGACAGGGTATGTACATATGTGCATATGTATTTACTTACAACTACAGTTTATATTTTCTAAGACAATTAGATACTGTAAGCAATATAAAATGTGTGATTTTATCCATAAAAGTAAACATATTCTAGATTTTTATTAAAAATGTATCCCTAATTGTTTGCAAACAATTGTATACAATTAAAACCGCAGCAAAACCAAAACATAGATCAGATAACAAGTTCAAACGAAAACAGAAAAGAATCATTCTCTATGCTCCTGACCAATTCTGGAGCAGAGATAGTTAGTGCACCAGTGTAAAATGAAAAACAATACAATCATCTTACAGCATTCCCATTGCGAACGTTAACTAAACGAATTCAAAAAATAAACTGAACAACAATCGCTCGTAAATAAGTAAGTAATTCTTAACTCATCATAACTCCACGTTTAAGCATACAACAAACCAATCAAGAAAATACAAAGTGTATCTTGAGTGATACTACAAATACAAAAAAAGATAGGTATGTACATAATGTATGAATGATGATGATGATGAATGTGATTTTATTTCATTTTTATTTTCTTTAAGCTCATTTGAGAAAATTTATTTTAAACAATGCCAAATAAAACAGAATAAATGATGTTGAAAAAATACAACGAAATCCCAAGAAAGACAATTTTCAGTTGTTGCAAAAACAAATACAAAACAGCACAACAACACAATCGTTCGTTTTTCCAGTACGATTGAGCGAAGAAATAAATAATCAGGACTTATAAATTAAACATGAGCAAATTAGTAAAAGTATATTTTCTGTTTGATTACACAAATCAAACAAACCAACAAGGCTTTCCAATAGAAAAGAAGGGCTCACGTTCGCGCACACACCACCCCACACATAAATCACAACGAGTGACAAAAATATACATATGTATGGTATAGTCACGATCAAAGCATGTACAGGGTGTTCCAATAACACTGTTTCATTTTGAATAGCCCGCCATTTTAATGGTTGTCATGACTTCACCTGTAATTGCTTGACAGATGACAAGTAAAAACTTCGCTATTAACAAAACGATATAGGTACGTTTCAACAACGCGTAGATAATAAAATTCCCTAACAAAATGATGAAATCTTCGCGATCACAGTTCGCAAAAACAAAGCATTTTAGGGTCCTCGTGCAGCACCTTCTCGGCCAGCAATTGTGAAACTCATGGAAAAATTTTAGCTGTTGGTACAAGTTACTGATATGAAGAATTAAACATCGCTCAATAAATAAGAATAAAACTAAGAATATTGCTGTTGTAGCCCATAGTGCTGAGGAAAATCCAGGTTTGTCCATTTCTTTTCTATCTTTAAAATTTCAAGTTCCACAAACGACATTACTCCATATTTTGCATAAATATTGATGGGGACGGTGTTTGTTTTAAACAATACTGTGCTACATGCCACACAAGTAACAATACCATATTATCTGCCACTGCATTAGTGATATCGAGAAGTGTAAACTGGAGGATATTAAAGGCTTCATAATGGGAGTCCAGTGGCTTAATGACGGATAATAGGGACACTTCTGGGTACAAATGGGGGTTAATACGAGTATTGCTATTTTGACCGTATGATTTCTCGAACAGGTGATCACAATTAGCCACCGAGATCTTATGATTAAGCACCTTCAGATTTGTTTCTTTGGGTCTTCGCTAAGGTCTATGGTAATGGGCCTTAATCGGTTCAAGACCTTAAAGATGGCATTCGGGAAGTTATCGAAGACATACAGCCACACTTGTGCGGATTAGTGATGGCAAATTTCATAATATTTCATGCCATTATTAATTGCATACCCTTATATTTTGCAAATAACTAAAAATCTGTGTAATTCGCTTACAAGTATGTACTAAGTTTTTATACGTCAAAATGAATCCTCTTATTAGAAGACCCTTTACACACATGCATTGAAACTCCAAAATACATACATACATATACATATATTTGTATTATTAGTCATTTAAAGATAATATTAAATTAAAGACTCTTTATAAAAAGTATTCCATAACGCCGCACACGACAAATTGTTCCTTTAAATCATAATATGATTGGTCTCAAGTAGAAAGGCCCTAACTCAAATAATTGTAACTTTACAGCAGCAGAAAAAACATAATAGAAACTGTGCAACTGCTTGTACAACTTCTTTGTACAACTCCTTGTAAAAGCGTTATTTTTCACACTTCTGCAATAAATTTTTGTGACGAGTTGTATTTGTGTGAAATGTATTGGAGTCACGGAAAAATTAAATTTCGTAAAAAATACGAGTTAGAGCCTTTCTGTCTTGCTCGCAGCTGAATTAAGACTTTGCAAAGTAAACTTTCCGTGTCTACAAGGGGTAGTTATATGTAAAATTAACCCGCCAATGGTGACGTAGTGGTCTGTGAGACCGGGTGTGTTAAAATATTAGAATAACATTATTCCCTGTTATTATTTTTTGTTGCAATTTCGAATAGCTGCCTCATTGGGCATCCCCTATTAATAGTTAATGACAAAACTGCTTCATGAACGCACGTTATGCATTTATTTACTAACCCGGTGCGTGAGACCGTGTGTCACTGTGTGTGTGAGTAAAATAACCCAGTATACATTTTTCATTAATTTTTTTTTTTTTTTTTTTATTTATTTTGTAAAAGTTCCTAATGTCGAAGGACTAAAAAACATTATATTCCTTTATAAAAATGTGATTTTTTATTTTTTTTCTTAATTTTGAAAAATGTATTACTAAAATCGCTGTTATTTTCAATTCTCTAATAAACCAATTTTTTCTATGTTAATATTGAAATAAAATACCTTAAACTTATTAAATATCTTTGTTTTATTCTCAAAGACCATAAATATAAAAAAAACATGAAATATTAATAACACATTTCGAAAAATCTTCAGTTGAAAATCCCGGTGCGTGAGATCGGCGTCACCATTGATCAAAGTCAAATTTGCGTCACCATTGGCGGGTTAAGAACTAATAAAATACAATCCCAATTTTTTCGAAAGGCAATACTATACTTGAAAATTGGGTAAATGAGAGGAATATTGAGCGACTAACATTCTTCTTGTTCTTACTTCAAACAGCCCTCACTGTATTACTAAAATCGCTGTTATTTTCAATTCTCTAATAAACCAATTTTTTCTATGTTAATATTGAAATAAAATACCTTAAACTTATTAAATATCTTTGTTTTATTCTCAAAGACCATAAATATAAAAAAAACATGAAATATTAATAACACATTTCGAAAAATCTTCAGTTGAAAATCCCGGTGCGTGAGATCGGCGTCACCATTGATCAAAGTCAAATTTGCGTCACCATTGGCGGGTTAAGAACTAATAAAATACAATCCCAATTTTTTCGAAAGGCAATACTATACTTGAAAATTGGGTAAATGAGAGGAATATTGAGCGACTAACATTCTTCTTGTTCTTACTTCAAACAGCCCTCACTTTTTTTCGGGCTCATTTTGGCAATTATACCCCTTTTAGACACGGAAAGTTTACTTTGCAAAGTCTTAATTCAGCTGTGTGAAAGACAGAAAGAGACGGGGTATTAAACAAGCAATCAGCCTTTTAAAAAAACGTTGCATTGCCCCTTTTAGACACGGAAAATTTACTTTGCAAAGTCTTAATTCAGGTGGGAGAATGAAAGAAAGAGATAGTATTTCTCCCTCTGTCTTTCACACAGCTGAATTCAGACTTTGCAAAGTAAACTTTGCGTGTCTAAAAGGGGTAATAGAAATGTTCTTTTCTCCTTTTATATTTATAAATAGGCCTAATTACAAGTGTCGAATTTCGACTACAACTACGACGATTTTGTACTAGATTAAAAAAAAATCCAATTTTCTTTAGTCTAGTACAAAATCGTCGTAGTCGCAGTCGAAATGCAACAATCATAATAAGGCCCAATATTCTAAATATATGCCCTTTTTAGACACGGAAAGTTTACTTTGCAAAGTCTTCATTCAGCTGGAAGGAAGGCAGAAAGAGATAATATTCCTCCCTCTGTCTTTCACACAGCTGAACTAAAGACTTTGCAAAGTAAACTTTGCGTGTCTAAAAGCGGTAATACATACAAATCCCTCATTAGGGTGCCCCTGTGGCTGAGTGGTAGCGATGCTATCCTCTCACTCCAGAGGTCGTGGGTTTGATTCCCGCCATAGACCCGGGTGTTTTCTGCAGACCAGCTAATCGCTTTGCGGGTTGTGTTTTTTTATAAAAAAAAAATACTCAAAGAACGTTATGACTCAAAAAATAGAATTTCTGAGTTAATGTTGCAGAATTAATCATAATATCGTTATTCATATTTTATACAAATATCTTGTTCACTCAACTCTTGAAAGCAAAATAAAATTTTCTTTTTCCATTAAGTTGTGTATAAATTGAAAATTTCAAACTCCTTTTTCAGCAAACTAGTTCTTTTATTTCCATATCAAACTACAACAATTATTAGCAATAAAAATACCAAATACATGGAAAAAAAATGATCTTGCAGAATTTTATAAAAATTATTTTTCCAATTCTCATGGAGAAAGAAGTGTCATAAAATTCATTCTTCTGTGGTTATGACAATATATACCAACGCATTTATTTTTTTTATGTTTTTTTTTGCCAAATTGACGCTGCAATATGTACATATGTATTGAGAGATGTATTAATCGAAACTTTCATACGTAGACGCATTTGTGTATTCTATTTTTGACAGATTGTAGCCTGCTGTGGTGAATGTGTTTAATGCATTACTACGGCATTTTCGTAATGGATTAAAAAAACCGCAACATTCGTTCTTTAATCTAGTACCAAACTGTCGTAGTCGAAGTCGAAATACGCCAACCACGATAAGACCCATTCACCCTTAACGGGAATAAAAGGCTAACACTTTGTTCCCGTGAAATACTTTCCGTGAACAAAAAATGGTGAACAAAATTAGAAAATAGTATACTGACACAATAACAACGCAAACATTGGCGATCACAATTTTAGGGAAAGGGAACACATTTTACGTGAACTTTTATTACCGATAAGGGTGATTATTATGTTTACACAGTTCACTCGCGATTTCACCTTTTCGAATACTAAAAATAGAAGAACAAACATATAAAATAAAATTGTTAAAAATTCTTGACATCATCCAGGCTGATTTGGAACTTTTGTATCCAATAGGGCAGTTGAAGATCTTAAGACGTCTTGACTTTTTTGCCTTTCCAATCACTAATTTCCAAACTACTTTTTCTGTCATTTACTTAAAATTTATTTTAGGCTTTTATGTACATATTTAATTTTTTTTTAATATAAGCCCAAATTTGGCATATACGAATAAGTATCTCATAATGGCCTAATATTCGAAAGTCCCAATACGAATACGAATATTCGCCAAATTCAGACGAATACGAATACGAATATTTTTCCAACAAATTAAATAAATAAATGCATAAATCCTAAACGAAATTTAAATTTCATATATTATATTCGTATTCGCGAATATCGTTTCAAATATTCGTATTCGTATTCGCGAATATCAAATATTGACATTCTTTACATCACTAATACATACATATCTACATACCCAGCTAGCATTTGGGTGATTATTTTTTGCAGAAATCTCTTATATGATTCTACTCAGATCACTTTTAATGACGAAAGACTGATTTATCACTTGGGTGATCGAAAAAGGATTCACCTTTGATTCATCTGTATGATTAAATTTTGATTTCTTGAAAATAGAGGAACAAAATGCAAAGAAACCGCAAAAAGGTGATTTAATGATATAATACTACCAGAAAATTACTGAAAAATTAATCAGCAAATCGTATCATAAATGATTCCTTGGTACGATTCATCTGTAGGATACCATTTTCTCACAACGGAAGTACCGTTGATTCGGAAAAGATTCGATTATGATACAAAATGCTATGTGGGTAGAAATATTTGGGTATGTATGGGCTCGTAGGTATAGTGCAAACATTCACTTAATTGGCAGCATTCGAAAGGTGGTGTCGCATAAACTCGTGTAGACAAGTGTAAGTTTTTGTTTTCTTTCATTTTATCCGTCTACTTCTTCAGCATAATCAACTTCTAGTAATTATATTATACTTTTGTTTGTGTACCTATTACGTGAAATATGCCCACAAATGTGCACAAATGCCAAAATACATACTACCAAACACTTGAATATGCACATTGATACATACATACATACACAAATATGTCTGTAAGTATGTATGCATGTAGTATATGAAGATATGTAAAATATGTAGATATGCTGGGTAAAAATAGCAAATGGGGAAACATAAAATGAACTTTAATACAATGTCAATGTCGCGTTAATTAGATAAGCCGAAGAAGGCAGAGAGCCGGTTATTCTACACCACTGGCAAAATATGTATGTATGTACATATGTATGTATGTTTAATGTTCCATCAAACAAATAAAGTATGCAAGTATGAAACTAGAAATGTCTGAAATTATAATGGAACACCAAACTACATCCATAATAACTTTTTGGAGTTTTGTTAAGGTTGTCATTTTTGTTTTCCTTTGTTTTTTTTTTTTACTTTTATAACATTTTATAAATAAAACAAATAAATTAAAAATATGTATGTATGCATATGTAACTTACTTTGTATTCGCTTTTGTTCGCAAAAAAAAAATCCTTTACTTACAAAATGTATTTTCTTTGCTTTTTTGCTAGTTTTATTTTTTACTTTTATCTGTATATTTATTACACTTTTTTGCTTGTAACCGGCTTTTTAACCTTTTTCTTGTTGTATTTTTCTGTATTCTGTTACACCCTTTTTGTATTGTAGTGGATGGATATTTTTTTTTGTTCCAAAATAATTTCACTTTTTAATGAATATTTTTAGATTTTTTTCTACTTAAGACTTTCTACACAAATCAAAAGGATATTTTGATTGTTAATCTTCTCATTAAATTTTTTCTAATTTTAAGAAATAATTCACTTCCTTTGACTGGGTAAATTAACTAACTCAGTTACTAAATCCGTTCCTCTCAACTAAAGACAACCACTCACGACTCGTTGCAAGACTCGAATGAATTTTTGTTTCGTTGGGTCTGCATTTTTCTTTCTATAAAGCCGGCTTTTGTGTTTGATTGTCGGCAGGCTTGCCAGACTCAACATTATTCAGGCGATTTTTAGAGTTTGCTTACAACTTAACGATATTTGCCGCAAATTCAACGATATTTTTGAAAGAACAATTGTATTAAATTAAAAGTACAGGCAAATCGCGTTATAACGAACGATATAATGTCAGGCCCATTCGTTATACCGAAAAATTCGTTATATCGCAAATTTTTTTCAAGTATTATTTTAACTGTTATTATTGTAGACAGAATATAATAAAATAAAAAGAATGAGGGAAATTATTGTCAAATAAGCTACCAAATACAAACTAATGGTATCAAAATTTTTTTGCATTTAGGTTGCTGCTGTAGATTTTTTTTAATATCTTTGTTTAAGATGTTTCCCTTTCGTTATACAGAGCACACATTTATCAAAATTTTCGCTATATAAAGTAGAACTAAATGTTTGAAATATCTTCCTAATAAGTTTTTGTTTTTTATTTCGCGATTTTTCTTTATCATTCGTTATATCCAGTATAAAATCCCATTAAATCCATTATATTAAATGCGCTATATAAGGCTGTTAGTGTAAAAAATTTGGCCGTTCGTTGTATTGGATTTTCGTTAAAGCGAGAATCATTATACCGAGATTTGCCTGTATATTATATATTATCCCCCATGTTCATAAAATTTTAAATGAATTTGAAATTTATTTTATTTAAAATATTTCATAAAAAATTTTCCGAAAATGGATTTCAAATTCATTTAATTTTTTTATGAATATGGGGGTATATTACTTTCCGAATATGACATGTGTGCTAAAAAAAATGTATAGAAGTGTGGACAAAAATTGTAAATGTATGACAAATGTTTTTCGCAAGTCGTGTGATTTTGGAAAAATTAAATTTTATAAAATGATAGTTTCCATGTGATCAGAGTAGTATTTAATGTCAACCAGCTGAGATGACGATAATATTTAAAATTTTTCCTAATTCGTAATTTTTTAAACAATGTAAGCAAAGAAATTTTTTATAATAAACGATTGCATGTGTATACACAAAACAAACAAAAACAAACAGATTTTGATTTTGTCTCATTTTTGTATGTTATTGTGAATTTTCACCTGAATGAATCGTGCGATCGTGTCGTATAGTGAATCAGAGCTTTTGAACTTTGAAATAAATCATAAATTTTATTTTGCTCATAACTGTATTTCATGAATAAGCAAAATAATGCACAATGGTCCAAAATCTAATTTTTTTTATATATATAATCTGTGCTCCTTGCATATTTGCTGTAACACAAAAATATACTTCGAATAACCTACAAATAATATGAAATTGTAATCTAAGCAATACACAGACCAAACTCAAGAAATAGCTATTTAACATTTTTTGTCACTACATGGTGCACGAAAGAAACCGAGTTTGAGCAGCTATTCACTTCAGTATTTTCATTCTCTTTTTTCAAATACACGGCCATTATTTCTGTGTATATACATATATTGACATTTTTACGTCAATGACAGCACAATATGAAACTTAAAATTAATGTTTGACGGCTCATCCAGCACGTGTACATCAAACCATTCAACAATCGTACACGAAAAACGTCTCTTTGAAAATTTTGTCTGGCAACCGCGGGTGCCAGTTTGATGTTTTACAGTCGCTTCGAACATGTTGTAATTTAAAATGATGGTGCTACCAGACCTTGCATTGTTTGCTGTAATCTTGTAATTTGTAATGTGGAGAAAATCCCTCAAAAATATTTAGAGCGTGCGTAGACAACAGGTCGGCAGGCGGGGTTACTTTCATGAGCAATATTAAAATAGATAATTACAGGTAATTTTTAATATTTTTTTTTTGGGGGGGGGGGCAGAATGGTCTTTTTATGTGAAAATGAGAGTAAAAGAATTGTATTATATTATATTTTGTGACCTAATTCACTAATCGGTAGAGAGTTTAGAGAACATGAAATTTTGAGAAGACAACATCATATCTCCCATTACGCAAAAAGTGCATGTGGGGCAAATTATTGCATTCGGTATCGAGCAAATTTTAATCAAATTTGTATGATGATTTCGTTCGATAGCGAATACCGTAATTTGTCCCCACGTTACTTATCTATTATTCGTGGATAATTTCTATTAAAATTAAATGGTACCTCATGCATCGATAAGCACTCAGCTTATCATTTCTCTTTATTAGTGAAGTGACCTATAACCCTAAAAGAAAGCTTATGGTTAGCTACGCCAATGGATTTCATGGATGCCTGGCTATCAGGGAAAATATATGAATGTACACATACACATGTGTATATTCATATTCAAATACTATTAGCAATTGGTCTATGGGTACAGATATTTTCACATTGGGTGCAAAGACACCAACCTCGTATGCGAGCGTATCAGAACCTTAAAATATCATTTTTCGTGAGTAATATGAATTTATTTTTATTACATGAAATTTTTTATTAATAATTCTAGGGGGCAGCAGCTTTTCTGGGGGGCAATGCACCCCCTGCAATGGCCTTTCTATGCCTATTTCATAGAAGTTCCGATTTAAATATATTTTGAAGTATTTTCGAGTGACTACAAAAGATATCAATGGGCAACAAGATTTCAACATAAAGGACATCTCGGCATAATGGACATACTCACCTGACTAGGTGGGAGAGATCCAACCTTTTAACTTATGCTTTGTAAATAGTAATAATCTAACGGCAAATTCCTGTTCGCAGTTCATCCTGTCATTTGCCACATCTTGATGAGAAGAGCTTCAAAGATCCATCATTTGAGCAGCCACTGATGTAGAGGATGTGAAAGAGATAACGATGGAAGTTAGACCAAGTAAGTCCTTAGTACCTTTAGTAAATGGGCACAATTTTTTTTCAGTTCTATATCTGGTTATATATAAGTCCTGATTCACACACGTCAGGTCTGAGTCGTCAAGTCTTGAGTTTTTAGGAGAGAGAGGAAAAGAGAATGTGAAGGGGTACAGACTTGACCGTACCAGTCAAGTTTGCTTTTTGGTTTTGTTTTGTCATTCATAATGCTCTACTACAACGCAAATTGATGAGACTTGATGACTTGACTTGACGGTGTGTATGCACGCAAGTGCAGGTTCAAAAGAAAATTGAACAAAAACTGATCAAGTAAACCTGATGTGTGTGCATCAGGACTAAGTAAATTCTTTATCCCAGCAGATAATATTGGACTATGCGGTCCAATGTAGCTGAAACAGACTTCTACGATTATGATCATTCTTCTAGGATACTTTCAAATTGTATGCTAGTGATCCATAACTATTATATATGGGTTACTTTCACCGTTAGTCCGATGTTATGCAGAGTTAAACCATGAGGTCCAGCTCTAGAACATCGTAATGTTAAATTGGTCATATTATATCCATACATTTGGATAATATTTAGACCAGTCCTGGTAGTTTATGTCGCCTTATCTGCAAGGATGAGCCAAGATACCAAAAAAATTGTGCATATGTATGTAGTATATCTATAGTTGTGAATGTGTGTGCGCTTACATTTGTATATGTGCATGTGCTCGTACATACACGCTGTTTCCTCAATCGCCTACAAATAATCAATTTATTTATTGAATATTCGTCTGTTAAAATTAATAGTATGTATGTTTTAGTTTTATTTAAGTATGTCGCCTCGGATAGATTTTCATGTGCCAATGTTGCTGTAATTTCAGAGATTGTATGTACGATAACTTTTATACGCACCAACTGTTTTATTTAGTTTGAAAGTGTATTTTTATCAACCCCTGCCGAAATGAAAAAAAGTGATGGTGTGATGACAAAACTAAAATTATTGAATTTGTGTGGAGTTGTATTATTTTCCATTCTCGTGCTATTTTTGGAATTAGTAACTACAAGCAGACGCAAATACATATGCCCTAAAATTGAAGTGAAAATTATGGAAAAGTTGCACAGATAAGCATGAATGCAGATGGGGTTTATTAAAACTCACTACGCACTCACATTTGGTAGAGTAATGCAATAGCAAAATTTTAAATGAAAAACCATTTGTATCTGTTGTCCAGTAAATACAGAAACAGCGATTCAATTGAAAGCCAAACACTTCACCTGCCTGACACACCCTTAAATTATATACTACATACATACATACATACACATGTATGTATGTTTATTTTTTATTTTTTTTGCAAAATTCATATTAAATGAGGGGTGATCTAGTTATTGGTGGGTGGGTGGCATACAAATGCATAAATATCTACATACACATACATACATATGTATGTACGTACAGATGTATGATAAAGCAAAATCCAAAGGGAAATTTAAAAGAAACGAGGAAAATATAATCAATATTTATTGATCATTTTCAGAAAGTGTTTCAAGTCAGTCATCATCAAGTCTGCTTTAAAATTTCTCCTCCTTTTTCAATAAATCCATGCAACATTTATTTCTTCTTAACACGATAGCGAAAAAGTTTTATTTTTAGTAACTGTTTAATGTCTGCCTTTGAATTTTTAATTTATTTAATTATTTTAACAAACTAGAAATTATTATTTGAAATTTGTTGTACGAAAAGTTAAAAACAAATTCAAAATATATTAATAAAAACAAAAAAAAAAACAAAATTATACCTATCTTTCTTTTAATTAACAAACATTAAACTTCTAGGAAACAATATTATAGGGTGACTTAAAAGGAGGCGTTTTGTTTTCTTAAATGTAGGTTATATCTAAATAGAATTTGAATTACACTGCACGAACATTATGCCGAGTACGCATTAAGACATTTTGTGACATCGCAATAGTGTGTAATAGTGGCAAATATTGGCATTTCCGATATTTTACGTTGTGTGGCATTGCTTTCCATATAAAAAAAAATGTGAAGGGTGTTGTACATATTTTGAAAATGACAACACAACAAATACCAGATGTGTACTCAGCATTAGGTGTTGACTATTTTTAAAGCTATTCTGAATAACATTTCTCCGGAAATTTTCCCTGTGTCCCCTATTTTGAAAAATCATTTGCAAAACTAAAATAAAAACAAACGCAATGTGGGGAGAGGGGGCTCATGTTCTAACAACAAATGTTTTCGACCTTCTGAGACCTATAGTAAAATTTCATGACAAATATTTTCGCAGAATATTACAACTACATACACACATGTGTACATGTTTTGAAGGTGATTTTTAAGCTTTTATTTCAAAAAAATTGCAAAAAAAGCCTATTTCCAGAAGAGTTGTAGGGTTAATGTACACCAACAAAATGTTGCTTGTAATGTTCTGAAGGCACTTTAAACCAAAAACCTAAGTATCACACGAGTTTCTACATTTTTTTTTACTGAAAAAGGCTACAACTTTGAACAGGCCGTAAAATGGGTTTCAGATGTAAACTTTCAAAACGCTTTTATAGCTATATACATATGTATATCTTTTTATAATCCCCTCTACAATAATCAGCTAGCAGGACATTGTTATTTTTTAGGATGTTGGACACCACGGTTATAACTATGCTTCTTAGCTATATAAAGCAAACTTAATGTGTTAAATAACAATGCAATAAAACTATATTATATGATGATGTCAAATTCTCCGCAAATATTTCAAAACGTTTCCATTTATTTCCCATTATTTTCTTTTCTAGCGGCGTACGATTAAATTAATGTATTGGTTGTGGACGGTGGTGGCTGTTAGTCGACTTATAGCCGATCGACTATGTTCTCTGGTTTGTGCTCGTCAGGGAATGAAGCCGATCGGCTGTGAGTCGGCTAACAGCCACCACCGGCAATTTTCAAAGACCCTCAGCCTCAGCCTCAACACTCAGCCTCAGCACTGCTCATGTGTGAAAAACAAATTGAACAATCCTTCTCATTGTGTTTGTTTTGTTTTTGTTTCACTCACTTCAAAGAACAAAACAAAACAAAATCATACAATTTGTTTAGTTTATTTTCGTACAAAGAAATCATAACAAAAATAAATTTATAACTGCAATAGTGTAACTGTATCGCGCAATAAATAGCATAGCTATAATATAAACCATTTGATTTTTTTCAACCTTTACCGACAACAAGTGCATGTAGCCGAATAAACACGACTGCACACATACCACTATGACATTAGTAAGTTTATTTCATCCTCTCCTGGCCACTTTAGAAGTTATTTATAAAAGAGACATTTTAAATTTAATTGAACTATGTATAATGAATTTTAATCAGAAATAATTTCATATGCCCGTTATCTCTAGCCATACATATCTATTAAAAAAGGTAAAAACTTTAGGTAAATTACCTGTTTGTAGAAATAACGGGCATTAAGTTCAGTAATTTCAATTCTTATTGAATGAACTATTTTTATTAATTAAGTAAACTGGCGTGGAAACCCAATATATAGGATAGAGTCAAAAAGGCCACCACTGCTCTGTACGCATGTAAAAAGATGCTGGGAAAGACATGGGGACTTTCGCCTAATCTTACATATTGGACCTACACAGCGGTAGCTAGACCAATTCTACTCTACGGAATACTTGTATGGTGGAGGGTGACTGAGACGAAAGCATACCTAAAAAAGTTAGAAAACACCCAGAGACTGGCAGAACTCTGCATCACTGGTGCTCTGAAAAGTACACCTACTGCAGCCTTAGATGTTATGTTGGACCTTAAACCAATAAATCCGACTGAGAATAACAGGACAGATGTCGTACAAACCATTTGGTCACGGTAAATTGCTGGAAGACATGGAGTGTAACTCGGACTACATCATTCCAGAAATTAACTTTCTTGAAAAACCACAGATCACTATAAGGGAAGAAGGCTATCTCGAAGGTCTTAACTATAGGGGGCATAGTTTCAATTTATTCACTGATGGTTCAAAGATGGATGAAGGGGTAGGAGCTCTGGTTTACTGCCCAGAGCTCAGTATAGAGGAATCTTATAAACTTCCTGATTACTGTAGCATATTCCAGGCGGAAATCTATGCAGCCAAAATGGCTGCAGAATTAGCTTTTACCCCTCAAACCATGAATGCGCGTGTGAATATATATATAGACAGTCAAGCAGCAATTAAGGCTATTTCAGCAGACTGTAACTTCTCCTCGGTTGTGCTCATGTGTAGGAATGCCCTAAATAGGCTATGTGCTGACAGACAAGTACATGTTTTTTGGGTATGAGGACACATGGGGATTGAGGGAAACGAAATGGCAGATACACTGGCCAAAAGGGGAATCCAATTACCTGTGGAAGAAATGGTATATGTTCGGAAACCAATTCAGCACTTGAAAGGGATCTTAGACTCTAAGATGAAGGAAGAAGCGGAGGAAAGTTGGCGTGCGACGAAAACTTGTAAAACTTCTAAAATCATGTGGAGTTCCTATGATCCTAAATCGACTAAATTCCTTTTATCACTAACCAGAAGAAACTGTAACTTCTAGTGGGGATATTAACTGGACACTGTTGGACGGCTTCATATGCCGTCAAAATAGGACAAATACTTGACGGCACCTGCAGGAAATGTAAGGAACCTGGGGTAATTGAGACAGTAGAACATCTACTGTGCCACTGTCCGGCTCTAAACCGCACTAGATATGACTGCCTTGGTGATCACACTTTTCGTAGTCTTGATCTTGTATCGGGAATAGAAATGTGTAGGCTGCTAAGGTTTGCTAAATCTGTGTGGGAGTCATTCGATACAGGCACCGCGAACTAGGCCGCCATACTTGCAGATTTCTTGTCACTTTTGGGTATCGCTAAGGATCAATCTTGGTCTATGCGAGGTCCTTTGACCACCCAGACTAACCTAACCTAACCTAACCTATTAATTAATGTGAGTTTCTAAAGAAGAGAAAAAGTCTAAAGTCTAGTTTAATTTAGAATAAGAAATTATATGTGGTTATTTATACATTAACTATCTGCCTTATTCATAAAAAATATTTCTGTTTTATAAGAGGTTTATTAAAAAAATTCTCTATGGAAATTTGATTAATAAAACTTTTATAAAACCAAAATATTTTTTACGAATAAGGAAATTTGATTAATAAACCTTTTATAAAACCAAAATATTGTTTATGAATTAGGCCCTTTATCTTTATGATCCTTAAAAATAACAAAAAAGAAGATAATGTACAAAATGTAATTTTTCAAAAAGCTGACGACGAATTTGTGAGAGAAAAAAATACGTAACTATTCAATTGGCCATGTCTTTCAGACATCTTGCAGACGGATGGACGACAATGTTGAGGCATTGGGACATTTTCAAACATGAGCCTCTAGCACTGACAAATTCTACAATATTTTTAGTCCTAGTTTACACTATGCAAGCCTTATTGCTAAGCTGATTAGTCTGAGTGAGAGAGAGAGAGAGAGAGAGAGTGGCGAGGGGAACAGAAACGTTTCTTTTCCCCTCGACTTTCTCTCTCGCTCTCTCTCTCTCTCTCCTAACAAATTAATCAGCTTAGCAATAAGACTTGTATAGTGTAAACTAGGACTTATTAATAAAATTGTACACAATTGTAAATTGAACGTTGCAAGACCAGCTTGCGAACAATATCCACCAACCAGTTTGATGCATGGACCAGTTGATTAGTTTTCCTTTTACGTAGTCTTTGAGTACGGTATCTGTTAGATTGTCTTAAAAGAAACTGTTAAGGCCGGGGCACAATGAATCCGTCATGCGTTAAACTTCGCCTTTTTCAACTGACAGCTAAGTTGAAATACATGGTTTCTTATGAGGTCGGTAACATTCAGTACGTGTCCGTCAACGCAAAAGTACAAAATTTGGTAAACTTTTAACTTTTTGCGTACGTTGAGTAGTTTGACAGATATTGATTGGTTTTTGGTATGATCTGATTTAGATTTTTGTGTTTTGTGGCAGCAAAAATAAAATTAAACAAAAGAATAAGCGAAATAAATACAAAATTTAATTGAATTTAATAAATAAAATGGAGAATCGACCTACATATATAAGAAGTACAAATGCTTCCGTCAATAAAGTACTCATTGTGCCAACATTCTCCGTCGTTGCGTTAATGTCAGTTGAAAAAGGCGAAGTTTAACATATGACGGATTCATTGTGCCCCGGCCTTAAGCCACTAGACTTATGCTCAACAGCTCTTTTTTTTTTTTTTTTTTTTTTTTTTTTTTAAAGAGAAGTAACACTCAGGCAATTAATGCCTACTACTATTACTAGGTGTTACCTTCTTTAGGAAAGGGATAGTGATAGAGAAGACAGGTGGTGAAGGGAGAGATAGAGGAAAGCTTCATTCTTTTACAACTCTGCTTTTTGCACGTTTTTTGATAATGCAGTGTTGCAGCGCCATCTGGTGTCAAATGAGGCGTATTAAGTTTTTGAAGCTGTGTTTTGTAGCCATTTTATTGATTATTTTACTTCGCCGATGATTTTGCTACACAACTTTTGAACTAAAATTAGCTGTTGGCCACAAGTCCGCTGAAAAACTTCAATGTTCGATTCGAACGCGAACGAACTAATTCAAAAAGAGCTGTAGGACACACTCTTTATCTAATCGACAAATATCGTGCATGCCAAAGGTCGAAATTTCCTTAAGTAGCCGTTGATGAAAGTGTCCTCTGCCACAAGTTGGCCAACCGGGTATTCATAAGGCTCTAATGTAGTAAAAGAAAGCAAACTCCTAATGCAACACCCTCTACTTGGCAAACAAGCTGAGTAAAGTGTTTCATCTAATCCTCCTCCATGCAAAATCAGAGGCAGCTTTATGAAACACCAAATGCAGCAACAAACTGTTTCTAACATATTGGAATATGTACATACATATGTACATATGTATGTACTTATGTGCTTCTTTCTATTCGCAGCACAAATAAATAAATGAAACAGTCAATGAATATGCATGCATTAGACGACTGACTCTACTTACTGACTACTGTAAGCCTGTTTTCTACGAGTTTTGCCAATCATGCTCTGTTTATCACAATTAGTTAAAACTTTTAGTTGAATTCACGAACAGTTATTACTTGCTGGCTGTATCTGCAGAGCAATATTGTACGTTGCACATAAATACATATATACATATATACATATGTACATATGTATGTATGTATGTAAGTACTTATGTAGCTAACAGACCAACTTATCAGTCCAACGCTTTTGGATGCGTGCTTCTTTTTCATTTATAACTAAGTGCATAAACATATACATATGTATGTATGTATGTAAGTATGTATAATATGTACATATGTACACATTATATATGTATGTATGTTTTTTATTTTCTTCATACACATTTTAATTGTTGTTATTTGGTTAAATTTCTTTTTTGTTTTACTTAAATTAAAACGTACTCATTAACGATGACGAAGTGCAGCTTCTCTAATGCAAGTGCTCATATGCATGTATACATATTTATGTATGTATGTATGTATACATCCCCTGCAGGAGAATAGGTGTCAATTGACTAAAAGCTACTAGTATAATTACTAGAACAGCAAGAACTAGTGCGAAAAGGGTTAAAGTTGTTGTATAAAATTACTAGTTCTGATGAGTACTAGTATATGAAGTAGTTCCATGGTACCACATTGCAAAATAAATTTTGACTGTCTAACACAGCACTTGCACTGTACGAAAATTGGTATTATACAATTATTAAAGTTTTAGCTTCACCTATAAATAATTATAACCAAATAATTACAATTAATCTATTGTATTTTTGAATTTTGATAAATAATTGCGAATTTTAAATAGCAGTTGTCACTGGGTAACAAAGGATTAAAACCACAAATTTTATAGAATTTTTCTTTGCAAAAGAACTGGTAATTAACTAGTCCTAAACTAGTACCAATGGCACTAGTAATTTTCTAAACACACTCAATGCTAATTTGAGCATTAACATGTTATAGGAAAGATTACGGTTGGGAACTAGTGGTGGTGGCTTCTGTACTAGTAAAATACCAGTGGGACACTAGTTCGATCTCCTGCAGGGTCATTATAAATACACACTATACATACATATGTACATATGTATGTATTAAAGTCCTGCACAAGACCATTTATAAGAACTTTCAAGACATGAGGGAGTTTTCAAATGCTTTACTACAAACAAATCTTCTAAAACAAACGCTAAACAACACTGTTTGCAATAATTTGTTTCAGCTATTGCAGGCGTAGGAATAAAGAAGAAAATACTTCGTGACTGAAACATTTGTGATGCTTGCTTCTTTCTACGCATGGGCGCGTATACAAGCGTTATGGTAGAATTAGTCGATTCGTATCGTGTTACTTTTGAAGTGGTAGTATCGTTTAATTCTGGATGTTAGTTAGTAAAAACGTGAGAGTTCCACCAAACGTTTCAGCTGTTGTTGTATTTCTCTTTGCTTTATACATGTGTGTGCATGTATGTAAGAGAGAAGTTGACGTAGAAATCTATTTTCTGTAGATTTCTACCTCACATACACTTATGGTAGAATTAGTAGATTCGTATCGTGAGTTGACGGAGCAGCTGAGAAAATCTGTAGCATAAATATAACATGTTGCTGTTTATTTAATATGTATCTTAAGTGCATGTGAGGTAGAAATCTACAGAAAATAGATTTCTACGTCAACTTCTCTCTTAAGGTAGAATTAGTAAAATCGTATCGTGAAGTTGCGTGTCAGCTGACAAAAGCCGTACGATATGCAATGCATGTTACTAGTTATCAAATATGTGGTGGTAGCACTGCTGACGTAGAAATCTACAGAAAACAGATTTTTCTGTAGCGAATGTCAAAAAAGCCGCATTAAAAGCCAGACAAAAAAAATTTGCTGTGCAAACTGTTACATTTTCTATAACTTGTACACAAAGCTGAACGATACGGCAAGCTGTAAAGTAGAACGATACGATTTTACTAATTCTACCTTTACATACATGCACACACATGTATAAAGCAAAGAGAAATACAACAACAGCTGAAACGTTTGGTGGAACTCTCACGTTTTTACTAACTAACATCCAGAATTAAACGATACTACCACTTCAAAAGTAACACGATACGAATCGACTAATTCTACCATTACGATACATATTAAATAAACAGCAACATGTTATATTTATGCTACAGATTTTCTCAGCTGCTCCGTCAACTCACGATACGAATCTACTAATTCTACCATTATGCATGTACATACACACACGCGTTGTGTGTATGCTCTTTTATTTTTCTGCGAACACACAAAGGCACACATGCATTTACATTAGTTGTGTGCGCTTGCTTTAAAAAAACCTCCCTTAAACACATAATAGCTTACCATATACATATTACACACACACACTCAAACGTACAATATGGAAAATAACAAGCATACACGTATCAACACTACTTTGTTGACTGTTTGTTCATAACAAGAAGTCTTGACGACATTGCTTGTTAGCACTCATATACACATACACCAATGCATCTATCGTGCTTTGCTTATAATGCGACAGCATTTATTATTGGTTTAGCATTCTACAGCCACGAGAATACATTTAAAAAACAAGACGTATTTACATTTCAAGACAATTTACGCAGGTCTCTAGTATGTATGTCCTTTCTCAATTATAGCTGCAATTCTTAATAAAGAAATATCCTGATTAAATTTAATTTATAATCTGTGCCCAGATGCATACATACCTACATAAATTTTAATGAAATTCTTTGATTGGGCCAAGGTTCGTATGTCAATTATACTTATGTACATATATGTGATGATTTTTTAATGTGCAAATCCATCAAGTAACACCAGCAGAACAGAACAACATGTTGCTCTGCAGTACATATCAAGTTAATGAAGTTCATCTTAAAATAAAACTACAAGCAAAGCAAGCAAATTAAATCTAAATTTATAAATTAAAATTTAGTTTTTTTCATCGCCAAGAACTGAAAGTTGTTCTCCGTTTTTTTTTATCCACCCTACTTTTCGAGATATACCGTTTATCATACATGCGTACATACATATCGATGGATTAATATAAGAAAGGCGCAACTCGGATTTTCGATATTTTAAGTTGCCATAAGTCCTTGATTTTTAACTGTAACGTACTAAGATCTTCAAGGAGGATGCTATTATACATTGTCTCCAAGAATTCGATTTCGATTTCGAAAAAAAATTGTGATACGCCCTTTTTATATTAGCCATCGAAATGTACATTGAGATTTTTTTCGATTTCTTCTATTCTCACCCCCCAAATCAGGTCAGTTTTATGTAAAAAAAAATCTTATAGCCATAAGTTGTGTTTTAGGGAGTCCGTCCGCCCCTCAAAGTTGGCCTTCAAGCCCATTTTTCAATGTAATTTTTTGCATATGACTATCTTTTTAAACAATCATTTTACAAGAATATGACATATGGAAATATTTTAGCTCTTCAAGTCAACAATAATAGTATTAAGGAAAGTTTTTTGCTAAAATTAATATTTCAGAAAATAATGAAGAAAATAACCAACAGAATACCAAAAATTTTATGTAACAAAATTATATTTATATGAAAATTTTTTATATTTAACGTAAACAATAACAATTTATGTATGTATATCTATTAAATTCCCTTAAGGAAATGTCGATGGTGAAAATGTACTGAGTCGCTTTTGACTATGTCAACAGTACTACTCTCTAATTAATCCCCATACAATACTTTGTGCTATAGACATTTAGCATGTGCTTCTCATTGAAAATTTACTAGTAACACTAAAACAATTGACTAGGTAGTGACTACATAGTTCTTATGAAAACATGGAGACATACCAACCAGACATCAAGTGGTACATTTCTATACCTTAAGTACATACAATTATATGAATATTGACAAGTTGTTGCAAAAGCCACCAGAAATACACCACATTTGTTTTCTCTCTTTCTTTTATACTGACGAATAGAAAAGAGATTTTAGACAATGTACCCACTACTAGAATTTTAGTCTTGACATAGAGACATTTGGCCCCAGTCTGACTGCAGGGTTGTTTCATACATATACATATAGTCAAAAGAAAACTAAATAAACAAACAAACAAAAATTACTAAATTCTAACGCTTTTTAAGCCAAATTACATGTGATAATTATTAATGAACAAATAACATCAAAGTTAGTTGTAAATATTCTGACAACAACACATAGTTGAACGGAACAGCCAGCCGTTTTCGAAGGCCACTAAACCTTCCTCATCAGTGTTCTTCGGTGTTTTGGTCCACTGTGTGTGGTGTCAGTCGATGTAGATGTCTGCCTTATATACGAAACTTTATTGCAAATGGAATATGTGAATTGGTTTGATTCATTGCATTTTTCAATTTGCTCATATATATGTTTTGTAATGTAGGCTCAAAATTTACCATCTTCCATATATACATTGAATATATGGGCTTGAGGGACGGATGCACACCCTAAAACACAACTTATCTGTATGAAATTTTTTTGTATTTTTTTTTTACATAAAACTGAACCGATTAGGGGATGAGAACAGAAGAAATAAAATAAAAATAACGGTCACTCTAATGTACATACATATCGTTACCTTAATATAGAAACACCCTAACTCATTATTTTTTTGAAATCGAAATTTTTGCATTTTTCGAAACATTAGATGTTCTTCTGACGAAATGTACAAAAATCTGGATTTCAAAAAAAAAATAATGAGTTAGGGCCTTTCTATTAATTTTTTATTTTAAATTTCTGAAAAAAGCAAACTTGAAATATGTAAAAAGAAAGCATATTTTGTTACTTTGTTGGGTTTCTTTGAAAGACTTGGTACTCTTCCAGACCATGCAAGTTTTGTTGCTGCAATTTTTAAAAATGCTGCTTTCAAATTGTAGTTTTGCAATAATGTATTTAAAAAAATTCTATTGCACCACATATTTCCCAGAATAATTATCAATTCTATTTACTTTTTGAAATATTTTGTATTTTGCTTACAACTGAAGAAACAAAATAAAATAAAAAGAAAATCAAATACACCTTCCAACTTTGAATTAACAACTGCGAATTTAAAAAAAAAAATAGAGAATTTCCGAGCACATGAAACTATAGCTATCTTGTTCATAAAAAATATTTTAGGTTTATGAAGGGATTATTTGACATATTTCTATGGGAAATTTGTCAAATAATAAGTAACAAACATAAAACATTTTTATGAATACGCCCGTAAGTCTCAAATAAATATACATACATATACATATACTAGTACTTCGGTATTTCTTATAAAATATTTTTTTAATTTAAAATATTATCAAACAAGTGGTTTTCAGAGAATTTCGAAAATACATCAGAAGAAGCACAATTTTATCAAATGTGAAGCTGATATCAAGTCATAAGCTGATACCATAAACGTGGACTAATTTTTATATGTTTTCATTTATGGAAACTTATGTCATATTATATTAAACTAAATATAATAAAAATAATAATTTTTAAAATTATATAGTTTATAGTTAGTTGGCCATTTAAATCATTCAAAATTATCTCATTTCGGCTTTTTGCCTTACAAATTAGATACATATCGGGATTTTCGGGATCTCGAAATTTTCGGGATCCCGGGATTTTTTGGAATTTTTTTCGTAAAATAAACTATATTTTTAAATAAATATTACTTTAATAACAATTTAATGCATTTTAAAAGGTTTTATGTTCATAATTTATCATTCCACAATTGTCTTTAAAGTGAACAATTTTCTAATACGAGTATGAAATACAAATCAAAAGAATTTTTCTCATATATTTTTAAGTTGATTATTCACATTTGATGTTAGAGAATTTATAGTGAAAACAATAACTTAATATATTGTTAATTATATTGTTTTCAATATAAATGTTTTACTATAATCTAAACCAAAACGAATGTATCTGTGTACTTTTAGCACTACCGCTTAAGTTGACTTACGAACATTTTGAGATTCACTTTCATTTTTGTTACATACATATGTATGTATGTATACCAAGCATTATATAATTTTTTATTGATTTCGTTACGACTATGACAACGATAATAAAGCTGAACATGTCGAAAAATTAAAAGAAATGTATACACTATTCTAATCAAATTCGATTAATTACGTCTAACGATCACATTTTTATAGGCAGACACATTAAAAGTTTGCCTGAGCACTTAAACAATATTTTTGCTCTACTGAAAAATTTTAAATTCATACATAGGTTGTTTTCTACAGGATCAACAGATACATATGTTCGCCAAGAAGAGTATGGTTTATTAGTGTCCTGGCCTTTTACTCTGCAACTCGAATAAAACTATATATGATTCGAAATCATTCAGTTGGTCGTTTTTGACTAAAACTATTTATCAAACCAATGTCATTTAAATGGGTTTGATCTTAGGTTTGTGTCAAAAACTACCTAAATGGTCTAAGTAAAAAAGAAAATAATTTTGAACTGTAATGTAAAAAACATACACACACACACTCGAGCAGTTTTTTAGACAAAATACTCCGCATTATTCTGTAAATATTTCTCGCTTTTCCGTCAACCCGACAACAAAAAGTTTTCACTTGCCTTGTATCAAAGAATATAAATTGTGAAGAATATAAATCATGATTTGTGATTCCAAAGCTAATATGTGTCTTCTGTTTTCAAAATAATTCTAAAATGTACATGTATTCTAGCACCTTTGATGAAAATTACCGTAAGAAAATAGTTTATTTATTTTGCTCTTATTGTTAATTTATAAGAAATAAGTCACGAATAGTCATTAAATTGTTAAGACTGTACGTATAAAATTTTATGGGACTTTTAAATATTATAAAAAATTCCATAAAATCAACGGAAATTTTAATTTATAAAATTTTTTATATAAAAATTGCTAAGAAATCCCGAAAATGAAATCCCGGGATTGAATTTTACAAATCCCGGGATTCGGGATTTGGTAAATCCCGAAAATCCCGGGATTTTCGGGTTCGGGATTTCCCGTTTGGCATCCCTAGTACATACACATCTTCCTCCTGGCATTACAGACTGTCAGACAAACAAAAGCTCGCTCTAAAAGCTGGCGTTCTCTATTTTAAATTAATTGTTACTGACTTGACCGTCTTGGAAGCCTGCTTTTCAATGTTTTTAAGCTACTAATCAATTTTTTTGTCTGAAAGATGATGTGCCAAAATAATGATCTTTTAACAAATAAAATAATGTAATTTTAACATGTTCAATTAATAATAATGATTTTCACCAACAACGAAAAAGTAATAATATATAAATATGCATGTGGCATTAAATATTTCTTTAATTGCTAATAAAATCTTTATTTAATGCTAATAAAATTAATACAACTATTAATGAGTAGCAGCTACTTTTCTATTTACGGCCGTTAAATAATCAAATGCACACCACACGCTTTCTATTTTCAACTAAATAGAAAATATGATTTGAGAGTAATGAAGAAATCTTCAAAAACAGTACCTTAACTAATGGCATTTTGTAAAAAGTATTTTCTTTTTATTTCTATCAAGATAGTGTTGACTGATTGCTTTTAATGTGCTAACACATAAAATATACATAAATCATTTAAAAAGTCCTGCGATCCCAATAATATGCTTTTAACATTTTTAACAAGTTAACTTTTACTTTTACTCAGACTCATTAACTATTAATTAGCTTTTAGTTAGCAATGTATACATGCGAACGCTATGGAATCCTTATTTTAATGTGTATGTACATTTAAATGTACACATAGATTTCACACACATCCTGATAGAAACAAAAAAGAAAAAATAAAATAAGCAAAAGAGTAGAAATTATCAGAATTTGATTATAATTTTCAACTATGCAATATGTTCATAAGAAAATTCAATACGTAGCTGAATAATAAAACTTAAAAAATCATGATTGAAATTGATTAAATTAAACTAATAAACTAAATATGCGCATAGAGTAGACTCTATATCTATTTTTCTTATTACCACCTAAACAGTTAATTAACTGATGTAGTGAAACTAGAAATATTTGTGTTTCAGAACATTCTTTCCTCAAACGTTCATTTGAATTTTCGAATTTTACTTTAAATAACATTCTGTTGAAAAGTCCGTTAGTCTTTTGAATAATGTTACAAACAGAGCATACAACTATGTACAGCCGATTTTACACTACTACCATAGCACTGCCTTATCGGCTGACCGGCACCATACTAGCGCTTAACTGCAATTCTTAGATTTATGGCATGTGTATCTAATGATTTATTTACTTTTAAGGATTAAAATGAATTATTTTTGATTATTTTCACTGAATAAAGACATATTATTATAGATAAATAGCTATGTAATGCAAATAATGAGCTCTTAGGATAAACATTTGTATACCTTGTTTACATGAGGTGTTGGCAGCACTGTTTCCAGTGACGTTTTTTATTTTCATAACAAAATTTATAATCGTGAGAAACGTCAGTGGCAGCAGAACGGAAAATTTTCTATTGGCAAATTATTTTTAGAATATTATTGTTAAATATTAAACAATTTAAAATATTTTAATTCTAATGCAAATATGTAATAATGTTTAATTAATTCATCGAGTATGTTCTGAGAAATAAGTGCTGGTATTTTTCCAACTTCTTGGCTGCGTTAACGAAGTACTTCCTTGTTGAGAAAATTCAATATTTGCGGAAGATACTAAATGTGTGATTTCATTATATTTTGTTAATAATTACAATAAAATCGTTGCAAAAGTTGAATAATATGTAAAAAAAAAGTAAAATAACTATTACAAAGTTTTAGTTTTAACATAAAAGGAAAAAACCATTGTGTATACAAAAAAAGCACTTGACTGTCTGTAAATGTGTATGTTCAAAGAATAAAATTCAAAAGAACAAAAAAAAAAGAAAATAACTTGTTATTTTACAAACAGCTGCTTTTTTGTTTTCGCATTGTTATATTTTATAATTGATAAAAAAAAAATAAACAATAATAAAGCACATGTATATGGAGCAGTAAATTAATAGTGGTGAAGTTATTATTACTTCGGTCATATGAAAACACTTCCGTACTTGAGCTTAATTCTACTATTAGTTAGTTCTTTGAACCGGTAGTGATTATATACGTGCCGCCCATTTCGTGTCTAGCAATGGATATTATAGGATTAATTAGAGCCACTACCCATGATTATGGTGATATATTTTCCAGCGCTTGGTGGCACCTTATAAATATGGAATTCAAGACAGCAGTAAGTATCTTGTAGCAGTTTAAGATTTAATATACGAGCATGTAAAAGTATTTAATTGCAACTTTTATTGTTCATATGTAAATATATACTAGGTACGTACCCAGCTAGCCAAGAGCTGTTCAATCGGCGATAACGTTTAATATACAACTCCTAAACGAATCTACTGATGATTATTTGGAGAGTGACATTGTGCATTTCTTTTTTAACTCTCATATAAATCTTTTAGGGCTAGTTTTTTACTAGTTAGTTAAACCTAGTTTAACATATGTACGTTTGACTTAACCAAGAAACAAAGTTAAACAGGTTTTAACCGCCCATGCTGTTTTTCAGTGATGGATTAATTTAGCTAGAAATGCCATACTTTGTTTTCAATATAGATATGGCATTCTTGAAAATATTTTATATAAATAGGGAAACAATTAAAAAGCGATATTACAATTCTTAAAATTTATATTAAAAAAACTTCAATAAGTGTTTTCTGAAATTTTTAAGAATTAAAAAAAATAATATGGACTTAAAAATAGTGACGCTCCAAAAATAACAGGGACCGTAACGGTTATAATTTTTATTTTAAAAATCACTTTTTAATCATTATTTCTTGATTTTTATTTATCCCTCACAAAATAACTCTTATTTTGTGACTTTTATTTATTCCTCAGAAAATAACAGTTATTTCTTGATTTTTATTTATCCCTCACAAAATAAGAGTTATTTTGTGACTTTTATTTATTCCTCACAAAATAACAGTTACTGTTTGATTTTTATTTTTTTGCTTAACTTTTAAAATGTAGAAAGCGTAATTTTTGCGTTAAAATGAATATTAACCGATTTAAAATTGAATTTATCGCCAGAGTCTTTAAAAAAAACTCTTATATGTTAAATTAAATTTACTTTTTTATTATTTATTAATTTTAAAAGTTAAAATTTTTTTGAGCAAAAAAATAAAAATCAAAAATTAACTGTTATTTTGTGAGGAATAAATAAAAGTCACAAAATAACTCTTATTTTGTGAGGGATAAATAAAAATCAATAAATAACTGTTATTTTCTGAGGAATAAATAAAAGTCACAAAATAAGAGTTATTTTGTGAGGAATAAATAAAAATCAAAAAAATAAAAATCATTGCATCTATCGGTAGTCCATGTAACATGGAGTATCTTGGTATATTCCTTGTGCATGTAGCACTTCTCTATTATTGTGATTTTTTTACTTTAAATTTGGAAAATAATCGTTATTTGCGATCCCTGAAAAATAACCTACAAAAGAACATCAAATTTTAAATCCAATGAAATATTTGAAAGAATTCCAATTCATTACACACATAAAAATAATTGTGGCGTATTTTTATCTTCCTTATTTTACCAACAATTATCCTATCCAAGTTATTATAGATTTCATAATCACTAAAATCTTCGTCGCCATAAGAAACATCCATTTTATTTATGTATGATTGTATTTATTTGTTAAACTTGTCACTAAAACTGTTTTTTCAATTGCGTGGTATTTATTTTATACATGTGTACATATGTATGTATATTTATCATTTGACAGTTCTAACTTGAGTTAACTGAGCAATGTTGCTCGGTTAAACCTAGATTATTAACCAGATAACCTTTATCTGAAAAACAAAATTTTAAGTTTAAACTACAGTTAACTGACAAGTAGAGTTTATCTTTATGTGAAAAACTAGCTCTTAATGTTTAATCGGCGATGGTTTTATCTGAAATATGTTTGCTCTTTTTTATTTTCGTGTTAACTGTTCTAGATTGTTATTTTTTCTACATTTTTCCTGATGCTTTCATTTAGGCTTTGAATAAGAATCTTGCCGGTTGTTTCAAGTGCTTTTTCTCCTAAAAACTAAAGATATATTAAATAGAAGTGAAAATTGAATGTGCTTGGAATTTTACATAAAATATTTATTAAATTATTACAGGTACCTACGTAAACAGCTTTTAAAATAATCAAATTCTTTTAATTAATTGAATTTTTCATAGATCTGTGCTATTCCAAAATCTTTGCAATGTATGGACTCTGTCATTAACAGATCGCTGTAGCACAATTTTGTGTACGCCAAAGATGGAATCGGTAGACGTTTAAGAAAGCTAAATTCAACATAGTAATCAAGGCAATAAATCTGTCTTGATAATAATCATAATTTTTGGAGTTTGTTTTGAATTAATTTATAATTTATTATGTGAGTTTTGAAAAATTTTTCCATTTTATAAAGAATCCTAAGTTTTCCTTTTAATTAGGCTTTCATCAAGAAACAAAAAGGTTTTTTATTAATAAGCACCTACTAAAAAAATGTAATTTGTTTTTTACATTTATATTTAGCAAAATAAGAAGCATACTCAATATTGCACGGTTCCCCAAATCATTATCAATTACACGGACCTGTTCTGTAAAGCGAATTGATTTGAAATCGAACGATTTTAGAAAACTAACTCCGATAATAGAAATATTTTTTCAGGGGGTCTACTCTGTAATTCGATTCGAAAGAAAATGCTTTCGAATTTACATGTTATAAGCATACAAATTCGAAAGCTTTTTCTTTCGTTTCGAATTACACAGTAGACCCCCAGACCTTTTTTAAGTTTTCTATTATATATTTAGATTCTCAAATACCATATCTGAAAGAAAATTGTCGTGCATGATTTTATCCGCGTTTGCAGAATCTTTATTAATTTTTTGAAAACGAGAAATTTACTCGGATTCGGCTTACAGAACAGGGCCGATATTCTTTTACAACTCTCCCAATGGCTCATATAAGATTAACGTTGAAGAGCCTCATACGATTCTCAATGTTCTTCAAAAAAGTGTTGTAAGATAATCTATAGATAAATATCAAATTATTACATCTACGACTAATGGAAGCGCCTTCAGCGGCTCTTGTGCACGAATCGTCTGCGGTAACAGTTTCTCCCTTGTGAAGCATTCATTCATTCATTCACAATAGATTCTTCTGCGATTGAAAATGCTAGCTGGGTATTGACAAAATATAATTACATATGTATATTAAAGCACTGCGCACATATGTACATACATATGTACATTCATAGATTATTCCCACATTATCAAAATATTTACTTGGTAATCTTATCGCCACAAATATTATTTTATTTTAAATAAATTTTTAGAAAATATGAAAAAAGCTATAATCAGCTACATATGCACATATTTATGTACATATGTAAATATATATTTTATGTACATATGTATTTAAAAGCGTACAACTTTACAATTCAAATAGAAATTAATATTTTTCTGCCTTTGTTTTATTTGAGGTTCGCTGAAAGCAGAGAATACTCTTCTTTGTCCCAAGTGCATGAAACTACTGAAGCTACTGCAAAATCTAAATATACCTTTTATGTCCATTCGAAACATCTCTCATGCACATGCACTTTTTAATCCACATTTTTATATGTATGTATGTACTTCATTTTACTGCAATTTCGAAAAATTCGAAAATTTGCGAAAGTAAAATTTTCACACAAGTTCTTTTTATTTATCTTATTGAAAATCCAATCAGGGATAAGCCTCTGGCCCCTTAACGCTTTTTACAAAATTTTTCAATATAAATGTTCTAAAGCGTAACAAATCCCTCACCCTCTAGCGTTATGTAATATATGAATAGCCCCTAACTGGAAAAAACTTCTACCGAAAAAAAATTTAAACTAAAATTCTTTCTGTTCAATTTTATATTTATAAAAAAAAATTTAAAGAAATAAAACTAAAATTTTAAACAAATAAAAATCAAGATTCAATCAAATAAAGATCAATACTTAATCTAAGTATTACTATTATGTGATTAAACCATTGCGTAACGAAGAAAATACAATAAGAATAAAATTTCTGATTAGTGCTGCATTCTTATGCAATCTGCGTACAATCTTCCGTCTATATAACAAAATCGTATTTGATATATCATATTGCTTCTTTATTGTAACATAGACATATTTCAAAAAATAGTGTTAATATTTAATCTTATGTAAAAATTTCACATAAAAGGCTTGTATGTAGTTAGCACGTTGACTACAAAGCCGAAGGTCTTGGGTTCATACCCTCTCTCCGACAGTCATTAAAAAATAACGCGTTAGCATTACCTTACTACATTAAGGTAACGATATGCGTTTTTATATCTTCATTGAGTTGTGTGTAATTTGAAAACTTAAAACGTATTGTCTGCAAATCTAACTTTTTGGGTTATGCCTTTGTTGCAATAAAAGAGCAACATGATATACATACATATAGTTAATATTAGCAAATAAAAATAAAATAATAAATGCGACATAATAACTAAGAAATAGTACTTGTGGATTGACTACCAATATAATAAATGAATTCAGTAGACTTTGACTTTGTAAAGAAAAACCTGGCCCTTGTATTCATATTGCGAGCTGATTATGTATGTCAAGCGAAAATGATAACAAAAGAATTAATTACTCATAACTAAAGAATACCATTGAACTTGAAAAATTAATATGGCACATTTTTTAAGATATGTATTTAATTTTTTTTTTATTCATATCATGGAAATAAAGTGCCAAAGTGCAGCTATACATACATACAGGCATCTCTCACAGACATGTCTGAATTTATTTATAATATATGTAGTTAGAGCGCTTCTTATCTCAACTAAAATTAATATAAAAAATATCAAGAGTTTAAACAATTTATTTGTTGTTGGCTTAGCATGTCTAGATGCATTTCGTTGCACCTAACCAACACATCAGTAGAACTCAAGCACAATTACAAAAAACCCAAATTAAACAGTTTAATTAAATTAAATTAATTAAAAAAAGAATATGGAGTTCAAAATTCCAAAAATTTTATCGTAATTTCTCATTTTCAAATGTCCTGTTCAACGATGTTGAAGGAATACGTTTGCTCTAAAATTTATATTAAAAAAGAGCAATAACATAAAAAAATCATGCTCAAAAAACGTCATAACTCAAAAAAAGAAACAGTTTGCGGGAAAAAGAGTTTGAAGTTTTCAATTAACACACAACTTAATGGAAAGAGAAAATTTTAATTTGCTTTTAAGAGTTGAGTAAACAAGATATTTATATGAAATTTTTATACAATATGAAGAACGATATTGGGATTAATTCTGCATCATTCACTCAAAAATTCCATTTGTTGAGTTATGACGTTATTTGAGTTAAATGAGCGATATGTTAAGGCACCAATAATCCCAAATTATTATTTGAATTATTCAGTAAATAATAAAAATACATTGAAATGCATTGCTAATTCAGATTGTAAGGGAACCTTTACCCAAAAATTTCTTAGAACAACTAGAGATAAGATGTTAAACTTTCATTTAACCAAATGAGAAGTTCAACTAATATCAAAATTGAAACAAGAACAATCAAATTTTTTTTTTCGCTTTCTATGTAAATAGTCGAACGGAGGTATGCTTTCGTTATCGTTGAACAGGCGCTTTCAGGCCCCATGCTCCTTATGGAAAGCAAAGGAAACAACATATATGTATATATTTAAAGTTTTGAATTGTTTCTGATTTTGAAATTGAATTTCAAGCTTTGTGGTATATTCCTAAACAAATAGTAGAATTGTATGCCAAATAATTTTTTGCAACATGTTCAGCCTTTTCAACAAAAACAACAATTAAATTATTGAAACTACCTCAGGCTTTTGAATATAAAGTTAATAATAAAGTTAATAAGTTCATACGCAACAAGTGTATTTTTTATGCTGTCTTCTCACACCTGCTATGTATTTCAAATGTAGGAACACTTCTTTGCTTCACACTCGTGTTAAACTTTCTAACCATAGTTACTCGTATATGTACTTTGATCGCATAATGCGAATAAAAGTTACAACTTAATTTTTTATTGCCCTTATTGTTATAAATTATAATATTCATAAACATTTATAACTCATGGCGCCAACGTAACTACGACATAGGATTTGTTGGTCTATTTTCAATAATTTTGCTCTATAAACATTTTTAGCTAATCTATTCGTTATTGTAATTACTCTACTTTAAAATATAAATACATAGTTAAATACATCAATTGCTTCGTTTTATAAAAATAAATAAAATAAACTATTTGTTTTGGTTTTTACTATATAATCTATTTTGATCTTTATCAAATAATTGTGAAGAATTTATGTTTGTTGTTGGCTAATAATTTCTAATATATGTACATATATATATGCGACTTGGTTTCTAAACGTAACTTAAATTAAACGATTTGCCAAATAACGTCGTACCCTAAAAATTTCAGCGGTTAGAGAGCTGTCAATGTCCGATTTTATTTATTAGTTATTTTTCCAAATTGTGAGAATACCATCCGTTTTCCTAAACCCCAAAACCATTAAAACACTAACATCCGTATTCAAAAAATAATGATTTGAGCTTGAACTGTACGTTAAAACAAAATTTCCATAAAAATTTTGACAAAAAAAAACACTTCAAGTACAAATTGATTTTTTTTTTTGGATACGGTCGTAATTATCTAATTAATATGGGAATACAACCACAATTCCTTCGAAAGAATAAATAATAATAAATTCTGCTGATAAAATATGAAATATTTACATCTAAGCAAAAATATTCATAAAAATGTTCCATCAAAATATATCCATAACTTTTATTTGATATTAAATCTCTAATAAAATCGCTGACTATGAGTAAATAAAAAACACTTGCTTGTTTTTACACAAAATCGGCCATAGTGTGCGTTACATTTTTTTAAAACGTTGATTCTATAATTCAAATACAGTAGGATCCCGATTATCCGAACAGCGATTATGCGGATTCATCATTCGTCTCAGCTCTAATTGTCTTACATAGGTATTATGATCTATCGTTAGCTCGTTTTTTGTATATCGTATTATCTAAACGACTAAAATTTAAATAAAAATTGACAAATGACAAACATGACAAATTTAAATGTATGTAAATTGATTTTTTGATTTGATTTGCTTTGAAATCGATTATCCGGATTTTCGATTATACGGAATACCCCTGGTTTTATTTGATCCGCATAATCGGAATCCTACTGTATTGCTAATGAATTATGTAAATATGTATTAAGATATGATTTGCTAGAAATATAACTTTTATTAAAGTAACGAACACATGCACAAAATGAAATGCGTATATATGTATGTACATATTCAAGTATACGAACAACGTCATAACGAAAAAAAACTAGCGGCCTGGCCCACGATGTCACTAGAAATCGTTCCATCGACAACTTGTATTGCAAACAACAATAACTTTAGAAAATTTGTTAATACTGCCAGAGCTCCAAGCCGTTCTAAAACTTTCGGCCGCGGTGGCTAGACTAAAAATTAGCGCCGCTGTCTGCTAGCGGCACAAGTTAGACCTCTGTTTATGGCATTCTCTTTAGTCCTAATTTAGACTATGCAAGTCTTATTGCTAAGCTGATTGGTTTGTGGAAGAGAGAGACGAGAGGAACAGATACATTTCACACCAGATGAATTTATATCATGATGAATATCAAATTGATATCTTGATGAAAATTCATCACGTATAGACTCAATTTATTAATATTTATTTACTAAACAATTTTCGTTTAAAAAAGGCGGCACGGCACAACAATTATTTTTGACCAAAAAATTAAACAACACGCAAATTAGATATTTTTGGCAAGTTTTTTTAAATAATTCATTTCATTTGTTTAATTCATCATTTGTGTGTATAACAGTTGCTCTGCCGGCGTTATGTTACGAGTTATGATATAAAATCATCAGGTGTGGACACTATGTTATGCGTCTTTTTGATGATGGAGCTGCCAGAATGAAAAATTTATATCTTAATATATGATATAACAAAACTTAGTAAACAGTTCATTCTGTAAAATACTAGCCGACTTTCACTTGTTAAACGGCTGCTATTATTAGCCGATGAGAGCCGTGATTTTTAATAATTTAAAAATCAAAACACTTCTTCATACATATATACATTTTTAATGAAAAAACATTAAACATAAGCATATGAACTTCCTATGAATGATTCTTAACACTGCAAAAGTAAAAAATTTCCAAAAAAAAAATTAAATTAAAACATTTTCGGGAAATTTTTCACTTTTGCGGCTACCTAAGCGCTACCTAAACAGTGTTAAGAATCATTCCTAAGAAGTTCATATGTTCTAAAAAGTTGCTAATTGAAATCTTAGGTAAATTTTTTAGTTGATTGTTTCCTTGAATTTTGAACGGTTTGCTACCTATAGACCTGAACAGGGGAAAAAAGGTAAAACAAATTAAATTGTTAAAATTTTTTGGGATTTTAATTTTGAAGATGAAGTTTTTTTGATTTTATATGTTCACAATTTTTGTTTTTTATGACAAGAGCTACAACTTTGCCTCAACCTGCCAACCTAACTTACTGCCAGTTTATAGAAGCAATGTAAAAATTCTCGGCTGTCTATTTATATTGAAAACAAAAACAAATTTTGAGTGCTTTGTTTTTGCTTTCAATATAAATAGGCGGACGAGAATTGTTACATGGTTTCTGTAAACTGGCAGTTAATATAATATACAGTAAAACCCACGATGTGAATTTTTTAATTAACTTTAATTAAATTTAAAGCATAAAAATTCATTTGCAAAAAAATTAATTTTTTTCGATGAATCTGTAATTTATTTACGATAGGCTCCCTTTAAAATAAAATATTTTCAATTTTATGATTATTTTCATTTATTTGGTATATCAATACTGCAAGAGTTAAGCCCGCTAGCAGAAATCATAAAAGTCCATTTTCAGTCAAGTTGGCGTTGCTTGATTAACCCTTAAAAGTCAAATCAATTAAGAAACCGAAATGTTTTATTAAAAAAATGTAAATCAATGATGGTCAATCAACCAACAACTTAAAAAAAATACATACGAGTACATAAATTCTTTACAAACCTATTTTTATTGTGAAAACGTGATTTTTTTGAAATGTGACTATTTAACTTTATCGTTATTTTATGTGCATGTGTTTTTTATGAATGAAATAAAATAAAATATAATATAATATTACATAAAGAAAGTAAGAAACTGTTTTAAAATATTTTATTGGCAAAGAATTTAATTGCTGTTGATTCAAAACTATGAAATTATTTAATCTCTAACATCTTTTATCGCTAAAGAAAATAAGAAACGTAATTTTTATTTTGCAGCTATTAATAGAATGTACTTTTACACTTAAAATTCTTAATAATATCTGGCATATTTTAAATTATAAATACATTTTAAAATTTATCAATTATTTATTACATTAATTGCCAGTTTATAGAAGGCAAACGAAAATTTTCAGCCTGCCTTTTTATATTCTAAAATAAAACAGATTTAAGTGTTTCGTTTTTATTTGCAATACAAATAGACAAATGAAAAATTTCGAGTGTCTTCGATAAACAGGCAGGAAAACAACACACATATCGCTCATTTACTCAAAGAATGTCATAACTCAACAAATGGAATTTTTGAATTAATGATGCAGAATTAGGGGCTGTTTGTCTAAATGCGAACGAACGTTTCTTGCGAAAATTTGTATTGGAAACAAAAATAAATTTAAGTTTTTGCTTTTAAGTCCTAGTTTACACTATGCAAGTTTTATTGTTAAGCTGATTAATTTGTTAGGAGAGAGAGACGAGGAGAACAGAAACGTTTCTTTTCCCCTCGTCTCAATCTCTCTCTCTCTCTCTAACAAATCAATCAGCTTAACAATAAAACTTGCATAGTGTAAACTAAAACTAATGTAAATGTTCGATAGAAACGTTCGTTCGCATTTAGACAAATCCTTCATATTGCGTAAAAATTTCATGCAACTTTTGAAAGCAAAATAAAATTTTCTTTCTCCATTGAATACTTTAAACTCGTTTTCTGGCAAACTATAGTTTTTTGAATTATGAAGTTGATATTTTTGAGAGCTGAACAATTCTCGTTTGAAAGTTTAATCTCATGAATATTTTCGTTTTCTCATCATAAGAGATTTTGAAAACAATCCTTTTGCTCTTTATGGAAATTGTTGTGAAAATTGTTTTATTCAACGAATTCGAATGGAAACTAATTATGTATGTATGTGAATATCAAATAAAGCATTATAGACCGCCTCGCTGTATTTATTTAAAATTATACAGTACAGCAATTGAATAACAATTTATTCCTTTGATCTTCTGTTCGTCTTATCTTAAATAAAACAAAGAAAAATAGAATTTAATTCTAACACAAATCGAATTGCAATGCAATATTAACAATGTAAATAGGAAGCAGTGCGAGATTTATAAATAAATTTAAAAATAAAAAATAAACAAAAATATAAAAAATATAAAAAATATATACGTATGTAAGTACTTAGTTACATTAGGGGCTTAAGTTTTTTTATAACTTGTACTAAATACAAAATAAAAAAAAGATAAGATGTAATAGAAATTGTTAATCGATAATGCATTTGTACGAGTAGATAAAACATTAACGGCCTGTCCCACAATGTCTAGGGAAAATGTTCAATCGATTACTTATATTGAAAACAAAAACAAATTTTTTCATTTTATTGTTGTTTTCAATACAAGTTGTCAATCGAACATTTATTATTTTTGCATCAAAGCAAAGTTTTTCATTTTAAATTAAAATCAATAATAACAAAAATTAAAAATTTTAAAAACCCTAGATATATCTAGAAAAGATGTGACATCTTCTAAACGACTGGACCTATTTTCTGCAAGCATGGTTAACAACCATCTCGATCAAGTCACCTTTCAAACAGAGAAAATTAAATCAAATCAAAATAGGTCCAGCCAAACTTATAACACCCCTTTTTTTTTGGTCGGGAGTTAAAAATAAATTTTTAATATAATAATAATTTTTAATATTTTGCAAAAGAGCAGGATAAACTAAAAACCTGTGCGGTATAGAGAAGAATATCCCTAAATATTATCACGACGTGAAACTAAGTACATAGTTTATGCTAGAACATAGGTTAGGTTTGGCCCATTGTGTATTCCTAGCCCCACCCCCTCCCCTGACTCGATGGGAATCAGTGTTACACATTACCTGTGATCGAGCCACTTGATACTCATGACCAGAGCAAGTTTTTTGTGGCACGAAGAATGGTTCAAAATGGATGGGAAAGAACTCCGACATACATATATAAAAATACCTCTAGGTTGCAAAAAAAAAGTATTTTAATGCAAGGTGGACTAAAAATGGCTTCTTAAGCTGAAAATTGAGGAAATGACTAGAATGTTAAAAATGGTATGTATATGCCACAAAAAACTCGCCCTGATCATGACGAACTTATCTTTAAGCCATTTACGTCTGTGCCATTGTAGCGTTGAATAATGGCACAATGCGTTCCAGTGTTTCTGGCTCCCGCTCTACCTTGCATCGCCTGTAAAAATCTGCTGATCCTTGCACTAACCAATGACCAGCCAAAACTCCTATAAGAACCCGTACAACGCTCTTGTTCATAATAAAAGAAGAGAGGTGTCTAAGGACACCCGGTTATAGCAATTGCTACTTAGCTATATAATAATATGTTTACACTTATGTGTTTAACGTCCTATTCATCTTTAAGAGCTTAAACACAATAATTTTTTGATTTTTTATCATACATTGACTTGTTTTGTTAAGCATCTCAGTTAACAAGTTTTAAAATTAAACTCATCGATAAACACGTAAATGAAGTATGTTCAGTGCGTTTTTGATAGCTCTGGCAACTTTGTGTTGTTATTAAATAGTGGCACGTTAAAAAAATTATTTGGAACGCAATAATTGCTTAAAAAATATTACATTACTTACAAAAATATTTGTTGCATAAAAATAATAAAGCAAACAAAAAGCATAGTGGATCGAAATTTCTTACAAACACAATAATTTATTCACAAAACGCCAACCTTAAACATCTCAAATATAATGTGAACGAGTGTGTTTAGTTCTTAGAAAACTTGTCTTAAAAATTTTTAAAAACATAAGTGTGAACATGTATTAAAAATGTTTAAAAACATAAGTGTGAACATAGAATAAAACAAACTTACGTCCCTTTTCATAATATATGGTTAAGAGTTAACTTGAACTTTAACTACAAGTTCTTCATACACAACTTGTCGTTAAAGTCTCTGTTATCTTTTAACCATACATTGTGAAAATATTATATGATGATGTCAAATTCGCGGCATATATTTTAAAACGTTTCCATTTATTTCCCATTATTATATTTTCTAGTGGCGCACGATTAAATTAATATATTGTTTGCGGCCGGTGGCGGCTGTTAGCCGGCTTACAGTCGATCGGCTGTGTTCTCTGGTTTGTGATCAGGACAAAAACAATACAAAATCAAATTCAGCAATGTTTCTCATTGTTTTTGTTTTGTTTTTTTTTCACTCACTTCAAAGAACGAAGCAAAACAAATTCAAACAATTTGTTTTCTTTATTTTCGTACGCTGCTTTTAAGTACAAAGAAATCAAAACAAAAATAAATTTATAACTGTAATAGTGTCGATTAATTTTGTTACGAAAATTATTTTCTAACCCCTGTATCTCGCCATAAATAGCAATAGCTATAATAATAATAAAAGTTAGAACTTTGTCAGATCAAGCCTTGGCCATAATGCCCACGAGAGCCATCCATCCTCCCTGAGGATCCAGGGACTATTTGTTACTTCTAAAACCCAATTTTTAAGTTACCTAAAACAGTGACTAATCTGTGGTTTCATGGATACTTCTGTAAACTGCTTCATCTAAAACTGATTCCAATCTTGCCAGTTCATCGGCAGTCCCATTTCCTTTACACTGGAATGGTCTGGAATCCAGCATAGCCTTAAACTATAGCTGTTTAGCAGCCCTCTTACAGTCACTAAATAGTTTTAACTTAATAATAAGATAATATCCTTCGAGACACAAACTTTTAGGAAGTCATGCACTAGATGATCTTTCAGATTTATCTGAGATTGGGTTGAATTACCTTATCAGATATCTTAACGCGACAAGTTGGACCTAGTAACTATCACCGTATCAGAATACTTAGATATGGTTCTACATAGTTTGACACCGATGAGTGTATTGGTCCTTTTAAAAAAGGAATGATCTAGATTCTACTTGAATGCCTGCGTGTAGTAGGCAGCCACGTAAACCAACCAACCAACCAAACATGCTCTTTCAAAGTTTTTAGCGGTGCTTTACTGTCAACCGCTACCCTCCTCCCCTTCAGTTACATTTTCGGCCATTAACTCCTTGGCATTCATGATCTCCAAAATCTCAGCCTGGAAAACCGTACTCTTATTCGCAAGTCGGAAAGATTTGCGAACTTTGGTTTCTCTAATGTAGGCCTCAGCGCCCGTTCCTGTGTGTCCATCTAGGACCCATCCCTAAAAACAGCGCAACCCTCATAGGGAATATACGATTTGACCCAGAGACTCGTATCAGATATTACCAATGAGTCAATCAAAGTCAATCTCACCGAGCTAGAATATCATAAACCTAAAGTTCACGGTAGCAAGACCAACCTCACTCAAGATTATCGTGCTGCCTATTAGTCCCGTCTGCTTGCCCCGTTCTCATTACATAGTCCTCGACGGGCAAGAAATGGAGAATGACATCCAAGGCCGCCTTAGGAGTGCTTCTTGTGGCACCAGTGATGCTAATTAAAGCACACCTCTGGTCCTTAGCAATTAACTTTCTTTCCTCGCCGCCTCCCACTACGCAACACACCCGTATGAAAGAATTTGTCTAATAGCCGTTGTGTCCAATCAACCCACCCAGCAAAAAATTTCAAAAAAGGTAATCGGGTTTGGAATTAAGCATTTTTGGTGGAAGCTGTTCCTTACTGGATTACCAACTTAATGATTTTAACAAGGCGTGAGACTAAAATAATCGATTCTTGAGAAGTACTTACTCCTTTTGTTTGGCAACTTGTTCGCGTAATCTATTTAATCTAAAAAAATTATTCTCCTCATTTAGCAACTTGTACATAATTTTTTTAAGTTTTAGGTAATGTGATTTGTAAGCTTGGTAATCAGAAAAGTAAGTCATTATATGGCAAGTATTCTGATGGTAATTTGTAATTTTTTGCTGGGCAATTTAATACTCTCGGTTGTAAGTTCTAGTTCTTTCCTATATAGTTACTGCACTTGTAATAGGCATTAAGACTTTTCTTAAACCTTTCGAGTGTTTGTTTCTTTTCCAACAGGTATTTTGTCTCATTCGCCAGGATCAACTCTACAATCTATTTTGTACCTCCCAACGAAGTAATTAGGTTAGGTTAGTTTGAATTGACGAGAGGATCCATTACGCTCATGTCAAGGACATACGCATTAGCCATTCTATGCCTGCTGTGCGTTCTCAAGTGAATTCAACGAAACCCACGTTGCGGGGAAAATAGTCCTTCAATCATTTACAGTCAATACCTCTAAGGTGTGTAATGTCCGGTAAAGTATCAACCTAATCCACTGTAAATGCTCCTTTAAGACACTGACCAACTTTCCTAGTTCGGAGTTGTTTAGTTTCAACAGCCGCTGGTTTTATATTCTTCCGAGTCGCCTCATAGAATTTTGGTTATATTACCCACAGTATCACTATTCCATCGTGTTCTGAGGGATATCTTCGCCAATTTAGTAATTCAAACTTCGCTGCATTGAATGGATTTGCGAACGCACAGAGAGAAAAAATTGGTTAAAAATCTGATTTTGTTCATATTTATAAACAAAAAACATAATTACAATACAAATATAATTCTCACAATAGTTTTATTAGTAATAACTAGGGCTAGGAATCTCATGCAAATGCATGTTTTCACTGGGCATCATAAAACGGAAACGGTTAAGTTATCTTTGCGAATCGTGAAATTTCCTTTGAAATGGCATTCAATCATTTTTGCATATTTTTGCATAAAAATTCTCGTTTTTGCATATTTTTGCGCATATTTTTCAATAAATGCATGTTTTTTGTGCATATTTTTGCTATTTTGGTTAGCATCCATTTGAAAAAGTAAAACGCTCCTGATACTTAGTGCGACATCTTCTGGTAAAAGTTGACACACAATTTGTTACAAAATATTTACCTGAATCACCCTGTTGAACTCTAAATTTTTATATTTACACAACATTTTTTTATTGTTTTGTTCGGGAATTCGCTGAAAATTTGTAACTTTACACAACATAACACGTTTTAAATGGAAAGTGAGTTGATTTTGAGATTTTTTCTGCAAAATTTTGGAAATTAACAGCTTGGCCCACGATGTCACGAGAAATCGTTCGATCGACAACTTGTATTGCAAACAAAAATAATTTTTCTAAAGTTATTGTTGTTTGCAATACAAGTTGTCGATCGAACGATATCTGGTGACATCGTGGGCCAGGCCGTTAATTTAACTTAATTTTTTGTTGTTGAATTTATTGTTTTGTTTTTCTTTATACTAATTTTATATGTAGATATGTATATTAAATGAATTGTTTTCTGCCTATTTTTTTGTTAAATTGTTTTTAAATAAAATACTAAAAAAATATTTTTAATTGCATATTTTCTGTGTTTTTAGTGCATATTTTCAAATTTTAAAAGCATGTTTTATGCGCATATTTTCGATTTTTTAGTGCATGAGATTCCTTGCCCTAGTAATAACAATTGATTCAGTTAATTTCTAATATCAATTTAAAGTATTGATAGACTCAACTGAATTAAATATAAGTTAGAAAGTAACGTTACTGAATATTGGCTTTTTAAATTAAAAAAAACTATTCTTGGTTGTATCAATTAATTATTTCTATAGTAACAATTAAAATTTTCTGTTGCAATAACCATTTCATTCTAAAAATTCACATATCGCCAGTGTGACCAGATTTTAAAATAACATTAAGCTAAATCACGTTTGAAAAAAAGGTAAAATAAGCTAAAAAGTTAACTTTTAGGCCAGAAAATAAAGCTAAACTTTTTTCTACTTCTTTGATCACTTTTCAATAGTTTCTTATTGCTAAACTAACATTAAATATTACACAAACATATTTTTTTATTATACACATTGAATATTTGTTTAATGAAATTATTTATTAATTGTTATATTTTAGATTTAATGAAGAACAAAACAAAAACTTCCCCAAAATAATATTAAAAACTTTTCAAAAATTTAAAAACATTTATACTAAAACACGAAAGCTTTTTAAGTGAATTAATGCTATTTAAGGTAAATCATGGATCACACTATCTGCGCAATGTACCGAGTTTCGTCAGATCAGTGAAATAAAGTCATAAGTAAAGATTTTGCTCTAATTTATCGACTACTTGAAATACAAGGACATAATTGCGCCACACTGCATTGGTAATAAGCCCATATAGACTTATTCCAGAATTAATTGAGTAATAATGCCATTTTGGCTTATTACTTATGACTTTATTGAGGTGGCCCGATGAAAATCGGTACATAGTGCTGTCCAGGCTTAAGGCTATTTCAAGTTTTTGTTTTAAGTTAATTGATGCCACTGAATTAACGTTCAACTCAAGTCAAATAATTTTATACCCAAAAAACTCAAAAAGTGTTTTGACCACTAATATGAATTTAACTTTTTCCATTGTAATTCTAACCATTCTGCCATTATCTGCTACTTTTCAACTTTCCATTTCTGTTATAAAATTGTTGTACAATTTACATTTTGTATTTTTTGTAAACTATTTTACAATGTTAAAGACTATAATTTTTATAAGGTGTTTATGTCTTTAATATATTTTTAGAGAACACGCAATTTAGACTAAAAAAAGGCTAAAAAAGTTAAATGAGTTTTTTAAAAAAGCTAAAAAATAAGCTAAGAGCTAAATGAAAATTTTAAAGCTAAATCTGAAATAAATAAGCTAAATTTAGCTCAAAATAAGCTAATATGGTCACGCTGCATATCGCTAATGAAAAATTGTTGCTTACAAAAATCTATATTCGTGCATTACAACAGAATTGTGTGTTACGTCTTCATTAGTCTTTACTTTCTGTTGCTGTTCTGTGCTGTGCCGTTCTGCTTCTAAATTTGAGTATGTATTTACTTTTTCTGTATGTAGTAACTTATCAGCTGTTTCTGACCAGAAGGGCCGCAATTTTCCACTAAATTGATGAGTTTTGCATCGTTCATTATTATGTTTCAATATTTATTTATTAAATGTTATAAATACAATTACTTAACCATTTTTCGATTTTCACAGGTTGAATCGCAACAGAACAGCACGAAACAGAAACACTAACGATTTGTCTAAGATTACAGCTGATTCGTAACAGAACAGAAAGTAAAAACTAATTCTGCCTTTAGTTATTGGAACCGATAAAATTCGATTGGCTACAAATTCGGTTATCACAAAAAATCTGTTTTCTCTGTGCGAAAAATTATTTGTATGAGAAAATTTAAAATGCCTTGACAAATCGGTTTATATTCTATATATGTACATAGTATATGCAATAAATAACGTGTGCTTAAAGTGGTTAAAACCGGTTTTTGTCTGGACATTTTTTTTAATGTTATTTTTTTTTGCATATGGGTGCTAATTTTCAAATGTTTAATTTTTTGTTTGTTGGGCTTTTGCAATTTGAGTAAAAGACGGAAATATGTATAAATAAAAAATCGACCACTGGGTGACAACAGTTTGCTGTTATAATTATTGTTGTTTGTTGTGTGGTTACTATAAATAATATAAAATTTTTACAAAAATACATTCTGAGTGTGTATGTAAGTATGTAAGTATGTACATACATATATACATATTAGAGATCGACCGAAGGCGTTTTTTTTGGCCGAAGCCGAAGCCGAACTTCGGCTAAAATCCTAAACTTCGGCCAAAACCGAAGCCGAAGCCGAATGTTTTAAATTTTAAAAATGATACTTGTTTTATATGAATTAAGAAAAAAGTTTGCTTTTTTGAGATCACTGAAATAGCTGTAATATCTATTGGATACATAACAAGAAAAATAAAACTATTTTGCAATTTCTAGATTGCTTTTTCATATGATCACTCACAAGAACGTCCAAGTAAAAGAAAATAGAAAGCAACAGGGTTGTATTTCAAAGTAACCCTTTCAAAACGTTACCCACGGTAGAAACTGTCGGCGAGCAACGACCAAAAATAATGTTATTGTTCAAGCTTGGAATGAAAAATATTCGGCTTCGGCTAATCAGCCGATTTTTGCCGTAGGCCGAATGTTGGCCGATTACCAATTTTTGGCCGAAGGCCGAAGCCGATTAATCGGTCGAACTCTAATACATATGTACATGTAGTCCGCGGTGGCTTATAAATGTTTAAAAATATTACAAAATTTATACTATGTAAATGCCGCCACGCAAAATTAAATGAATTATTGTAAACAAAATTTTATATACTATAGATACATACATATGTCTCGTATGTATGTATGTATGTACATTAGGGCGGGTCGATTTAAAAATCGTATTCTAGGGATCAAAATAAGAAACTTTACCGAAGGAACCATACCTCTAAAATTTATTTTGATGTCCCGACTTTTGATCCGAAAGGTGAAATTTTCTTGAAGGGTCGGCCCACCAAAATTAGTGGGGGTCGGTCTTACATTTTGACTCGATTGAGGAACTCTAAATGGGTCAAAGTGAAATTTTTCAAAATTTTACCCTTCAAGAAAATTTGACCTTTCGGATCAAAAGTCGGGACTTCAAAATACATTTTACAGGTATGGTTCCTTCGGCAAAGTTTCTTATTTTGATCCCTAGAATACAATTTTCCTTGTAATTTGAGCGATATTTTTGCCTCCATACAAATCGACCCGTCCTAATGTACATGTTTGTTGGTTGGCTGTTGTTGTTCTTGTTTGAAACATACTTATCGTTAGCTAAAATGCAAAAAACCGTAACTAACAAAAATATAATTTTATTAAGCACACTTGCTGTTAGGTTAGGTAAAGTTAGGTTAGCAGGCTGCTGGTAAGGAAGGGTGAAATTTAGAGTCCAGTTTAATTGGGTCCAATACAATGATCCCTTTGTGGTAACTGTGTGGTGAAGAGAAGATAGCGAGAAGACGGGTGGTGAAGGAAGAGATATAGGAAAGCTTCATTCTTTTACAACTCTGCTTTTTGTTTGCACGCTTATTTGCAGTGTTGCAGTGTTGCAGTGCCTCTGGTGGTGAACAAGGCGATGATGTGTTTAGTAGCCATTTTATTGGCTATTGCTACGCAATACCGACGAAGGAGGGCGCTCTGATTTTACATTAGGACTAGCATCCGTTGAAGACATTGTAGTTTTGAGTGACCAGTGCCTTATGCCTGCATCACGAGAACTTTTCCCACAACAACTGATACAAAGGACACCAATGTATATCAGAAAAGTGCGTGGTGTTGCTGTTGTTTTTTAATGACTGTCGGAGACAGGGTTTGAACTCCTTGTTTTTTTTTTTTTTTTTTGTTTATTAAAAGCGTAATTTTCTATCGAAGAATTGTAAAACTTGTTCATGACATGTAGTTTAATGGCATTCATAATAATAAATCATAAACTCGATTTCGAATTTTGTGTTAGTGACGTCTTTTTGCATTTTAGCTAACGATACGTATGTATATATTTTAATTTCGATTCTGTGTGAACATTTTTCAATGGCAATGTCGTGTGTGAGTAGACAGTCAGACATTAAAAGAAATGTATGTATCTAAATACAAAATTTTTAAATGCATGAAAATAGAAAATAAAAGTAATAATGAAATTAAAAAGATCTGAGAAGACTTTGACAACTTACGACGGTAGATTTATGAAATTAATAAAATTGCTTAAAATATATGTGACGCGCAAAATAGAAAGGGACCTAAGGGTAAAAACCGGTTTTGTTCAGGAGAGCCATTTTAAAGATTTAAATACCTGTATCTTTGGTGTACCATCACTGAGCGTGTTGGTATTGGTCTTATTTGAAAGCGACACATCTCATGACGTCAGGAACGTGTTGGTCAACCTTGAAAACGCGCGTATGTCGTCCCTACCTTTTGTTTTGTGTAATTGGTTTTTACTGTTTTCTACCTAGCGCGCTGTTTCCATGAGTTTGATATCAATTTTGCTCGCGTTTTTTTAATCCAGGTTTATTTTCTGAAATTATTAATTGTGAATTGTAATAAATACTCATTTATAGTTCTTTTAAAACGTGAATATCACCCTGTTAGTACGAAAATTTTTTCACATAACCTTAGAATCGTCGACTTTAATTTCATAAATCGCGCATACCTCTGGGAGGGAACACTTTTGGGGCATGGGATCGGTTTCATTTGATGCTCAGATGTTGTCCACATCAATAAAAATAAATTCAGTAAAGTGCGACTTTGACTCGCGCACGAAGGGTTCCGTACGCTGGGCTTTGAGCATTTTTTTAATACAGTGTTTTTTTACTTTTTTCAGCTGAAATAATTTTTTTTGATTATTTTTCGCTTTTTTCTCGTTTTGGCGATTTTTTTAATTTTGGCGATTTTTTTTTAATTTTGGCGATTTTTTTCATTTTGGCGATTTTTTTCATTTTGGCGATTTTTTTTCATTTTGGCAATTTTTTTAATTTTGGCGATTTTTTTAATTTTGGCGATTTTTTTATTTTGGCGATTTTTTTTTCATTTTGACGATTTTTTCATTTTGGCGATTTTTCCGGTTTTCCGCGATTTATTTTCGATTTAGAAATTTTTTTTTAATTTGGTGCTTTTTTTCGATTTGGCGATTTTTTTTTGATTTTGGCGATTTTTTTTCGGTTTAGCGATTTTATAATTTTGAGATTTTTTTGTTTTACCGTTTTTGAAAATTTCAAGAAGTTTGCTCTTACGGTTTCCAAGATACAGCAAGTTATCAAAATTACATAGTCAAAATTACATTAACTGATGGTACACCCTCTAATTAAAATTTTTTAAATTTTAGTGTTAATTGTTGTAGTCTGTATAAAAATACACTAACTTTACAAATTTCAAGTGCATATACATACAATTGTATGTATATTACATGGGATTTTAACATTTTTCGTTGCTCGTTTTGGCACACCCTTTAATTTCCAACTCTCATGTATTTGTTGTTGTAGCGGCCAAGGATCTACACACTGTGTCCAAATTTCAGGTCCGTAGCTCTTACGGTTCTCGAGAAAATACCCTGTGACGGACAGACGGACAGACGGACAGACGGCCAGACGGACAGACGGACAGCGTAGCGAAAACAATAGGGTTCCTTTTTCACCTTTGGTGTACGGAACCCTAAAAAAGTGAAAATTGATTTATTTTTACCCTTAGGTCCCTTTCTCTATGCGCTGTCACATATGCATTCTGCATACATACATACATACATACATACATACATGCATACATATGCATGTACATTGAAAGGAAAATCATCAATGGGTCTACGAATTTTGTCATTAATAACGAGCTGACGTACGAATTTATTGCATCCATGAAGAATAATTTGTTGAATTTCATATATATATGTACACAAGGTCTATTTATCAGATCAACGCAACTCTACAAAAACACAGCAACACAAAAAACAACTTTATGTTTAAGTTGTCAGAAACACACACAAACATGAACTAAAGTATATGGTGCAAATAACTTTTGACAGCTTAAACACGAAAACACAGAATATCATCAGGACGATTGCGTTGACCTGATAAATAGGCCTTGTATGTACATATGTTGCCTACTATGAAATTGCATGCATATAATGAAAACTTTTAATAAACTAATGAAAAATTTCATTCATAAAATGAAGAATTTGTTGAATGGATGTTTTTTCTCTTAGTGTATATATGTAGACAATTATTAAATCTGGTATTTAATTTATATTTTCTAGTTAACCGTTTATATATCCATTGGTCTTCTGACTGTTATCCTGGTGATTTGGTATGTGTTCTACAGAAAGTGGTTGCGTGATAAAGAGCGCGAGAAGTACCTTCAAGAGCAAAGCGCCTACTCTTCGGCAGACTTAAGAGGCTTGCGTTTTCGTAAAAGAGACAAGATGCTCTTCTATGGCCGCAGAATGTTGCGCAAAGTGAAAAATGTTTCCGGTCAAGTTTATGGTGGCCAGGGCAGAAAGCGTAAAGCAGTTATGCGTTTTGCCAAAAGACTTTTGCAATTGAGAAGAGAAAATATTCCCCTGCAGATGCGAACAGTTGAACCGCCACCCGAATATTTGGAGGAGACAATTGAAGGTTCGGATCGTGTACCACCAGATGCTTTATACATGTTGCAAAGTATTCGTATTTTTGGCCATTTTGAGAAACCGATATTTCTTAAACTATGCAAACATACCGAAGTGTTATCTTTGGAACCTGGAGATTTTCTATTCAAAATCACCGATGCTGACGACAGTGTTTTCATAGTACAATCTGGCCAAATAAATGTTTTCATTTCTAATGCTGATGGTAGTACATTGTCACTAAAAACTGTTCGGAAGGGTGAATCTGTGACTTCTCTATTGAGTTTTATAGATGTCTTGTCAGGCAATCCCAGCTACTATAAAACTGTTACGGCAAAAGCAGTGGAGAAAAGTATAGTCATACGATTGCCCATGCAGGTATGTCGGAATATTCATAAATAAAGTGAACACAAATCATTATTATCAAATACATTAAAGTGTAGTAGAAGAGTTGTAGCTAACTTATTGGTATTTTGTTGCATTCGGAGTGAATATACAGGTATCCCTCTTAAAACTCAAATGTGATTGCCTTTCTTTTTCTGTTGTTTCAACTTCCTCAATTTCTTACTCCAATGAAATTATTTTTTATTCATAAAAAATTTTCAAAGTAAATTATAAATTAATTGTACAATTCTTTATTTGAAGGCATTCAAGGAGGTATTTGATGAAAACCCAGACATTATGATACGTGTTATACAAGTCATAATGATACGTTTACAACGTGTACTCTTTACTGCTTTACGCAACTATTTGGGTCTTAATTCAGAGCTGGTGCAAAATCATATGCGTCACAAGAAGACTCAGCAGCAACAGCAGACAAGTATCATCACAGCACAACAGCAGAAAACTTCTCCGGGACATCGTAAATCGCAAGGAGAAACAGCAGTCCAGCATAGTTTGTCTGAGACTATACCTCCACCCGACATGTTAGTTGATTTGGCCTACGAGCCAATAACGCAACAGCAACAGCAACAGTCACCTGTGGTACCTCATGTAACATCGTCTGCAAACAATTACGTTCATTCCTCCCAAAACTCTGCAACTTGCAGTGATGGCAATCTGTCGACACGTCGTTATTCCATGACCCCAGCTGAGATTAATATAAACGCGTCTTCGATAGATATGCAGTTGGTTCACATATCGGCTGTTGATAGTTTTCTGAAGGAACTGGGTTTGCCTGAAGAAGATCGCTCATTCTTGGAACCTTTTGTAGAAGTCCGGGAGGTTGATACGGATGTAACTTTGATAACGGAGGGCAATTCTGATAATATTTGTGTTTGGTTTGTCATGACGGGTGGTTTGGCAGTTTATCAGAGTGGGGTTGATGCTATAAGGAATTTTAAAGCCGACCGCTCCAACGTCTTTATACATCACGTACATGCGGGCGAAATTGTTGGTGCCCTTGCAGTTCTCACTGGAGAAGCTAGTGCTTATACAATTATTTCGTTGTACCCCAGTCGAATTGCCTTTATACGACGACCCGCAATTTACCAAATAATGAGGGAAAGACCCAAAATTGTCTTAGATCTTGGCAATGGTGTTGTCCGACGTCTGTCGCCTCTGGTAAGACAATGTGACTACGCCTTGGATTGGATATTTTTGGAGTCCGGCAGAGCTGTTTACCGTCAAGATGAAATAAGTGACAGTACATATATCGTGCTTAGTGGACGCATGCGTTCTGTCATTACACAGTCAACTGGTAAGAAGGAAATTGTCGGGGAATACGGTAAAGGAGATTTGGTGGGGATTGTCGAGATGATAACAGAAACTTGCCGAACCACAACTGTGATGGCTGTCAGAGACTCCGAACTTGCCAAATTGCCTGAAGGTCTCTTCAATGCCATTAAACTGAGATATCCCATTGTAGTATCGAAGTTAATAAGTCTGCTTAGTCATCGAATACTGGGCACGATGCAGACACGTACTGGCAGTAGCGCTGCTCCTCTTGAGGCAAATCCTGTAACTCATAAATATTCCACAGTAGCCTTGGTGCCTGTTTCTGAAGATGTTCCTCTAACAGCTTTCACTTACGAGCTGTTTCACTCGCTGTGTGCCATTGGTCCGACTCTGCGTTTGACGTCGGAGGTAGTGCGCAAGCAATTGGGAATTCATATTTTTGAACAAAGCAATGAGTATCGTTTGACTTCTTGGCTGGCACAACAAGAAGATCGTTACATCATTACTTTGTATCAATGTGATAGTTCCTTAAGTGCATGGACTCAGCGCTGTATGCGTCAAGCTGATGTTATATTGATTGTTGGTATGGGTGATCGACCTCCAACAGTGGGAAAATTTGAAAGAGAAATTGATCGCTTGGCCATGCGCACGCAAAAAGAGTTGGCCTTGCTGTATTCAGAAAGTGACAGTTCCAAGCCCTCAAACACACTTCAGTGGCTGAATGCCCGACCTTGGGTTACAAAACATCATCATATCCAGTGTGTCAAACGTATATTTACTAGAAAAAGTCAATATAGAATTGTGAGTACGAGAAGTGTGTATTTAATTGAATTCACTGAATAATTTAAAATAATATCAACATTTAGAACGATCTCTATAGTCGAGTGTTGATGTCGGAACCAAACATGCATTCGGATTTTTCACGTTTAGCTCGATGGCTGACAGGTAATTCAATTGGTTTGGTACTGGGTGGTGGTGGAGCTCGTGGCGCTGCACATATTGGCATGTTGAAAGCCATACAAGAAGCTGGTATACCTATTGATATGGTAGGCGGAGTGAGTATAGGAGCTCTAATGGGTGCACTGTGGTGTTCTGAGCGGAATATTACTACCGTAACACAAAAGGCCAGAGAATGGTGTAAAGTAAGCTGTTATTTTAATCAATAACTTAAGATTTGAATTTAATTTTTTTTTTCGCTTTGCTTCAGAAAATGACAAAATGGTATTTGCAATTGTTGGATTTGACATACCCCATCACGTCGATGTTTTCGGGACGTGAATTCAATAAAACCATACGTGATACATTTGATGATGTCAGCATCGAAGACCTATGGATTCCCTACTTTACTCTCACCACAGATATCACAGCCAGCTGTCACAGGATACATACAAATGGTAAATCCTATTTGTGCTTTGCATTTTTATTTACATTTTGTTTTTGTGTGACAAAAAGCAATAAATCACTTAATAATTTTTATTTTTTATTCACAAGAATCATCATGATAATGCACATACATAAATAAAAGCTTTTGTCTGCATATCTCATTAACTATAAATCATATTTCTGCTTTCAGTATTGAAAGTGAATACAATGAAAATTCTGAAAATATAAAAGTTCATATTCTGAGGTTTTTTACATTCGTAAATTTCTTAAAAAAAAGAAAAGATTAGAATTTCTCTTACCAAATTTTGTTTAACTATTATTAGATATTGTGTTCAGTCTTTTTTGCCAAAACTTTTAGTAGCAATAAATGTAACAATTGTATTTATTTATTCTTGTACCAATTATTCACTCATAAGTTGCTTAACCTTTAATTATTTGTCCTCTTATTTATTATTTAAATAGTCATTTTATAGTTGCATTGATTGTCCCCATATTAAAATAGAATGAAATGGAATGTTTGATTAATGTATTAAAGTACCCATAGACTAGGCAATATTATTGAGTATTTTATTGCTATTATTGTTGTCGCTTCGCTCCACATTAGTCAATAAGTTGCACAGTATTTGTCTTACAATTTATGTAGAGGAAAAGTGTTTAAAGAAAATGTAAAATTAAATTAAACAATTTGGAATTAAGTATCTAATTTAAAAAATATAAATAATTACACTATGCAACAAATTCATACTTTTGGTTCGATATTACTACCAAAGGGTAGTAAGACCCTATACTCGGCTTTGGCGATTTTGGTGACCATTTTTTCTTTATGGGGCTCCAAAGATTTCGAAAATCAGTGCGCCCTTAAAAAATTATATCATTAGTTTTTCGCCAACAACCCTAAGCTATATATGGCAATAATCTAGCTAAGAATCTACCAAATAAATCTTGCTAACGTGTTATCCCAAAAAAAAAATTCTTCGTGAACTTTTTTTTTAAATTAAGAGGAAAAATTTATTTTAATTCTGGAATGAAAAATTATGCATGCGGTGCATTATATTCTCATTTCTTATTAATTACCTTTTCCCGCTGGGCACATGCACTAGGTATACCTGAGAAACCCTGAAAATCTGCTCTACTGCTACTGGAACTATTTGTTGCTTCTGAAACCCAATTTTTGAGTTCCCTAAAAAATTATTACATTTTGAGAAAGGAAACATGTATGTGGTCTATAACATAATTTTAATTTTTCTTACGATTTTCATTATTGAATGTTGCTTGTGAAAAATCCATGTAGTAACCGTTTCGAAAATTAAGTTTAAGCTCTTATGCTTGAATTAAGGAATAAATAAATATAAACAATTTATGTTCATTCATGCAACCTGCAAAATTTCCTGCCTACTTTCCTTCTCTCTATTCCTAAACAGGCTCTCTGTGGCGTTATGTACGTTCATCCATGTCCCTGAGCGGTTACATGCCGCCTTTGTGTGATCCCAAAGATGGACATTTGTTATTGGATGGAGGCTACGTCAATAATCTACCAGGTAATTTAATGTTTTAACTATTTTTCTCTAATACACAAAAAAAGGAAGTATAATAGGAACTAATGAAATAAAATTTAAACAAAAATGCAGAAAAATGGAAATTTTATGTTGATTATTTTTTTTAATAATAATTTTAAAGCATATTTTTTATTTATTTACTTATTTATTTTTAAGATTTATTATATAATTTAAATTATAATAAACAGCATCTTTTTTGCTCAAGCTTAATTCATGCAATAAGTAAGTATTTTCCCTTTTATAATAGTTTTAGTTTTTCTATCTGTAGTTAGTCAACGAATTTAACAAAAACGTAACTTAAACGTTTATATACCATTACACAAAAAATGCAAAAAAACTCAGAATGTGTTCTTTAATTGATATGTATGTACATATGTATGTATGTAGCTACTATATTTTCAATATCATCAAATTTATCAAAGTTTCTTCAATAACAATTAACTACATAATTTATTTTCGATCATTTTTTGACCACAAGGCAACAAACAGCTCATACTATAATAACAATCTAAATAATTATTTTTAATGAATATTTTTTGAGTAAACATTATTTTTTTCGAAAATCATGCCATTTTTTCAAAATTATTATTTTCGGTTTTCTGCCATACATTTTTTTTATTATGCTATTGTTGTGTCTCGTCCTTTAGGTCACTTGTGGCGTTATGTACGCGCTAGCATGTCTATTGCTGGCGTTTTTCCACCGTTTTGTGATTATAAAGATGGCCATTTATTACTTGATGGCTGTTACACAAACAATGTCCCAGGTAATGTTGTCAATATTTTCCTTCACTAATCATCTAAAATGGCTATTTTTAATGAGCACATGTTCATATCGATGGTCACAAGTGGGAAGGCCCTAAATCGCATTTTCACGACATTGAAATTTTCTGTAATTAGAATACATTTCAAACAAATACAGTTCGTCACAAAAATTTATTGCAACAGTTTAAAAAAATAACGCTTTTACAAGCAGTTGCACAAGCAGTTATACTGTTTATTATTATGTTTGTACCTTCTCCTGTAAAGTTACAATTACATATTTGAGTTAGGGCCTTTCTACTTGTGACCAACGATATGTATCTATAAATATACTTATTAGATCACACCTATATTCTTTTATTCTCTTATTATCCATACATACATGCATGTATATGCAACTGGATATGAATATGTAACTGTAAATATATGTACATATTTATATGTCCATATATGTTTGGGTGTGGGGAATATGTACATACATATGTACATGATTTTCAAATCTACCACATATACGTTTATACATAGACAAACAGTGTGATATTTTTAGTTGAAGGGAAAGTGTTATTTTGATGTACATATTTCAATAGTTTTATTTACATTTGATTTACTTAATTACATACACAAATATTTTTATGTTGCATGCAATACTTGAAAATTTCCTCACTGCATTTTTGTTTAAATTATAATTTCACTAGCAATAAAATAATATATACATACATACATATACTGGTTTATCAACCCAACGACAAATTATATGTCCATATTTTCAATATTCATAAATTAAAGTTAATTTTTTTATCAGCTGCAAATAAAAACTATAAACAATTATGGCAACTATGATACTCTACCTAACCTTACAATTGACGGAAAAAGAATACGAGAGCTACAAAATCGTCACAGTCGTAGTCGAAATACCATTATACTCTATGACATTCAGGTTTACAATTGCCTATGATTTTCAAAATGAATTTTATATGTATGTACATACATACGCACTTAATTTAAATGTGTGGGTTGGGGGCAATTGATGTTAATGAAGGGCTCTTGGTATTTAATTCAAATGGGCTTCATCACTCATAATCATAATTTATCGCTGATTTAAGTAATAAAATTTTATTATTGTGGTTCTTTGTTCAGTTGTGAAACTCTCCATTATTTATTCTCCAAAAAAAATAAATTTGAAAAATATACATACTTATAAGCGAAAAAGTTATTAAACTTTTAAAACCCATGTGGTTTTTCACCCACCCTATAAAAAATCATGCCTGTCGTAAAGATTGTTTCGTGCGAAATATTTTCCCTAGAAATGTTTTCCCCTTTTGAAAATCTTATCATGAATAATCATCACCCCTATCGTGAACAGTTTTTCTTTCGAAATATTTTCCCTTTTCCCCAAATTGCAATCGTGAATAATTTTTCCCTAGAAACTTGCCCCTTATCGTGAATAAAATTTTTCACAGGGATTTTTTCACTTTCCCCTTTGGTCGCAGGCGAATTGAATTATTATATCGCATAATTACAATATTTTCCATCGAATTAAAAATTAAAAGTTATAAATATTTATTTTTAGGACAAAATTAGTAAATAAAGTTTACAATAATTCCCTGCAACACCTTCGTTCATGGAACACCTAGAGTATTTAAACACACAACTTTACAGTTAAAAAAATTTCATTTGCAACCTAAAATTATTTTATATTTTATTTTAATTTGCTTTATTTTCAATTAATTTTTAAGCTTTACAAATCTTCTTCCCGTTTTTTACATTCACTGCGAAGTGACAGCGGGAAAATTTTTTCACGGAATATTCATGATAGTATTTTTCCTTTTGAGGGAAATAAAAATTTAATGAAAACAAAAGATTCCACTTATACACGATAGGGTTGAATAATAAAAAAAAACAAGATAAATTTAAGGGACTGTTCCTCTAAATGCGAACGATAGATTCGATCGACAAAAAACTGAAATTTGTTTATGTTTCCAATATAAATATTGGATCAAATCTATCGTTTGCATTTAGAGGAACAGGCATTAAGAATTGCTTCCAATATCATATTTGTAGTGAATGAGTTGATACTATCGCAAGATATATTTCGACCGTAGGTTAGGTTAGATGGCAGTTAGAATCTCTGACTCACTTATGTACCTTCCTGCTGACGAAGACTCTGCTTACGCGGAGTCCCAACCAGAACTCAATATAAAGTTACTAGCACGTTGCAGTTCAATCAATGCAACGTAAGAAAGATCCCTCAATTGAAGAGTGGTCCATTGTGGCTATTATCTTTCTTGCTAGTGCAAGACAATGATACAGAAAATGTCCTATGTTTTCTTCTTCATCAATGTCTTGGCAGCTGCGACCAAAGCCATTATATTCGGCCCTTAGCATACCTCCAAATGAGATAGTGCCTTGCGAACACTGAAATCAAATTAAACCGTATTTTACTTATTTAGGTGAGAATCCATAACTGCAGTAAATTCTTGTGTCCCACGTTTAATTTGTTTCTTCCACTAAACATTCCAATTCCAGTGGCACCTGCAAGGTCGTCCTCCCTTCTTTCAAGCTCATCAGCCCTACAGTTTCCCTGAAGTCCTCTATGCCCCGGGACCCTGATGATTTTAATATAAAACTCCTCTGCCATCTCGTTTAGCGATGATCGGCAGTCGAGTGCTGTTGTTGTTCTTAGAAGCGGGGATTCTAGGGCCATGATTGCGGATCGACTACGTAACAAAAAAAAAAAAAAACATGAACAAAATGGGGTTGAATCATGAGTTCAAGTCATAATGAACTGGTTCGATTTAGGAGACATTTTTATAAGTCGTCGATGAACCCATGCATGTTGCCTGATTTTAAAGATTTTTGGATGTTAATTTTCACCACTCGAATAATGATGAATGAATTCACTTTGTATAATGCTTAAGAAGGAGTGTAGCAGACAATCTCTTTGAACAACTTCAGTTTCTGTATTTTTTTTTTTTTTGCTGGGTATCATTGTATACTCGGTATGTTAATTACGTTTGTTGAAGTGACATTCACTCTCAGCCAATCCGCAACCTCCTTGAAAGCAAGGATATCTGCTTCGTAAAAACTGCAGTGATCCGGAAGTCGTTTTGCAATACAAAGACCTGAGACATGTTTAATATCAATTTGAAAACTTGTTTGAAATTTGGAAACCGTAATTTTTTCCATTTCCATTAAATTATTCAAACAAATTGAATTTATCGTCAACAGCTGATGTAATGCACAATTTGGGAGCTGCTCATATTATTGCTATAGATGTTGGTTCACAGGATGATATTGACTTGACTAACTATGGCGATGATTTATCTGGCTGGTGGCTGTTATACAAAAAATGGAACCCGTTCACATCTCCAGTCAAAGTTCCCGACCTTCCCGATATACAATCCAGATTGGCTTATGTGTCCTGTGTGCGACAGTTAGAGGTAACAGTTTATAATTAATACACACACACACACACACACATGTATATAATTTAATTTTTAATATTTTTTTCCTTGCACTAACAAACAGGAAGTTAAAAGCTCCGATTATTGTGAATATATACGACCACCGATAGATAAGTACAAGACTTTAGCCTTTGGCAGTTTCGATGAGATACGAGATGTTGGTTATGTTTTTGGTAAAAACTACTTTGAAAATATGGCAAAGGCCGGCCGTTTGGGACGCTTCAATCAATGGTTCAATAAGGAGCCACCAAAGAAAGATAATCATGCCTCTCTAAGTGAATATACTTTTATAGATTTGGCGCAAATTGTCTGTAAATTGCCTGAGACTTGTCTAAATTCTCCAAAACAGCAACATACATACATCTATAGCGAAGATGAAGACTATGATGGTTACATATCGGAACCATCAAATTATAATAGAGTAAGCGCAATTATAATTAATAAATGCATGTATATTGGATTTAACTTTTAAATTTAACTTCAATGCTTAGAATCAAATTAAAATGAAGCGTACTGGTACTTCACTGTCCTTATCGGAAAACGAAATGGACTCCGATGTAGAAGTTGATCTCACGTTGGCAATTAGACAGCACCATCAACAAAATTCGGCCCGTAGTACACCACAATCACCAATAAACGTAACAAAAGCCTTCAACTCAATCGATTTTATCGATGCACATCCTAAAACCATTTCAACGTTAACACAAACTACATCAACATCCGAATACTCCACATCATCGTGCAGTACAATCCAGAGCATTGAGCAGCGAGACAAAAGTAAATTAGAATATGAAAATGATAAGGAAGATGATGATAAAAGCACAATAGAAAAAACATCAACAACGTAACCTTCAAATTATACAAATTAGCTTTATATATGTATGTGTATATTTTTTATAGTTTAATCATATTTTCTCCCTAAACCGTTCGAGACTTAAACCATAAACCAATTTTAAACAGCAACCTAAGACTTGTTAAACAAAAAAAAAAAAATGTTTCTACTTTCCTTTTTGCCATAAATTGTTAAACAATATCTAAGCACATTATTTCATATTCATTTGCAATCATTTTGTTTAATTTGTTATTTTGCGTTATTTCATATTTCATTCATTTCTTTTTATTTTCTTGGTAGTTAAATTATTTGGATTTCCGCTCCTTTAAGTATAAATAAACAAGTTTTTACAAAACAAAACAAAACAAAACAAAAACAGTTGATGATAAGGGTAATTAATTAAACTTTTGTAAGTTATGATAAAATAATTATTGTTTATTTCTAATGTAAATAATGTAAGCGCCAAAATAACCTTCTATTCTTAAAGCAATGCACAAGATATTAAAGAATTTCATAATAATTTTTAATAAGTAATGTACAACAGATACTTGAAAAACATTAATAAAGAATTATTTTAAAAGAAATATAAATGTTAAATTCGCTATTTTATCTTATTTATAACTTTTTACACTAATTTTGTTTTATATACAAATTATTTGATTTTTCTAATACATATTTATCTTTTTATTTGGTTTCTTTGGCGTACATTCATCAATCTTGCGTTGCGATGGGAGAGAGCTTAAGAGCAAAAACAACCAGCCGTAACAGTTACAGTCTTAAATTTCCATATTTGCCTTAAGTCATCTGGCAGCCATACCAGTGTGGGATCTTTTTGCATATTATCCATGAGAGTGCGAAATGTCAACACTTTCACTTTATACTCCAAAGGACGGCATACCGAACCACTCCAACATTTTGGACCCAATTCATTATGCGAATGTTCCGAATGGCAAATGGCATTAAGTAAATATCGGGGAAAATGCTGCTGACCCAAGTCAACTAAATCGTTCTGCAATTGAAAATAAGGTAAGTTATTCAAAATAAATTCAGCATAAAATCATGTTCTAAAAATCAGATACATAGTACATATGTATCGCTTAAAACTCTCGTTTTTGATTTGAAAATATCAAAAAGGTGTTCTGAAACGTGTATACTGAAACGATCTATTCTATGTTATTTAAGCAGCTACGTCCAAACAGACATACTCTGACATTTGGATTTGAGTTAAACAGCTTTGAAACCTCTTACTATTTCTTCTTGTTTCTGTGCAAAGCAAGCAGAAAGCATTGTTTTCACCGAGACTGGTTGGATATTGTGCTCTCGTCCGTGTGAAAGCACAAAGCTCTTGAAAAAGCTCGCATATTGGACGTAGCTGCTTTAAAGACAAAATGACCTGATGCATAATTTAAATTTAATAACTAGCGTTTCTTTTTATTTGAAGAACATTTTTGACGTTCTTCAACAAGTCTAATTTAACTTTTCCTGCCTTCTTTATAAAATCACATTCAGACCTGTTCTGTAAACGGAATTCGAGTAAATTTCTCGTTTTCAAAAAATTAATAATGACCCTGCAGACAGACGTGTTTAAAATCATACACTATAAATTTCTTTCAGATATGATATTCGGGAATCTATATAATAAAAAAAATTGATAAAAAATTTAAAAAAATATTTCTATTGTCGGAATAAGTTTTCCAAAAACTTGCGGTTTCAAATCGATCGGTTTACAGAACAGGGCCGATTAATTAATAAAATATTTCATTCTATAAAGAGAGTAGAAAAAATCTGAACTTAGACGTGATTAAGAAATTATTCCCTGATTAAGAAATTCATTAAAGATCAAACCAAAATTGCGTCGTAACAGATTGAGACAACAAACCGTCGAAAAAAGTAGATATGAATTAGAACATTTTCACATCAAGTGATGATTTGTTCCTGATTTTGTGCATTGGGAGTTATGTTTGCAGAAATTATTTTAGACATTCAGCACATCCCTGAAAAAGTTGCGATATATTATGAGCATGAACTTTGAAACTAATGCGTTGATTAATAGTTTGCGGAGCATTGTCAATGTTTTGTACTGCGGCGTTATGAAATTCTTCACTTCTGTTCGATCATTTACAATTCAAATATGTAAAATAATAAATATCACATTAAAAACTTTTGGTCTGTTTCATAATATCGAAAGGAAACTCAAGAACTTTTGTGCCAACAATTCGACAAACACTATTGGGGGATTCAAACGTTAGTCTTAAATGTCATAGTATCATTTTTTAAAATTTGTACTTGAATGGAAAAACAAAAGCAAAAACAATTATATTAAAATAATTCAAAATATTATGGGCCTGTTTATCTAAATGCGAATGAACGTTTCTTTCGAGCATTTATATTAAAAAAAAAACAAAAAACTTGAATTTGTTTTTGTTTCCAATACTAATATTCGATAGAAACCTTCGTTCGCATTTAGACAAACAGGCCCTATGATACTATGAAACTTAGACTTACATTTGAATCCCCCTTATATTTTCTTATATGTAAAGAAATTTTAGTTAGCAAATCAGCTCATGACCGTTCACAAAAACTCACCCTTATTTTACAATCGCAACCTCTAGATGGTGGCGCACCCACAACTGATGCCAATGAATTGCCATTTCTTTTTGACATCTCCTCCTTGGCAGTTTCCATAATCAAATCATCATAGAAATCTTTATAATTTGCAACAGGAAAAACTTTTAACTTTGGCTGCAGCAATTTCATATTCTCAGCATTCTTTTTCGCTATGACTGCTTCCAATTCCACACTCTGGTACGAATCAATAGCATTAGTATTCTGTATTGAGTCATCATCGTTGCTGTCATATGTTAAATAGTTATTGGGGCTTTTCAATAGTTTAACAATATTATCGTTACAGTTGCGAGCTGTCAAATCGTTGTCATAATCTAAATTGTTAACACAAGGTTTTGAAATCTTCTCCAAAGTTTTCAATTGTAAATCTTCTTTCATGCTCCTTCCGCTAAACGAATTTACATTGATGTCGCTGATGGATTTGTATGGCGGTGCCATGTACGACGATGAGCCTGAGATTGATGATCTCAATAAGCGATTGTCCATCAGTCGATTGGCACAGATTACACCGAATAAAGCAGTTACCAGTACAAGCGTAGTCTATTATAAAAATTAAATTATGTATTTTTTTGTTAATAAGTTTACAAAGAAGTAGAAAACCAAAATAGCAATAATTATTATTATTATTATTATTTGTTACCTTGGGCATAGTGAGTGACCGAATACGTCTTGTTGTGGCCACTTAAGAAGAATCTCTGCACTTTACTTTAGCTAAGATTTAAGCTTTTATAGCAGCAACACGCACTTCTCTTTAACATTTGAGTTAAGGGAAAAATTATCCATTGTTTCGAGACGCATCAAATTACTTATTGTTTGACTTTTGTTGTTTTAATTAATGTACTCGTAGGTACTTCATTCACATCCAAACATTTATTCTTTTATTTTACTTAAACAGCCGTCTGTGCTGTCCTTTTGTTGTTCAAAAATATATTTTATATGTTTTTAATGGGTTAAATCAATGGACTTTTGTGTGGTTTTTTTTACACACACACATTCCATGACACACATACATATGCACACATGTATGTATGTATGTATATAGTTGAATCTATTTTCGGGTAAAGGAGACATGTAATTTATAAGAGATTTATTTATGGCTGCTTGAAATCATAATCGTATTCAGGGAAGACAACAAAAGTTCACCTTGAAAGGCAACGGAAACTACTTAATTTTCCTGTTAACAGGACAACGCTTAGACGCACAGTGTATCAAACATTTGAAATTAATCGGCAATTTCAAAAAGGTTCTTATTTCAAAGAATTTTTTACTTGTTTAGTCATGCAAAAAATTATGTAATAAATAATAAATATAATACATTTTACCTTCTCGATGAGCAAGAGACTTAAAATTACAGACACATCTCAGATTCGAATGAATCTACGGTCACAAACAGGTTCTTACAAAATTTTGCACAGGTTTTTTTGTCTTGCAGCACAGAAAAAAGTATTCACCAATTAATATTTTCAATTAAAAATTTAATTGAATCAATTGTATTTATTAATTTGAGTGAAAAAATTTAATTAATACTATCAAATTGTTTATAGGTGAAAATTTAATTAATTTTTTAATTGATATTACAAATATTTTAATTAATATTACAAAATCATTCATATTACTTTTTTGTGTGAGTGACGGGTGGGACCACACCCGTTAAAATTTGCATTCACATATACACCTAAGAAAAAATTGGAAGGGGCAGCGTCCATCAAAATCTAACTGTCAATACTATACCAAAACTCATGAAAGTTCCTCACAGATAAAAAAAAAATATTGACATGCTCACCAGAGTTAAATCCTATTGAAAACATTTGAAGAATTCTTGGCAGGCGTGTTTATAAGCGGGACATCATTGTGGTATCCTTATTTAAATTTTGTCTTAAATCGTCTTAGATAATTAATACTTTTTGCACAAAATTGCTAAAATTATGGAGTGGTAATCGCAAAAAATTAAATATGAAATAATCGAAGCAGTAATATTTTAAAAAAGCAAAAAAAAACTGATTATCGTCCATGTCACAGAGTTCAATTCCGTTCGGAATCGGAATTGAATAAACCTCAAAATGTCAAGCCCTAGCCGGAGCATACGCCAGCATACCTCCGCCTTCCCTAGTCAGGACACATCTGACAAATTCCCGTATTTTAGTTTTCTATTTTACACACCATCTCCTACAAAAATGGGGTGGATTGAATTCCGATTCCGAACGGAATTGGACTCTTGGAAATCGCCGTATTTCTTGTAAAGTGTGTTTCTTCTTGTGCTGTCAGTTAAATTTTTAAATAATAAACGTACATAAAAGATTATTGAAAATATAGTGCAGCAAAAAGAAGTTAAACATGTATTTACAAACGTGTATGTTGTATATTTTGTTGGAGTCGGACCCACTGTGCAATATTAAATCCTAATTTAATAAACACATTGAGACTTTAGTATATTTGTTCTAACTTCAAATTCGGACTTTTCCATATCAAATTCGCGATTTTAAAAAATCAAATCTTACTTTTTCACATCAAATTCCGGACTTATTGATAATGATAACGATTATATTTCGCTATTCTCCACCTGGGGAGCAAATGGTCTCAATTAAAGATTTCTAGCGAACATCTGTAAATCAAAGCAGGTTTAATGCCATTGTTAAACATTTCCATGATCTGCGAGATATCATTTTATCTCCATATTTCTGTGAGGGGTGGACATTGAATTTCTGACTTTATTAATACGATTTTGTATGTCCTCGTCCGAACCATTAGCATTGGATATGGTGAAGTCTAGGTAACATGATTATGATGTTTATTCACATTCGTTTCGTCTTCTTGAGGTTTATGCTTAGACCAAAGTTGAGTGAAATTCTACGTAAACCTTTTTCTTGTGATCGAATTTATACGTAAGTAGATACAGATCATCAGCGTAGTCCAGGTCATTACTTTTGGTGAATGGAGGCATAACCTCATTGAGAATAAGGAGACAGAGTAAGGAGGTGACAGGCGATAGTTCGGTATAGTTCGAGTACGCAGACCTGCAGTAAAACCCCATTTTCCGCAACCCTATACATTTCCTTAATAAGTTTTATAATTCTGGAGGGGACCCCTTTGTGATTGAGTGCGTTCCAGATGCTGTCGAAAGCACGTTCCAAATCGACACAGGAGCTGTCTTCTCTAAATCCCGCCAGTTCCTGCCTTATGGCATTGTTAGGGAGCGATAGTCGGTCTAAGATTATGGTAGCGATTATTTTGTGGACTTTTCATTAATGAAATGTTGAATTTCTGCAAGTCTCCTTTTTTTTGGGAGGGGAACTTATTTATAAACATATTTTCCTAAAACTCTGCATAAATGCATTTTTTTTTAATCACAATAACATTATAATTTTGTATTGAACTATTGAAATAATAAGCGTTATAATTTAATACAAATAAATAAATAATAAAACTAAGTTCAAAGCTGGAGAATTATTGGCGGATCCTCTTAAGTAACCTGAATTTAGTTAACATCTCTGAGATGTTAATTGTGAGAGCCATCAGTATTAGAGATTTTAGCAATTATTTCATGGATATGATGATGAAATTGCCATCAGCTGTTTCTGCTGAACAACCCTGGCGTTAAATTAACTGCCTATTTCACAGTATCGAAATACATTTGAAAACAAAACAAAATTTTAAAATTTGTTTTTGTTTTAAATGTATTTGTACGAAAGAAATAACTCATTCGACATCGTGAAATAGGCAATAAATTTAGGCTACTTTTCATTAAATCAATTCATAATAATAAATTATAATTTTTCCTTAATTATATCTTATTTTCTTCTATTTAAAAAAATTAAATAGTCCGCATTTGATTTCTGGAATCCTGGGGTGTAATCGTCGCTTTCGATAACGAGCTGATTCGATCGCGTTTTTTCAGTCTGAGATTATGGCATTCGCTATCGTTCAATGTAAATAATATGGTTCGATATCGAATGCCAAAATCTCAAACTGAAAAAGCGCGATCGAATCAGCTCGATATCGAAAGCGACGACTAGACCCCTGAATTTGATATAGAAAAGTGTGGGAAAGTGTGGATTTAATTTCTAAAGTCGTGAAACTTAACTTAACTCAAACTTTCTACAGTATTTTAAAAAGTACAGAGGATTTAAAATTCACTTTCGACAAATAGTTACCTATAAAATGTTACAAAATCTTTAATGTTTGTTTTTTTCCTAGATAGGTGGTGGTACATGTTATATTTTAAAATAACAAAATTCGTAGAATATTATTTTCCCACATTAGGGGTTGTCAAACATAAGGATGCACATATAAAATAGAAAAATAGCAAAATAGAAAACATTTATAAACCATAGAATAGTAAAACAATTCTAAGGCTTCTTCTAGTCTAAATGTACAAAAGTTGAAAAATAAAATAAAAAATAAAAAAATGTAAAAAAAAAGAAATCCACGGCTTTTAAAGACTCTTAACTTTTCCCTAATTTAGTCTGGTCGGTGCTGTTGGCGGTGCAATATAGAATTTAATTAAAATCACAAAAAAATAAAGACTATGTTAGAAAACTTAGAAGAAAAAACATAAAATTTTAATAAAAAGTAATAACTTGTTTATTTGGAAAAAATGTTCACGAACATGAGATAAGGAGATAATTTAAATTATGAATGAAATTCGAAGTTCGAAATACTCGTATAAAAATCAATCGAGAAAAATATTTAAAATATACATACGAGTATATTAACGATTATTTTATATACGCTGTTAAAATCCATCTAAACCTCAAAGTGAAACCTTAGAAATGTAGTTGGAAAAATGGAAAAAGTGAACTGAGGCAAGAATACGAAAAAGAAATAAAAACAAAAATGTTTGAAAAATATTTGAAATAAAAAATAATAAAAGCAACAATGGAGCTGCACACGTCGTACTCGTACTAAAAACATAAATTTTTTTCCAACACACATTGTTTTTTTTTAAGCTTTAAATAATAAAAATTTGTAGTTATATCATTTGGATCTACCTACGCCAGGGAATATATAAATGGAAAAAGGCAGAACTATGAAAAGGAAGCAACGACGTTACAGGTACATAATTCCAATTCGCATTTACTTGTAATAACTTTCTTACAAAGCTTTCATACAATGTAGTGAAATATGTAGTTTTGGGGGAAAATTCCATTTGGGGAAATAATATTTTAAATATCTTACCTTACCTTAATATAGAAAGGATCTACCTCCGTATTTTTTTTTTTGTTAAATCGAGTTTTTTGTATATTTCGATAGAAGAACATCTAATGTATCGAAAAATTATATAATCTCGATTTCAAAAAAAAAATATATGATTTAGGGCCTTTCTATATTTACCTTAATGTGTGCATATTGCAGATACTAAATTTGTGTGCGCTCTCATCTTCATTCTTGTTTCGGAAGAGGCGACTGCATGTCTCACTGCCGATCAATCTAACCTTGTGCGTGTGTGTACTCATGCATATCGCGTCGATTTCTTTTGACAATCCCCCACATTTAAGCTTGAGTGGTCAATTATAATTTCACACGTGTTTCGTCTTAAATTCATATTATTTACACATACGAGTATATGATAGATTTTGCTGGTCTTCAATAATAAAAAATTTTATCTCAGTTCACATTTACAATAAAAAGTTATTGTTTAATTTTTTATGATTAAACTAGGACTTTTTGAAAACGTTAGAACGACTGATGGATCTGTATCTAAGAAACACAATTGATACCCCCCCCCCCAATTAGTGGTGCTCAGCATGCTTATCAAAAAGGCAGGTCTGTTGAGAGTGCACTTCACGACGGGGTTAGTTTTATAGAGCGACGATTGCAGCACAAGGATTACAAACTGGCTGCATTCTTAGAAATTGAGGGAGCTATTAGGGAGTCGCTGGAGACACTTAGGGTTCATAATTTACTGGTGCAGTGTATAGTTATCATTCTTAGTAGCACAATCATCAACTCGATTGTGTGAAGGGGAAACCTGAGGAAGTTAGTGAGCAGAGGTACAACACAGGGAGAAGTTCTATCAACTCTATTGTAGTTGCTGGCAGTGAAGGCAATTCTTTGGCGTTTTATTGGTAACGGGAAAGTTTCTTCCCACTATCAGTGAAGTCATGTAGTCGGCGTTGGGACAGCTATTCTCCTGGTCCAGCAGCAAAGGACTGGGAGTCAAACCAGAGAAAACTGAAAACTGCAGTAGATGCAAAATAGATAGCTTTGTACTCCCTTGGATGGGAGTGGTAGAGCTGAGACTAGCAGAGGGAGCGAAATACTTAGGTGTTTGCCTAGATAGCAAGCTTTCTTGGAAAAGGAACATGCAGGAAAGGTTAAAGAAGGGGAACTCCATAGGAAGGTACTGGGATCTGCAACCGAAGTTAGTAAACTAGGTTTCCTCTGGTTGTGTGGCATTGTGGGAAGCATTGAGGAAGGTTCAAAGGTGCACCTCGCTGGGCGTCACATGTGCCCAGAGAAACACACCTCAGGCTGTCTCTTACGTCATTCATCTCATGCTTCCTATAGAGGACTTTGTGTTAAGAACGGCGACTAGAAGTCTCCTTAGACTCGTTGAAGCAAAATTCGGGGAGGACGGTAGTAAGTGGTCACTCATTAATCTTAAATGAGATCAGTTTTAGTGATCACATGTTGGGTCAGAGGTGATCAGCTATATGAAGGTAGTGCGGTCTTTACAGGCAGGTCAAACATAGAGGAAAGCTGGTGTCTATATCTTGAGAAAATTCGTACTTCTTTCAGACTGCCGAAAGAGTGCAACGTTTTCCAAGCTGAGATCTTGGCCACGGAGCTTGTGTGCAGAAGTGTGACTGAAGGCGAAGGTTGGAAACCTTCTACATCGACAGTCAGGCAGCGCTAAAAGCTTTGAAGGGATACAATGTCAAATCTAAACTAGTTTGTGTGTGTAAAAGAGACCGCAACTTGCAACATACTGATAGCCTATTTTGGGTTCTCGACCACAGGCCTGTTGATGGAAATTAAATTGACGATGAGCTATCAATAATAGGGTCGGGGTTAGATGAGGAAATTTGTGATAGATTGGTTAAATTATAGATAGTTAATTACCACAGAAAACCCAATAATTGGGTGGTGAGCAGGACCAACCGTAGTAGGAATGATTATAGAATATCGAGGGCTATGTAGCCAAGTTTCTTTTCGGCAACTCAGCTGTTTTGGTGTATCATGTTACTGTTAAACATATTCAGTTTGGTCTATAATATAACCATGAATCGATGAATCGACAAATGAACAACGCTTGCAGATTATTAAATTTTGTTATCCAAATTCATGCTGTTCCATTTTATGGTCAGTTTGGGGCGACCTTCTGAGGCGGCTATTCGGAATCTTGTGATTAAATTTTACACCAAAATTAAATTTTTTAACGTTAAACCACCAACACGCATACGTAGAGTGTGGACAGAGAAAAACATCACAGATGTATCCGCCACTGTTGTTGATGACCGTGAATTATCGATTCGGGGCCATTCGCAGCAATTGGGCCTCTGTTACTTTTTTTTTGTCCAAAATGGAAGAGCTGGACTTGGTTGATATGTGGTTTTAGCAAGACGGTGCTACATGCCACACACCACGCGAAACAATGGCCCGATTAAGAGGCGAGTTCGGTGAATAGTTTATTTCACGTTTGGGCCGGTCAATTGGCTCCCTAGATCGTGCGATTTAAAGCCTTTAGACTATTTTTTGTAGAGCTATGTTAAGGATCATGGCTATAGGGACAAGCCCGCAACGGTTGACGCACTAGAAGACAATAATGAAGAATTTATTTGTGAGATACCGGCGATATGATGGAGAAATTATGACAAAATTGGACCCAGCGTATGAACCATTTCAGACATCAAAAAAGATCAAAATGTACATGAAATTATCTTTAAACATTAAGTTATATACTCGTAGATCGTTCTACCGACTCAAATAAAATTTCACACATTTCTCCAAAATTTCATGTGTTTTTTTATAAATCACATAAGAAAGCTCTTAAAAATCACCCATGCGAATAAAAATTGCCATAATAGAATTTTGTACAGACAGTAAATTTTATATACTCAACCATGCTTCCAAATTTCGTGCAATTCCGAGCAAGGACACACCTACTTCGAAAATATAATTTTTCATATCAGTGATCGGCAATGAATAGTTTTTTCGCTATTCATACTAACTCATGAAATTTTAAATATAAGTGAGTAGACATCATATAAACTCAACTACTCTGATTTACGCATACTCACGGTGACATTGATTTATAAGTATAGATTGAAATAAATATGAATGCGACGTCGAAATCATAGTCATACCACACTCACACTCATAAATCACCCTTAGTTTGATTTCTAATTTCAGGAAAATACTTATACTACTCACATTGATTCAGCTCACTCAACTCATGGATGTATGTTTATTTAAAAGTAGTATACAATAGTAGTAAATAGCGTTGTTTTTCAATTCCTGCAAAAAAAAAACAACAGAGCAACACATAACCTCATAATGAGAACTTGAATGTTCGTATGCGAAGTTCACATTGGGAATCATATTTATTTTGCATCGTCCATTGGCATTGAGTTAAGGAGAGTCGAAATCAACAACATCATAAATCTTGCTAAGTGTGAATTCGATGCGCACTTTAAACTTTCGAGTGAATATGATTCATAGAGAACATTGCAATAAGTGTGAGTGCGCATAAGTACAAGAAATTATAAGTCATGATTCAACTCTACTCACTTTTTCACTAATCATTGCTGTTCTCTGATACATATGTATGTATCCTTAAAAACTTTTAAAAATTGTACCAGAAATTGAAGATAACCGAAGCTTTCATATTCATACAGAAATATATGTATATAGTATACGAGTATGTACAATGTATTTACATGCATATGGCTCATTTATGGTAATACTGGCATAACTCCAAAAAGCTAGTTTTGCACAAAATAAGTTTAAAGTTTTCAATTTACATACAATTCAATTAAGATACAAAAATATATTTTTTTCTCAAGAGGTGCATGTGCAAACCTTTTTTATATAAAATTTTTACACCAGTACCTGGATTCAGTAACTTTTATTACGATAATTGTATCGCTGTAACAAATATAACGAAAATTTATCGACTTCGCTATTCAGTAACAAATTTTAATGATATTCGCTGTCGGTTGGAGGGGAAAAATTTAAATCACAAGCTCTAATTCATTGAGTTTTTCTTTATTGTTCTTTGTGCTTTTCGCTTATTTTCACATTTTCTATACAGAGATACCAAATAATATTGAATTAAATGGTGAGTCAGATAAAGCTGGAGACTATCGTAAAAAATAAATTACGGAATCACATTATCGTTACCGCAAACGAATAAATATGTCGATAAACTATTACGATTTTCGGTTCGCAAAAAGTTACAGATTCAATATGATATAACGCAATTTTTCTGCATTATTAAATCCAAACATGCGATATCTACCATTAATTATTACACGGTTTCACTGTAAACACATTTTACATTTTCAAAAGAAACTGTAAGAAACACCTGATACCTCCTTTTAACCTTGAATAATTTTTTTTAACAAAAATCGCACCGATACCGGAATTTGTCTTTGTATTTATTGGTATAAGATTTAAGCTACACGTTAATTGTTCTAACCCAGCTAACCAAAACATTCGTAAATAATATTGCATTCGAATCTTGCGTAAACATTTCTCGGACAAAATACTCGAGAACGGCTATCGTAAACGGAAAGAGAAAATTCTGCTAGAGCTCACTCGTCGCTCAGTTTGTGGCAGAAAATCTTTCGATTTCGATGTTTCGCTCACGAATCAATAGCGAACCCTATTTATTAGGTCTAAATTGTTTTTTGTTGCTAACTTTTTTTAACGAGAATGTTTCGAGAATTGTTGGCTACAGCGAACATTCGTTTATTTTCGAGTCTCAGGTTGGCTGGGAAACTACATAAGTATGTATTGTACACACACACATACATACAGTCATACATACATACATATTATTATGTTTATGTTAAATCAATGGCTTCAGCATATAAACAATACCTTCAATGTTTATGTTCCACTTTTCCATGAAATAGGGTTTCGGCTTTTACTATAGTCACACTTATTTACTTGCAAATGTTCCTCATGTTGCCCACGCACACGCACACATACACATAAACACACACATACTTAAATATGCATGAATGTATGTGTGCTTGGGAAATAACAAATATAAAGCCAAAATCGAGAAACTGTCATCGGATATGTAGTTTTTTTTTTTTGCTAAAGCTTTAGTAATGTAAAATGTATTGTAAATTCTTACGGTTTTCCATTTTCACATTTCTTACTTTTATTGCTTTTTTTCTTTCTTTTCACAAACATTAGAACAACTTTTAATACAATACAACTGCAAGAATTAGAGAGAGCTTTTCAACGTACTCACTATCCCGATGTATTTTTTCGTGAGGAATTGGCTGTGCGCATAGACTTGACTGAGGCTAGAGTTCAAGTGTGGTTTCAAAACCGACGTGCCAAATGGCGTAAGCAAGAGAAAATCAATCTAAAAGATGGTGACGACACGCAGTCCTACGACGGCAACATGATGGCCCACCTGGATCAACCTTTGGGTATGTTAATAAAAAAAAACATTTTTATTGCAGTACAATACAAAAAAAAATATATTAAAATTATTGCTTTCCCTTTAAGGTACAACTTTGTTACCTGATACTCCACCACAATCATCGAATTCATTAGATAATGAAAGTAAAACGCCCTTTAGTCAGGATCATGGCAGCAGTGAGGACAGAGCCGATGACAATATTGTGGGAGATTGTGGAGCTACAACACCTTCACGCATGTCTCCCAATATTTTTCTTAATCTCAACATTGATCATATGGGTCTGGAACGTGGTGGCAGCTTGTCAATGGAATGGTCAACCTATCCTCCAGCTACACTGACCAATAACAGCTTAACAACAATGCCAACAACGCTAGAAAAATCACCACCACCACCACCACCACTTTCCTTTCAAACGCTGCCACCTACTACCTCTACTTCTTCTTCGTCATCAATGATGAAGACTCAAGATCATCTCGTGCTGCAACAGCAGCAGCAACAACATCAGCAATTACATTGCAATGACCATAATTCACATAATCTCATGAGCGACAATTGCTTCAATGGGTCCTTAGATTTAGTGGACAACAACACCTCCACCTCAACATACGACGAAATGAAATTCCTGAATGTTGACCAGTACACGATCGAGCAATTAAAAGCCGAATGCATCCTAAACATGGATCAAACTCTATCATCTCTGGACGATGCTGAAAAGTCTCAGCATATCAATTTACAAAACTCCCTAACGCAGACGTTAACATTTGAAAACTTACAACAGGACTCCTCTCCGAATGATCATCATTCAATATTCCACCAAGAACATACTCAGGAGAACGATCAGTTTATGCTGTCAAGCCAATGTCATCAGCAGCATAATCAAAATATGAACAATACATCCCACTTACAATTGCAAAGCATGCAACAGCTAAGCAACGATTCACTGCATCAGCAGTTGCACTCCTTGAATATGGATTTGCCCGTGTTTGGTTTGGCGGGCATGGGTGCAAAGTCACCATCACTGCTGGTGCTAGACAAGCCTTTGTCATTGAACATCAGTGTGGATGGCATAAGTGATCTGGTCGATGATAAATTTTAGCTTTTAAACTCAAAATAACGTTTGTGTCTTGTGTATTAGTTTTACTCGTAACTTGAAATATTTAAATTAAGTAAAAGGTTGTGTAAGGACATTTTTCACTTTGATTTTGTTTTACATTTCATTTCACTTTAAATGTTGTATATTTCTCCTTTAGTTGAATTTTGTAAAGTAATCTTTAAATATTAAATAATGTTTTTTGTTTTAGTTTAATTGCTAAGTCAAATATACATACATAAACATATACTTTTTATTTTAATGAAATTAAAATTAAATCAAATTCTAGCTATAATTAATTTGCACTAAAAAAAAACTTAGTTTAAGAAAAATAATTGTTTCATTTAGCTTAAATACAAAATAATGTGCAAGAAAGTCATGTCGTGAGAAGAAACCACTTTAACGAACTCTGCAATAAAAAGTGTATTTTAAGGAAATATTTCTGAAAATATGCAAAAACAACAACATGTATGTAATTGTTCTTTAGAAAAATACTTTAACATTTGGTTCAGGAATTTTTGGCCCTTATTATGAGCAACTTTCGATCTTTGACTGTAGTCGAAAGTACTGATCGAACGAATTTTCATTAGGTATTATGACGAACATTCGAAATCATTTAAAGTGATTTTTAAAATTTGCAACAACTTTACACCTAAAAATAAAATACAATCGTTTATAATAACTTTTTATACTAAAATACTTAATCGAAAGCTAAATTCTGTTCGATAGAACAACAAAATTGTCGATGCTCATAATATGAATTGAACATGAATCGAATGCAACTCATAATAAGGGCCTTTGCATCCGGAATCTATTTGCATTTTAATTCCTATTTCAATTTATAAAATGTTTATAAAACAATTTGTTTATGAAAAATCGTTTTGTAAACTTTTTAAAAATCAAAAAACAATTTTATGAATAAGAGCGTAAACGTTTAAATGAAAATTTAAAGATAAATTAAATTGTGTTAATAAAGTTTTATTAAATCTAGTTTAGTTTTTTTTATAGTAAACGGCACAAAGTCTGAATACACTAAAAATGGAAACTCAAATTTAATATTCAGAAAAAAGCAAAATTTAAAATTATGTTAAGGTAAATATCGCACTTACTCGTGTAAACCGCAGGATAAGCATTGCATGGTGATTTTAATCTTTGCCATGTCTGAATTTACCTTCTGTGCTTTATTTTCAATTACATACTTTAAACAGTAAACTAATTTTACAACCTTCGCCCATGTAACGACTTTCTTAATAAGTATGTAATGTATTTGACAAGTTAACGACACGACCTAATTTCTACATGCAACAAACATATCCAGCCAGTTGAACAAAACAAGTAAGTAATTTTCACAGTGATGAAGTCGCTTCTATTATTCGCATGTAATATTTTTTTGTTTGCAAATGTCGCCAACACGACGAAATATTGCCATGAAACTTTGGAAGATAAGTATGTAAAAAAAATTAATTGGTCATATTTGAGACAATGTCTTACAATTGTCAATGGTGAGGATATTTCAAAGGAGATTGGAGAGAACGTATGGCGTTTAATGAAAATTGTAGGTTTACTGACTTACTACAGTCTTAAACACTTTACACTACATATGTACATATGTACATACATATGTAAGTATAGGCAGACTTCCAAAACGTTAATTACTTTGTAGTGTATGCAGCAGTACAAAGCGTTGACAATGCACATCTTTACGAGACGTCGTCGACAAGTATAATTAAGAACGCTGAAAACAAGCAAGTTCCGCATCAGTTTCAAAGTTGATGCTCGTGGTTGCAATGTTTCGCAACTTTGTATCTATACACAGTATAATTACGGCATCGTAAATGTACATAAGCTTTGTATGGATACGTTTAGTATTACACTCAACTTTTTCGTTATAAGCCTATTTATATGTATAAACATGTATATGTAAAAGTACATACATACATATCCTTGCCTTAATATAGAACGTAACTTACGAATCATTTTTTTTAAATCGAGATTTTTGGATACATTATCGCCTGGGTTCTACATTCGTAAAATGAAATGAAAGTGAAATTTTTAAAAACGTTTTCATTTTCACTTTGTAGTGGAATGTAGAACCTAGGCGTATATCGAAGTGTAAAAAAATCGATTTCATAAAAATTATGGATTAGGACCTTTCTGTATTAAGGTAACGATATACATATGTATGTATGTATGTATGTATGTACATGCTAAAGTATACCCATTAATAATTTTATTAACAAATAGATATACTGTTTTTATTGCAGGCTTTTGATTCTCTGGACAATATACCAGCTGAATCTTATAGGTATATGGGTTATTCTCTAACATTTATACCTGACGATGAATTGCGTAATATCAGTTTGGAAAATGTGGACGTTGTAGAAGCTTTTGGTGCCATACGTTCCTCCGATAATAGCCAGCTTCAAAATGGCTTCAGACCTGAACAATTGCATATACTTGCAGAAAAAGTACGAGAGGAATGGTTAGGGAAAAATCCTTACACTTACTCCGAATATGATCTGAAGGCCATGGGAGAAATTTTGTGTTATTTAAATGTTACAGATATCGAAAAAATACACGCTGATGCATTTAGGTAATTATTTTAAGTGAAATTTATTTTCTGCTGGTCAAGCATGGTTACATGTATTTCATTGGTGCTTTACCAAATCGTCAGTTGACTTCAACCTGCTGCGCTTATTTTCCTTTTGTGATTTTCAAAAACACTACTATTTGTGCATAAGATAAGAGGTTTGTGACTGTTCAAAATATGTGAAAAATCAATCAATTTAAGGAAAATCAGCCTTCAAGTCATTTTTTTTTATCTTTTCAGATTCGGCCAGGTGAAACTAGCAATAGCGGTATATTTGTACTATCACATTTCCTTAATATTTTCATTAAAGGATCAAAAAATAATCACCCTTATTCAATTTGTCGACATCGACGTCACTTTAACACAATACCAAAAAATTGGGGCTAGTTTACTCGCTGTCGAGAACATGTTTGTGCTAATGACAATCTATTTCCGTTCCCTTAATTCTAGAAAATGCCATTAGTCTGCCAACAGGAGTCAATTGTTTTCGAGAACTGGTATACAGGCCGCAATTTTTTAATATTGTGTTAAAGTGACGTCGATATTGACAAATGGAATGAGGTTGAATAATTTGCTTAAGAATTGACATTGAAACATAAATTTCAACATTTTTAAAGCAACTCAAAAAGTTCCATATCGTTGCTGCACGTGTGTCAATAACCAAAAAATTTCAACTTAAGGCTGATTTCCTTTGAATTCCCTCATTTTCATGTACATATACATATGTCTTAAGTCTTTTGATGTTCGTGCTGCAGCTGTGTTGGAAGAAAAATCACAAAAGACTTAAGACCTAAACTCGGAAAATGTGAAAATTCGGTAGAATCAAAATTTAATGATGATTTTCGGATTGAGCGGCTAGAATTCGTACGTATAGGGTCAATCGGCCATTTTCGGCCGCGCGTTTCCGAGATAAATGCAAAAAACTTGAAAATTCCAAAAATTCACTAATTGTATGTTGCTGTCTTGAGTCTTTCGAATTTGGTTATACATTTTGTTGGTTAGCGCGTGGCAAAGACTTAAGAGACATGCCGCCAATTGAAGAATTTTAATAAATATTTTTACCAACTTGAAAACCTGAGAATTTAAAAGCCTTAAAGTATGCACTCATATTTTCTATGCTATTGCTAACATGTTATTTGTAGTTTTCTTTAAGGGCCATGATGTTATCCCATGATGTACAATGATGTCGAAAACGTTCGATTTGTCGCACAAGATAATTTTACAGCAGAGACAAAAAAAACGCAACTTTTTCTACACATAGGGCACTGCTACACGTTCAATATACATAGATTGAACGCGATCCAGTATCGCGATATTTATTGAACGTGTAGCACGCAGTATTGATGCGATCCATATCGCAGAATGGCCTAAATTATGGAATTCAGATTGGGGATCACAGCACAGCACAAAAATAACGTAAATACTGACGTGATAAATATTGAACATGTAGCATACGCTCGTGATCCATCAATCCATTAAAATTTATTGCGATCCAAATATCACAATATATATTGAACGTGTAGCAGTGCCCATAGATTTAAGGCCTTATTTGAGGCCATCAGCACAGAAGTGGTGTAACCCACATTATTTTTTTTTTGGATGCTGAAAAATCGTGTTTGCACAGATTATAATATTAAAAAGTAATAAAGCAATTAAATACTTAAAAAAATGTTTATATAAATTCATGTGGGTTAGTTACACCACTTCTGCGCTGATAGCCTCATTTATAAAAAATATTTTTGATATATAAAAGGTTTATAAAATAGATTTCCATACAAAATCCGTTTTATAAACCCTTTTGAAAACAAAATTATTTTTTACTATATTCTTATGAATTGAATAGGCTAATTTGGCTTAAAAAGCGTTACGAACATTAGCCTATTCAATTCATAAGAATATAGAAACAAATATAGTTCGAAAAATAATAATTAAATTAACTAAAATTATTTTTTATTAATAAGGCTGTAAGAAATTAGGCTAACACATTCGTTTATTTCGACATGTACTGTCAAATTAAAGTAAATATTTTGGACGTCGATGCGGTGTCTTTTTCTCTTTATAATGTTATAAAAAGTGAAGGATATAACGCAGTGCAGTCGCATTTTCGCTCATCTTACTGTACAGTGATACATTTACGAAAAGGTTCCAAGTTTAGCCAGATATTTATACATATACTTGAATTGGGTCTCCATACACACATATTGTTACCTGAACGCTCTTACTAACATTTTCATAAGTTTACAGAAGCAGGAATAAATATGTTGAAATGGAAAATATTGCCGAGTTGAATGCAATTCGCATTCCAGTGCTATAAAATAAAGAACATGGCTATTTTTGTTCGCGCAAATTTGTTTTTTTTTTGTGGTTATTTTGATGAAATACCACGGAATTTATAAATCGGACGTTTTGAGTTTTAGATAACGATACGTATGTATTTATCTGTTTAGTAGTACTATTTAATACTGCTGAGGGTCTTCTCTGAATTTGTGTGTTAATATAACATGGATATTCGAAAGCAGTTTCTTCAGTTTCGAATTACGTAGTAGACCTTAAAATGTTCTGCTCTACCTTACAAGTTATCTCTAATAATGCCATTAACCCTATTATTTCCAAGTCTGGAGAAATACTGTTATAGAGAAAATGTCAAAATGAAATCTTTTTAATACACACTCTTTCAGAGAAGCTGCCGAATGGATTGGTATGATAGAGAAGTGTCCACAGGATCGTTTGCAAGCATTAGCAAATCTTGCCAAAAGGCCCGAAGCCTTTGGAGATCCTCAAAGATGGTCGAAATTGGAAGTATATTATTGCACAATTTTCTTCAGTTACATTCCTTACACTACAGACTTTGTTTTTTGTTTTTAGGTCAGCATAATAGGCAACATCATAAATGGTTTAAGTAGCGCCGAAATTAGTTCTATCTCAAAAGATAAACTGCAATTGAATAGTTTTTACAAAATTGCAAAGCACAAACAACCAGTAGTAAATATTGAAAAACACAACTTGCCAGCTAATAATAAGTCGATAAATCAATTTGATATCACAAAAAAGAATAGCGATAATTGATAATGTTTCTCATCATAATTTATTATTATTGTTTTATTAATAAAAATTTAAGCAAAATTTACAAAAGTTGTTAACTTAATTCGAAAGTAAAATTACCCTACCCAGCTTAAATTTGTTTCATGCTTTATTTATACATACATTAATATAAAAAATGTATGTATTTTTATTATAGTTTTTTGATTTAAATTTAAAATAACACTCTACGAATAAAAAAAGGATAAATTAAACAGTTGAAATTGTAGAATAAATATATTACGATGGAGAAAGAAGGGCGAATAATTTGGTTGCTAAAGTTGACTAAAATTGAATAAAAGCAGCGATAATTTTCTTTTTGTAGTCTATAAAAACATGAATAACACTTAAACGAGAAAAAAAGTAATGGAATAGAAATAAAAGATTAAAATTATTAACTTAGTTTAGTAATAAATCTATGAAGAAGATAATAAACTATTACGTGAACTTGGACGTTCAATGGTCATTGTTTGCTGAGGCACTTGGCTATCGGGGCTAATGCCAAGGCCGGCATATATTTCCTTCATAACAAACAATATGGTATCCTCAGAGTCCCTGTAAACATAATTTGTTATGTGTACTCAATTATTATAGAATATTAAATTTAACATCACTTACCAATAGCAAACGTGGCTGCTTAAGGCGAATAAGTACTCATTAATAAATTCCAATGGTGCTTCTTGTAGCACATAATCTATTCGCTTAGAATCATTGAGTTTTCCTAGGGGAAAATCTATTTCAACCATTTCGTCTGACATGGCGGTCGAAGCAGAATCCGTTCTTTTTCTGGGCGCAACGACAGCTTCATTGTAGGGGGCGTCACTACCGGTTGGTAAATTATCGTTGGCATTCTTATTGTCATTTTGTTGCTCGAATTGCATTTGCATTTGAATGACCTTTATATGATATTTGACATGTTCAAACAAAGAGTATTAATTAATAAATACTAAGATTAATTTAAAAAATTTATTTGTTGATTTGTAGATGCATTTCGTTGCAGCTAAGCAATACCTCAGTAGACTTCAAACACAATTCAAGAAGGTTACAAAACCTTAATGCTTATAGAAAAACTCTCAAGAGATTATCATAGTAGATTGTAGTATTGTAATTCTCAATAATCTATTGAGCGTTTTGTATCCCTTTTGCTAAACCATCAACAAATAAATAAAATTTAAATTATTTTTATTCATACTCTACCTACCTTGTCAACTTCCTTTTCCATTAATTCCTCAGCTTCTTTAGCAGATTTGGATGTTGAACCGAATATGTTGACACTCTCCAAAGTATTTTTAAATTTATCCAAGAAACGATTTTTCAAATCCATGCTAACACGTGTCATAGTTTCCTTTAATTCTAAGTGCATACGTTTGCGTCCCTTGTGGTGGGGTATTAAAACGGGACGTACGCCACTTAAATCGGGATTAACTAAAGCTTCAATACGATAAGCAACAGGATCGTAAGGATGGAAAATATTATAAAAGCCAGGACAGGTAGGGAGACGAAAGTCTAAGCCCAACTTATCAATGCCTCTGATGGTAACAAACATGCCTTAAACGCAAAAAAGCAAGTACATGCATACTTTAATCTGTGGAAACAATCTATTAATGTGAATAGTTTTACCTATGGGGGAACCTAAGGCAAAGAACTTTTTAGGTTGAAATATTAATTGATCATAATTGATAAAGGGTTGTCCGGTTCCAGCTGGTCCTACCGTATAGCCCACTTGCTTGTCTTCTAATTGATTCGAGTCCATTTGTGCTAAAACCTCATCCGGATTCTCAAGATTTTTCTCCTCACTCTCTTTTATGGGATTCTGATGGCACAATAAATCAAACAGTATAAGTGAGCCCAAACTATGGCCAGCCAATGAGACACCACCATTAAATTCAGGATGTCTTTGGCGATATCTCAAATACAACGTATTCAGCGATGCAACTATAGAGTTCATAATTTGCTGGCAAAATGTTGGACTAGTGTAAAACAAGATGTCCAATAGAGTATCGTTTGTGAAGTTTCTTAATTTCGGTATTGACTCCAGTGTTATCATGCGCAACTTTTCATCTATACCCATTTCAACAGAGTGCAGATGACTATGCCAGGATATTGGCAGGACTTCAACGCGCCCCACTAAACCCAAATCGGTGGAGTTCTTATAGTGACTCTGAACCAATTGACGAGCGATAGTGCGAAAATCTTCCACTTTTAAAGAAAGCAAAGAAATTATTTTATATTTCATTTACATACATGTGTAAGGGTTGGCAACTAAAATTAACTAATAAGGCTATATATGTATGTATTTCAAATATGAAGATTAAGTAAAAATTATATTCCGTCCCAGAGGAAACCCGAAAGAACAACAATAATATATAGTACAGTAAAAATTGTTTATAAAGAAATTCGTTACTAATAATTCTCTATTGCCGTTCGTTTCGAATTACAAAGTATACCTGTTATTGTTTATACACCAGGGGGTCTACTCTGTAATTTGAAACGAAAGGAAATGCTTCAAAATTTACAAGACATGTTATAAGCATACAAATTCGAATGCAATTTCTTTCGTTTCGAATTACACAGTAGACCCCTTGGTGGCAGCACACTGCACTTATTCCTGAATTCAGTCACTTTTATTACGATAATAGTATCGTTAAATATATATAACGAAAATTTGTCGAATCGTATCGAATGCCGTAATTTGCCTCCAGTACCTGGAATATCGTAATATTTATCGACATATTTATTAGTTTGCGGTAAAGATAATCTAATTCTGTAATTCCTTTTTACGATAGTGTATATCTGTGTTTTACTCAACGTTTAATTTTATATTATATTGCATCTCTGTGTACAAAATGTCGAAATAAGCGAAAAGCACAAAGAAGAATAAAAAAAACTAAATGAATTTGAGTTTGTGGTTTTACTTTTTGCTTCAAGCGGCAGCAAATATCGTTAAAATATGGTACTGGATAGCAAGTCGATAAATCTTCGTTATATTTATTACAGCTTTACGATAATCGTAATGAACTGACTATTTTTTGATCTGAGCACATTTATATTCCATAGATTTTGCCAAAACCTGTTTTGCAGAACCAAGTGATTTTATATCACATGCCGTTTTAAAATCACACGTGTTATTTTGTGTTGTTTTGTATTGCCGAATGCACAAGAAAACATATTATATATATTCCTTATTCCAATTGGAAACATCGACGTCACGTAAATACAGTACCAAAACTTTGCGGCTTGTCTACCCAAAGTCAGAAACAACTGACTGCTATTGACGAGCTCCTGATATTTTCTAGTTCTTAGTCCTAATTTACACTAGCAAGTCTTATTGCTAAGCTGATTAGTTTTTTAGAAGAGAGAGAGAGAGAGAGATACGAGGGGAACAGAAACGTTTCTTTTCCCCTTGTCTCTCTGTCTCTCTCTCTCTACTAAACTAGGACTTAGGGAACAGAAATAGACGTGACGTCGATGTTGGCAACTGGAATAAGGGTGATGATTTCTTTATTATCACTTATTCATTCGAAAATATAAATTATTCGAAATTGACAAAAAATTTTCAAAACTTATTTTGTCTCACTGTAATGCTGATTCTGATTCTGGTATCAGTTGCCAACTTTAATATTTATTTTAAAGCACTCTTTGATATTTACCGACTTCCTCAACAGATCTCAGTTTCAAGTCACATACTGAACCAATGCCATGTACCATAAATAAGAGATGATCAACCTTTTGCGATTCGCCTTGTTCAATATTAAAATCATCCAAATCTCGTTTGACAACGCGAGGCCTACTTGCAGTTGGCTGGTTATTAAGAAAACAATGAAGGATTTTGTTTAAATCAAAGTTGTAGACCAAATATACATCCAACTTACTGTAGTGCCACCCCAGGCATCAGCATTTTGCTGCTTCTGAAAGTGCACTATAACTGTGGGTCCATGAAATACAACTTTCTCACCCTCTCCCAAAATAATATTTTTATGCCAAACGCCACTCTCGGCAGCCTGTTTATATTCGCTTTCTAGCAAATCGGCCGTCTGTTCTTCATAGGGTACATATTTGGAATCTATGCCTTTGTAAAACCAAGAACAGCGACGCACTTCTATGGGTTCACTAACCCAATACACGCTCATTTTCTTCCTTTCGCTAATGTTCACATCATACCGACCACCCTCCACTGCTACCAAATTGGTTCTTTCATCTTGACGATAAGGAAATGTAAACAGTTTTGATTTATAAAAGCAATTCGTTTGGCGTGATACTTACCATCCTCCATTAGGAGACTTGTTTCCAGCAGAGCTGAGTCGTAATGACTAAAGGGAACCCATAGTTTTTTGTCGTTTATAGTGCTCTTGTAAAACCAGTGTTTAACAGCCGGTTTATATGACTTAAAAGAAACAGAACAGATTAATGACTACTACAATTCTATTCGAATATTTGTGTACATATCGCACACTAAATCATAAACAGTCGCACAACTCAACTGAACAAATCTCTAACGATCCCAAAAATTTCTTTTGCTGCTTTTTTGACTATTTATGATTTAGTGTGAGATATGAAGCGGTTATTTTGAGATTGTGGCAAGTCCACTTCGAAAAAAAATTTAGATGATAACATATTTATAGATTAAATTTATTATGAACTTTTTACATAGCGTTCGTTACCTTAATATAGAAAGGATCTAACTCACTATTTTTTTGAAATTGAAATTTTTGTTTTTTTCGAAACATTAGATGTGCTAATATCGAAATATAAAAAAAATCGATTTCAAAAACATTAGTTAGGGCCCTTCTATATCAGGCGAACGATACGTATGTATGTGCAAAAGTTTTGCTTAAATGGACTTGCCTCACTTTCAAAATGAATGGCTAGCTCATGTCATTATTGTTTTCTATTACCACTTCACCAGTGGCCAGGTTCGCCATTTCCAAATCGTTTAGAATTTCTTCCCGTAGTTCTTCGTAATATGTGACGTAACTGTTGATTATTCCGGACGTCGATGCTTCAGTTATACTTTTGTTGGTTTCTTCTTTTTCGATTAATTGATTGCTGCTCTCGTTTAGGGATAAATTGGCAGCAAATGATTTTTGTCCAGCGGAGGAGTTGCCTATTTCTGAAAATTCTGAACAAGCAGACGAAGGTGGTTCTACCAAATTTGAAATGGATGTTAGAGAGCGTTGTTGTAAGTTTTTAATACCCAAGCCGCTGTGCACTAGATCGTAGTTTAAATCACCTGCTTTACTTGCGTCTTTTGGTGGAGGATTGTTAAAAAAATTTTGTATACGCTGTTCCTCTATTGCTGGCACACTTTGCGGAGCGGTCACACCAAGCTGTTGTTGTTGTTGTTGGCCAAGCAATGAATCAAAAAAAGTTGAAGGATCTTTAGGAATTTCCGGCTGTTGATTTGTTTGATTAAAATAATTTACAAATCGATTGACAACTTCTGGTTGCTCAGTTTGATTTGTGGTTTCGTGTTGAACAGTTGTTTTATTCTGCTGCAAAGCAGTATCATCTAGTTGTATGGATGGGAGGTCTGCTTCCGATTGCGTAAATCTTTCAAATCCTATGGGTGGTGGAAGGTTTTCGTTTAAATGATTTATTATAGCGTTTTTGTCCTCTAAAATGGTTGGGACTTGCGAACGTATTGGGAAAAAAGCAGAAATTGGTGGTTGTACAGCAGTATAAGGTTCCAAAGGTGTTAACTCTGACGCCAGAGGTGTAGTAAAGAAGTTGGTGGTCTCAGCTTTTGAAGGTTTGACTGGTTCCGAGTTCTCCTTATTGTGCACAGATCCCGAGAAAAAATTGGCCGCGTTGTTGCTACTGGAGGAAGCAGAAGGCAAGTCAGCAAAGAAATTTAAATTTGTTGAGTGTTGAGAGGGTTCAGGTGTAAAGAAGTTTGCCAAAACAGGCAAGGTTGGTAGAGTTTTTGATGTTTCTGTACCAGAGCCTCTACGATAGGGATTCTTTAGGTTGAAACTCTGGCCAATGGGCGGTAGTTTCACAGTTTGAGCTTCTGGCAAGGATTCAGTTAAAGAAAGCCTTTCCAATGTTTCTTCTAAGGGATCTTGGAATTTTCTTTTTAGTGTTTCACTAATATTTTCTTCAAAAATTGGTTTAATAGGTTCAAATATCGCTTGTGTTTCTTTATCGTCAACAATGTCAGAATTTGAAGCGTGTTTACGAATCTCAGTTTCAAATTTATTTTCAAATGATTCCAAGGGATTTGTGGTTTCTACAAATGCACTTTTTTGTGCTTCTTCAGTTTGAACCTGTCGTACTGACTCGTTAGATTTTAGCTTCTTTAGAGGAGGTGCAGACGAACTTGATGCTTGGTCCTCAATTTTCGATTCTTCCACTTGCGGTGAGAATAAAGAATAGTATTGTGTGGGAGTCTCGGCAGGAGCAAATAGTGAAGAACTTTGATTAGTTTCGTTAGATTTCACTTCTTCTGCGCCCGGAATGGTCTGTACCGATAATGGTTCCGCACCGACAGGGGGAGGAACAAATAAGGGAACGCTCTGTGCTGATTGATTAGACCCTGCTGATTCGACAGCAAAGTTAGCAGGAGGTGCGATAAATGGTACACTTTGTAACAATGTTTGTTCTCCAACAGGAGGGGGAGCAAACAAGGGAACACTTTGGGGTAACTTCACAGATTGAATTTGATTTGGTGTTACTTGTATAGGAGCAGTTTCTTGTGGAGTCAAAGGACTTTTGTAAAGTTTAGTTCCTTTCTGCAACCGGTACGATGTATGAGCACTTGCTGGAGGCGCAACTTTTATTGTGTCTGTTGCACCTGTCTGACTTGATGGTGGTGCTGGTAAATACTTTGTAGGGTCAAAGAAAGTAACTTGTGATGCAGTAATTGATGAAGTTTCTGTAGGTTGAGTTTGGTTTTTGTTAAAATATGTTGTAACCAACTGTTCACTTGGTGGCAACTGTGTGCTGCTCAAAGTTGTTGATGATGATGTTCTAAGGGCATATGATGACGCAGGTATTGACTGAAAATTAGAACTTGGATTTACTTGCGTTTGAAACTTGGAGGAATCTAGCGAAGGTATTTGAGTTGGAGATTGTATCGGTTGGTTGGGTTGTGAAGTAAATAATTGAGATGTTGCAGCAGTTGAAGTTTGAGCATTCGCTTGCTCTGTTACGGTTAAATACGATTCGGTATTGGGTTGTATCACTGACGGTGGCACAAAATAGTTTGTTGGCGGTGGAGGCGCAGGACAAAAACTATTTTGTTGATCAAATACTGCAGGAGCAGCTGCTTGGTGGTAGTCAGCTTTAGTTGTCTGCGTCAATGAACCTGCTGCAGATTGCACAAGACCAGTTATGTTTTGCAAGACACCAGTTGGGGCAAGATTGCTTATTTTTGAAAATAAACCAGTTCCAAGTTTTCCCTCTTCCCCTGTAGAATATGGTGGTTGTGAATAGTTGCTTGAAGTGAGACTTCCGTGTGATGGATCGTAAGATATTGGAGAGCTTGCACTTAATGGATCTAGCGTAGTAGTTAGTTTTGGGCCTTGATCTGATAGTCCTGGTATGGGAGCATACAACTTCTTTTTAGCAGAAAATCTAAAATTATTTTGTCCACCCGGATTCGTGGGAGGATTAGCAGTTATTGATGGCACGGGCGGCACCTCAGCTGGTGTATAGAATTTAGGCGGTTCTTGTGGGGGCAAATTCGTCTGTATGCCTTGTTGGCTAGACGCGGCAAGAGGATTTCCAAAAAATATTTATTTCTTTGTGATATTATAAGATTTGTGAAATTTTTAATTACCTCGATAAAGAATTACCACCTAAAGCTGTAGCATAAAATGGTGGTGGGGGTTGAGTCAAATCTGCTTGAATAAATGCTGGTTGTATATCCAATTGAGGAGCTGGTGTATTTGCGTTTGAATCTCGCTGGTTTGGATCGTATGTTGGAGTTGTTTCTCTACTATTGGAAATGGCCGTTATACGTTTTGAAAATGTGGAAAATACATTTGAGGCCACTGAAGGCAATGCTGAGAATGATGAAGCGGCTTGACTTAATATGGAATCACTGCCTACGTCTTGATTTATTTGTTCCACTAAAGGATTAGCATTGGCATCAGATAACTGATTATCATCATTTGAAGAATTCAAATTAATTTCATCTAAAGCTTCAGTATCTAATGAAGACGATCCCACTGTTACCAATGATTTTGGCTCTGAAAAAGTAAAAAACACAAATTGAAATATTTTAAATTATAAATTAAAGCTTGGATCATGCTATCGGCACAATGTAGAGATTTTCGTCGGCTCACTGAAGTAAAATCATAAGTAATAAGAAAAATTTACCTTATTTCTCAACAAATTGAAATATAACAACGATATAACTACATCACACTGCGTTGGTAATAAAGCCATATCGACGGCTACATTCTAAAACATGCTAAGTCAAAAAAGCTATTTTTGAAATAAACGCCTTCAAAGTTTATTGATGATATCTCGGGAATGTTATAACACTTTTTGTAATCATATAATAATTGCAATAGAATTTTTTTAGTTTATTTAAACTTTATAAATTTGTTATATATCATAGCTAAAAGTGACTTAGAATACTTAAGATTGTCCTCTTAGTACACTTAGCATCTATCTGGCGGTCCTTTCTCACCTACATACATACAATGGCCATCTAAGTACATATAGCATGTTTTAGTTTGGAGAAAATTTTAAATTAATTTTTTTACTACTTAATTTTAAACTAAATCATGCTAAGTGTACTTAAAACATTTAAAAAGGAGGTTTTTTAAACTTGACAAATTATGCTAAGTACATTTTTGCTCATAACTTTTGATAGAATAGTCCGATTACTATCAAAATTTTACAGAATTTAAGTTAATAAACGATGAATTCAGAAATGATATTCCCAGCATAACATACTATGCCGACTTGGCATGTTTTGGAATGGGGCCGTCGATATATAGTTGGTAGAGTAATATAACAATTTAAATATAAATATTTAAGCACTTGAGTACCCCAATGAGCATTGTTGAGAATTAACGACAGTTTGGCTTTAGTTTAGTTTACGAAACCAGAGCGCACTCTAGTTAGGACTTATTATTAAGCAGCGTTTAAAAACTTTTATTTGTGTAATTGCTTTTGCTTCTGAAAATGTAAACAGTCGCAGTCAAAGCGAACGCATGAAACGAAAAATTATACACAACGGAGAATTTCAGCAGTCGACATGTTCGAATAGTTGTCGGTTTGACTGACTGCTCCTTTAAATAAATTCGGATGTTAAATTTTAGTTTTTTATTAGACTATACTTTTTTTTTTTTGCAAAAAGTATTACTGAAACTCAACAGAGAAGTGTGCAGTAATTATATGATTTTCGAAAAAAAAATATTGTGAAAAAAGAAAATTTTTGCGTTAAAAAGTGGTCTGTATGACCTATTAGGGTGCCTAGGCACGTTCAGATTATATTGCCAAATATTTTTAGCAAAAAATTAAGAGTCCCTGTTAGTTATTCTGAAAGAAATGAAAAAAAAATTTACTTTACTTTTGCAAAAAAAAAAAGTGCAAGAAGAAATAATTTTTTCGATGTAAAATGCTTATGAGATTTATATAGTGGACTCTCAGCTACATTATTGATATAAATGTATATAGTAAAGTGCTTTCATTAAGTCTGAATTAGCCGATGACCAAAAACTGATGACACCATATTTAGAGGGCATACTGATTTTCGAGTTCTTTGGAGATCTATAAAAAAAAGTTGGCTACCCAAATTGCCAAACTGAGTATAGCGGTTTACTTCCCTTTGGTAATACTATAATCTTAAAAAGATTTTCTTCATAGATCAAGAAGGGCGGCATATCTCACGGGGCCTAGGGCGACATCAAACATAAATCCGCCACTGATTACCATATGTATTGTAATATTGAAAGTGACATGCTTTCCAAACTTTTAAGTTTAACACTTGGTATTACATTTTATTTACACACAAAAAAAAAACACAAACTTGCCAATCCATATTACGGAATTTAAATGTAAACATTGCAATAATAAGACATATTTTAAAACGCTTTTATGAACTCTTTAATTGATAAAAAAAAACCACATAAGTTTTTTTGAAGAGTTTGCTACCAGGAATTTAAAATTCATTCCCTATATTGCAACAACTGCTTACGATTTAGATGTTAACTTTAGCAATAAAATATCAATCTAAAAATGCCAATTTGTCTGCATTGTCATTAAAAAAAGTTTGCATCTAATATCATGTTGTTTTATTAATTTTTTTTTTATTTTTACATACGAGTATTAAACATCCATTTAAATAGAATATTTATTATTTTCGTGAGATTGGCTTGAGTGTGTTTTTTATTAACTTATTTTTATTGACTTGTTTAATATTCGAAAAGTGATTTTAATTATTTTAATCAACTTATAATTATAACTATTTATATAAAAGCACAGTGAGCAAAAAAAAAAAAAAGCAAACAAACTAGTTGCACATCCATTTATTGACCAGGCAATAGGTCTGTATCATTAAAATAATTGCTCAGCAAGTGGCAATCAGGGATGATCTGAAATATTTTGAAATCACGCGAGCGATATTTTGGTGTTCTGAAAATGTCACGAGTATGAGTTCCAAGCGTAACGTATAAATGGCAAATGCAGGCAGTGTATCCCACCTGTATGTGCTTATTTCGGAAACTTCGAATAGGAAGTAAGAGTTGTCAAGATCAACTCCTAGCTTTTTTTACGATATCCACCATTATAAATTAAAACTTTTGCACTTGATAATGGAAAATACCACTAAATAGCTGTAACAGCCATATCTAAACAAAAGCGGCAAGCGTTTTTTAACTGTTAAAAATATGTGATACCTCCCATAGGTCGTCTAGCATGGATATTCCAGAATATTTGCATAGCGTAGTGCGCAATGTCGGGCACTCGCAGAGGAGGTGAGAAACTGTTAATTATTTGTCCTGTTCTTGACAGCTGCGACAGAATGTATTATAGGGAAGGACTACACATAGAAAAAAAAACCAATGTAAAATCACCATGCAAAAAGTTTGAGTGCAAATCATATTATATTTTTAAGATATAATATCGTGCCATAACAGCAGAAAAAACTTAAGTGACATAATTTGTTAGATTCGTTTTTTGACGAAACTCGATTATTTACGATCGTAGTGTGTTGTTGGGTATTGGCTTTGCTCAGTTGTATAACTTGTTGTTTGTTTCGCATTGCCAGCGAAAACTTGTTGCTTCCACTGTACTAGTTTTGTAGTCGTGGGGTCGCAGATTCGAATCCTTTAGACCAGCTAAAACAGCTTGGCAGTTTGGGGGTTTTTTTACACATAACTTTTTTATATAATTTTGATTTCAAATAAATTTTATGTGAAATAATCAACTAAATCATGTTGAATTAAAACGTAATTCTTGATAGTATTAATTTAGTGTGTATCTAAAAAATATTTGCGGTTGTTGTGACTGAAGCGGTAAGCGAATTGACTACCACGCGATAAGTTCGAGTTCAAATCTTGACCGGAGAAGCCAACTGTACATACAAAAATTGTTCTGATGCCTGTGCCATTAACTTAAGTTAAATAATTAATAAAAAAAATAAATTTTATTACCATTTAATTAAATTCATGTTGTTCCAAAGCAGAGTGCGGAGAGTGCTCGAATAAACTCGCTCGCAAACGAATTCAATTCGAGCGAGTTTTATTTTTTGTATTGAAAAGAGCTACTCTTGTCTGCTCGCGGGTTAAGAAAATAAAACTCGCGAGCGCGTTTAATTTTTGAGAATCGAAAATAGGACTCGCGAGAAGAATTCAAATTTTAAGAGTCAAAAATCAAACTCGACTCGCGAGTCGAGTCGAGTTAAAAAGAATTATTCGCGAGTTTTATTAATTTTGTTTGCTCAAATTCTGTTTTCTATGGGTCGCAATGTTGAAATTATATTTTATTACTGATAGGTCAGCATTTGCATAACTTTTTATGAAGCAGAAGCCTTAAAACATTTGAAAAATACCTCATGACATGAAAGTAAGAACATATAAAACATATTTTTATATATGTACATATGTATATGCATTTGTAAGTACTATACTTTTCAAATTCACATATAAATATATACTTTTTCGAATAAACAAACATAAATTTTTTGTAATCAACTACTCGTTTTGAATTCGTTTATGCTCGTTTTGCACTCTTTTAAAATTTGTGCTTACGAGTTTTAAAATAAAACTCGCGAGTACCTACAAATTTTAAGGCGAGTCATGCTTACGAGTCGAGCACAAAAGGAGTACGAGTCTTATAAAATTTGTGCTCGCGAGTTCTAATTTTGAACCCTGTTCCAAAGTGAAATATTTTTGATTGAATATGGTTCATCATGTTATTTCAGTAAGCAAATTCATGTTGTTTGATTTTGAAATTCCACATGATTCTTCTTAACAGCACTTATCAACTTGAAATAAAGTTATTTCAAAAGGAAAAATTTTCTTTGAAGATTGCTGTAAATCATATTGAAACAACATGAAATACATATGAAGCAAAACCATTGACGAAACATGTTAAATTAACCTTGTTTTCAGATATTTTAATATGAAATTTTTCTGTGTGTAGCCTACTAGCATGTCTGCCGATCAAACCCCCACGCACCCACCCACCACCAACCGTGAGATGGTCTTCCTATTTTTTCATTTTGTATCAGGATATTATTTTTAATGCTGCCAAACGATACTGCGACTGACAATGCATTACAGGAGTTCATGGCAGATCCAGCCCTTGCTAGTTGGTTCGACGGCTTATTGCTGATGAAGTTACTCTATGCAGGAACCCACATAAGTGTGGTATCAGTCTGACAACAAAGTCTGTATAGCACATCATTACATTGATTAACTAAAATTGATCTAAGCCGAAGGAGTGCTGCCTGGCTGACGACAAAAATGCCAATTAAAATAAATTAGGACTTATGGCCAGTATTTCAATCTGAAGTATCTACACGTGTACGATCAGATCACTTGAAAAAACTCTCGACCAAACACCGCAGATCATTCTTGATCTGTCAGTGTGGACCCTGGTGTCATAATCATTAATCAAGATGAATTCTGTTCCATTGAAAAAAAAGACATCCATATAAATACATAAATTTGTATCGACATCAACAAATTTTGGTAACCACTGTCAAGATTCATCGGGTGTAAGAGAATGAACTTTTTTATAGGGTTAATGATTATTTAATTATACATTTTATAAGCATTTTTTTTTAGTTGTTTACGTTTTTTACAGGAATTATATTTATTGTATGTACGTTTAATTTGTATTTAAATTTTTTTTTTTCGTTCTTTATGCATAATTTGTAATCGGGTTTTTTTGTACGAGTACAAAAGTCATAACTTGAATAATTATTAACAAATACTTTAAATACATATTTATTCACTTTTGTAAAACGCAGTTATTTTAAAACAAATGTTTAAAAAAAATAATATTACCTACGTGAAACAGCTTTTTAAAATTCAGGACACAATTCGAACATTTTTTTTTTCTTATCGTCGTGGTTTTTATTTTATTTATTTTATTTTTTTTTTTCTAAAACTGATGTCATTTTTCTTGTGTTTATGAAAGTGTTAAAATATGTATAAACTTTAAAATACAGATAAAGAATAAAAAGTAAATACTCTATGTGTGATAATAAAAAAATAAATAGTTTTAAAGTCATACGCCAGAGGAAAGATTATTTTCGGAAATTTAAAACAAACTACATAAATTTTCGACAGACGTACCTACAAAGTTTTATTTAAAATTTTAAACATTTCCATCTTTGCTACAACATCAATAAACTAAACTGACGTCAAGTGCGGCAGGCAGTTCTACGCATTTAGAAGATAATGTGGTATTTAAGGTTCAATCAGACGTGCCACAGCTATAAGCATTGCCATAACCATATACAGTCAAATCCCGATAATTCGTACCCCGATAAATCGTAATTCCCGATAATTCGTAATAAACAGTCGGTCCCTTGAAAAAATCTCGTTAATTCGTAAAATTTCCATACATACGAGGGGACCACCCTCGATAATTCGTAATTTTTTTTTTCAAATAAAATCTCCTTTACCTCTTATAAATCGTAATTTTTTGCTAACTACCACTTATAATTCGTAATAAAAACAACAGAAACATGGAAAGAATGATTTTTTGTTTAATGCTATTTTTTTGGGTTGGTTTTTGCTTTTGCTTGTGTGTGTGTTTATTTTTTTAAGATCAGTTTTTTACATGAATAATAAAGAAAAATGTCAAAGCGCACGCATAAAACTCTGTCGGTGTTACAAAAACAACAAATTTAGTAAATAAATTGAAAAATCCCGTTAATTCGTACTTATTTTATTTTAACCCCGTTAAATCGAACTCCCGCTAAATCGAAAACCCCTATAATTCGTAAGAAATGGCCGGTCCCTTGCGATTACGATTTATCGGGATTTGACTGTACATATATATACATTTCATTCACCCATTAGTGTTGCCATAACCATAAACAGCTGTTTATGTTTTCATTTGTTTATTCATTTCAAAAGTGTATGGCTCTTTAACTTAGCTAAACAGTTAAAAAAAAATATTTTTATAAAAAAAAAAATTCAACAAAATTTAAAATAATAATTTTAAACTAAAATAAGTAAAAACAAAAATGTGAATTTAAACTTACAAAAGAATCCAGCAAAGGAAAAAAGTCCAAAAAGAAAACAAATATGTCTAATCAGCGAAAAGCCGTTTATGGTTACGGCGAAAAACCAAAATTCAATTGGTTTCTATGACTATGATTATGACTGTGGCTATGTCAGTATAACAAGTCACCTATAAACAAATACAGTGTTGAGCATACAGCTGTGCCTTGTTTCTGTAACGTGTGAGTACTCGCATTAAAAAAAAATAAACAAATTTTTTCGACTCGAAAAGTTCTAACATTCCTTACAGAACAGTCATTTTGTATCGTTATGGTTACGGCACGTCTAATTGAAGCTTTAAATTAATTCGGTTTCGGTTAATTTGCTGTCAGTATTCAATCAGCTTGTTTTGATTGTTCGACCAACAAGAACCGGCCATTCCATTCTGGTTGTGTTGTCAGAAAAAAATTTATATTTCAATTGTATTTCAAAGAAAAAAGTTTATCACTATATTATCACAATAATATATTTTTTTCTTTCTAAACTAAAGAATTTAAAGCTGATTTAATAACTTCTCAATTCTCCTAAGAAAATATGATTGTCGTGGGTGAACCCAGTATAACCTTACAAAAAAATAATATTTCCGTAATAACAACTCCTGGGTGTATCCATTGTAGTGTTTTTCATACGGGATTTCCCGGGGAAAATTTCCCGGGATCCCGCACATTTTCCGGGAAAGAAATCCCGGGAAATGTGTCCGGGAATTCCCGGGATTTTTTGATTTTGTAATGGCAACTTAATTTGTATGTACAAATTACTTGATGAGTGTCGTTATTCACTTTATGAATGCGATGGTGCAATAATAAGGTGATGGCAATATCACAATAGCTAAAGCTTTACAACAACTGAGGCCGAGTTTGCATCTGGTACACATGCATTCTGAGACTTAGATGCCTTTATTTGGAAAAAGCAGAGCGCGACGATCAAAATTTAATTCTACAACAATTCATAAAAGTAAAAAACAGAAATGAGCAAGGAAATAAAAGAAAATTACAAATAATTACAGATTCTCTTTGGTAAATAGTATGGTTAAAAGCATTAACAGCTTATTCTGTACTAAAGTCCTGTTTCCAAAGAAATATTCCCTTATGCAAAAACGATTATTAAAGTTAAAGCATGCGTTAAAACTGGTTTTGCCACACAAAATTCGTTTGTTAAACCAATTTTAAGTTTAGCAATGATTTTTTCATAAGGGGGATATTTTGTAAATTTTTTTTAATAATAACTATATAATTTCTTTTATATAATATTGGTATCTATGTATTATTATATAAAGAACGGAAACGGTATTATTTTTTTAATAATGTGTGTAAAAAACGTTATTACTTAAGCGATCTCATGAACTATAATTTGTTTTTGTTGAAATAAATTAAATTTAAAAATATTTTGTATTGGTTTGTACTGGGCGGGAATTCCCGGGATTTCCCGGGAAACCGAAAAATCTTTCCCGCTTTCCCGGGAAATGAAAAAGTCCGGGAAAAGAAAAACTCTAATCCATTGACATGAGCTTGGAATGAGCATCATATCGGAAATCGCATATGGCTAATGTAGACCACTCATGTCCATCTTCCGTCCATGCTCTGACATATGGCTGAGCCTCAATGTTCGCCATGAAATTCGCCGTCCGCAGAAAAGATATAAAACAAAATTGGTAAATATTGGATCTCTATTGCACTACCGCAAAATACTTTGATAAAGCATAACATGGATATCGCACGTATTCGCCACAAAAAAGGGGTTACATTTTTAACATGTCATATTCAAGTCGAAGACGTAGGGCCAGGAACTGAATGTGATATGAATATGAAATCACATGCGAGTTGAAAAACGCTAAACTTAATTTTTTTTTATAAAAGAATTAATGCTCAGGCAATGAATGCTTACTATTATTACTAAGGGACACTAATGCACATCAGAAAAATATGTGGTGTTGTTATTTAATGACTGTCAGAAACGGGCTCGAACCCAGGACCATCGATTTTGTAGTCAACGTGCTAACTACTTTAGCCAACGCCATCTTCTGTACTTCAACCGTTTTGCTTCTGCTTCATTATTGTTCAACCCTTTTTTAAAGGCATTCAGCCAATGAAGGAGATAGAAGAAGAAGAGGGTGTTGCAGCGCCTCTGTTGTCAATGAGGCGCTTCAAGCAGCGTTTGAAAGTACTTCCATTTTTTTATTTCATTTGCTTTAACTGTGCGTGCTGTGACTGCCAAAAGTTTCAAAACCGATAGCAAAACGAAGGCACAGAAGAAAAAACGAACGAACGACTGTCGACTGTGCTGTTTAGACTTGGGTCGAACTCGTTCACTAGTTCATTTTTGCCACAAACCAATGATCAAACCCATTTAAATTACATAGGTTTGATCATTGGTTTGTGGCAAAAATGAACTAGAGAACGAGTTCGACCCAAGTCTAAAACTTCTTAAACAATTATGTACAACAACAACATCAAACAAACGATGATTCATAGCCACGGCAGTTATAGCATAAAGTGTACCACGAACTTTTGAAACTGTGCTTTTTGACTGAACTGTTTGAAATTTCGAAGTTAAAGCAACAGAACAGTCATCAACAACGCGCGATGTAGCTGTGCTGTAACTTAACTGCAGGCATATGCGCAGCACAGTACAGCAACAAGTTAAAAAAAAAATTTTCACAGCATAGCAAAAGCAGTTTTTTTTAGTGCTGTTGCTGCCATTGCCAGCTGGTTGCTGGCAGTTTTTCAAACACTGGCATCAAGTTTTCGAAGCTGTGTTTAGTACCCATTTTACTGGTTATTTTACTTCGCCAATGACTCTGTTTCACAATAACGACGAAGCAGGGTGCTCTGATGTTACATTACGATTAGTATCCCCTGAAGTCTGTATAGCGCAGTGACCAGTGACTATGCCTTCATCACTTGAACTTTCCTTTTAATATCTTTCATCAAAAGCGTCATCATTTAATTCATTCATATCAGTTTAAAACTAATTTTTAAATATTTACTACTCGCACAACCTGATTGCATTTGTATTTTATTTCCACACTGTTATCAATTAAATGATATTTCTATTTTGTTTACCAGAAAAAAATTTATATATTAAAAATTCTTAACAATAAATAATTTTGTGTTTGAACCTGTTTCATTTTTTATTTTTTTTATTTTTGCTTTGATTAAGATTTACATAAATTCTGTTCAACACCTGACTTGAATTATTTGTATTTTATTTCGTTTCTGCAGTTAAATTATAAATTTATACCTGTCCAATATAACAAATTTTTTTATACAAAATTTTAATTATATATTTTTACTTAGTTGCCGTAACCACTTCATAAAAAAAACTAATTAATGGCAGCAGCAACTGAAGCTGCAGGCAGCAACTACAATACAAAAGAATTATTATATTTGATTTTTTTTATTTAATTATAATTATAGGAACTACTTTTTGTTTTTGGCAATTAAGTTTTAAATTGACTATTGTTATTAACGGGCCTGCCTGCAAGTTTAATGCAAATGAATAATACCTGGAGAGCATCCGCATTCAAAAACTTAATTTGGATCATAAATGTATGTATACATGTGTACTAACTATGCAACAGCCCAGATGACAGGGAATCAGTTCGTGTTCATCGAAAACGCACTAAAAAGCAATAAGCATTTTTGTATATACATGCATATCGTCAGTTGGTTTCTGGTTTGCGGCACAGTATATTCAAAATACATATGTATGCAGTAAACCAGAAACCAACCGACGATATGTGCATACATACATACAAATTAAATCATTCGCTATCAACAAAATATCAAAACGCTTGACTAAAATTTGTCACAGTTTTAATATGGTGTTTGACAGTTGGAAAGGAAACAGCTGACGCTTTCAGACACAAATGCAGTCATCTCCTTAGATCTGCTTTGAGTTTCCATGTAGTATGTGTTTGAATTTATAGTTGCAAGAAACTACTAGACTAGTACAAAACGCTTTAAAATTTAAAGTGAAAAAGCACCAATTCAGTGCTTTTAAAAAATAAGCAAAAAGCTCTAAATCTAATGCGAAAGGCATCGGCATTGGCATCGCTGAAGGGAAGCTACTGTCAAATTACTTGTGTATCAGTGAGTTTTCCACACCTGTGTATATTCCATAATTTTTTCGACAAATAAATAGCGAGGCCGCGTAATTTCAATCTTAACGAAAATCATTCCCTTATTAAGTATTAAACACATTCACTACATCAGGCTACCTACTACAACCGGTTAAAAATAGAATACATTTGTATTCGAATGCCACTACACCTTCATCATCAGCGTTCTTTTGTGTTTGGTCCACTGTGTGTGGTGTCAGTTGATGTAGATTTCTGCTTTATATACTCAGCCATTATTGTAAATGGAATACGTGAATTTTTGTGACTCGTGGTATTCAATTTGCTGAAAGCTTTTTTCTCTAAATTTACAACAGTCTTGCCATTGTCGAGATGGTAAAATTGAGCTTTCATTACAAAAAAGCTTTCAAGCTTTAATCTTGTGGTGTCATTTTCAAAATATATGCAACGCCTCAACGCCACACAACGAAAAATGTAGGAAAATGGCTAACGTTGCCACGAGTACACACTATTGCGAATTTTCCTAAAACCTATACTAAACTATAAGTTTTTCTATAAAATTTAAAAGAAAATATTCCATACGAGGGCGGTTCGGAAACTTCTTAGCCTATCAATGAAAGAGAATAGTTAGTTTTTCAAAAATATTTTTATTTTTCAATATAATCTCCTGAAACTTCAATACACTTAGTCCAACTCTTTTCTAGCAATTCTATCCCTTGATTAAAATAGTTTTCCTCAAGGTCTTCAAAATAGTGGTTTACAACTGTAATTGCATCTTCATTTGAGGTAAAACGCTTGCCAGCAAGGAATTTTTTTAGATTTGGGAACAGGTAAAAGTTACTGGGAGCCAAATCAGGAGAATAAGGTGGGTGGTCAAGCAACTCGTACTTTAATTCGTTGATTTTAGGCATTGTTAAAACACTCTTGTGCGCTGGTGCGTTGTCTTGATGAAAAATTATTTTTTTGTGTTGTAAGCCAGGACGTTTTTCTCGAATTTATACATTTAATTGATCCAAAAGGTTGCAATACTCATAGTACTCTGAATTTATTGTTTTAACCTTTTTCAGATAGTCAATCAATAAAATACCTTTGGAGTCCCAAAAAACCGTTGCCATAACCTTACCAGCCGATTGAATTGTTTTTGCCTTCTTTGGGGCACTTCATCCAGCTTCAGTCCATTGTTTGGATTGTTCTTTTGTCTCTGGAGTATAGTGGTGGATCCATGTCTCATCAATAGTTATGAAACGACGCTTAAAATCCATTTTATTTCGCTTAAAACGATCCAAACAAGCTTGAGAAATGTTCATTCTTATGCGTTTTTGGACGACGCATTTGTTAACAAATGCGACACCCATCTTGCAGAAAGCTTTTTCATCTGTAGTTCTTCATGCAAAATTAAATGGATTCGATCATTTGAGATGCCCATAATAATAATAATAATAATAATAATAATACCATATCATGCACTTTGGCTACAATTTCTGTTGTTGTTGCTGTTTTTGGACGTCCACTACGTGGTTCATCTTCAATGCTTGTACGACCACGTTTAAATTTCTTACTGTTGCATATGAAGGAGCACTTTCACCTAACACATTCACCATATCATTATGAATTTCTTGTCCCGATAAACCTTTTTTATGTAAATATTTAATGACACCACGCATTTCTAATTTTTCCATTGTTAAAAAATCGCGGATGCGTCTTTTGTGAACACCTTTTTCTATATGAAGGAGTTGCCAGATCGAAACAAAATTTAACATGTGTTCATAGCAGAGATGGCAGTTTCCAAAACACTTCACTTTTTTCTGTTTATACCGCGCTTTTTGTGCTAAGCTAAGAAGTTTCCGAACAGCCCTCGTATATGCAGAAGCATCCCTGTAGGAAGTTTTGAGGTTAAGGGTATCCAAGCCACCACAGAATAAACCTGATTACTTATTTTATAAAAATACAATTAAAGAAAATTCAACGATTCCGAAAATAAAAATAAATACTAATACGGATTTCAAATAATTGTTAAACATAACATAGTGATCTCTCAACAAGGCGAAACCATACCAGATGGTCGCAACTGATCAGCTGACTTTTTTTGCCGCTTTTAATTTTAATAAACGTTGAACGTCAACACACATTTTTCAGAGAATTTTTTGGACATTAAAAGTTATAAATTTGTCAGAGCAAATTTAGCCGAGTATGAATTTGCCAAGTATGGCTTTTTCAAAGCGAATTGAGGTGAGTCTACCTTATATGAATAGGTATTGATTTTTTAAAAACACCTCAAATGAAATTATATTGAGGATATTCAAACGGTAGTCTTAAGTATCAATCATAGTGTCATAATGTTTTTGTTTGAAAAAAAATAAACACAAGCTAAAACAATTATTTTAAAATAATTTAAGACATTATGATATACCGTTGAATTCCCCCTTTTTTTATTTTATCACATATTTTGATTAAAAAATTCAGCAATAATATACCCTATTGTATCATTATACAACCGATACAACTTAAAATGAGGGTTGTGAATTGAACAATTCAATGGAAAATATGCATACAATAATGTTATACAATTTCAATGCACATGCGTACGTAATTATTTTTATACATTTACACACATACAATTGTATGTTTAAATTTTAAAAACAATATTTTCTATTACATGTATGTACATACTACTTATGTATGTATGTATGTCTGTACATCAAAGTTATCAAATAAAATTAAAAGTTTGAGGGCTTGAAATCATCTCTGGCGAAGTGCTGAATAGTTTCCATGTCTGTATGTACATTTTTTAAATTAACATTTATATTATTTTATAAGCAACAAAATAATTTTATGCAGACTTTGGTAGTTACTTGTACATCTATCACCCGTTTTACAAGTCATTTCTTTGACACGTTTTCACAATTAAATTAATTTCATGAACGCACTGCCGAATAACTACTGGACATTTTTAATATATCGCACTGGAACTGCAGCGGATCGACACTTTATTGCCAAATCTATACACTTGCTATTGTTATTAATTCCAATGGAGCATATCGCATAAGACTGCAACTAAACTATACGACGCTATACGATATGACGTTTTTCCTAGATACGTCGCACAGTGTCGTGAGTTCATATAACGAGCGGCCAAAAATAGAAAAACTTATCGAAAAGAAATGAAATTTGGCACATATGGTAAAATATAATATCACATAAAATTTGTCCATTTCATTTCCAAGGATTCATGTCCTTCCCATATATCCTGAAATAAAAAATTATCATAACAGTGAGAAAAATAATTGTAACTTAATTAAATTCTGTAAAGACACTAATTTTGACACATTTAATGCTTCGTAAAAATTTCGTTCAATTCAGAGAAAGGATACGCATACCTCAAAAAATATCCTTTTTAAAAAAAGTAAAAAGCTTCAAAACAAATTGTCTTCACTTATAGTGAGTTAAATGTTTAACTAGACACAATATATAATATAAATCACATATAAAATTTGGTCATTTAAATTTCAAGGACTAGTATCCTTCTCAAATGTCCTGGAACTAAATAATATACTGAAAATATGCAAATTATAACTTAAAAAATATTGCAAAATTAAATTGCAAAGGGGAGAAAGGTGGGCAAGAGTACAAAAAATTTTAAATGTACAAGTAAGTAAGAAATATAATGTGAAAGTATGAAAAATATATTTTTTTATATTTTTTTTTTCTATAGACCACTTAACTCGTACTTTTTCACTCACAGATGTTTTTCTTTCCATTTGCATTATAAGCAACGGCACATACATAGCATTTGATTTACAAAATATAGAAAAAATATATTGTAACCATATTATAACAATATTCCCCTTATATTTTATTGGAAGTTGTAGTGCAATATCTAAACAAAATTTTAATTAACCTATTAAAGTTTGCATGTGGTCGTACCATATTTCCAAATAGTTGAATACTGGCTTAAAACCGTTGGTTGCATTTGAATCGTCAAAACTCTTTAAAAATAAACCTTTTTTTTAATTCCTTTTTATTTTACTTAATTAGAATATTGCACATGCAACAAAGTAATTTGTTCGTTTTAATTTAAACCTATTTTTTTCCTTTTTGGCCACCTTCGCGACAGCGTGCGTCGTGTAGTTAATGCAATTGCCGCTTAGTGTGATATGTTTCATAAAACTAATGCAAATAATATTTTGCCGCGACGCACAGTGGAATTTTGGTGTCAAAAACTAACTTATTTTCGATTTTCAGTGGAAAAAATTTATATAGCCTCACTTTACACCCCAGCTGTTCTTTCAATAAAGTGAAAAGGTGGGAGTGTCTAAATTATTCTCGAAAATTTCCGGAAGTATAGATAAATGTTTTTCTATTGAATTAGATTTGCGACAAACACTGAAATTTGTCATGGCTCATTGCTTTAAGCAGACCCTTTCATAACCAACTTAACACAAACGGAATTTGGAATGCAAAGATGAAGAATAAAGTTTTTAGCCGCTAAAATTTAGCGCATGAATTATGAAAATATTTAAAAGTCATCTTATATATATTTTGTATGGGTTTCATGGACAATGTGGAGTGGCCAGTTTTAATGAAACTGGACATGCGTCTTTTTTTATCCTACAAAGAGAATGTACCAAATTTAAAGACTTATTCATGGATGGGAAAAATTTTATGCGAATAAAATATAGACAAATTGATAACCTCCTCCTTTTTTGAAGACGGCTAAAAAATGGATTTGAATTGCATGGACGGTTAATTTAGTCAATATAATACTGGGTGCCAAGTTCCAATGATCTAGGACCACTCCTTATAGTTTCTGCACAAAAATACATTAAGCCATCCCACTGTGCGACGCGTCACTCAGTGAGATCTTACCTTTAACACATATTACATAGTTCATTTAACCTGTTTTATTTATTTGATGCATTCTTTGTTAATTTCTTGTTTCCACACACAACACTTTCAAAATTCATTTGAGCAGCTCAATTCTTATCAATACTAGAATTGTCAGAGGTTAAGCCGCTTATGTGTTAATGTGAAAAGATAACTCGTTAGTTTGTGTGTGAAAGTTAATGATAAATATTCGATGGACGTTGAACTACGAACACTTCACAAAAAAATTTTCTTTTCTTATCTTCTCTTCTCTTTATAAGTTTTATTATCTTCATTTCATGAGTTCTAATGTTATTCCGGATCAACTTAATTTTTTGTTTATGCAGTACAATTATTTGTTAATTAGATTCGAAGAATATATGTACATATGAACGAGTAAAGGAAGGTGATAAGAAATTCAAATAAATGATGCAACATAATAAAGAGTGCAACTTCAAGGGAAAAGCGCTGCCATGAGTACGATGACCAGCAAAAGATTTTCGAAAATGTTATCAAAATAATTGTGTATGCTTAGAATAGAGTTAGCAAACCTCTAGCACAATGGTTCCCAAATGGTGGCGTTGGCTGAAGTAGTTAGCACGTTGACTACAAAATCGAAGGTCCTGGGTTCAATCCCTGTATCCAACAGTCATTGAATAACAACACCACGCATTTTTCTGATGTGCATTAGTGTCCCTTTGTATCAGTTGTTGTAGGAAAGTTCAAGTGATGAAGGCATAGTCACTGGTCACTTAACTATACCGACTTCAGAAGATACTAGTCCTAATGTAACATCGGAGCGCCCTCCTTCGTTGTGTAGCAAAATCATCGGCGAAGTAAAATAATCAATAAAATGGCTACAAAACACAGCTTCAAAAAAAAATTTAATACGCCTCATTTGACACCAGATGGCGCTGCAACACTGCATTATCAAAAAACGTGCAAAAAAGCAGAGTTGTAAAAGAATGAAGCTTTCCTCTATCTCTCCCTTCACCACCTGTCTTCTCTATCACTATCCCTTTCCTAAAGAAGGTAACACCTAGTAATAGTAGTAGGCATTAATTGCCTGAGTGTTACTTCTCTTTTAAAAAAAAAAAAAAAAAAAAAAAAAAAAAAAAATGGAGGTCCGCACCAATCATCCAAGGGGTTAGCGTGAAGAGCCGAAAACACAGTGTTTTTAAAAATAATCCTGCCTGTTCTGTAAATCGTGTCGATTTAAAAACGCTCGATTTAGAAAAATTAAATCCACTAATAATAAGTTTTTTTTTCAGACTTTTTTATAGTTTTCTATTATTTTGAGCTTGATATATAATATCTGAAAATAATTTAGTATGTGTGATTTAAAATACATCAATGGGGCCATTATTTATTCGCTTTACAGAACATGACCGAATCATTATTTTTCTACAAACTTTTTGTGTGTTTTATTTTATTTTTTAATTTTTTTAAACACAATCAACTAAATATTATTGGAAAATTTTATTCCTCACTGACGGAGACTCTGCACTGACTGTTATTGCTATCACTATCAGAAACGGCTGATATTGTTTTTATTGTCATTTCATTTAGTTTGATAGAATGTGAAGTGAAGCTTACACATGTCACAGAAGGAAGATTATTATTAAAACTTGGCTTCACATATTTAAATCAATTCATTAAAGTGCGATTTTAACTCGCGCACGAAGGGTTCCGTACGTTGGGCTTAGAGCATTTTTTTTAATATGGCGTTTTTTGGCGTTTTTGACGTTTCTTCAGCTGAAATATTTTTTTGTTGTTTTTTTCGCTTTTTTCTCGTTTGATCGATTTTTTCAGTTTTTGGCGTTGTTTTTCATTTTGGCGATTTTTTTTCGTTTTGACGATTTTTTTCATTTGGCGATTTTTTTAACTTTGGCGATTTTTTTTAATTTTGGCGATTTTTGTGGTTTTTCGCGATTTATTTTCGTTTTAGATTGTTTTTAATTTGGCCCTTTTTTGGCGATTTTTTTAGGTTTAGCGATTTTATAATTTTGGGATTTTTTTGTTTTACCGTTTTTGAAAATTTTAAGGGTTTGGCTCTTACGGTTTCCAAGATACAGCAAGTTGTCAAAATTACATAGCCAAATTGCATTAACTGATGGAACACCCTTTAATTTAAATTTTTTGAAATTTTAGTGTTAATTGTTGTAGTCTGTATAAAAATACACATACATACATACATAAAATTGTATGTATATTACATGGGATTTTAACATTTTTCTTTGCTTTAACTTTTATCTTTCATGTATTTGTTGTTGTAGCGGCCAAAGGTCTATATGCTCTGTCCAAATTTCAGGTCCGTAGCTGTTACGGTTCTCGAGAAAATAGCCTGTGACGGACAGACGGACAGCGTAGCGAAAACAATAGGGTTCCTTTTCACCTTTGGTGTGCGGAAACCATGGTGTAATTATACAGGTGACTGCGTTAGGATTTGTTATACAAACATACGGCAACCATAGCTGTGTAAAGAACCGAAGAATGTCAAAAGCACAAAAATAATTGTACCAAAACCAAAACAAAACGAAGTTTTTGACATTCGTTACCTAAAAAACACATAAAGCAAAAAATTATCAGCAGAAGTAGCGCTGCCACCTCGTTATATACACCTTGGCGGAAACCTACTAAAAAACAATGTATTTTAAAAAAATATATTTATGAACCTGTATAATAAAGTTTTTAATCGATATAAAAAAATATGTTTTTTTTCTTAACTTTTTTCCAATTTTAATTCAACCTAAAAAAGTCCGCGAACAGGAATTTGTTGGGAACCCCTGCTCTAGTACATCGGAAATTGTCATTAATCATTATTTACAGCCTGCTTCACGATTTCATTGAAAACAACAATAAAATATAAAAATTTGATTTTGTTTGCAATATAAATTATACAATCGAACGTTTTCTTTCGATATCGTATGATGACAGACAGACATACATATGTACATAACACGCTGTTAATTTTTTAAATAAATTGTAATTTTGTTTTATTTTATTTATTTAGTGATATTTACAGCAAACAAATGACTAAAGTCTTTTCAGTACACACCATGTAAAAAGCCACATGACGATGTGGCTCTGGCGTAATTTTGACAAGACTACAACTGTACTTTGGTTTATTCAGTTCCACTTTATAGCGGCTTAGGGGAAGAAATCAATTTGCTACGCAAAATAAGGGATGTATGTATGTCAATGTTTACTTTTTTGCGCTTTTCGTAATAAGTCATTATAAAAAAATGTAAATAAATTATGTATTTAAATGTCATGGCATTTACAATTTTATTTAAACGAACAAGCCATCATGCATCCAGCTACAAATAATAAAAAAAAAAACAGCCAACAAAACAAGCAAGAATTTGCCAAAAATAAAAAATAAATAAAAAGCCAGTGAAATAAAAAGACAAAAAAAAATGTGCAGAAGACATTTAACATATCAATCCATATTCATCGATTAAATGAGTATATTTGAAATAAACCTGATTACATGCACCTTTTCACAAAACAAAATTGTTAAAAAAATATGTATATAAATATCAGGTATAAGATGTTGATAAGCAAAAGGTGTTTCATCAGTAGGAAATTTTTCAAAACTATTTAGAGCTCATTTTGTATTTTTATGCAATTGTTGTTTAGGAACGAGTTTTATCTCTAATCCAATCGTCTAAAAAGGCCTCGAAACGATCAAAACAAACCCGTCAACTGGTGCATATGTATGTATGTGTGATTATCGTATGCTTGTAGCTTAAAAGGAGACGTACAAACAAACACGTCAATCACCATTTGTAGTTTGAGTTGGTAGCGCAATACAAACTTTATCTTTCATTAACAAGAATCACAAAGAAACTGTTGCTTTTTGTCAATCAGAGTTGTAGACAATCAAATAATATGACGTCAAATAAAATACTTGAAAATTTCTTGGTTTTCACCAACCATTAACAACAAAGCTGTGGCGAAAAGGAAAAAGTGCTTAAGTCGAGATAAGCTAATTTTGAGTTAATTGTAGATCCGTAGTCTGTATATTTGAAAGTATCCCTGGTCAAAATCTGAATTAATTTGTGCGATTTTTCAACAAGTTATAGCAAAATGAATTGCGGCTTATCTTTTTAAGACTTCTAATCTCATTTGGAATAATAGCTAAATTTAGCTTATACTTTGGTATATGTATTTCAACTTAAATGTATTATTTACAGTGTGTAGAGCGATGTTTGTATAAAAAAAATAAAGATTAACAGAGAATTTTCCAATTTACATCTAAAAGAAATTAATTTCTAAAAATTGACTTGAACGCTTAAAAGTGCTCTCCTGCAAAACAGTCAATTAAGACTTAAGCACTTTTTCCTTATTGTCACAGAAAGTATAATTGTAGCCCAAAAAAACACGACTGCACTTATACAACTATTTGATTGATGAATTTATTTGATCGTTTCAAGGGCAGTTAAAGCTAAATTCCCATTAATGAAAATCCATAATATCGATTTAGCGATTTTTACCAGCAGTGCTGCAAGGGCTTTTGCTGCGTTTGGGAATATCTTAAAAATGTAATTCGCCATAATGAAAAGTTCAAAATATAAAATCCATCTACCCACAATATTTTTATTCTAGTACAGCTGGTCCATGTGAATATCGAACATATCAGGGGTAGGTGCGTTTTATCTAACTAAGCAGAATCAGTTGTATATCCGATCGTTCAGCGGAATAACTGGGCTTAACATTTTTGCATTTGGAGGAAATGCAGATAGCAAATATTAAAAATCGGTAGCATTTTTAGATACCAAAAAATTAACAAATTAAGGTAGCAGACCTACCCCCAAACTAGGGACCGTAGGTCAATCTCAAACGGTTACCCAATTCTCTTTTGATTCGCGTTTACACAAAATGCTCAAAAATATCGAATTTATTAACGATATTCAAAAGACTACTACTGAGAACTAAATACACTAAATCTTATGTGTTTTGCTTCTTCTGTAAAATATTTTAAATATAACTTACGCCTTTTTTGAATTTATAGAGCCCTGAAAATTTTATAATTCTGGGGGTCGATTCTGAATTTATGATAAAAATGAAGTGATAAAAAATTTATCATATTCACTTCACTTGACAGGTAGTTCTCATAAAAAACTAAAATCAGAATCGCATTTTCAATGAAGTGATATTTTATTTTTCATTTTCACGATTTCACAGAAACAGAATCGACCCCCTGATCTCAAAAAGTTTATTAAAAAAAAGTGTGTTAAAATATAAGGGATATTCAAATTGCAAGCGGCGAAAGCAGTCACCTGAGCAGCTGAGAACACCTGATATGGATTCGCTTTGTATTTACCCATAATTATGAAAATGCTAAAGGCGAATCCACATCAGATGGTTGCAACATTATGTTTTTATTACGGCAAATTAAATGTCAACACACATTTCCAGTAAATTTCTTTGAAATTCGAAGTTTGATTTTTTTTATTTTATTTTTCGATATCGAAATTTTTTTCTTTAAATTTGTATTCTCTAAGCTACTGTAGCGATTAAGATTTAAATTTAGCTTCGAATGTGACAGAATAGGTCTACGTACCGCTTTTTCCCTATTTCTGGGGTCTAATCGTCGCTTTCAAAAGCGAGTTGATTGGATCACGTTTTGAGATTATAGCATTCGCTATCGAACAATGTAATAATGTGGTTCAATATCGAATGCCAAAATCTCAAATTGTAAAAACGTCATCGAACCAGCTCGTTATCGAAAGCGACGATTAGACCCATCTAACTGATTTTTTTTATCAAATTCGTAACATAGATAAATCTGCGTCACAAATTAATTCCGAGTGGTCTACGACAACAACTAAAATTTATAAACTGTATGACCTACAATCACACGCATGAATATAAAAAATACTCTGACTATTAATCGGCTATACATGCGTGTATAGAGGGCTACTTTATTTACACACACATATGAAGCATGTTTTCAAACAGTAACACACACACACCCACACATTTTCCATTCATTTTATATGCACAAATGACGGTGACGAATGATGAATAAATATCCCGAGTATCAGGAAATTTTTTGTAAATTTAACATCCATACCCTGAGTATAAACATAGTCAGACTGAAAGTATGAGAGAGAGAGAGAGAGACAATGCGTTTAATACGCATGTGCCTTTTTACTTTTAGTTGTAGCATATTTTAGTTCTTCGCATAAAAGAAGTGTAGATACTCTTGTATGTTGGAATCGGCTATAGTCATAGTTGCTTAAGAGAAGATATGTGAGCTTACTAATTGTTTGCGCTACAATTATGATTATACGCAGTTAGATACTAAAATTAAGATTATTTACTTATGTGTATTTTTTTCGAGTACTCACTGTCATTCTCTAGTAGACACGCGGGATATTCAAATTACAAGCGGCGAAAATAGTCACCTGCAGTTGAGACCATCTGATATGAATTCGCTTTGCAGACATTTTTTAATATCTTTTTACGTAAAATTTTAATTTCCCAAGCAATTTTAAATTGAAATATTATGAAATTTTAACTATTGGAGCAAAACCCTTTAAAATCGAAATGAAATTTTACACGCAAAAAATGTCATCAGTACAAATGATCACATAAACAATTTAAATAAAAATGAATTAATAATATTAATAAGAAAACAACAGAAATTGTTTCTCGTTTTTATTTTTCAACTTTTTTTTAAATTTTTTTGGTATTGTAAAAATGCCGCCGGTCTTAAAATCTGATGGTTTAGTTTATTCAACGGAAAATTCAAGCAAACGTGAAGCATAGACATTTAACATTTTTGAAATATATTTTGTTTTTAGATTTGGATGTTTGCATTTTTTTTCTTTTTATTTTTTCTGCTGTTACCTCGATCTTGAAACGTGATTTGAAAATCAAGCAGGCGAAGCAAACACCTTTAAATGAATTTTTTGGTTGAAAAACATAAAATAAAATAAAATAAAATAATGTACAAGAAATACGCCATTAACCACATACAAATTTGGAAATATCCAAAACCAAAATAAAAAACCAACCATACATACATATCGTTACCTTAATGTAGAAAGGCCCTAACTCATTATTTTTTTTTAATCGAGATTTTAGAATTTTTCGTTACATTACATGTTGTTCAATCGAAATATACAAAAAAAAAAACTTGGTATCCAAAAAAATAATGAGTTATACACAGAAAAATTTCAAATTAAAATCAACTTAAACAAGGTTAATCTAAAATTTTTCGGCAATGATTTTGCTTCATATGTGTTTCATGTTAATCTAACATGATTTATAGTAATTGTCAAAGAAAATTTTTCCTTTTGAAATTAACTTTATTTCACGTTGATTTAACATTTATGTACAGTTAAAATCAAAATGAAGAATCATGTTGAATCAAAGTTATTTCAAGTTGGAATAACATGAATTTAATTTAATGTAGTAATTGTATTTTATTAATTATTTAACTTACGTGTGGTTGGCATAGACATCAGAAAAATTTTTGTATATAAATTGGCTTTCCCGGTCAAGATTTGAACTCAGAACTAATCGCATGGTAGTTAACAGATCCGATAGGTAAAATTTTCTTGAAGGGTCAAATTTTGAAAAATCTCACTTTGACCCATTTAGAGTTCCTCAATCGAGTCAAAATGTATGACCGACCCCCACTAATTTTGGAGGGCCGACCCACCTATGGCAGTGGCACAGCCCCTTGAACCACCCCTGGGTGTTCATCATAGAAACATTTGTGATTTTTTTAAATATTTGTATGGGGAACCCCCAGGGGTGGTTCCAGGGGGTGTGCCACTGGCATAGATGGGTCGGCCCTCCAAAATTAGTGGGGGTCGGTCGCACATTTTGACTCGATTGAGGAACTCTAAATGGGTCAAAATGAGATTTTTCAAAATTTTACCCTTCAAGAAAATTTTACCCTTCGGATCAAAGGTTGGGACATCAAAATACATTTTATAGGTATGGTTTTCATATTTTATTGTTGTTTTCAATATAAATTTTCAGTCGAAAGTTTCGTTTCGTTATTGTGAAACAGGCCATTAGTTCTAGTTAAAAAAAACAAAATGCTTTCACTTGAAAAATTTTAATTTAAATAAAAAATACAAAATACTTTGACTTAACTCCAGGATTCGAACCTGACTAGTACACTGCCTACCAGCCAGCAGCAGTTTGTCGGCTGTTTACAAACATCAAAAATAAAAACAACAACAATACAAAAACAACCTAGACAACTAAGCACAAAAGTGTATTGCAGCTATGAACAAAGCTAATAAACACCAACAAACTCAAACAACATATTATTTCTTGTAAATTTTATGTGATTTGAAAGAAGTTGAATCAAACTTTTTGCATGTTGATTTTACATTGGTATTTTTTTTTGTGTGTAGTGCTTTTCTATATTAAGATAACGATATGTATGTATATTTAAAAAAAAAACTGAATGAAATAATATCAGAAAAAGTAGCCAACTTTGCGAAAATTTTTAAACAACAAATAAATAAAATTCAGACACATTTAAAATGCATTAAACGCTATTTTTGTACGCCTTAGACGTTCAGTGAGAAAACAATTTTTTAAGAAGTTATTTAACTTTAATTTCTGTGTAATTTTCTTTTGTTTACAAACATTTGATTTTTATTTTTATTTTTCCTATATAAAATGTTAATATATTTTTTTTTAATTATTTACCATTTAATACTTTTGTTGTAGCCACATTGACGCACTGATGACACAGCGACGAACGAACGAAGCTTTCATGCGATTCATGCAGTAGGAAGTGGGTAGAGCGAGTTAACGAGTAGGCTAATTAGGAAGCTGCTAAACTGAAAACGTGCAAAGAAAACGTAATTTTTTCTACTCACTATTTGCCGATTGTGGTTATTAATATTCATTAAAAAAAAAACAAACAATAAAACAAAATATCTATTAGATTCTATTTTAGAAATACATAGTATGTATGTATGTGCATTATGTGGTTTGTTTTTGTAGCCGTGCTAATTTTTATGCTTTTTGAATATTTGCTTGCTTATTTTTGGTCCTATTCAATTATATACTCGTATGTAGATATATTTCACATTTATGGCATCTTTATTGGAATTCGTGTCTACGTAAATGTCAGCAAACTCTAACAAGGTTAAAGTTTATTGACTGTAAGTACTATTTGCTTTAATTAATTATATTTAATAATATTAAAGAACTGTTCATTTAAAATTTGGTTGCAAGTTGCTTGCAATTTGTCAACTCTATAATAGAAATGAAAATTATTTTAAAGCTTGTTGTGTACGAGGGTGGACCAATAAGTGCGTTACTTTTTGAATGAAATTCAGTTTCTTTTGCAAAACAAAAATTAATTTTTCAACATAATCTCCTTTTAACTCAATACACAGAAAAAAATAATTTTCATTTTTGATAACAAAAATCCCGGTATTCAATCATTTTAATTTTCGAATTTCCTGTGATAAAGAAATCCGCTATATCAATAACAAAAATTGTAAAATAATAATATTTTTTTCTTCAATAATATAAATATTTGAATTAATAAAATATCTTATCAATAATTTTTAAATGTAAATGTAATGAATCAAAGAAAAAAGTTGTTGACTGAAATTTTATTTTCAGTGATAATTGTTATTTTATTGTATGTGTGTGTGTGTTGATGGATGAATGTTAGTTTGTTTTTGCTTGGCTGCGATTAAAACTAAATGTATTTGGGATGAGTCGAACCGGGAATCTCTTGACTAATAGACTAACGTGCTTACCATTCAGCTAAAGAGCAAATGGTTATTGGATTCGCAAATAATGAATACAGGCAAAACATGAGAAATCATGGTTCTTCTACATTTGCACATTGAGTTTTGATATAATCTAAAAATAACTTTGTTGAGAAAAAAAACAAGCCACGACGATTTTCGGCTACTTGTTGTAATTCACACGTATACAACACGACCAATCAAAAAAACAACAACATCAGCACATAACCATGTCCAGTCAATTAACAAGCAAGATAAACACCAACACAAGCAAAACAAAAGTAAACGATATTTTAAAATGCGCGGAATTGATAAATGCAATATTCAAGTTAATGACAAATATTATTGAAATTAAAAATTTTATTCATCAACATGGTTTTATTGAAAATAATTCTTGTCTATTTTTTTCTGTGTACACTTATTCCAACGATTCTCCAGTTTTTGTATCCCTTCCAAAAAAATAGGATTTTTTGAGATCCTTAAAATAGGTACATATTTGTTTGTGGAATGATTCGTTGTTGGAGTCAAATTTCTTTCCGACGAGCCATCTCTTCAAGTTTGGGAATAAGAAATAGTAACTCGGGGCTAAATCTGAAGAATAGAGCGGATGAAGGAGCAATTCGTAGCCCAATTCATGGATTTTTGCCATTGAAACTGCACATGGGTTTGTGGTCGATTGTGAGCAAACGCGGCACCCATCTTGCAATAAAACTTTCTTAAAAACAGCTGATCATTTAATATCGAAACCACACTGCCATATGAAATGCCTATGGCATCAACAATCTCACTCACTTTTACTCTTCGATCGGCCAACACCATGTCGTGGATTTTTTCGACATTTTCGGGTGTACGGGGCGTATTATTATGTAATCCAAATCGAACGAAAAAGTGTTCGAATTGCAATGTTAATAACATACAAATTCGAACAGTTTTCGTTTCGAATCGAATTACATAATAACCCCCCTGACCTCAAATGGCCATCCAGAACGTTCAGCGTCATTTGTACGACGAAAGTCAGCAAACCAATCGATGGTGCAGAGTCCCCATAGTATTTATCGAGCTTTTCCTTGGTTTGATTGGGTTTTTTTTTTTTTTGCAAAAAAATAATGTTTAATGAGCACTCGAAATTCACTTTTTCCATTTTTAGAAAACTACACGAGGTTGTATGTTTTGAACAGCTGTTAAAGGCAAAGTAAATGACGGCACTCGCTCAAAAATGTACAGTAGTCTATTAACAGGTGGTACTTGATGGGAACAGTGTTGCATTTCATATAACAACGAGGGAAGTTCGAAATGTCACGGACTTATGGATATGTCCTCCTATTTTTCCCGGGCATAGTCCTCTTTTTGGGATCTCTATCCTCTAAAAAAAATTAGCGTCCGCGAAAGCCTACTTTTTACGGACATTTTTTCGCTTTTACATTGTGTGAGAAATGGTATTTATTAAAAACTAATCTAAAAAGGGAAATAATTGGTATCGGATGTCCAGGTTATCTTATAAATCACACTGTCCACAAGGGTTGTGGTATGTTATTCTAAATGATCAAACAGAATATGTCCGCAAATTCAGGAAAAATCGTTGTCAAATTAACAAAGCCCATAATAAAATCTACGGCAGTAACTTCAAATGCTCTATAATTTTAGTTTTATTTTCTTTAGTGCTTATTTTTCTTTGAATTTTTGTATGAAATTTATTATAAGTATGGTAGCATTCTTGAGAGAATGAGTATTTATATATGAGAGCATAAGAAAAAACGTTGTCAAACTAAAATAGATTCTATCTGTCGACTGCTTTCTGGTGCTAATTTTTTGTGTCAATTTGTATGGAAAATGTGTTTATGCCGCAATTCTGTTTGATCATTAAGACGTAAAATTATTAAGATGTATTTAAAATATTCATGGAGTTGGAGTAGTTCATGGCTTTAAGCGACAGTTCAAAATCTTTATTTTATGAACAAACAAGACATTTAACCAAACAATAACAATTTATTTAAAGTCGGTAGCCCTACCGTTAGAGATATTTGACGTGTAATCGGTTAAACTTTAAACAATTTTGGGTTCTCAGTTCATGAAGAACTACTTTTTTGTGAATTCTAGTACTTTAAAACTTTTTTGATAAGTGTAAACGACAGCTTTGTCGTTATAAGTTCAAAAATGTTTTTCCAACATTTTAAATGATCTTTAAAATGCTATTTCTGTGGTAATTTTTACCCCAGGGTATGAATATTTTGGATCAGGCTATAACAACATCTACCAAAATAGAACCGAGTATGAAGGACGACGATGTACCTAGGAAGATACTAAAAAGGATAAATTGCAAGAGCATAATTTAAAAAAGTAGTTTAAAAAAATTTAAAGTCAGGATAAAATTTACCACCACCTCAGTAGTTAAAGGTATTTTAAGAAAATTTAACACACTGAATTCAGAAATAATAAGAATAAGGATTTTCAAGAAGTATTCAAAACAATCATAGTGATTAACTGCTTTTGTGAATCATATGCATAAATAGAACTTCCAAGCAATGACATGCATTAATTAACAATTTGTGTGTCTTGTGAATATGAATCATGCATTAGCAACTTTCATTTGTTTAATGTTAAGTGCTAGACAAATATAAATAAAAATATTCATTTTTCAAAAATCAAAATTATGCCGTTTGATTCGTAATCATGCAGATCTCTGGTTTGTATGCAAAACAAAATTCCTTAAATACCTTCTTTCTTTGTGAGGAAAATTGATAATATGAATTACATATACATAAGAACCTGAACCTAAGTATACCCAAAATGCCAGAGTTAAATGATTTCCTATTCCGATTCAACTTCAATTTCCCTTCATATAGAACTCTAACATGAAGTTTCAAAACACCATAAACTGATTTTTCTTTTGGATGGCAAAATTCTTGATTAGAAACTTATATTCTGATCTTTTTATTTTGTGCCTAGTTAAACAACTTTTGGAAACTGAAAACTTAAAATTTTACGAATTTATATGTTTAAATCTTTTTCACTTTCATTGAAGTTCTTCGACAGATCTCTACTAGATAGACTTATTCAAATCTATTCTAGTCTATTTTTTTACATGTAAAATTAAAAAAAAAATCTAAAAATTATTATTTTCAATAAATACCATTTTATCTGAACCTATAATAAAATACATTGATGGCTTTTCGCTAATTCTTTTTTTCGCCTCATTTTTAATGGTTCTTTCTTTGTTGGTTAAAAATATTTTTGTTTATGGTTTCTTATTTTTTTTTTTAATTTTTGTTTGTTTGTTAATTTCTCTGTGGCAATAAAACTACAGAGTTATTTGAAGAGCCTTTTAAATACTTCACTTTATACCTAAAAGTATTTATGGAATTTGGAAATAAATTACTGAAGCTTATTTTTATTTAAATTTACATTTAATTAACTCAGGTCGGTTTCAAATGTGTTTGGTTTTACCTAAAGGAGTTTAAGCAACCCAATGAATACAATGATGTCATGTGTTAAAGAGCATTTTCATTTTATAAGATAAAAACATTTAACGAAAGTTTTGAAATATGTTACAAATAGCCGACTTGTTTGTTCCCTATCAGAAATAATCCAAATCTTACTAGAATGCAAAAAAAAATGTTATACGCTTCAGTCGCTTATATTGGATTTACACACGGCAATGCAGACAAAATGGCCAGAAGAGGGGTTAGTACACCAGAACTGTTTGGCGGACTTTGATTGTACAAAATCCGGAGATCAAGAGTAACAGGGTTCAATCTTCCTAGATTGAGACATGCAAAGCTAATGATTGGAACGCATAACCAAAATCGTTTTAAAGCTCTCACTAACCTGAGTAAAAACAATCTAAGAATGCTCACAGGCTTCCGCACTGGCCATTGCAAACTGAGAAAACACCTCAACAGACTTGGCATTGAGAGTAATAGCTTGTGCAGATTTTGTGATTACGACGATGAAACTCCAGAGCATATTCTGAAGGACTGTGAAGTGTTATACCACAGAAGATAAAGCCAATTAGGCAAGCACCTATTGCAGGATTGGAAACTGCCAACACTAGACCCACTGGCAATCTTGAGATTTATCAAGAGAGGAGGTCTAGATGAGGTGCTCTACACCGAAAGAATTTTGCTTCATAAGTCCAATGAAACAATTTCATTAAAAATTTTTCACAAATCTAATGATAATTTCACAAATCCAATGAAAATTTCATGAATATTGTAAAAGAATTTCATTGGAATTGCTTCCTTGGTATTCTGGTTTCGTAAGAATATTTTATTGGATTTATGACAACAATATTTTCTAATTATTAAGAAACCCCTTTATATTTAAGTTATTTCATTCTTTTCATGAAATTATTTTATTGTTTCGATGAAGTTATATCACTGCATTAATTACACTGTTAAATAAATTTGATGAAGTTTTCAATAAAATAATTTTGACGAAACTGGTTTCATTAATCCAACGAATCGTGACGTTGGTTGAATTTTTCATTAGATTAATGTCGAAATTCATAGAATTTAAACCGAAAACTCTTTCAGTGTAGCACCTGGCAAGGGATACTTCGGTCGCAGTGTCCTGTGTCTCCCATTTAACTTAATTCATTCACATAAACGGCAATTTTAATTGAGCAACTTTTGAGCTTATGGAAGAGAGAGAGAGAGGAGAAAATAAGGAAATTATGCAAAAATCGTCATCACAGAAAATTCAAAATATTTTTTTGTTGAATCACCGATTGTATGTAAGGCATTTTTTTCCTGTGTAATAAATATTATAGTCAGTTGAGCGTACCTGGGTGCGAGCCCGATCTCCCACATTCATTAAAAATAACAACAAATATAAAACAAAATAATAATGGTGTGCATTAGTGTCCCTTTGTATCAGTTGCTGTAGGAAAGTTCTAGTGATGAAGGCATAGACCTATGTCACTGCACTATACCGGCTTCAGCGGATGCTGAGCTGAAGGAGCGCTCTCCTTCGTAGGTATTTTGTAGCAAAATAATCGGCGAAGTAAAATAACCAATCAAATGGCTACTAAGCACAGCTTCAAAAATTTAATACTCCTCATTGACACCAGAGGCGCTGCAACACTGCAAAAAGCAGAGTTGTAAAAGAATGAAGCTTTCCTTCCCCACCGGTCTTCTTTATCACTATAGTAATAGTAGCATTCATTGTCTAAGTGTTACATTTCTTAAAAAATAAAAATAAAAATTAAAAAAAATTATTAGTTTTGCCTACAAATAATCCCAAATTAATAGATTACTTTTTGCCTAAAATACTAAACTTTTGAGGCGTCCTATGCTCCAGTGGGATTTATATATATACATACATATGTATATATGTATACATATACATATAGTCAGTTGTGTGTAAAATATAAGTATTCCCACATAATGATGTAAGCAAGTGCTTCTTTTACTCATTATGGGGAAGTCATATACATACATACATATAAAATTATTAGATAAACAAGCACCACTCATTACTTTTAAAAGGGATTAGATTATCTCGAAAATTTTTACCGAAAAATAGCACTTTAGCTCCGTTTAAATTATCCAACAATTTGGTCGAAGGTTTCGCCGGCCAAAACTTATATACAAGTAGCTACTCGTACATTTCTGAACTAAGCTACGGTTATTATTTCACTCTAGTTTATTGCATAAGCAATTCTCACACAAAAAATTTATGCAGATGCGGAAAATTAAACTCACTTTCTGCAAGAACGCAGATTAGGGAAGGAAGGAAGGGGCCTTTCTTAAAGAATTCGCTTTTTAAACTTGACATGGTTTAGTTTTGCGGCTTACAAAATTTATTTTCGTTAATCTCAGCTGTTTCAACTGCACAAATATTGATGCAAAGCAATAAAATATATAAAATATTAAATAAAAAATTAGCATTTATACTTTGGAATGAATGGCTTTTAAAGTTTTGCCAGAAATAGATTTCAATAAAGCAACAGTGCAACATAAAAATTCCTTGGTTGTGTCTCAAACCAGCTGACAAATTTATCTCCGGTCATATGTATAGACCATAATTTTTAAATTTAAAACAGCCCGTACATGCCCGTATTTAGGGAAATATCATCACAGCATCAGGAATGCTTTAAAAAAGACAGCAGGTAGTAAAAAAAAATCCACATGATCACTAACGAACACACGCACACCCAAACACACACACGCACACGTACGCATGCACCACCCAGCTAGCATTTGGGTGATCATTATTGGCAGAAATATCTTATATGATTCTCTACAGATCGCTTTTGATGATTAAAAAGTGATTTATCACTTGGGCGATTGAAAGAGGATTCACTTATGATTCATCTATATGATCAAATAATGATTTCTTGAAAATAGAGGAACATCATGCAAGCCGCAAAAAGGTGATTTAAATGATTTAATATGAAAATTGCTCAAAAATAATCAGCAAATCGTATCACAACTGATTCTTTTGTATGATTCATCTGTAGGGTACCATTTTCTCGCAACGGGAGTATCATTTATGATCGAAAAATGAGCTCATATACGGTTATTTTTCCCGTCAAGCTGATTCGGAAACGATTGGATTATGATACAAAATGCTACCTGGGCATTAGCAAAACAAGATCATTGAAAGCAGATGCTGTTGAAAAGTTTTTTTTTTTAATATTTTCGAAGCGCGTGTTAAGCACATGCCAGGCACACTTAAGGATTGGAATATAAAGTTTCCAAACAACAACAAAAAAAAAACAATATTTCGTAACCACCGTGGAGAGATGGATGTACAGGAATTAAAAAAATTTTATGTATATAAAATAAAAGAGTTTGGCATTGAACTTTAAGTGGAATACAAAAATAAAAAAAATAAAAAATTTGGAAATGTGTTTTAGCAAATATTTTTTTTTCTTTTTTGTAAACAGTAGCTTTATGCTTTAGTTATGTCTGCCAACATAAACACCTTAAATGCACATATCGTCACTTAAACTAAAAAAGGACACAGGTTCACTTTTTATTCTCATTTTATTTTTCTTTTACAGGAGAAGCAAAACAACATAAATTTTAAGGCTACAAAATTCTTTGTTCATAACGAAAATATGAATACAAGAAAATTATGACTCGTGGAAAGAGCAGAGTTGTACTTAACAGCTATTTTGAGTGACCAATCCTTTTAGCTCAGCTCGCTTTACTGAAGTATTTCTTTCAATCAATCAATCAATCAATGTGTAGTGAAACATTTTGTCAAGGTTCCTTAGCTTTTACAAAGAGGTAAAGCACAAGCAAGTGAAAGATTTATACTGTGGGTATGTGTTGTTAGAAATTACCGCACATGGCCAAGGAAGAATGTATAAAAAATAAATAAGAAAAATGAAATAATTTTAAAGTGCGAAATTAAAATTAATTAGCACTTTATATAATGTAATATTCTCATAAAATATTAATTATTTGCCTGTATATATGTATGTATTTGATGTAACAAAACGCTTAGTAGACTTAACGCCTCACAGCGCACAGTGGGATGGCTTTATAAATTTTTGTGCAAAAACTATAAGGAGTGGAGTATTTTATTAAATAAATCAACAACAAAAAAATAGAATTTCTTCAAAATCGAACACGCCAACGCCCCACCGGCCAAGCAATCCACATCGACTTTTTCGCATAAAACTGTTTTCTATCCAAGCAGAAGTCTTCAAATCGTCGGTTGGTTTCTGGTTTGCTGCAAACATAATGTATTTTGTATATACTGTGCCGCAAACCAGAAACCAACCGACGATGTATCAAGTTTTATCAAAATCGGCCACGCCCACCGCCCGTACAAAATACTTTGCTTATTTTAAAACTACATATGTATGCGATAAATGAAATCAATAGAAATTCATTGCACTCTTGTCGATTTCAAAAATCTATTTACTTTTTAATTCGGGCGATTTTCATTACACACACTTGAATCAAATATTTTAATTCATATTTAATAACAACTTAAATTCAAGATTTTTCGTTATTATTTTAATATTTAAATTTTTAATGCATTCCTTTCTTCCTATTTTTCGGGTCATTATATTCCGAACACTGGTTATAACCGAACTCCACTGTATAATAAAAATACTAGAACAAATCAAAAGACTCAAGCAACAAACTTCAAACATAAATAACGTGACCAGATGGTTTTCGTAAAAAGCGGGACATGATCCATCAAAAAGTGGGATTTTAGAAAGCGGGATATGTATAATGCCGAGTACACACTGTGCCATTTTGTGACACCGCAATAATGTATACTGGTGCTAACGTTTGTTATTTCCGATAGTTTTCGTTGTGTGACATTGCTTTCCATATAAAAAACATAATGGGAACGGCGTTGCACGCATTTTGAAAATGACACCGCAAAATGACAACGCAATAAATGCCAGATGTGTAATAGGCATTAGGAAACACAATTTTCACAGTTTCTGACAGTAGAAAATTTTAATATTGTAGGCCAAATTTAAAGTTTTTCGAATAACTCCTGAAAATTCGAACTTCCAGAAATTCCGAAGACTTCTTGGACATTAATCTACGACCAATATTGTCCGCCCGCATTGACTCCCAAAAAAAATGTGTATCCCTCAGAAAATGTCAAGCTTAAAACTTGGCAATATTTGGTTCAAATTCATGCTTCTCAGAAATAGATTGAGATTTATAGATTTGTCTATAAATGTGCATTACTATTTTCCGTCTCGGTTGCCTCATTTACTGGTAAATTCCTTTCGAAATGCATTATAGCTTAACAGAGCTTAACAGAGCTCTTTTAACACACTAATGGAGATCTGTTAAAGCACAAACTTTGTGTCAAGGGTTATAGATTTTTATACAAATACAAATTTTAAATTCCGCTGATTCTGAAAATAATCAGGATTGGAAATCTTAATTCGGCCGAACCGAACTCGCATTGCATTAAGAAACAATTTATGAAACAAAAAAAAAAGGCAGTAGTTTGTTTAACAGCATTTTTAAACACAAAAAAATAATTTCAATTTTCATTTCAAATGTGATACCGATTTCTGTAGGGAATTTTACACTTTATTCTATAAAGAAAAATTATTGCACACAAATTCGTTTAAATTTCTCACCTATAACAAGTAAATACATACATATATAAAAAATTTACACCAAGGGTATTAGGTTCCAAGTGTTGAGTTGGTAGAAAATGTTTCGGTTTATTGCATATTAACAATTCCGAGTACTTTATATTTGAAGTCAGTACTAGCAAGCGGTAAGTAACTTAGGATATTTGTCAATATACGAGTAAATTTATGCACGTTTCTTTACAAAGAATTCTTAACGCATAGTGAAATTCAGGTTGAAAAAAATTACAAATACGGGAAAAAATAATTTCAAAGACCCTATTAATGGCCGATTAACAATTTTTACATCCTTCAGGACAGCTCAATAAATTACCACCAGTTCTACAACAATATTACAACACGTGCGTGTGTTTTTAATAACACACATACTGACATTCACTTTTTGCAAAATCACACACAAACACACTAGCCCAATTCACAATCTTGTGCAAATGGTCTTGCATTGTAGCATGTGCAAAATGGTAGAGTATATTGATACTCAGCACTTAACAATTCTTAGTGGTGAGTATCAATATACTATACCATTTTGCACATTCAACGATGCAAGACCATTTGCACAAGATTGTGAATTGGGCTACTGACTCACACTTTATGCAAAATTTTACATTTTTATGTCTTGTAAACATTAAACAGCTGAGCTTGCGATGGCACCTGCTTGAGCTGCCTTGCATCTTGATGTATTTTTTTAATTATTTACAAACTAAAAAATCAGAACTGTTTTCCGTCGTCATCAATGAAAGCTATGCGATGATATTGTAAACGATTTTGTATTGACTTTTTTAAACAAACTTCCGTCATTGCCTCATCTATTATTTACATGCATAAATGAAAATTAATGAATGCATGAATGTGTTCGAACAATTGTTTGTTTATTTATTGATTTGATTATTAGTTATTTATGTATTTAAAAGCTGTGTTGCAAGGACTTTAAAATCGGTGATATTTAAAATAAACATTCAATAAACATACTCCTTCTATTTAAAAAAGGTTAAGCGAGCTTAACTTTCTATGAAACTGATAAAAAAAAACGGGAGTTGTCAAATTAACTATTATAACAGTGTTGCCAATTCAAAGTTCTGCGCCAAGGCGAATTAATATCAGCTGTTATCAACAGCACAGGTGATTATTTTCGCTGCTTGTAATTTTAATATCTCTCAGATGTCAACCAGAGAATGACAATGAGTACTCTTAATTTTAGTAACTGCGTATAATCCTAATTGTAGCGGAAACAATTATTAAGCTCACATATTTTCTCTCAAATATAACTACACACAAAGAAACAACAGATTAAAATCAATAAAAACTATATTGAATTAATAAGAAACATTAACGAAAGTCTAGTCATGTTAAAATTTCTTATTTCAATGTGCAAAAATATTAATTTACAGTATTAAGTTATTAATTTTATTTTCTATTGTATTGAAAATGATTTAATTAATGTGACGCGTTCTTATTTTTAAGTTGCAGCTTTTCCCTGAGTGTAGGACTATAGCCGATTGCAATATACAAGAGCATCTCTATTTCGTTTATGAGAAAAACTAAAATACGCTGCAACTAAAAATAAAAAAGCGCATTAACTCTATCTCACACTTATGCTTATATCTTATAGAGTATGCTTATACTCAGACTGTGGATATTTAATCGGACTCGGGATATTTATTTATCATTCGCCACCGTATAAAATGGAAAGGAAAATGTGTTGCTGTGTGTCTGTTTGAAAACATGATTTATGTTTGTGTGGAAACAAAATAGCCCTGTATATACGCATGTCTAGCCCGATTATTAGTTAGAGTATTTGTATACTCATGGGTATGATTGTAGCTTATACAGTGTATAAATTTTAGTTGTTATCGTTTGTGCTGTGCAATTTGAAAAATGTGTGTAACCATAGCTGTTGGATATTTATAGTTGCGTATAGTTATACGTACTCGGTTTAAAATTAATGCGTGTACTTGCATATGACCGTTTTTTTTTTAATTCTAGCTGTACGCATCCATAGTCGTTGAACAGCAAATACTCAAAGAGTACTTAAAACGATACTTTTCTCATTCTCTGATGTTAACACACATTTTTTAGAATTTTTTAAAGCATATTAAGGCGAGACTATATAAATATAGCTTGCTTTGCGCTCTGCAGTTTCGGAGCAAAATTATAAATTAAAATAACTAAGGGGCTATTCTATTGATTTCGATATGAAATTAAATTCTAAAACTTTGCCAATTTCATTAGGACTTCAATGGGCCCTCCGGTAAAAATTATGATTGGCAAATTTCATTCTTACTTTCTAAACTAAAAAATGAAGTAGAAAGTTAAAAACAAGCTTTAATATCTTAGGTTTTGAAAAGTTTTCACTCCAGTTTAAATGAAAATAATCTACAAAAAATAGAGCATTCAAAGTCAGTCATATTAAATTTGAGTTATATTTTTTTTTTGTTGGTCTAATATATTAATTTCCAAAGGAAATGAATCATACTTTAAAAATGACGTAAAATATAGACAAAACAATTAATTGTTGTACTTAATGTAACTATGCAAACATTGTTTTTCTTCCTAAATGGGAAATTCCCTCCAAAATGTTTAAGTATTTAAAAGAAAATGCCGCTTGCATGCGAATAAGAGCACAAACACAAAAAAAAAATAACAAGAATACAATAATCTTATCAATTTTTGGCTTTGACACACCTGATGTTTAATTATCGAATTTATGTAATAGTGTCTTCACTTAAGTTATTGTTAAAAAAAATTATTCATACATAAACCATTCAGTTGTTCCATTCACTTAAATAAACTAATATTATTTAAAGCAAATATTGATAATTTAAGGTTAAATTTTTTCAACAAATTTGAATAGATACAACATTTTTTATTTACACAAATAATGTACAAAAAGGCCTGAAAAATGTTAAGGCAAGTTAGTACTTTTACAAAACCAGCCTGTTAATCATATCAGCTAAAATTGTCTTCCAAGTATGGGGCTAAAAGAAAAAATACTAAGCTTTAATATTTAATACACATCCTTAATCAGCACAAGTTTAATTTTAATTGTAATAAAAAATAAATTATAAAAATTTAAATGAAAGTGGGAAAAATTAATTTGCTTTTTAAAAACATAATTTTCGCCATTCATTTACAAAATTGTAATTTTATTAACACTTGACTAAAAATTTTTAACTTTTGTTGAGCAAAAAAAAAAAATATTGTTTATAAAAAACATTCATACGTAACGCAAAAATAGCGAAAGAAGTGTTAATTGTTTGCCAAAATAAAATAAACAAAAAAAAAATTATTTATGTAAGTCTGTTTCGAGTGCAATTTTTAATTTTGCTAAGTATGTAATCCAAAAAATAAAAAATAAAAATAAAAATAAACATAAAAAACGGGCGCTTTAATGACATGTTATTTACATAACATTTGAGAAAACAAATTCAACGAAAAAAAAACTCAATTGCAAATATTTACTTAACCGAAAATATACAAGGTATGAAATTGCTATTCATTAATTCATTTTTTTTTTGTTGTCGTTAAACTTACGAGACAAATTGGAACATTAAAGTGGAGAGATTAAAAATTTGTATTTCATCTGTAGAGATTGAGTTAAAGGTCCAATTCAGAAATAACAAATACGTACTATGAGTAACTTTAGATTTTCGACTGAGATCGAAGGAGCTGAGCCAACGAATTTTAATTTGTCGTTATTGTGAATTTCATTTAAAATTTTACGTGTACTCGTCCATACTTGTTTCAATAAGAGTTGGCAACATCGTTCCGACCAATCCAAAATATTAAAGGAATTATGTCGTTCATTGCGTTCATCGTTCTTAACAACAATGATGTTTGTTGTTAAAAGGTAAAGGAATCTAAAGCTGGGATCCCACTATCGGCACAATGTGCCGATTTTCGTAGGCTTACTGCAATTAAGTCACAAGTAATAAATCAAAATAGCCTTATTTCTCAATTAATTCCGTGATAAGTCTATATGACTCTTTTACCAATGGAGTGTGGTGCAATTATGTCCTTATATTTTAATCACTTGAAAAATAAGGCCAATTTAGCTTATTACTTATGACTTTATTTCAGTGAGCCGACGAAAATCGGTACATTGTCCTGATAGTGGGCTCTAGGCTTAAAAAATTACTCCATATTCATAAAAAAAAATTAATCTACGAGTAACAATTAACTCCACATTCATAAAATAAAAGTTGATTAGACATAAACATTTTGTAAATCAAAATAGTTTTTTATGAACTGTACAGAAACACTTCTATGACACTGTACTAAACAATAGATAATTTTTAAAACATTTTTCACACTATCTATAAATACATCAACGAAAGCAAAAGTATGTTCGATATATCTTTTAATAATACGAGCTGCTAGCGAAGATCACAACCATCAAATCAGAGTTACCATTGTTACCATTACGGATTTTAAGGAAAAGGTCAGAAAAAACTCATTTAATAGGTTAGGTTAGGTTAGGTTAGGTTAGTCTGGACGGTCAAGGACCTCGCATAGACCAGGATTGATCCTTAGCGATACCAGAAGATGACAAGAAATCTATAAGTATGGCAGCCTAGGTCGTGGTGTCTGCATCGAATGACTTCCACACAGATTTAGCAAACCTTAGTAGCCTACACATTTCCGTTCCCGATAATAGATCAAGACTACGAAAAGTGATACCACCAAGACTTTCATATCTAGTGCGGCTTAGAGCCGGACAGTGGCACAGTAGATGTTCTACTGTCTCAATTACCCCGGGTTCCTTACATTTCCTGCAGGTACCGTCAAGTATTTGTCCTATTTTGACGGCATACGAAGCCGTCTAGCAGTGTCCAGTTTAATACCCCCACTAGAAGTCTACAGTTGCTTCTGGTCGGTGATAAAAAAAAATTTGGTCGATTTAGGATCATAAGAGCTCCACATGATTTTAGAAGTTTTGCAAGTTTTCGTCGCCAACTTTCCTCCGCTTCTTCCTTCATCCTGGAGTCTATAATCCATTTCAGGTGTTGAATTGGTTTTTGGACATATACCGTTTCTTCCACCGGTAATTGGATTCCCCTTTTGGCCAGTTTATGTGCCATTTCGTTTCCCTTAATCCCCATGTGTCCTCGGACCCCAAAAAAAAAACTTGTACTTGTCTACCAGCACATAGCCTATTTACTACTCAACAAATTGACGGAAAAAATTAAACTGATATACTGATATACGTGGTATGAAATGTCTCAATGTTCCTAAGACCCAGTTCACACTAGTCAAGTCTTACTGCTAAGCTTATCACTTTCCGTTCTTTAACTTTCAAGTCTTATGTTTCAGCTCATATTTTGTATGCATATTTTTGTGTATACATTACGAATGAGGAAGCAAAACGTACATGAAGCTGAGTACTCGTTTCTTTTCCCCTCGTCACTCTCTCTCTCTCTCTCTCTCTCTCTACTACAAACTAATCAGCTTAGCAATAAGACTAATGGATCTGAAATCAGAAAAGGTCCAGCACGTACAGGTTTTGCGTTATATAAAAAAAAAAGTTTTTCGCAAAATTCTGAAAAAATTCCATATATCGTAATAATTTTATAAATTCTTCAAAATTTTACCCAAGAATCATAAAATATTTTTGCAGATTCATAATCTAGACAACAACATATTCTTTCTTTTATGTGTATTTTTTATAGTTTGTTTGTGGATTAGAGTGGGTGAATTTTTTTTTGTCAATTTTTTGGGGATTGTTACAATTTAAGTTTAACATTTATTAACGCACCAATAATCCCAAATTATTATTTTACTTATTCAGTAAAATATTTTTTTATTAAAAATACATGGAAATGGATTATTGAGGGACTTAATAAATAATAATAATAAATAATAAAAAATAAATTATTAACTAAAAAATGCATAAGAGATGCCACAAGCGATTTTAATTAAAATTTGTTATAAATAAAAATTTGGCGGTCGAAATGTCAAAAGCAACTGAGCAAATATGCAATAAAGTCCTGCACAAGACCATTTGAGATCTTGCAAGAAATGAGAGATTTTTCAAATGCTTTACTACAGCGAAATATTCTAAAACAAACGCTAAACAACACTGTTGGCAAGACAAACAACTGAAACCATTTTTCAGTACCCACCGTGAAAGCCCTTGTTATTTTTTAAGTCTACTTATTAATATATGAAAACATCAATTGAGTAAGAGCTTTTAGGGCCTAATTGTATAAAACAACCCACCAAGTGATAAAATTATACGCCAGACAATAACAAAATTTCAAATATATTTAAATATTTTTTTTTTTTTTTTTTTTTTTTTTTTAATACATATTTTTATTTATTGTATCTTCAAATATGAACTAACAATAAGTATTCAAATCTTAAATCTAAAATATAATTATTAGGCCCGACCACTGTCGGACATAAATTTAGAGATAGTTATAAATAATACATAAGTAGTGATAATCAAAAGGAAGAAAAATTAAAATAAAATAAAAAGTATTTTCAAGCAGTCCCATCTGGAGTGTTGAGTATAAGAGCACTTGTATCCCTCTTTTTTAGGCGGACGTGTCCAGTAAAGTTCAAAATATTACGAGCAAGCGGATTAGGATGTGACCCGAGTTTTGTTAAATATTTGCCTGCATATTTTGCAATTTCTTCAACCACTAGTGGCATATTCAAATCACGATGTATATTTGAGTTTTTTATATACCATGGAGCCGATGTTATTAATCGCAAAATTTTATTTTGCCTTCGTTGGATTCTCTCGACATTGGAAGCTGAAGCAGTGCCCCATAGTTGAATTCCGTAGCACCATATGGGTTTCAAAATAGACTTGTATATCAAAAGTTTGCAATCTAGACTGAGGGTTGAATTTCTACCAATCAGCCAATGTACCTGAGTTAATTTTAGTTTCATTTGGGTTAACTTAGAGTCAATATGGTGTTTCCAAGTAAGCCGTCGATCAAGGTGTATACCAAGATATTTCACATGAGTATGTTGAGGGACAACTTGATTGTTAATCCGAATGGGTAAACACGTATCTCTTCGTAATGTATATGTTACTTGAACACACTTTTGTTCGTTTACCTTAATTCTCCATAAGTTTAACCATAGTTCCAGCTGGGTAATGTGTTCTTGAAGATATCGGGATGCCTCGTAAGGATTTTCATGCATACTAAGGCAGGCTGTATCATCAGCAAATGTGGAAGTGTGGATATTGCTGCTCAGAGGCATATCACAAGTATAAATCAAATACAAAACTGGCCCCAGTATACTCCCCTGTGGCACACCGGATGAGATAGTTTCAGCCATGCTCATAAAGTCTCCTTCCACAACAGTGAACTTCCGGGCAGTAATGTAACTTTTCAAAAGACTTACAACGTTTATTGGCAGGTATGTTTTTAATTTTAAAATTAGGCATTCATGCCACACTTTATCAAATGCCTGAGAAACGTCGATAAACAGCGCAGAACAATACTTCTTTTCTTCAAATGTTCTTCTTATAAATTGGACCAATCTATGAGTTTGTTCAATGGTGCTATGCTGACTTCTAAAACCAAATTGATGGTCCGGTATGCACCCACTATTAACTAGAATTGGGGACAATTTTGTCATGAGCAGTTTTTCAAAAAGCTTTGACATTGTTGATAGGAGACTTATTGGCCTGTATGACTCAGCCTTGGTAAGGTCTTTGCCCGGCTTTGGAATCATTTTAACTTTGGCAAGCTTCCAGCTATTTGGATAATACTGCAGTCGTAAAATGGCGTTAAAAATAAATAACAGTATTCTAATTGCAATACGAGGCAACTTTATTAGCATCTGGTTACTAATTCCATCAAAACCCGGAGCTTTCTTTGGGTTGAGTTCAGCAATTAGTTTTTGCACATCACGCGTCTTAAACTTTATTTGTTGAGGGGGTAGAGCGACTACATTTGGCAAATCAATTACACCAGTACATGTGTTTGGGGTAAATACGTATTTTAAATGGGCAGCAAATATGTTACCTTTTTCAGTATCGCTTCTTGCCCAACCTCCGGTAGATGTGCGCAGAGGTGGTTTAAACTCAACGGGTGTTTTAAGCCTTCTAGCAGCACGCCATAAAGAGTAATCAGATGCTGGTGTGACATCAAGATTTTCCAGATAGTTTTTAAGAGATGCACTTTTTTCATGTGCAAGCAGCTCTTGGAGTCGTTTAGTGCACTCTTTAAATCTAATTTTACTCTGGGGTGATCTGTGCTGTTGCCATTCCCTTCTAGCTCTTCTTTTTTCACATACGAGACGTTCAATATCTGTAGAATATAGTCTATTAAACCCAGTCTGCGGATAGGAGGTAGTGGCATGTTTAGCAGCCTGCTTAATATTTTCGTTAAGATTGGCAATGTTAGATTCAACATCATCAGGTGTTCTTATTTAAATATTAATTTTATTTTTCACGGGAGGGTAAGCGGGCAAAGAAAAAGTTTATTAAACCAAACAATTTACATTCTACATTTGTGAATTTTCTTTGAAGCGTATTAACCAATTTTTTTTTTTAAATTTGACAGCTTAAAATCGATTTTTAGTTGCCTGAAATTTGCAGAATTTTTATGTTTACTAAACGATTTCAAATTTGTCCAGTATCCTAAATTGTTTGTTTCTCATTGTTATTTGTTGAAGTCCAAATATTTACTTGCAAACATGTTAAATTTGATATTAGTTGACGTTCAGGTTTTTTCTTCTGTTGTTGCTGTTGTTGTTGTTGTTGTTATTGCTGCTGCTGTTGTAAATATTTTAAATTGTTTTTGCTTTAAGTAAAATGCCGCACTTTTAACCAAGCGTTAAGCGAATTCATTTATTCGTTGTTGTTTTTACATTTTTTAATTTTTAGAATTTTATTTATTTATTTTTCTTTTTATTTTTTGCTCTTTGTTTTGCAACTACTAGAACCACCTGTTTACTCGTACAGTAAAAATGTTGTTTAACATCAAAATGTCAACAGGTTTGTTAACAGTTAAAAAGACAATTTTTTTTTTCCAAGACTTGCAAAACGTTTGAAAACACATTGAGCAAATGAGCAACATAAATTAAGAGACAATTTGAATATCTCTTAATTTAACGACTGGATTTTAGTGAATAAAAAACGGTTTAATTACAACATATTGCTTGCACTCATTAATTAAACTATATCGAGAAAAGTTAATGGTTTTTATTATTTGTTTAGTTCAAGATTTTAATGACTGTTGTTGGGAATTGTTGCCAACGCAACAATTTCAAAGTCGTCACCTGCTTAATACAGACGAACTTTTCTCTAACGCATTACTCAATAGCTTAGAGGTTACTCTCTGACAGTTTATTCCTGGGATTACATACTATTTGCTACAAGCTCAAGTTTTTTAGCTTTAAGCTTAAATTAGATGTGCCATAATATGGTTACTATACAAAACAGCTGTTCAAACTAAACTAGTGGGCAACACTGTATTTAATTATAGGTGACCCGTCATAACGCCTTAAGGTAGAATTAGTAAAATCGTATCTATCTAGTTTACAGCTTGCCCTATCGTTCAGCTTTGTGTACAAGTTATAGAAAATCTAACAGTTTGCACAGCAAATTATTTTGGTCATGCTTTGAATGAGGCTTTTTTGACATTTGCTACAGAAAAATTTGTTTCCTATAGATTTCTACGTAAGCAGTCCTGTTACCACATATTTTGTAACTAGTAACATGCACTGCATATGGTATGGTTTTTGTCAGCTGACACACAAATTCACGATACGATTTTACTAATTCTATCTTTAACTAGCCACGTGACCGATCCCCAAGTGATAGGGACCAGTCCGAGTTCTAGCACTTACTATGAAGTTGACCAGTCACTTTTCCATGGGGATGGCCTAGGATGGGGTTAATTGTGACTTATCACTTAACTATCTTATAGAGACCTATTCCGTGTAGAATATAAATTATATACATATAAATGTCATTCCAACATATGTACATATGTATATGTAACTGTAACAAGGCGAACTTGAACTTTTTTTATTATTTTTATTTTTCAGTAAAAAAAATGTTTATATATCAACCTACGGGCATGGCAGGCCTGCACACTACCTACACGATCATAGGGGCACTCATATTTCAAAAGTATAAATACGTACCAGTTAAGCTTATGTTAATAGCTAAGTATAGTTACGTGACTTGGCAGTCTATTTATATTGATTCATTGTTTAACCTTCACAGTGAACAGATGTCCCAACGAAGTCTTTTTTATATATAGACTCAACCAAAAAAAAAATATATATATTCGTAATACATAATTCATGCCCCAGCGGAGTGTTTCTTATATAGACATACTCAACCAAAAAAAATATTCGTAGTACATATAATATATAATATTCGTAATAGTATCCTATTGAACTATGGATGAAGTTATGGAGAATGAAAGTGCAGTGAAAGTGAATAAAAGTGAAGTGAAGTGTGTTCAGAGGTAACATTTACCCTATGAAGAGAGAGAGAGAGAGAGTTGTTCCTCAACATTCACAAGTGAAATACCTTGGTATACACCTTGATCGACGGCTTACATGGAAACATGACTCTAAGCTAACACAAATGAAACTTAAATTAACTCAGATACATTGGCTGATTGGTTGAAATTAAATCCTCAGTCTAGATGGTAAACTTTTAATATACTTTGAGAAACCTTTATGGTGCTACGGAGTTCAGTTACGGGTAGGTAACCCGACCAGACATCGCGCTTTTGAAAGTTTCAATCTCTTATTAGATTTTTATTAAAATGTATGTAAGTGATAAAAAATCAATCCAAATATTTTTAGGTGTAGTTATTGCTTAACTATCCAAATCTCTGTGTGCTTCGTTACAACCGTTTTGAGATGAAGTGTCATGCTGGTAGTGCAGTCATGAAGAGCTTCAAAATTATCACTGCATTATTATCTGTCGGAATTTCAAGTTTGTGCTTGTATAGATTTATAACCCTTGACGCAAACCTTGCGCTTTAACAGAGCTCTATTAGTGTCCTAACAGAGCTCTGTTAAGCTATAATGCATTTCGAAAGGACTTTTGCAATAAATGAGGCAACCGAGACAAAAGTAATGCAAATTTATTGACAAGGTGCTACTCCTCCTCCTTTATTATTGCCCATGAATCTGTTTCTGAATTTGAACTAGATATTCGATCCTGTTCTGTAAACCGATCGATTTGAAACCGCACGATTTTAGAAAACTAACTCCGGCAATAGAAATATTTTATTAAATTTTTTTAAATTTTTTTATTATATCCCAATAATCACTCAAAACATTAAAATTCAAGCACTTGAAATTTAACTGGAAACAAAGTTGAATTCAAGCATTTTTTCAAGTAATATTCAAGTTTGAAAATAGTTTGAAATAAAAAATCAAACAACATACATACATATGTATATGTTCAAACCTTGTCAAATACGTAATTTATTTTTTAATAAAATTGAAATTGTGGTGAAAAATAGCAAAGATAAATAAAAAAGTGAATTTTCAAAAAACAAAAGGTGATTAAAAACGTGAAAACAATAGTGAAGGTAGATATGCAGACAATTATTATAAGGAAACTTGTCTATTTCATTTTCCTTTCTGTTTTTGAAGCTTGAAATATACTTGAATTCAATTGTAATACAAGGTTGAATCACAGTATAATTCAAGGCTTGAATTGAACTATAATACAAGTGAATTGTTCGAATTGAATTCAAGTTCCCATTTCACTGGAGAATGCTATTGAATTAAAGTGTAAATCAAGCATAATTCAACCCTTGATTGAATTGATTGTTTGACTTGAATAACACTTGTTTTACACTTGATTTCAAGCAAAATTGCTTATTGGGATAGATTCCCAAATATCATATTGGAAAGAAAATTATTGTGTATGATTTTAAACAAGTCTGCAGGACCACTATTAATTTTTTGAAAACGAGAAATTATCTCGGATTCGGTTTACAGAACAGGGCCGATTGCCAAGTTTTTAACTTGGCATTTTCTGAGTCAATGTTGGCGGATAATATTGGTCATAGATTCATGTCCAAGTGGTCCCCTAAAAACGTGCATACTCAGAATTTCTTGAAGTTCGAGTTTTCAGGAGTTCTTCAAAAAAAACTTTAAATTTGCCCTACCTACATATATTAAAATTTTCTCTTGTTAGAAACTGTGAAAACTGTGTATCTTAGGTACATACCGATTTTTCATATTTATTTCTAAATCCCGATTTTTGAGGATATATTCTTCAAAATCCCATTTTTTGATGGGTCATGTCCCGCTTTTTGCCCCATCTGGCAACGTTGGCTATGGGGCACTGCTTCAGCTTTCAATGTAGAGAAAATCCACCAAAAAAAAAGATATATTTATACTATTTGATAGTTCCTGGATTCAGCCACATCAAACATGTTCAGTGCCCTTTACCACAATACTAGAACGAGTCCCAATTCAAGAAAAAGGTGAATATGTAACCTTTTACACGATGTGTCTTCTTTTCACCATACACTACTCCCTACTTTTCTTAACACTACCATTTTCTCAAGTCATAGGATGAGTACGCTTGGTTCAATTGTCAAACAATTTTCTGCAGGGCATATAAACAAATTGATTTTGGTTTTGGTTATGGCTATGGCAATATGGTATGGCACGTCTAATTTAAGCTTTATGCTGATTTCTCCATTTAAAAATAGCCAAATGACGTTTTGCCGATTTAAGGTAAAGTTAAACCCGGTTTTTAGCAAGCAAGCTGGTAACTCCGACTTCAAAAAAAATTTTTTTTGATTTGGCAATGATGTACTGCGATGTTAAAATAATAAACCACGCATGTCTATGCTAATCAGTGTTGCCATATACATACATACTTTGGAGGAAAAATCTGCCCATATTGAACAAAAAAAAACTGTTTTTCACAAGAAAAAACAAAATGAAGTTCGAACAATAATAATTAAAAAAGATAAGCAAAATATTTTTAAAAAAATCTGACCTGTATTTTGTATGGGTTTCAAGGGCGGCGAACTTGGGGCGCTGTTTATGAAATTCGGCATTCGCCTTTTTATATTCTAGAAAGTGTATGTAGAAAACTTTAAGACTTTTCTTTGGATAGGAAAAGTCTTATGTGAAAAAATAGATTTAGATTGTATAATCTACGATTAACCATTTTAGCTTTTGCACAAAAATTAAAGAAGCCATACCACTGTAAGCCGCTCCGTAATATTATACATAGCGCTACAATTCACCGCCCATTCACTAGTCACTTTGCCGCTTTAAATTTTTAAAAATATTGATTCCAATTAGTGCAGTTTTCTTTCATATCTATTCAAGGGTTTCTCTTGCACTATATTTTGTTCATAAGAATTATTTTCCAAAAATTTTCTGAGCCAGAAAACAAACTTACCAAATACCATTGAAAGATAAACTATTCAATTTGTTTTAAAGCTTACCTGAAAAAGAAGAAAAATACATATTATTAAAAACTATTTAGTAATAATCAATTTCAATAAATAAATTTAATTTTAAATTCTGATTAGTCTAAATATTTCTTATAAAATCAACAAAATTGATGTATGATGAATATATTATATATTTTTTTTTCCAAAAACTAATTTTCAAAACACTTTAAAATAAACAATGTTCTCCAAACTACTGTGCCTTCACAATTAATATGTTTCTTGGTCAAGAATATTATACGAGTGTTAACAATATCGGTAACATTGTCAATTTGTCACATTTGTGTATATTTTACTCATTTTATTACAAAGTATCGCTTTACATTTAAACAAGAAAAACATTAGCATTTTTTGAATGTCTGCGAATAAAGAATAGTTCTTGAACTACTTTATACGAATAGTCTTTTTTTTAATTTTATTAATATTAAGTTTTTGAATTAATCTTACAAGTTTTTAACCTTGGCCAGTTGCATATCTTTTCTGCTCTGTTTATTTGCGTTTGAAGATATAAATACTAAATATTAATAATAGTTATAAATACTAAATTAACACGTTTTTTTATATTTACTAATTAGTTTTCTGTTATAAATTTAAGAAAATAAATATTAGTGATGGTCAAAGTATTTCAAACTACAACATTATTTTTGTTCATCAATTATAGTACTTTTTTTTTCTTAATTTTCTTAATGAATTTTATCGTAAGCGGACAATTTACCTACAAAAAAAATACTTGAATATTTAAAAAAAACCTTTTCCTGAAAAATTTTATTTTTGTCGCTTACGATAAAATTGAAAATAAGGGTCGATATATTGGCATACCACAAATTCCATTCTTCTTATTCCGAAATAATTTATTTTAAACTCCTTAATTTCCGTTCCTTAGAATCAAATATTAATTAATAGCTCGATTATGGATGGCAACCGAACTTTAGTCACGTTGCCACTTGCCAAAATATTATTGAGTATAGCAACTGACAACTAACAGCTGTTAATTTAAGGTTAATTTAAGTTGCCAATTTGCAAAAGATATTGGCAACCACAAATTTTTAGTTGCTAAGTAGTTTGTAAAGGAAAAATGTGGTAAAATGAAAAATTAAATTAAATAAATAATAATACTTTTGGAAGGCGAAGGAAGCTTTAGAACTAAAATTAAAAATAAATTAAGTTATAAATTATGTCAAGCAATATTATTTATTAACAGTAGAGGCGATAATTCTAAAGGAACTTAATTATGAGTACTTCCTTCTCTTCACTAAAAAATTATTCCGTTTAACTAATTTATGATAAGAAATTTTTTTAACACTTTTTCTTAACAATTGTCTCTATAAAACTTATATTTGTAATATTTTGATGCTTTGTTTATATTATTTTCAGTTGCCATCCCGTCATAATCAATTTTCGATCAGTTTTGTTTAAGCAGAGTTGCCATACATAATAATAATTAGGGAATTCACAATGGGTATCTTAAAATTTTAATCTGGCAACATTGTGCCAAATTTGGCAAATTTTTACTGTGAGCAGGCAACGATATAAAACACAGTGGCGGAATTCGATGTTTGATGCAAATTTTCGTGCCTTAGTGCAAATGCAAAATATCGTAGCTTTTCTTTAAAATCCAACAACAAAATACACACACAATCCAAAGAAAAGCAACGATATTTTGCATTTGCACTAACGCACGAAAATTTGAAAAATAATTCCGTTTAATTTATAATAAGTAATTTTTTGAACACTTTTCCTTAACAATTTTCTCTTTAGAACTTATATTTGTAATATTTTGATGCTTTTTTATATTATTTTCAGTTGCCATCCCGTCATAACCATATTTTCGGTTAGTTTTATTTAAGTAGAGACAATTGCAAAACATAATACATTAATAATAATTCACAATGAGTATCTTAAAATTTTAATGTGGCAACGTTGTGCCATCTTGAAATTTTCATTGTGAGCAGGCAACGATATAAAATACAGTATATTAAAGTATTAAAATGACAACATTTTTTAATATTAAATATATTTTTTTACGAACTACAGCTGCGAAGACAGCTTTAACTTGTTTAGTTTAACATTACCACGAATTATCGCTCATTTGCAAATCTAATAAAACAGCTAAACGAAGGAACGCCCAAAGTTTTTGGGTGATTAGTCATTGTGAAGAAATACTTTAAAAAAACAGTGCCCGATCGCTCAAAAAAGGGGAGAATAACACAAAAGCGTAAAATTAATAATCGCCCAAAGTTTTTAGGTGTTTGTTCATTACGTACAATCAGCCGAATTTTGTATGAATGAATAGTCGCCCGAAAAAATTTTTTTTTTTTTTGGTTTTTTAACATTTTGAAGAAATTTGGCAATTATTCATTATGAACAAATACCAGACTATATCTAACAATGTTGAGTCGCCCAAGTTCGATGAACAATTACGCATTTTTTTACAAGCATTTTGGAGCAATTCTACATTTTAGTTTTACGGGCGGTTGGTACTTGGGCGATGATTCGTACAGCCGATTTCCATACTTTTACGTTTGACACTTTGTATTAAATTTGATTTACACACAAGAAAAAACAAACTTGCCAACCCATATTAAAGAATTAAAATGTAAACATTGCATTAATAAGACATTTTTTTTAAAACGCTATTGTGAACTCCCTAAATGTTAATTAATTTGAGATGCCATCCATAATCGACCCATAATTTTTAAAGTTGCCATACATAATAATACTTATTTAAATTTCAGTTGCATTAACAATTGCCATCCATAATCCAACCATAAAATACTGATTATGTAATGAATATAATGATACAGCTACTTATATCGTAATATAGTTTAGCTTCGATTTCTAAAGAATCCAGACATGGATTCAATTCCCCTTGATAGATTTTTACTTTCTTATGAATTTGGCTTCTGTTATTTTTTAGCAAAAGAACACAAATCATACATTTTACTAAAATTAATATAATAAATCGCTAAGGCATGCTTTCGATTGCAAATGTTTTGCTCACTACTGTTAATAATTTTATTGGAACAACCAGTAAGCACTGGTTTTCTAACAATATTTTTTATCTAAATTTGTTTACTTATTTTTGTTGTGAATTGTATAATTTTTTAATATGAACTTGAATCTTGGAACTTTTAAATTCAAAATTTAATTAATCTATCAGAGACTGAGACTGACATAAATTTATAAATAACCCCAATCATTTATTAAAAAAAAAATAGCCCATTCCTGATTGACTGGCTAATTAGATGGCCTTACTTCATTTAATTCCTTTAGTATCTATTCCTAGTTTTTCATTATTATTATTATTTTTATTTACTGTATTAATTTAATTTCAAATCGCATCTAGATATCGATATAAACTTATATTGTTATTACGACTATTAATTAATTTTTAAATATACATATGTAAGTGTGTGTTAGCTGACAGACTTGTTTGCTTAATATTAGAAAATAAAAGTTGATTCTACATACTATAAACAGAGAGAGAGAAAGAGAGAGAGAGAGAGAGATGGAGCAACAGAAAGACTGCAGGAAATAGGGAGAAGGGGAGCGGACCATAAAAGCAATTTAATTAACTTTATTTTAATTCATACTATATTCACCACGCGTTTTTAAACGATAATAAAACATGTTTTATTTTCTTTGATTTTTTTTTTTCATTTAATAAAAAATGTGTTTTTATTAATTTATTTTGTATATTAACACAGCGCTACAGTAGTGGCAGGTCAACTTAATTTATCTTATCACTCGCAAAAGATATTTAAAAAATATATTTATTCATTTTGAATATTTATTAATTATGCTGTTGCATTTGAAGGTGAAAGGTTAACTTCCAAAAAAAAAACAAAGAGTTTACGGTAATTTTAATAAAACTTTGTCAAAATGTCTTAAAAAGAAGTTATGAAGTGATAAAAAATACATTACAATACAGAACCTGCTTGACAAGTAACTACATTTTTAATTTACATATCGCGCATTTACTCAAAGAACGTAATAACTCAAAAAATTAAATTTTTTAGATAATAATGCAGAATTAATCCTCATATCGTTATTCATATTGAGTAAAACTTTCATACAAATATTTTGCTTACACTGGGTCTTCACGTAGCAATTTCATTGCTGAGAACAAGCAATAACGTCGGCAGAATAATCTATTTTTTTTTTGCTTCTTGCTTGAAGCGGCGAACACGTACGGCAATTTTTTTCACAATTCTTACACATACTTAGGGCAGGTAATGCCTTAAATATATATTTCCAATGCAAAAATACGAAAAATTTATGTTTAGTTTTTCCTATATTATGTTTTCGGATGATGTACTTTTATATTTTCCTCCATTTCACTGTTTTGCAAAAATTAATGAAAAATACAACAAAAGTGACAGCATATTGCTTGGCAATAATTGCTCGAGCAATCAGCACAGCAATCATTGCTCAATGGCTTGACACTTATAGCAATCGCTGTCTACACGCAGGAAATTTCATGGACGTAATCAAATTTGAGAATTGCCTCAATCGATATTGCTACGTGAAGACCCAGTGTTACTCAAAGCTTGAAAGCAAAATAAAATTTTCTTTTTCTATTAAGGTGTGTGCAAATAGAAAACTTTAAACTCGTATTCTGGCAAACTACCTTTTTTTTAGTTACGACGTTGTTTGAGTAAATGAGCGATATGTCATACTGCTGGCACACTGTATTTTAACAGTATAGATTTTTAGAGAAATTCAGAATTCGTGTAAATGTGGCGCTTAACTACTCCTTAAAACTACAACTTCCAAGTCTGCCAGAAAAATATATTTTTTTTTTAAATCGATATTTTAATTGTGGATTTCTAACTTTGTAAAGCGTGATTTTTTAGAGTGCCACAACTTTGAGTTGGCATCACTGCTTTATTTGAGCACCCATTTAACAGCTGATAGTTGCTTTTCGTTGAGTTTGCTTTGAAATTTCATTATGACTTAGCAACGCGTGCAAATTTTTGAAATTTTTTAACAAAATAATTGTTCCATTCGTCAAATTCATCGTGCACTTCTTTCATTTTACGGATTACATAATCGTCCTTCAGAGCAGCTAATTCGAAGAACAATAGATCGTTTTCGGACCACATTTACTGTTACTGATAATAAGCATTCCGTGAGACGCCTAACAGTGCAGTGAAGATGATCCTAATCAATCAGTTCGTGGCCAATATTCGAAGAGTTAGCGGCGAAATAAGGCCGCAAATGTTACGAAAAGTTGTTGAAAATTGGTGTTTCAGATTGCGCCTTCTACGCTCCTGCCGTGGCGGCCACATGACAGAAATCATATTTAAACATTAATTTCATAAAATTTTCTTTACATTGATTCTTTACATTGATATTAAAAATATATTTCCTGGTTTTATTATGATTTAAACTAGTGTCACTCTATAAAAAAAATACCCTTTAGCTTTGAGACTTATAGCCCAATAATACTCGTAAAATGTACGACTTGAAGGAAAGGTGCATACAATTCGTTCAATGTCACTCATCTTTCAGCAATTTTTCCATCAAATACAAGTATTTAAATGCAATATAAAATACTCATTTTATCGTATTGAAATTTATTCAAAAAAGCGGAAATTAGGCTTGCTTTCAAAGTTATTCCTTTGATATAAATTATTTTAATAAGATATATGTACATATGTATCTATTACAATAAGCAATAACTACTTAAGTCGACTTAAGCTAAAATTTAGATAATAATGAAGAATTTGTGTTTGTTTTGACAGTTTTCTATACAAAATTTTGCTTATTAAGGCCAAAAGAATTTTGAATTTTAAAAGCAGTTTTTAAGTAAAAAGCAAATACTTTTTCTTTATTCACACTACCATATTCATAGTCAAAAACAAAGTTTTAAGAGTTTAAAACCTGTATTTTCTATGGTAACCAGTAGTTTTACATTTTTAAAGTACATATACTTTGTTTGACTATGAATATGCGTGCGCCATTGTTTTTTCAGCTCTTTACGCGAACCCTTAGGATGATTGATAAGGACCACCATTTGGAACCCCTATTTGGGAACCGTTGCTATAAAATATATGTTTAGTGTATTTTAATATAAACAAAAGAATTATATTATTTAAACCAGAAGAGAAGGTATTTATTATCAAAATTATTTTTTTAAGAACTTATTTGAAGAGGCCAATATATTAAAAATATGTACTCGCATATTTAAAAAAATTATTAAATAAATCTGTGGCAATAGGGAAAAAGTACTTAAGCCTACTTTAGGAGTTTTTCAGAAGAGGCCTTTTATACTATATTCACACTTATGTTTTTAAACGTGTTTAAAACGAGTTTTCTAAAAACTAAACACAAAAGTTCACATTATATTTGACATGTTTAAGGTTGACGTTTTGTCAAAAACTTATTACCCCTTATTGTGAATGGCGTCGTCGACGTCACATCAAGACGACAATTGGATCTTATTGACCATCTCTTAATAATCTCTAAGGTTTTGTAAATTAATGAAGCATGTTAATAGTAGTGAATTGTTGTAATTTTTACTGTCGTCTTGATGTGACGTCGACGTCGCCATTCACAATAACGGATTGTGTTTGTAAGAATTTTCGAACAATTATATTTTTTATTTGCCTTATTTTTAAACAACTGTTTTCATAAATAATTTAAAATTTTTAAGCATTTATTGTATATCAAATAATTTTTTTACGTCCCGCCATTTAATAACAACACAAAGTTGCCAGAGTTATCAAAAATGCACTGAACATACTCTAATTACGTGTTTATGGAAGTGTTTAAATCTAAAACATCTCAATTGAGATGTTTAACAAAACAAGTCAATGTATGGTAAAACATCTCAAAATCGTCGTGTTTAAGCTCTTAAGCACGAATGAGACGTTAAACATCTACGCGTGAACCTAATATTAAACTTTAATTGATTTTTTTAAAGCTATTCCTGTTTCTATAAAAGAAGTTACTTTCTTGCCATATTAATTCAAGGGTCTCAAATAGAAATTTATAATATATTAGATCGTGTGTCAACCTAAATTTTTATTCCAAAAGAAATCGCATATTGAAATAAAATAAGGAAAAAGTAATTTTTTGTAACTTTCTTCAAAAATCACATAAATAAACTCAGGTGTAGATTTATGTAGATTTATGATGGCGTCATTATCTCAACTTCAAACCACTTAAGCACTTTTTCTTTTTTGCAACAGAAATATTAAATAAATGTTAAAAAGATTTCATCTCTCTCTGAATCAAAATGATAATCTAACGTTACCTGAAACGCAAAACGCCCTAACTAACATTTTTTAATTTTAAAGAAGGAGGAAAAAAATATTAAAATGGAAAATATTGAGTTGTTCAATGCGAATTTTTCCATTGTACTAAAATAAATGAAAGCGCTGTTTTGTTCGCGCAGATTTGGGTTTTTTCTTATCGATTATTTTGATGATATACCATGGAATTTATAAAAAAAATATCTTTTTTATATGTATGTATGTAGATAGGGCGTCTTACGTTTTAGTTAACGATATGTAATATAAAAATTCTACTTAATTTATTAAAATACAATCCATTAAATATCTCGCAAATTAGACCACTTTCATAATTATGGGCAAATATCTATTTTTTATCTACATATCGCTAATTTACTCAAAGAAAGCCATAACTCAAAAACACTTGTCTGCCAGAAAACTAGTTTAAAGTTTTCAATGTACACACAACTTAAAGGAAAAAATAAAATTTTATTTTTCTCTCAAGCTTTGAGTAAACAAGATATATATTTGTACAAAATTTTTACACAATATGAAGAACGAGGTGAATATTAATTCTGCATCATTACTCGTAACTCAAAAATTCCATTTTTTGAGTTATGACATTCTTTGAGTAAATAAGCGATATGTACATATGTTTGTATGTTAGATTGATAACACCGCTACTTACTATAACATCTATCAATCATAGCCCAGACGTGTACTTGGTTTTTAATTTCCTCATCTTTTGTTTTTTTAAGGGCTTTACATTTTTTAAGGATGTTTTTTTTTTTTTAATTTTTTCAACATTTCATTAATACTCGTATACTTGTTAAGCAATATTGGTATTAAAGAATAGCTAAAGCTCTGTAGAATTTCATAAAAATGTTTACTTTACTTTCCTCAATTAAAATATTAAAACAATGTCCTTTAAAAGAAATATTCTTGCATATCCTGGAACATTTTCACACAAAAAAAATTGTTAAATTACACGGTGCGACAGTCCAAAAAACCTGGGACCGGATATTATTTTTCTTGTAGGGCTTGTCGAGTTAAAGAAGAATCCAATAGTGAAATATGCCGGACACCTCCAAAATCCGTATTTACGGTTAAAAACCGGTTTTTTTTACCTTTGCGCACTTATAAGCCTGTAAATTTTCTTACTAGATTTGGAAAGAAGAAACTGAGATCTTTCGAATGATATATAATTTCGTTAAGAAAACTTGAGAAATTTTGGTGTTATTGTCCAGCAAACACAAATTTTGTAGATTTTTCAAAAAATTTTAACTTTGGTGACGTTTTTATACACTATTTTATTAAGAAACTATAAAACTATTGAAATTATTCACAAAAAGTACATTTAGTTACGATTACAATGCATATTTGGGGTTAAAAATAGATAAGCAATTGACTGAGTTATTTAACTTTTCATGAAAACAAAATTTTTTCCAAAATGCTTGCACAATGTTTTTGGTGTTGTTTTTATGCACCTTCTATTAAGTTACAAATCAATGTTGTTCTAAACACAAAAAAAAAATTGTAATGAGAGTTTTAGTCATTCAAAAATATTGCCTTTTTCGTGTTCTTTTTATGCACTTTCCTTAAAATTACAAATCACTGTTAGCGTGTAAACACAACAAAAATTATAGTTTTTCTTTTAATATGACGTTTTGTTAATGTCTTCTTTTTCACTTTGAATCTGTGTATTTAAAAAAATTTTCACAATTTAATAAAAATCGTGTGCAATTTAAATTAAAATTAATTAAAAAATGTGAGACAATCGTAACAAATTTTGCTATATTTGTGGATTATTTACTGATATCAGTCACCGGCGTGGTTTTAAAAACAATATTGGAGTGGTAGAAGTGTACAATAAAGTATTTAATCGTTTTTTTTTTTGATACTAGTCGCTGGTACGAGCCAGAATTTGTTTGTCAATATTTCTGTAATACATTAAAAATGAAGAAAATTTAACCTTCGTTTGTTTTGCCCTTTTCTACGACTATGATTTGGCATCATCAGCCATATCATAAAACAAATGATTGCTACTTTTGTCAAACCGATGTTTTAGGTCACTGTTTTAAAACGCGCAAAAACATTAAGTACGCAAATGTTGCAACTGTCATAAAAACGATACCTGTAAGTAATGATCTACCGACAACGAGCAAATCTGTCGATGCAACAGAAAAAGATTTTGAACAAGAAGAGTTCCTTCCATTCACACATTTTTTATTTAATTTTAATTTAAATTGCACACGATTTTTATTAAATTGCAAACGTTTTTTTAAATACACAGATTCAAAGTGAAAAAGAAGACATTAACAAAACGTCATATTAAAAGAAAAAACTATAATTTTTAGTTAATTTAATTATTATTTTTCGAACTGTATTTGTTTCTATATTCTTATGAATTGAATAGGCTAAGCCAAATTACATGTGATAATTATTAATGAACAAATAAATAACACCAAAGTTAGTTGTAAATATTCTGACAACAACACACAGTTGAACGGAACAGCCAGCCTTTTTCGAAGGCCACTAAACCTTCCTCATCAGCGTTCTTCTGTGCTTTGGTCCACTGTGTGTGGTGTCAGTTGATGTAGATGTCTGCCTTATATACGAAACTTTATTGCAAATTCTTTCGAAAGCTGTGATGTTTTTTCTCGATAAGCATGCAGTTTGTTTTTGTTTTGTGCATTGATTAATATTCCAAAACAAATGTTGACAAACAATGTAAACGGAAAAATACATACATACATACATACATATGTTTGGATATGCATACATAAATGTATGTACATACATACATATATACATATGTATATGATTATAATCTGCTTCGAGCAGCACTGTAAATAACACAAATAACGGCCCCTTTCACAATGTACAATTACATAAAAGCTAACAGAGACTTTAATGGTAACTTTTGTATGAAGAACTGCCAGTTAAAGTTCACGTTAACTCTTAATCATACATTGTGAAAAGGGACGTAACAATGTTTTATTTAACTGAAACTAAAGTACTTTTAACATTTTAGTGTCCATATTTGATGTTGTCTTTTATTTTTCTTTGAGATCTAAGCTTTCAAATATTGACATTGTGCATTTCCCCTTATGAAAATATTATATTTTTTATTTAGTTTTTGGTAACAATTGCCCATGACTTGTGTGTTTAGTTTCATTGTTTATTAGAAAGTTTTTTTATTTCTTTTTTTTTTTATCAAACTTCAAATAGTCAGCATAATTATATATTTTATTTAATAACAACAACATTCTACAAGGTTGTTTAAAATTTTCAAACAATTTCAGTGAAACTTTATATTTGCTAAAAAAAAATATGTATTTAGCTTAATTAAAAATGAGTTTTATTACACAAAATTATAGACAAGACTTCTGGCTTGAATTTGAGGTGGTACAACATGACACCATTAGCTGTAGGACTTTAAATTAAATTTAAGAACAAATTTCGCACAGCAACAGAAATTTTTTTTTTAAATAATATCGCTCTCATTTTAAAGTTTTTTAATAATAAAAAATATAGTAAAGGTATTCTAGTCAATGCTAGCACTGTTGAGGAAAAGCAAAAGAACAAGTTTAAAAAAAATTTAACAAATATGCAAAATAAAACAAAATATGCAAAATTAATTGGGTCTACGTGAAAGCAAGATTATCCGAGTAAATTTTACAGAGTTGTAGAACTTTTAATGGCATTGCCAACCCAACCGAAATTGGCAAAAAGTACTTATAAAATCAACTCTACGCCAAATTGCTATACATAAACACCTGTAATTTAAAATGATTACTATGAAAAGTAAATTAATTAAACCCTCAAATATTATAAAAATTCTTGACTTCTTGTCAAAATATAGAAACACTGAAGTAATTTTTAAATTAAAATTTAGGATAATGCATAATTTTGTAATTTTCAAGAGACCTATGGCTGTTATAACAATTTTTAAGGAATCTCAAATTGACGCCTCTTAGCAAATTACAAAATAGAAGTGCGATATTACTTTTAAAATAATTGCATAATTGATCAGAGTTTTAAAGCTTTGTTTCGACATTTTAACAAAAACGTTTGACAATCTAGAAAAACATTTATGGGGTTCGTTGTTTGATGCAAATAGTCTTGCGAAGTGTAAATGCAAAAGATCGTAGATTTTCTTGGGATTGTTTGTACATATTGTTGTTGCATTTTAAAAGAAAAACTACATTTACGTTTACGCAAGACCATTTGCATCAAACACCAAATACCGCCATTGTGTTTGACTTTGAAGCCAGATAAAAAAAATACAGCTTGTTCGCTTCAAAATAAATGCAATTATGCGTTTCGCACAGCTGCAAGAGTTGACTTGCATAAATGATAAAAAATGTCTGACAGTTGGCAACTCACTACATATACAAATATTATATATAAACAGCTGTAAATATTTACATTTTTTACATAAAGTTTTCAAGCTGGTAAAGCGTGGTAAAAAATTGCATTAAGGAAAATGTGAGTTTTTTTTTAAATTAGTTATAACTTAAATTTTACTAATTTTAATTACAATACTGGAATAAAATTCCACGAGAAATTTTCCCCGGGGAGCAATTTTAAATAATAGCAAGTAATGAGAAAAACAAAAAAATTCTAATTGGAAAAGGGAGAAATTTCTCGCGGAATTTCATTCATGATTGCCCTGTAAATGTTTGTACTCGTATTATATGTCGAAATTCATGTTATTAGTTCTTGTTTTTTGAGAAGTTGCAGGGGATGGGGCGGGGGTTTACCAGAAAAGTTGGGATGGAAGTTACAGCCAACTTTTTTAAAATGCTGAATTTAGTAACAGGGGCCTGTCTCTACACCAAGTTTTGTGGAAATAATTTTTGTCTTTTTTTTTTTGCTTTTGTGCAAATATGGACACGAAGCCGAGCTAGAGGACTGGACTTGAAATGAAGATTTAATTTTAAATATATGTATGTATGTATATCGTCAGCTGAAATGTAAGACCACGTAACGACCATACAAATTCAAAATCGCATTTTTCTTTAATTATTGTGTATTACATCGAAACACATGTTCATGCAAATGTTCAAACCTTTATTACAAAATCGCCCGAATTAAAAATGAAAATAAACTTAACTTCAGTGACTTGAATAATTTTGTATTTTTTACATTTTTGAAATTTACAATAAATGTTTGTTTTTAGATTGAAATTAAATGTAAAGCACAAATTATAATCCTAAGTATTATAAAAGTTACGCAAACCCTTATGAATTGTTTTTATTTTATTAACTCCCGACCAAAAAAAAAGGGGTGTTATAAGTTTGTAGTGTGTATCTGTATATCTGTGTATCTTGTATCTGTGTGTCTGTCCGTGTCCACGTACAGACCAAACGGCTGGACCGATTTTGACTTTGTTTTTCTGTTTGAAAGGTAATTTGATCGAGAAGGTTCTTAACCATGTTTGAAGAAAATCGGTCCAGTCGTTTAGAAGATATCACATCTTTTCTGGATATATCGGGGGTTTTTAAAATGTTTAATTTTTGTTATTTATTATTTTTTAAAAATATTTTTTTTATTTATGTGATATTTCTTTATAATTAAAGCATTATTTATCTTTTATACAAAAAAGTAAAATAGAAAGAACTTCGACCACATTTCTTTTTATACAATATATTTTGTCTCTTCTATGGGAATCAATCGTTAGAACTTGAATTACATTGGAATCAAATGGAGCTGTATTTGTAATAGCATTCAAAATATCTTCACAAAAAGAAACAAATACATATGTATGTATATTTACACTTGAATTATTATTTGATTTTGTTTTCTTTTCTTTTTTTTTATTTTATAATTCCATTTCAATACATTTCCAAAAGTTAGACAGCGTGATTTGCTTGTAAATGGTTGACAACGCTGGTAATCAACCTTCAAAGAGAAGTTAACAAAATCCGAAAAGAGCTGAACAACTTTTTTAGTAAAAGAGTAACAAGTTGACTTGTTAATAATAATCTAACAATCAAAGAAATAAGTAATGCCAACTAAACTGGTTGAGCTTTTGGCACTGGTTTTAGTGCTTTTTGAAGACTCAAAGCGCCAAATTTTGAGCTTTAGTGCCAAACTAAGAAAAAGCACTAAGTAGTGCTTTTAAGAAATTTGTCAATTTCTTAAAATTACTTGAATAAAAACTTGGTTTATTTATTTTTTCAGTGTAAATCATACCTTTTTCGTCTGATATATTTCATTAAAGATGATACTATTGACGAGATATAGAATAGCTTAGAAAATATTAAACATTATTAAACTTCATTAGTTTGAATCTTCACTCGTTTTTCACGTTAGTGTTTTCTACGCTTTTTAGATTTCAAAATTACGCTTTTTAGTGCTTATTTTAAACATTGATGTGCTTTTAGAGCCAAGAAAGTTGGCATCACTGACACCAACATTGTAAACGTATGAAAGAAATGTCAAACACCGAATACGAACAGACTTGTCTACTGTTTCAAAAATATTCATCAATATCGTATGTATACGACCTGAAAGAAGAAGAAAAAATACAAAAACAAAAAACAGATTTAATATACCTCAAACAAAACGGAGGCTTTTCTTTAACCACTCGTCCGACCATTTGAATGATAGACTTGTATTTGGTGTTGTGAACAATACAACACAACACAATACAATACAATGCTCACAACAATAAGCATATGAATATATTATTACAAGTATTTTAAATATTACAACCAATTTTGTTTATAAATTCAAATTAATTATTTAACGCAGGTAACACACACACACAGTCAAAATAGTCATTAAATGAAATACAACAGAAATTCATACTTAAGGTTTTTAACACGATTCATCTCATCCCCAAAAAAAAAAATAAAAATAAACATAAAAATGAAATTAACAGAACCAAACTGAACTGAACTCAACTCAACTCAACTTAACTTAATTTATCTTTGGCTTTAATGAACTGCGAGTGTACGAAAAATTGATGTTTAAACTTTAAACAAAATACCATGAGAATATTATTACGATTATTATTATTATTAGTAGTAGTACGAGTTGTATTGTGTGTTTGTATGGCGGAGTAGAGTAATTCAAATTTATTTAACATCGCTTATTATATAGCCTTTGGCTGAAGTGATTCGATTGTTTGCTTTGCTGTGATTTGCTATGCTTTGCTTTGGCATGGATGGTGTTAGATAGATGGTTAGTTAAACAGATATGTAGCTAACAAAGACATGTGCATACCTGCGCTCGCACAGGCAGACTCATGGGCGGACGGATAGCCAGACAGACAGACAAACAGCCAGACAGCCAGCCAGCCTAAGCGACCGTTGATTGTATGAATAATAATGATGGAAAATATTTTTTCTTTCGCAAATATTTAACAGACATTCTATGTCGAATGAGAGGAGAGTAAGACACCTTTACCAAAATGAAAAAAAAAACAAACAAACGAAAAATTTAACAAGCACAGTGGGATGCTAAGCAACAAATATAAGTATATTCACATCGATCCAAAAAGTTACATTAACATCCTAAATTTGTTCAATTGTTTCGGGTGTAGAGACGTTCGGCATCTTTCTTACTTTTACGGCCACAACGAAATCCAATAAATCACTTTTTACAACCGTTATTGATGGTGAAGAGCTTTAAACATTTTTTTTTATTTATTATGCTTAAAGCTTGCACTTACTATCGTACATAATTGTTCGACTTTTGAGAAAATGCAATGTTATTTCCTTTTGGAAATTTTCCTAAGCTCCATTAGATCAGGGTTGCATTTTCTCAAAAGTCGTTTGGCTATGTAGGATACTGAGTATCGGCCTTTATTGAGCACACGAAACACAAACTAAATGACGCAGCTTGATCCAATGTTGACAGGAGTCAACTGAAAAATGACAGCAGCAGATTTGTCCTTTCAGTTAAGAGGCGGGAAATGCACAAAGTCACGGACTTATTGAAAAATACAGAAAACAATATATTCACCCCTATCGTTAACATTTTCTCCCTTGAAATATATCCCTTTTTTCCCTAAAGCTACAATCGTGAATTATTTCCACGTCAAAAAACTAGCATGTTCGAAAAAAAAATGTGGCATCACCGATTGTTTGTTATTCCTGCGGGTTTTTCCCAAAAAATTATGTGTATTTTTTCACAAACGTTTTGTTTGAAAATAAAAAAGAAACAAGCACACTGTAAGTAGTTTTCTAGTTTTTATTTTCAATAGTTTTCATGAATTTATTTATATACATACTCGTATGTACGTACTTCATGTTTGCACTCACATTACTTCCGATAATGTATTTGGATTTGGTGCATCTCTCAAATTTCGTCTCTTTATTTTTCTCAATAAGTTTGTTGCTTCTTTCATAAATCGGAACATAAATCGGAAGGAAATGCTATTAATTTTGCTGAATAATACATAATACGCGTAAATATTGTGAATTACATTAATTCACAATAGAATGTTCGACTTGCAATAAATAGATGTTTATTTTATTCCCTATTAATTAGCGTTGCCCAATTATTGTTCATGGGAATAAAAAAATAATTCCCTAAAATTTATTCACTTGAGATTCGCGATAAGGATGATGATTTTGGGACGATATGATATAACTTAAATTTTGTTGCTGTCGACTGGAATAATTTTAGTATTAGGTTTTTGTACCTGCACTAGCCTATCGATGTTTAAATTGAACGCCTTAAAGTTGCACCAGTGTAAAGGCGACAAATATTTTTAAATTCCAAATGTTTTATGGTCCTTTTTTATTTTATTTTTCAAATTTGTATCAAAAACAGCTGATACTTGTTTTTGTGGCCGTTTTATTTAGTTTTACAGAATGTGAAGTGCAGCTTAAACATTTCAAAGAAGAGACAATATTTTGAAGATTATTTACATTTGGCTTTTCGTATTTAAATAAAAGCCGTGTTTTTAAACATATTTAGCGTCACCTTAAATGCAAACGGACGTAACTACACAAAAATTCGAAATCGAGTTTTTGATTGATTATGGTTCATTTTATCAAACTACATGTTCACGCAAATATTTAGACCTCTGCGATAAAAAATTACGACTTTATTAAAGAAATTCAAACGGACGTAACTACGAATGCATCCATTTTTTATTGCAAGGAACGCAATTAACATAAAAACTTAAATATATACAAAAAAATAATAAATGGTTGAAAGCATATAAGTATCCATACTACAAGTAAATTTCGAATGCAATTCTCAAGAACACTTTATTGTTATTGGTTTTATAATGTGTTTTGATTCTCCTGCAAAAAATATAATAATGTAGTTACGTCCGTTTGCATTTAAGGTGACGTTATGAACTTTTTCAACCAAATTTTTAATAAAAATAAAAAATATGCTTTTGCTTTTGACTTTTTTGCACTTTTAATTCAACCGTAAAAATACATCCAAGGCTTCAAAGGGGTCTGCGACAAAAAAAAAATTAAAAGGTTTACGTGAACCGGATTTTAGTGGGAACCTCTGCACTAGACGAAGTAAAAATCATACCGAAAATGCTGCCATCATTAAGGACGTCATATAGTAAAGCAAAATGTTTACAAACTCTGCTCATTTAAACGCTCTCCACATTTGGTAGCAGCTTGTAAGATGTGAAAATTTTCAAGTTTTTTGAAATTGTGACTCTTCAAGTTCAAAAAAAACTCAATAATTATAGTTCAAAGCTTATAAATTAATTTAATAAGCTGATTTTTGAAGTACATATATGAATATTTTTCGTAATTTAACCCTTTGCAAATTTTGCTGCAGTTTGGAAAAGGCGAAAAAAAATTTCAAGGAATCTTAAGTAAGAGTGCTGAGTGATTTCATAAATTTTTTTCTTGCAAATGTGCAACATCTAGAAATATTTCATTTCGTGCAAATTAGTCAATAAATTTTTTGAATATTAAAATTTCAAAACTTTAACTGCTTATTATTTTAAAAAATCTCATATTTGTTTAGAAATAAATTAATAATTAATAAATTCATTAACGCTATAATTTATGCAAGAAAAATATACTAAGCAGTATTTTTTTTCAAACAATTTTATGGCAGTTTTAAATGAATAATAAAACAAAATTTATTACAATTTTTTCAATGGTATGGCTCACTGTGAAATAAACATTTCAATATGAAACAAAATACACAATGTATGGAGCGTGTTTTTTTTTTTTTTTTTTTTTTGAATGTTGTGTGTTATTTTTATTTTGTTTTTGTTATTTTACTTGTTGTTGTGTTTTTTTAAGGGAATGTCGCTAACTCAGCACAATTTGTTCGAGCTGAACTGTTAGGTTTATGCTTTCAGTTTCATTTCATACTTCGCAGGTGTTGTTTCGGCAAGCGGCTAAAACACTCAAAACTAAAACTAAACAAGAAAAATATAAAAAGAAGAATTTTAAGCCAACGATAGATATTAAACAAGCAACAAAAATATTTAAATGCATTAAAGCAAAAGAAAGAAATAAATGAATATTTAATTTAAAAAGAATTATAAAACACAAAAAAGTTAAATCTGTAAATTTTACTTGGAGCTCAAACTATTTTTTAATATATGCAGAGAAAATAAATAAAACGAGGCAAAAGAAATCCCTAAAGGTGTCGTCTGTCTGTCTTAAAGAAATGTAAAGAAAATTTGAATTCAAATAGAAAAAAATTTGAAGAAAAACGTTTGTGTCTTAAGTCTTTAGTTTTTCTAATACCGTTTCTGTAAATCTCTGCTTGTTTTTGTTTTTTTTTTTTTTGGTTTGTCTTGGTTTGGCTTGGTATTCCTTTCAACTTTATGCAAAGCAGAATACAATTAATAAATAAAAACTTTTTTCGTTATGCAAATATTTGTTTACATTGCGTGTAATAATTCAAGTGCAAAGCAAACATTTACACTACACCAACATACAAAAACAACTAGACAAAGAAAAAATACAAAAAACAACTGCACAGCGCATAAATAGTGTTTAAAATCGTCATCATCATCCTTTCAATACACACATTATCGTAAATGGCACGTGCTTTGTTAAAGTTTATTTTATTTTTGCACTTAAGTGAAATATAAATAAAATATAACCAACCATAAATAAAGATAATTTTGTGCCTCAAAAATAATCATAAAAAATTACAGACATTTTTGTGCTTTTGACTACATTTTAATAATGCGATAACAATTTATTATTACATTTTATTGTAAATTTTAACATTTATCAAAGAAATTACCTTGATTTAAAAAAAAATAAATTAATACAAAACTATACATACTTATGCATTTATTTCACTAATAATTTCGAAGAAAAAAAAAAGAATATTTATCAAAATTTCCATAACAAAATTTCTCCTATTCATTTGTTCAACTCTTAATTTATTGCTTGGTTCGTTCAACAACAGCGAGAGAGAGATAGAGATAGAGAGAGAGAGAGAAAAGAAGGCAGGTAATTACAAATATTTATGTATGTATGCGTGTGCTTTTGTAAAGAAAAAAAAAAACAAATACATATTGTTGTTAGTTAGATGACTTTTACAAAATTGTAGTTTTTTTTTAATGGTAAATAATTTATGTACCTGAAATAGTGTGTATTAGGAAATAAGAAGTATGATTATTCAAAACCACTAAATACAAGTTTTAATTGTAAGATTTTGTAAATAATTTTTTTTTACACAGAGTGACTGTCTTTATTTAATATTTACGACGATATAAATAATTTACAAAGATTACTGCTGCCTCATTCATAAAAAATTATTTTGTTTTCTAAAAATTTTGTACAAAAAACTGTTTTATAACCCTCTTATAAGTCAAAAATACATATACATACATATTTTTTATGAATTAGGGGTTTAAATGTGGCTTGATTATTTTTCACATTACGTGCGTGTGGAAAAGCGAATAAACTCTTGAGCAAAGTTGAGATGAAAAATTAAGTTCAGCGGCTTTAATTATAGACTCTTTTGGAATTAAAACTTTAAATTAATTCCACAATAGTTTATATGCAAAACTAAAATTAATTTATAGCTCGATTATGGATGACAACCGAACTTTAGTTGCGTTACTAGTACCGAAATGGTATTACGGATGTCAACTAACAGCTGGTAATTACAGTTGCCATATTAGCAACCACAAATTTAAAAAATTTTTTGTTTCAAATGTAAGTGTGCGACAACTCGAACGTTGACATCGTGGGACAGGCTCTTAAATTTATTTTTTTTTAATTTTACCATATTTTTACTTTAAAATAAGCCATGGGGCGATACACACCTCAAATGAACTTTTTATAAAAACAGAGCTCTTTTCAATAATGACATTACTTTTGCGTCACCTTGTAGATGCACTTGCATACATACGTATATAAATTATACAATGCAGTAACAATTAATATGCGCCCATTAGAAAATATTTATTTTCTTTTCAACCGATAATAAATGCTAATTTAAATTAACTTATTACTTATTTCAATTATTTTAAATGTACATATACAACTTTTTTTTTTTTTTTTGGTTCCTTAACAACTCAATGTTATTTTATTTGGTCATAATTTTCTTTTCAAATTTAAAATTCAAATTAATCAGTTGAAAATCTGTGTTAATCAAAATTAAATTAGTCATACATTAATATTAATGATATTGATTTAGATTTTTTTGCGATTTATTTACAAAAAAATTGTTTATAAGTAAACAATCAACAATATATGCATACATACATGCATATATTTTTTATATCAAGAGATTATTTATTGTATGCGATTATTTGTTTTTTTTTATTTATTTATTTGTTTTTTAGTATTTTTGCTTTCATTTCCATAATAATTCATTAATTATGACTGACTGCTCTAAGCAAATAAATATGTATGTTTGTATATTTTACAACTTTTGTTGATAGCCTTATAACATATCAAAGTAATTGTCAAAATTATACAACATATACAATCTATTTGTAGCATTTATGTATAATATATTTTAAAATAAAATGTAATAAACTGTAGGATTACGGTCATGATAATCAGAACGATGTTTACGATTATTTAAATCTGCTGAATTAATTACAAATATAGCATGTAAATATGAAAATATTTGTTTGATATACATACATATTTATTACGTTTCATTCAGCGCAATCATTTTTTTTGTTAAATACTGACGTCTGTATTCATTAAAGTTAATATTGGTTTGACGTACGATGTGACGATTCGATCGCTGGTCTATTTTATTTTAATTTGAATTTCAATTTGAAGAAAAACTTGTAACGCGTTCTCACTATCTTAATAAAAACAAAAAAAAAAAAAAAAATATATATATATGTATATATACATATATAAATATCCATATATAGCTTTGAGCTTGTCAATTGTCGGTTTCAGTTGATTCCTTATGAACCTTTTTCATTGTAGTTTTTTTAAAGTAGTTGCAGCAAAAAAAAAAAAACATTGTAGGCATTTTAATTTAAGATTTATTTGTTCGTAAGACAGCAAAACGCTGGCAAATCGTTTATCAGAATATGCTTAAATGAGTTTTGAGTTTTTACGTGATACGTTAATCGTATCGTACGATTGCAAACGGGCTGTAATTTTTTTTTAATTCACAATAGCTGCTAACTTGCACAACACTTTGAATAGTTTAAATTAAATTCACAATAGATGTAGAACTGCTGAGAGATCGGAGCAATCCATTGGAACGGCACTGTCGCCCATCTCTAATAAAAATAAAGAAAACAATATTTTGTTGATTAAACATATTCACCACAGCAGGCTACCGACTACACCCTGTCAAAAACATAATACATGTGTGTTTATGAAAATGATAATTTTCACAACAAGATGGCTACACGACCACTTTTGTAGCTGCAGCCAACTTAGGCTAATTTCTATTTTTGTAGGCGACAGTAAGCAAATACAGTGTTGCCAATACATACAATATGTAACACAATGGGTAGTATGAATAAAAAAAGTATTTGCTTTTTACTTAAAAATTTGTTTAAAAAATCAAAAACCACATACATATTTTGGGTTTTAAAACAAATTTTTAAGTAAAAAGCAAATACTTTTTTTTATTCATGTTACCTAATATGTTAAATGCATGATAGCTTAAAATTGTTATTGATATGAGTACATTTTAAATAAATAATTTTATTTTTATAAATGTGAAGTATTTGAAAATGGCACCACTGACATATGTTTTTATACGTGAATATCAGATACTTAAGATGATATGGTCCTATGCTCCCTCGAGGATTGAAAGAAACATATATGTATATATGATGCTGCTGCATTTCCCAAAATAATTAAGAAGCTGACTATATGAAAACAATTGTTGCTAGCGGCACTTGTGGTTGTGCAGTCGGTAGTGTGCTATCGTGAATGTGTTTAAAGCAGATTGCAGCGAAAGATTTTAAAAATGCGTCTGAACAAAAAGATTTTGTTTTATGTGTACTGAATGAAATAAATTTAAAACAACTGGGTGCTGCAAGTGCTTGGCTATAGCTTTTCTTTGCAAGTAATTAGTGGCGAAGTTTTGGTCTTCATTTATGAATTATGCGATTATTTATTTTTTTCTTGAATTGAATTTATTATAATAATAATGATATACAAAAATAACTTATTCACTGAAGTATTATTTAAAATTTTTATTTAATTTAAAGAAATATTTGTGTGTACTTGTATTGTCAACAAATGGCACTTCGTAAAAATCGTACATTAAAAACTTATGGGGATATTATAACCTATAGGCCCAAGCCTATAAGCCCTTACAAATTAACTTATTTTTAATTCTTAAAGGAAAAACTAATGTAGCTCCACTTTCCTCCAAGACGTTTTTTTTCATTAAAATGAAGGGTGGGAATCATTTTGCTGAATTTTTTAGACAAAAGAATACGCAGTGCCAACTTTCAATGCTCCCATCCCACAGTGATCCGTAACAGGATTCAGTATTGATTTAAATTTTTGTCTACTTTTTCTACCTTTTTATATGTTAAGCTCAAATTGATTCAAAAACAATTAAATCTTTAAAAATATAAGAAAAAATGCCATAAAATAAAATAACTAAATTTGCATGTCATTGAATTGGTTGCAATTTTACGTGCTGTTTTTTAGAATTGATTTGTAATAATTTACGTGATTAAATCTTTAAAATAATGATAATTTCTTCACGCACTTTTTGAAAAAAAAAACAATTTCTTATTAAATCGTTTCTTTTCCGTAATACATATACATGTGTATATAAATATGTATGTATGTATGTATAAGCAAAGAGTAATTTTTTTAAGCCAATTTAAATTAATTTTTATTAAATAAAAATCTTCTGCCTTATTCATAAAAAAATTATTTTGTTTTGCAAAGGGTTTAAAAAAGCAAGTTTATAAGAAAATCTGTTTTATAAACCTTTTATAAACAAAAAAAAAATAAAAAATTTTATGCTTAAGGCCTTTTGTAAATAAATAAATAACACTATTTTGCTTTCTCCCATACAAAAAAAATAGAACATAGAAAATCCTATTTCAAATAACGAGGGCAGTTTGATAAGTGCGCATAAAATAAATTTTATTTATCAATAAAGTCCCCTTAAGTTCGATACATTCCATGGAAATATTCATCCAGAATACGATGTAATCGCTCGGTTGAAATGCATACAGCCTCAGCCATCTTACGCAATTCCATTCTTCGATTGTCGAATATCATTCACTGGATTTTATCCTATATCGATGTTTGGTGTCATTTGTGCTGGTACGACCACAATGAAACTCAGTAAGCCACATTTTAACCATTAAAATTAAAAATTCGCCAGTGGTCTAGTAATAAATAACAATTAATGGGCCCAGTTTTGAATTTAAAGTTACTGATATAAAAATACCAAAAGCCGTGCAATTATATAAATTCTTTGGTAGAATATAATGATTTTTTTTTATTTGGAAAGAAAATAAGTCATGTTTTAGACAGATCAGTTTTTCTTGAAGCAATACTCTTTTAAAACTGATCGTTTGTTTTCTTTACACCCAGGCTATCCAAACTGGCACCAGAGTGCCGAACATCACATACATTACTCTCGGTGTTCTCTCAGTGGACAGCCTGGGTTTACACACAGAAGGTTTCTTGTTAAATTTTCCTATTGTTTTAATAAAGAGAATTTAAGTAATTTTTCGGTACAAGCAAGTCTGTAACACACTTCTTTCTTCTTTCCTCTCTCACCAATAAACTCACATTTGCTTCAAGAAAAACTGCCGAGTCAAAAACATGACTAAGAAGAAGACAAGGCAGCTCAATCTGGTACCACCACAAGCCCAGCTGTTTAATATTTACATGACAAATGTCAATTTTTGTATACAACCTGCATAAAATGTGCGTCAGTGTGTGTGTGTAGTTAAACTAAAACGATTAGTTAATTAAAGGCATAAGAAAAACTTCTTTGGTTTTGAAGTACGTGTGAGTTTATTGCTTTGAATTGTTGGTCAGCATTTGGGTTTTGATCTTACAGACCATCGCTAGATCAAATTAAGTTTATATCATATTTTACCTTGAACGTTTTAAAAATGTTTTGTTTTTCTTAATTAACATATAAATATTTAAATTTACTACTTAATCGTTAATGGCTACCTCAATAATCTGTGAATTGTCCTTGATGGGCTTCATAATGCTTCCGTAGATGTGTTTAACTATAAAAAAAAAAATTAGTAATATAACACGAAGATCACAAAGAGCAAGTTTTTATTAAAATAGAAAATTTTAAAAGCTTTTAAATCCAATTTTCATAATACATACAAAAATATTTAATTTATATATGGACGGCCCCATTCCAAAACATGCTAAGTCGACATAGCATGTTATGTTGGGAATAGAATTTCTGAATTCTTCGTTTATTAACTTAGTCCTCGTCCATACAGTGAAACATTTGCTGCAAAACATTTGAGTTTGTAGACGAGAGTGGAAAGAGGAATGGCAAAGGGTACTTTGTTTCATGTACACGAAGTTCTTGTTGAGTACGTCATTCTCGCCTCATTCTCATGAGAAATATATTAGAAAATGTATTAAGCTACAACACAAAAACTTCACAGTGTGGACACGAATGCAGTTTCAAAAGAGAAAACAAAAATGTTTTGCAGCAAATGTTTCACTGTATGGACGAGGACTTAAGGTAGAATTAGTAAAATCGTATCGTGAAGTTGCGTGTCAGCTGACAAAAGCCGTACCATATGCAATGCATGTTACTAGTTATAAAATATGTGGTGGTAGCACTGCTGACGTAGAAATCTACAGAAAACAGATTTTTCTGTAGCGAATGTCAAAAAAGCCGCATTAAAAGCCAGACAAAAAAATTGTGCTGTGCAAACTGTTACATTTTCTATAACTTGTACACAAAGCTGAACGATACGGCAAGCAGTAAAGTAGAACGATACGATTTTACTAATTCTACCTTTAGATTCTGTAAAATTTTGATAGTAATCGGACTATTCTATCAAAAGTTATGAGCAAAAATGTACTTAGCATGATTTGTCAAGTTTAAAAAACCTCCCTTTTAAATGTTTTACGTACACTTAGCATTATTTAGTATTCAATTAAGTAAAATCAAAAAAATAATAATTTAAATTTTTCTCCAAACTAAAACATGCTATACATATGTATGTACTTGGAGGGCCATTGTAGGTGAGAAAGGACCACCAGATAGATGCTAAGTCTACTAAGAGGACAATCTTAACTATTCCAAGTTACTTTTAACTATGATCTACAACAAATTTATAAAGTTCAAATAAACTAAAAAAAAATCTATTGCAATATGATTACAAAAAGTCTCAAGTTTCTATCTCATAACATTCCCGAGATATCATCAATAAACTTTGAAGGCGTTTATCTCAAAACTATATGTAGTCGATCGTACCTTTAAAATATTCTCATGCCAACGCATTTAAAAAATAAAATCTTTCATTGTTCAATCACAAACGACAAATGTGTCTTTCAATTGCTTGGGAGCGTGTACAAAACACTTTAATAATAATTACTTATATTTAGTTGAACTAAAGTACGAGTATAAAACGATTAAAGCACACAATGTGTCAGTTTTTTCACCTTGCACTTTAAATAACAGTTATTTCAAAGTAAATTACTAAAAATTGCAACAGCAGATAAATAGAAATAAAAGCTAAATAAATAACTTCATAATTTATATACATACATACATACATACATACATATTAGAATGGTTCAACAAAAAGCATTTAAAAAATACTAAACTCAAATATGGAAATAAATCTGTTGAAATTGTACAAATCTTTTCCGCTTTTAAATTTTTAATATTTTAACATAATATTTATACTCGAAAGATAAAATTCTGCTACAAACATTAAAGTTTCACTCGCAAACGAACAAACAATATAATAATTAACCTGACCAGAAATCCCGCTTTAGGCGGGATTATCCCGCTTTTCTGAAGTTGATCCCGCCTTGAATTTTTATCCCGCTTTTTAGAGTTTTGAAATTTCTTATCTCTTAATATATTTTTATTAATATGTAACTGAAAATTATTTGAAAATTGTATAATTGAAAAAAGAAAAAATAGGAAAAAGAAAAACATAAAAATCAAAACAATATATATCCTGAAGAAGTTAACCGAAGGTTAACGAAATATTGAACGAAAAATACAAACAGACCTCAAGTTCAAAAAATAGTTTAATTAAATATATTAAAATAGTTTAACACACAGAAAAAAATAGACAAGAATTATTTTCAATAAAACCATTTTAATGAATAAAATTTTTAATTTCAATAATATTTGTCATTAACAGGGAAACCACAAATATGCTCTAAAAAAAGTGTTTTATGCGCATTCAATATGCACTAAAAACTTGTAAATATGCACTTTAAAGTTAAAAAATATGCTCTTGAAATAGAACTAATTGGTTTATTTGTAAATGAAAATATATTTTTTAATCAAAAATTCAACAACATTTGCATATAAAATAAGAAAAAATAAATAACAAAAAATCGGAAACATAATTAACAAAGAATAACTGGGTTTGAAGTACAGGTTTAAACAAAATTACTATTAAAATTTTTACTAAAACAAATAATACAAATTAATTTTTATTGGATGCATAAGAATTTAACTTTAATTTCAAAAGATCACGATATCAGAATTAAGGCTTTGGAACTGTATTTTGGATAAATAAGACAAGATTTTAATTTATAATTTTTATTGCAATAAATAACAAAATATTGACCTAGAATTTCAAATAAAAATCTTTTCTGTCCCATCTTAATGAACTTTCATACATTTACAATGTTCCTTCAAGGTCTTTTCGGGGCAGAGTAAATCACACATAGCTAAACTGAATTTGTATTGCAACTAACGTCCGTAAAACTGCGTTATATATAAAAAAAAAATATACACTACATGGAACATTGGAACAAAGATTTAGATGGCGAAAATTAAAAATAATTTGTAAGCATATTAACCCAGATAGCGCAGGAAAAAAATTTTCTTTTTTATTTCGAAAACAAAATTTTAATGAGTTGCTAGAAAAAAAAATTTCATAAAATTTTTTTTCGGAATGGAGTGTTTTTTTAAAGGATGGTGGTGCCAAGCGGGTTGAAATAAAATAAATTCTATAAAGTATTAAAATATGCCCTAAAAGCGTAAATTATGCTCTTAAAATTCGAAAATATGCTAAAATTACGCGTGTAAAACTGAAATATGCATAAACATGCTTTAAAGGGTAAAATATGCAAAAATATGCACTAACAAATCGATGCCAAAATTCATTAAAAGTTCTGAAACGGACAAATATCTTGTCCCCGCATTAATACGTGATACAAGAAAAAACATGCAATTGCATATTTGCGGTTTCCCTGGTCATTAACTTGAATATTGCATTTATCAATTCCGCGCATTTTAAAATATCGTTTACTTTTGTTTTGCTTGTGTTGGTGTTTATCTTGCTTGTTGATTGACTGGACATGGTTATGTGCTGATGTTGTTGTTTTTTTGATTGGTCGTGTTGTATACGTGTGAATTACAACAAGTAGCCGAAAATCGTCGTGGCTTGTTTTTTTCTCAACAAAGTTATTTTTAGATTATATCAAAACGCAATGCGCAAATGTAGAAGAACCATGATTTCTCATGTTTTGCCTGTATTCATTATTTGCGAATCCAATAACCATTTGCTCTTTAGCTGAATGGTAAGCACGTTAGTCTATTAGTCAAGAGATTCCCGGTTCGACTCATCCCAAATACATTTAGTTTTAATCGCAGCCAAGCAAAAACAAACTAACATTCATCCATCAACACACACACAATACAATAAATTAACAATTATCACCGAAAATAAAATTTCAGTCAACAACTTTTTTCTTTGATTCATTACATTTACATTAAAAATTATTGATAAGATATTTTATTAATTCAAATATTTATATTATTGAAGAATAAAATATTATTATTTTACAATTTTTGTTATTGATATAGCGGATTTCTTTATCACAGGAAATTCGAAAATTAAAATGATTGAATACCGGGATTTTTGTTATCAAAAATGAAACTTATTTTTTTCTGTGCACCTATTAAAAGTACAAATTTTAATAAAACTAATACGCATAAATATATATACATATATATATATATATATATATATATATATATATATATATATATATATATATATATATATAAATCAAAATTTTATACATAAAATTATTATAAAATTATTTACATAAAATATTTTATGTATAAAAATCGTATTTTGTTTTGTAAATGAAGTCAAAAAATCTTTAATTTTATTTATTTTACGTTACTAAATAAAAATTTTTGTTAATAAAAACTTTTGTTTATTTAAAATCGATTCTTTTGAGTTAAAAACTGTGTTTCCTAAGTACATACGAAACTTTTTATGTGCGTATTACACATCCCGCTTTCAAATAGTTGTTTATTTAAAAATCCCTCTTTTTGGCCGTATTTTCGTCAAAATCCCGCTTTTTAAACGATCGTGTCCCGCTTTTTGTAAAAAGCTTCTGGTCACGTTATTAATAATGTACAATGATGTGTCAAATAAAACTATATGAACCTTGTCTACCCGCCACACTTGGTTGGTAAGATCAAGATGTAACGCCCTAAAACGTTAATTTTTTTAAAGGATAAATTACAATTTGCTGTTAGAAACGAGTAAATAAATAGTGCCGGTCCAGACTTGATATTTTTGTTGCAGCAATTCTTGAATATGTGTGAGAGTTTTGAAATAGAAGAATATACTTTTTGTATTCCTCTCTCGCTCTTTTGCACTAAAACATAAAAAGTTTCTGCAACAAAAAATTATTCTCCTTCTTTAGCAACTTGTACATAAATTTTAGGTAATGTGATTTGTAAGCGAGTAATGAAATTTGGTAATCAGAAAAGTAAGTCATTATATGGCAAGTAGTTCCGATAGTAATGTGTATTTTTTTTTTGCTGGGTACTTACATGTAAAGCATGAATATTTTAGCGGAAAACTTTTCTATCAATAAGTTCTCATAAGTATCGAAATGAAACCAAAATCCAGCAGTGTTTGGAAATATTTTTCAGTTTTGAAAAAGACAAATTACAAATTAAGACAAATTACAACAAATTTCAAATCCAAACAATATTAACTTGTCCTTGTTTGATGTAAATTCCACGCGAAACAAGTGCGACTCATATTATTTCTCATGAAAACTTAAAATGTTGAAGATATATGTATATATTTCATATGTTTTTCCCAAGATGAACAGAGTACTACTTCGGCAAGATTTTTTTAGGAAAAATTCATTCCAAGTTTTCTTCATATGTATGTATTTGACAGCATTTCACATGAAATGTTGAACAGAGTACCAGGATTTAGGGCTAAAATACGAATGGGTGGATGGCCTAACATTGTGTAAACTTATTTTTAATTATTATATACATATACTTACTCTTACATAAATTTATTTGCATGTGAGATTTTAACGAATTGCAATATTTGCATTCGCTTTCGCAAAAATTAAAATGTATTATTCGCTTTCGCATTCGCTAAACTGGTATTCGTTACATCCCTAATATAAATATGTAAATATTTAATTTTGTAAGGTGCTTGATATCTCTTTCAAAATACTCGCCCATGTTGATGATAGCACTCGGTTTCAAATCTTCCAAGTTTGCTTTACCAAATTAATTTGAAAACTGTCGAAGTAATTTATAAATACCAACAAAAGTTGGTAAGTGGTTTTTGTTACTGCAGCATTGTTGTAGAACTGGAGATACTTGGCTAATCTGCCTTCTGCCTGATTTTGGCATATTAATTTACAAATGTTTAAGTAAATTTTTCTGTTATATATGTACATATATACACACATACATTAAAAAAATATTTAAATGCCTATTTAAAATGATAATTAAATTATTTTAAGTTTGATGGAATTTATGCACAAAATAAAAAGAGTATAAAAAGTCTAAGGAACAGAATTTAGGACAACTTTTTTTATTATGACATAACTAACCCCTGCAGGAAATGGAACGTACACAACTCTAGTCACGTGATCGGTATTTAAGTGATAGGGACCAGTCCGAGTTCTAACACTTCCTATGAAGCGGACCCGTTACTTTTACATGGGGATGACCTAGGATGGGGTTAATTTATACTTTGTATACGCCTTTTGACTTGTTACTTAACTATCCCACAGTAACCTATTCGGTGTAGAATAATATAAATTATTTAAAAATGTCATTCCGACACTTAACTATAACAATGAAAACTTATAATTTTTGTTTTTATTGTTACAAATTCAATTATAATTTATTTTTGAGCAGATTTTTTTTTTGCGACTCGAACTGACAACCTCGTGCATGACAGGCTTGCACACTACCCATTCGACCACAGAAGCACTCATACTTCAAAAGTATAAAAAACCTGTTCCAGAGTGACTTGACGGTCCATTTATATCGAATCATTGTCTTTCACAGCCAAGTCTTTCTTATATGTATATATACTAAACCAAAAAAAAAAAAAAATATTCGTAATACATAATACATGCCCTAGCGGGGTCTTTCTTATATAGACATACTAAACAAACAAAAATATTCGTAGTACATATAATATATAATATTCGTAATAGTGCCCTATTGAACTATGGATGAACTAATGGAGAATAAAAGTAAACGAACAAAAATGTGTTCAGGTAACATTTACCCTATGAAGAAAGAGATACTGGTTCCCGACTTGTTCCTCAACATACACCTTGATCGACGGCTTACATGGAAACATCACATTGACTCTAGCGAACACAAATGAAGCTTAAATTAACTCAGATACATTGGGTGATTAACTAGTAGAAATTCAATCCTCAGTCTAGATTGTAAACTTTTAATATACTTTTGAAACCTTTATGGTGCTACGGAATTCAGTTACGGGTAACCTGGCCACACATCCCGCTATTTAAAATTTTCAATCTCTTATTAGTTTTTTATTAAAATGTAACTGATACAAATTTAATCCAAATATTTTTTAAGTGCTCTTATTGCTTAACTATCCAAATCCCTGCGTGCTGCGCAGTTCAGTTAATTTGTAGAATACAATTCTCATTATTAACATGTCATGAAGAGTTTTAAAATTATCACTGCGTTATTTTCTGTCGGAATCGGCGTAATTTCAAGTTTGCGCTTGTATAGATTTATAAGCCTTGACACGAACCTTGTGCTTTAACAGAGCTTAATTACTGTCTTAAGAGAGCTCTGTTAAGCTATAATGTATTTCTAAAGGACTTTTCCAGTAAATGAGGCAACCCAGACGGAAAAAAGTAATGCTCCTATTTTATTATTGCCCATGAATCTATTTCTGAAAAGCATGAATTTGAACTAGATACTCGAATTGCCAAGTTTTCAACGAAAAGATATTTATTTTTAAATCCCAGTTTTTGATGGATCATGTCCCGCTTTCAGCTTCCAATGTAGATAAAATCCAAAGAAAAAAAACATATATTTATATTATTTGATAGGTCCTGGACTCAGCTACAACACTAGAACGATTCCCAATAACTAGAACGAGTTTGTTGAAGCTTTTTAGCTTTTAAGATGTTTAGTAATTCTCAATTACTTTATGGTAGATTTTAAGTAATTCCAATTTTTTTTTTTCAAGAATTTGGTTGGACATTTTCTGATAAATTTGCATTAGCATTAACGTAATGCAGGGTATAGAAAATATTAAACAACATAGTTACCTTAATATAGAAACCACCTAAATCATTATTTTTTTTTTTTTTTGAAATCGAGATTTTGGCATTTTTCAATATATAGATACATCACGAAAATGGTGAATATGTAACCATTTACACGATATATCTTCTTTTCACCATACACTACGCCCTACTTTTTTTAACACTCCCATTTTCTCATGTCCTACGACGAGTACGCTTGGTTCAATTGTCACTAAATTTTTTGCAGGGAAATTTTTGTTTATGACCTGTTAGTTTAGTTAGTGAAGTTAGCAAGCGCTTGACATTTCGTTAACAACATTTTAGCATTAACAACATTGGCAATTGTTTAGACAGTGCTTTATCATCTATGTGCTAACTTCATGCGAAATATTTATTCAAACATAGGGTTGTAATTATTTAGTAGAGTTACTTGTTTTAATTAAATAACTTAATAACGAATTGGCCGCATTTATATAAAATTGTATGCAAAGTATTGTATTTTACCAACAGGCAGACAGACCAGTCTGACCAATTTAAAACAATAATTCTTATTTCTTCTATCTTCTCAGCAAACATCCGTACATACTTACATATACAGCTGTGTTCAAAATAATAGGCGTGCTTGTAACCGATATTTTAACGGTAGTTTCAATGGAATGTGAGAAGAAAAATTCCAATGGGAATCTTATAAAAAATATTACGTATTGAATGCAATTTATTCACCCCGTCGAAATATTTCCCTGTTCACTGTTAAGTTGCAATCGTGAATTATTTCCATGCGAAAAAAAACTCGCATGTTCGAAAAAAATATGGCATCGCTGATTTTTATGCCCCTGGGTTATTTCCCAAAAATTATGTCTGTTTTTTCACAAATATTTTGTTTGGGAATACTAAAAGAAGTCAATGTAATTAGTTTTCTTGTTGTAATTAATTTTGCTGAATAATAACAATTGATTAAGAAAATTATAAAAATACCGGTAAAAAATAAAATTAAATCAATTCACAATAGAATGTTCGACATGCAACAGATGTTTATTTTAATCCCTAACAATTGGTGATGAGAATTCATTACTCATGTGAATAAAATAATTATTCCCTAGATTTCCCTATATTTGCGATAGGGATGATTTCTTTTCTACATATTCCATTAAGTTAAGTTATGCAAAAATAGGAGTCCGAAATATACATATACATACATACATATATACACTTACATATGTATATACATATATGCATATCGTTACGTTAATATGGAAAGGCCCTAACTCATTATTTTTTTGAAATTGAGATTTTTGCATTTTTCGATACATTAGATGTTCTGCTATCGAAATACATAAAAAACTTGATTTCCCAAAATTAAGGAGTTAGGACCTTTCTATATTAAGGTAACGATATATATTGATACTTATAGATATATAATCTTGATGTTAGTTGGATGAGGCTACTATTGCTCTAACGAAAAAACGTAAATTGATTAAGGATCTGCTACAAAAATGCAAAACATATAGAGGAATTGAGAAAGTGCTAGCTAGGAAAACACAAAAAAAAACTTATTTAGAAGACGGACTGAAAATATTAAATAGAAGCTTGAACTTGACAAGTAACAACAAGTAGGCGACTTTTAAAGAACAATCTATTTGCAAGGATTGCAGTAAAGTTTCCATTAAGAAAAAAAAACAGCTGCACGTCATTTGGCCAAAAGAAAAATCCATTAATATACTATAGATAGACAAAAGCAAAATCGTTTTATTTGATGGAAATGGCTCCAGATAGTATGTTCGACATCCGCCCTTAACAGAATTTAAAGCACAACATACGAAAAAAAAGTAAAACAAGGTTGTGCAAAAATTATGATACGATGATGCTTCTCGTATGGTGGAATTGGTCCAATACATCTTATTAAATGAATAATGGATAAGTGTGTGTATGTGAAAATTATAAATAACGACTCGAAACTTACCAGTAAAGGAGTGGTTTAGGGGGAATATGGTTATGGGGTCATGTCGCGGCCTGCGTAATCTTCTCAATATTTATGGAGGAGACGTTAAAAATATATGGCAGAGAAGATGCCGTCGATTCAAGATGGGTGTCAGAAAATGCCATCAAAACGATGTCAAGAACTTATTGAAAGAAAGTAACTTTTTCTGGAATTATTGTAAGCTTTTTTTAAGTCTTATTTTTAAATATTTAGAGGTGCCCTAAATACTGCTATTATTTTGAATTGAGTGGTAGCGATGCTAGCCTCTCAATCCAGAGGTCGTGGGTTCGATTCCCGCCATAGATCCGGGTGTTTTCCTCAGACAAGCTAATCGCTTCGCGGGCTGTATTGTGTTAGTTAAAAAAATGATTTTGTTTAGTTAAACATAAATTAATATATAAATTTTACAAAAATTAATATTATTATTAGTTGAAAATAGTGCAAAAAATTACACTAATTTTTTGAACACAACTGTTTATCTTTTATAGCTTATGAGAGGCGTGTGTTTAGTCGAAAATTTTTATTATAAATTTTTATTATAAATTTTGTTTTGTCTATATTTAATATTGTTGTACGAAATGCAAGGTCAATGAATAAAAATGCAAAAGCCGGCTGCCACTTAAGGTATAAAAATTGAAACCAAGAAACTTTATAAACTTTTAACATCGAGAGTTCACTAAACACAGCAGACTGACTACGATTATCAGTCGCAGTAAATGCACATTTTGTTGGTAATAATTTGGCTTGATTTATTGGCAAACTTAACAGCAACAGTGTCGCAGCAGCAGCAGCAGTTGTAGTAGTGGCATTAAGTTGCTAGTGATGCTGTTGTAAATAATTATCTGTTTTTTTATGTTTATCTTGTTTTATTTTTTTGGCTAAATTTTAAACTGGTCACGTCAAATTGGCTTGATCAGGTGTCATAGATAAATCTTGTTTATTGGTATATTTTATTTTGAATAATTCTTAATCTTTATTCAATATTTTAATTTTTTTTTATTTAATTTATTTATGCATACAGTGGAAGCTGCAAGAGCGGAAAATTAATTTTTTGGTTCTGCTTGGTTCTTGTGCGAACATTTCATTTCATTCATTCGTTTAGTGTACGCTTACGGGAGCTTTCAATGTAAATATGTATCACATACATGTATGATGCATGTTGTTTTATAAATTATAATCGCTGCTGCCCATAAGCAACATTTTTATATTATTCACTTTGTCAGTTTCTAGTATTGCTTGCAAATGATGTCCCAAATGGTTTGTTTACTCGTTTGTGTAATTTTACATTTTTCATTTGTTTTTGCTTATTTGGAAATTCGTGTTGATATTTAGCTGATTAATTTGCAGATACTTGTTACCCAAACTTTTGATAATTTACAAGTATGTATTACTAGTGTGTATAAATACTTCGGATGAAAACTATCAATTTTAAAATTTTTTAGGATAATTTACACCACCACTAAATAATATCAGGGCAATTATGAATAAAACTCCCAGGGAAATTTTTCCCAGGGAACAATTCCAACTAATGGCAAGTGATAGGGAAAACAAAAAATTCTAATTGGAAAAGGGAGAAATTTCCCTGGGAGTTTTATTCATAATTGCCCTGTATGTATTTCATAGTATCTGTTTTGCTTAATACTCAACGATTTAAGCTAAAATGATATTTAAAAATTTATATAGATATATGGGCGATTCCACGGAATGCAACGTACGATGCCACGTACGTTGACCAATCAATTAAGCTTGTATTTCAGAGAAAATTTTAATTTTTCTTTATTTCTTTATATCGTCAGGCCATTATTGGTTTGGAGCATACGCCAAAAAGTCAGAATGGAGAAAAACGACAAAACAATATTTATTAAACCTTAAAATAGTTGATATTTAGCAAAATTAATGCTAAGTATCTCGGAAAACATAATTAATTTCGCAAAACCTGTTTTGGATTCAGAAAGGGGATACTCAAAATATATATACCCCATACTTAACTAATTTTTTTAAAAAATTGTCGGTGGGTCAAACCAATAATGGGCTGACGATATATATTTTTGAGGAGCGTAAGTAGCTCTACCTTTGGTAAAATATAAGGAAAAATCTAACTGCATTGATCTGAAATACAAGCTTAATTGATTGGCCAACGTACGTGACATTCTGTGGAATTGCCCATATGCGTAATAATTCATTTTTTACAGGCTGGTTTTATTTCAACGCTTATCATTTGGCTTAATTCGAAAAAATCCAAGACTTTCATAAAATTGATAAGAGTGTGCAACAGTGAAAAATCCACGCGGTCTTGACACTATACATAGGTTCGATAGTAAAACCCTAAACTCAGTTTAGCGATTTAGGCAACCAATTTTTTTAAGGGCCTCCAAAGATTTCGAAAATCAGTTTTTGGCCAGCAGCTGATTCAGACTTGGTGATAGTGCTTAACTATATCTGGCAATAAAGTAGCTAAGAGTCTACCAAACAAATCTTGTTAACATTCTATGCCAAACAATAATTTCTTCGTGCACTTTTTTTGCAAAAATTAAGGGAAACAAATTGTTTACTTTTTTTTCAGAATAACTTAATATTGTTGCTAACGATATTTGGCAAAGTTGTAGCTACGGTAAAGCTGGACAACTTTTGTAAACATATCAATTCAATCTGAATAATAAATAATAGCTCATGCAGACCACTTTTTAAAATGTATGTTTTATTTAAAAAAGAATTATTCACCCCTATCGCGAATCTCAAGGAAATAAGTTATAGGGTACAATTTTTTTATTCCCATGAATAATAAATTGGCATCGCCAGTTGTTTGGGAATAAAATAAACATCTGTTGAAAGTCGAACATTCTATTGTGAATTGATGTAATTTTATTTTTTACGGGTATTTTTATAAATTTCTTAATGAATTTTTTATTATTCAGCAAAATCAATAGCATTTCAGATTATCGTATTATTGGAAAAAATAAAGAAACGAAATTTGAGAGATGCATCAAATCCACTATCGGAAGTAATGTAAGTGAAAATAAGCACAACAAACAAAACGTTTGTTAAAAACACACACGTGGGGAAAAACCCACGGAAATAAAAATCGGCGATGCCATATTTTCTTCGAACATGCGAGTTTTTTCAAGTGGAAATAATTCACGATTACAACTTTAGGGAAATGGGAAATAATTCACGATAGGGGTGATTATATTAAGTCTGTATGTGGAACCATGCATTCCTTATATTTTGTATATTTTTGAAAAAAAAAAAATAAATAAATATCATGACCTTGCCTGCAGATGGAACTGTCTTTTCGCTTTTTTGAATACGATCACTGAATCCCAGTTAACTACTTTGACTATTCCTTTGTCTCAGGTATTAAATGGTAGATCCATGTCTCATACATGGTTACTAATCGAGGCAAAAGCCCTGCTTTATTAATGTGAAACGTCGCCAAACATTCTATTGAAAGAATCTTCAAGGCAATGTTTGTGTTCTATTCACAGAAAAAAAATTCTGCAATAAACACGTTTAATAAAAAAAAATAAACAAAAATCAATTAAAAATGTAATTGGTTGAATTAAAGTTTTGTTTAAAAATGTAATTTAATTAAAAGCTTTTTAATTGATTTTTTATTATTTTTTTCAATTAAACGTGTTTATTGAGGAAAATTATTTTGCTGTGTTGTGAGCACACCGGTGTTCGTCTTCGTCTCGTTTAAGCTCTGCCACAAAATATTTTATAGTGGTGAAAGAAGGAGCAGACTGGTTATATTGAGAGCTTTGAAACGAAAGTACTAAATTACATAATGGTGACCAATAGTTACAGTGTTTACAAAATTCATTGAGATCGTTTACTTTTGATGACTGCAAATGAAATACTAAGTCGCGTTTCACACACGTCAACTTTTGTTGATCAACTTGGAATTCAGCTGGTAAAAAAGAGAGATATTTGTATTTCCTTCTCCGTCTTTCTTGCAGCTGAATTACAAGTTGATTAACAAGCGGGAATAAGCAACTTGACGTCTTGAAACTTAAAACACATGTTATATAAGGTTGCCACTTTTTAAAAATGAATTTTCAGCTAGTTTTGGGACCTCCCTCGTACATACGATTTATATGACTTTATGTACAATACGAAATACCAAAAAATTGTTCCTATAAAAACATCACTAAAACGCAATGACAATGGCTTTGATGTGCGGTGCCAACACAGTATGAACCCAAACATACGAGTAATTACCGAAAAGCAAATAAGTAGTCGTAATTTAAAAGTTTAATATTTATCACATCTTTTTCCATTTCACATTACTGCAGTATGTTTAAAAAAAACTTTTTTTTCGTGTTCTTAATGACATTGAAAAATTACTGTTTTACAAATATTTATTTTGTTTTCTTAACACTTACTTGAGAAGTTTATGGAAAGTCCACTAAATGAAATCCATAATTAATGGGCACTTACTATTTTTTTATTTTGTACAACAACTGATTTTTTGCTTCCTAATATGAGTAAATAATATTGTGTTTAAATTAAAAAAAAACACATTACAAAAACTTGTTTGTATTAAGATTCTAGGCATAAAAAAAAAGATTTAACATAAATGGAATTTCTCAAATATGTTAAGATCTCATGCGGCGCCTATTTCTTATATAAAAATGTCAATATTAATTGAAATTTAGTTGATTTATCGACTGGTGGAAATAAACTTGAAACTCATTGCAAAATGGAGAAACTTCTCTTCTAAAAATACATTTAACAAAATTCAAAATGTTATTTAATAAATTTAAAAAAGAAACAATTGTGCACACACACATACTCGTATATACGCACATACTGCAAGCATTTTACAAATGTCCTATTTTATTGAAATTTTATTGAAGGTTGCTTACAAATTTTCCATTTCAATTCCATTCTTGCAGGTAAAAGATGTTAATTTCGAAACCTGTTATTCTGCCTTTAGAAAATATATTAAATTCAATGTTTTGTGGAATTTCAGATGTTTTTGAAAAATAAACAATAAAAAAATCAAATATTTATGATAAAAGCACATAAATGAAAAAAAATCGCCAAAATGAAAAAAAACGCCAAAAACTAAAAAAAAATCGCCAAAATTCTATGTAATCGCCAAAATGAAAAAAAATCGCCAAACTGAAAAAAAATCGCCCAAATGAAAAAAATCGCCAAAACGAGAAAAATGCGAAAAAGAAGAAACAAAAAATCATTTCACCTGAAAAAACGCCATATTAAAAAAATGTTCAAAGCCTAACGTACGGAACCTTGCGTGCGCGAGTCAAAGTCGCACTTTACTGAATTTATTAAAGTTCTGGTGCAACGAAAATAATAAAAGAACATCAAACCCGTAGGATCTAGATGTTCTGCAGACAAGCCAGTTTTGTGTTTGTTTTAAATACAAAAACGATCGCTTCTGTTCTGTATTTCACATGAAATTAAATCGTTCGGAATTGCCACAGCATTGTTGTTGTAAATACATATTTTCAGTAACAATTCTATGGCAATTCCGCACGTGGAATACAGAACATAACCCGGTAAACCTTTAGGCAACTGCATAAAATTGCCATACATAATATTAATTTTAATTTCGTTTGCATTGCCAGTTGACAAGGCAACTGAAGTTCGGTTGCCATCCATAATCAAGCCATTAATTAATATAAATCACGCAATATAACCAATTGTTTAATAGAAATAGTCTTGAGATTTTATTTAATTCTTTTTAACACAATGCATATTCCCTGACAATTTTGATTATACAATCTGTAATTCTTTTATATTTTAAATACACTAAGCAAAACAAAATCTTCGACAACAGATTATTTAGTCTTATAATAAATTAAGCAATTGTTTGAAGATAACTCAACAACCTTGGCCATTAAATTTTATATTGAGTTTTATTTCATATATATCTGCATTAATTTTATTATTTTTTATTTTATTTTATCATTATTTTATTTATTTTTTATTTAATTAATTTACTAAAATTTGTTAAGCTGACGCTACTGGAAAAACAGAAAAAATATGAAAACTTCAAATAAATAGAAAATGTAAGAGAGAAAAAATATTGCTCATATATTTGTTTATATTTACATTTTTTACATTTACACATTTTTTTTCTAATGTAAAAACTACAAAATGAGAATAAAAAAGAAGCCGGTCCACATAAAAAAATCGTTTTTTCCAGAGGAGGAAAATCGTGAATTGAGCTTTTAATAATCAGCCCAGCCCTATCATGAATATTAATAAATTTCTCCAATAAGTCCTAGTTTACACTATGCAAGTGTTATTGCTAAGCTGATTAGTTTGTTAAGAGAGAGAGAGAGAGAGAGACGAGGGAAAAAATAAACGTTTCTGTTCCGCTCGTCTCTCTCTCCTAATAAACTAATCAGCTTGACAATAAGACTTGCATAGTGTAAACTAGGACTAATTAATTGGGTGGAAATGAAAAATAAGAAAGAGGGGAAAATAGAATTTTCGGAGTCAGCTGTTTTGCTTACACGTACCTTTTCACAATGTATGGTTAAAAGATAACTGAGACTTTAACTGCAAGTTTTGTGTGAAGAACTGTCAGTTAAAGTTCACGTTAACTCTTAACCGTACATTGTGAAAAGGGACGTTAGGGACATTAAATTTTTTACTTGAATGCGCTCAAATGTAAGATTTATTTAATATTTGTTAAGGAATATCTTAATTAAGAGTATTATTGCTCTTCGAATGGCTTAAGAAAATCAATGGTTTTTTATTAAGCTGCTAAGAAGCAATTTGTTGTAAATTGATCAAAAAAAAAAAACATTTTATGTCGCAACGATTGTCAAACTTATGCAGTCTTATTTCAGTATAGTACAAACATACATACGAATGCAATAAGGTGAACTCATTTTAATATGAAATGCAATAATGTAGAAAAAACAAGTACATTTGAGGTCAGCAGGTTGAGTAACTTAAATTAACTAAACTTAACTAAATTATAAATGACAGCACTATGGTACTTTTAATATTATCCAAAATAAATAAAATATACGATTATTGCGACTTTTCCATCTCTGATGCCTACTAACATATTTATGTGTTTTTAAACAATGAAAACATTATCGAGATAATATTTAGTTTTTCTTTTTTCTATTATATTTCGTTTTTGTTCTTCTTCATTTAAATTTGACAATGGATTAATTGTCACTTTAAAGCTGCCTATAAAGTTGTTTCTTAGGTTGTCATTTTATTTGTTAACACTTTAATGACAAAATATCATAATGACTTTTTAATAGTATTCTAGAAAAGTAAAAATCTTTTTTTTTATATAAAGCAATTATTTAATGATTAATAGCTTTCAAAAAAAAAAACTGTTCTGTTTGACAATTTGTTAAATAACTTTTGTTTATTCTTATGCAATTGCTAATTTCGAAATACAACACACACAAGCCGTCTAAATACATTTAATAAATGCAAAATGCTTTTCTAAATATTTTGTTTTTTACGGCTCATTATTCGCTTGCTGTCAAAATTTGTGCCAAAGAAGTGGGTAAATATTTTAAGCTTTTGTAATTGATATGATTAATGCAATGCTGACACATTTAACCGAAAATAAAATTAAAACAATTATGCATAATAATATTATAATAAGGTCTGATAAAAATTTAAGTTATTTACAGCACATGAACATATCGTTTTCATTGCCTTCTTGGTGTAGATTCTCACATGAAGTTAGACCATAATATATATTCGAACAAATATTCTAAGAACGCTGTTTGCTTACAATTATGACCTCGATAAGATCACGCTTTATATCTCAAATTCTGGTGCGCATAAAAAATAATTGTTTTGTGTGTGAACAAAACGATTATTCGTTATTAACACAAAAGTAAAATTTCACAAAAACATCCTAATAAAAATGGTCTAATGTTTACATAACGACTTTGATTTTTGTTTTAACATAAAAATTTCTCGTCGATGCGCAATGTCCACTCGATTTGGTAGCAACATTTGCACTGGAACAAATATTGGGGGATTTAAAGGGTAGTCTTAAGTGCCATAGTGTCATAAAGTTTTAAATTATTTTAATATAATAATTTTTTTAGAACATAACATAAGTTGATAAAGTTGTGAATGATTAAGGAGGTATTCACAATTGTGAATATGCATTTGAAGGGGAAAAAATAGCAGCTTACAAATCGTCGGTTGGTTTCTGGTTTGCGGCACAGTATATTCAAAATACATTATGTCTGCAGCAAACCAGAAACCAACCGACGAAATGGCAAAAATAAGATGTATAAGAGACAACTTTGCGATGTCAGATTTTGCTTCTATCACCTTACAAAACTTGCAATTTGCTTTTTGTTGCTCATAATATGCGGCGCCCTGTGCATAAAATCATTAATTTTCTTTATTTTTAACGATATATTTCTATTTATTTACTACTTATGTACATACATTTCGAGTGAATATTTTTCTACCACTATTTTGTAATTGCAAAAAAGAGAATAAATTTCCGTTAATTCACAATAGCGATTTTGCAATTCATAATAGTGATTTTGGAGTTGATCGTTGAAAAATTAGGTTTGATACGACTTTTCAACCGCTGACATTTCGTAATCCTGATTTGTAAAAATTTCTCTTATCAACCGCACGTTGCTGTTCGTTATAAGACTTTAACGTGAATACCTTTAATACTTCTATGCACAAATTAATCAAAAAATGTTTATTAACACCAAGTGGAGGCACTCCACAAACATTAAACTTCCTTAAGAAAACTTTATAATTGAGTTTGTTTAAAATCTGCGACTGCAACAAGTAACGGCCTGTCTGCTGAATAGTTAGTCAATACATATATATATATATATATATATATATATATATATATATATATATATATATATATACATAGATACATATGTATATGTACATACACATATGCAAATTTCATAGGAAAGAGGACTTAAGATTCAAATATGCCAAAATGTGGAAGAAAAATTAAGCAAATTTGAAATTGGCGATTGTAATCTAGTGCAAAAAAAAAGTAATTTCCATACATAAGTAAAAAAATATGTAGTAGGTAGTTTTAATAAAGGCATTTGCATTTGGGTAATAAATATTGGTGCAGGCATACAATTTATATCTCTTAAAACTTTCTTTATCAAATATACACTTTTAAATAAGACTTTATATGGGTTTTTCTTTGCAGTTGGAAAATTAAAGTTGCTAGTAGTAAAAGGATGCTAAAGAGAAAGTAAACACTTTGGAAAAAGTTCGTCCCAGTTTTTGTTAATATACAGAAAGAAAATCAATTTATTTATACAAAACAAATAAATCAGTATGATTTTGAAAAATAGTTTGTTATTAATAACACTGTTATTTGGAGCTGTTGTGAGTACAGTGATAGCCCACTCCAAATATGTAGATGAGGCCAGCAGTAGTTACAATGACAATAACCAAAATAATAGCAATGACCAAATACACAATCCCGCCTTAAGGCAACCACAAGCAGGCGAAAGTGAAAAAATTGTTGAGTTAATAAACAGTATGGACAATATGGATATAGAAGAACAAACAGAAGTCAGTTTGAAGAATGTACGCAATATATCAGGCAATCAGTTGTTTAACGAATACTCTTCAATGGAGCATGAAGATGAACAACATTTTGATATGGCCCAACAAGTTCAAGGACAAGAGGACAAGAATTCATCTGTAGACAATTCTCAACAAAATGTGAAAGAACAGGATTATGAAACTGAAATACCTTTGGGTAAGAAACAGAGAATGAGTAGACTCTTTGTCACCACCACAACCACCACCACCACCACAATACCTCAATATATAAGAAGAATCGATGAAGAAGAACCAATTTTGACACAAAAGGATATCAATATCTCTTCATCCGATTACGTGGAGGATTACGTTATGGATCATTTGACAAAACATACAACTAAAATGCCTTTTAATAAAAACCTGGACAATTCTAGTGAAGAAACTGATGACACAGTTCCCTTAGCTATGAAATATTATGACGAAATTATACCCGAAAATGCTTCTTCAGCCCGCCACATAGAGGAAGTCAGTTCAGAAGACTATTACGATGATCAATCTCATGAGCCAGAAGTAATAACAACTGCCACTATGCACACAGCTGACAACAGTATTTTATATTCCACATTTAGGACTACAGCGGCGGTAGCAACAACACCCACACCAAATCCACTAACAACGACCATTCCCGCTGTCGGGCAACTTGATTTATCTTTGATAACAACTATAGCGCCGCTACCACCAATTCCTCCACCGCAACCTCAAACTCAAACAATAACAACAACAACAGCGCGCACTGCAAGTGCCGCTGCCGGCCCCATTTCTGCCGACAAAAAAGGAAAACAAATACCCATTGTCAGCACCATACCCGTTGTAACAACGACAACAATAACGAATAGCAGACGCCGTCTTTTGCCGCACGAGCAGTTACGCAACTACATTGAAGATGCTTACATACGCATGCCACTTGCGGTCATTGTTGATCCATCTGCAAGGTCATTGGAGAAAACGAAAACATTATGGAATGATGCCATGTCCTCAAATTTTAATATAAAAATTATTTTAGTGACACTAAATGAGTCGCGTAAGTTTTTTTTTTTTTTTTTGTTTCATTTAACATAATCGTAATATTCACGAGTGGCCAGATTTATTATTTTATACATAAATAACAGATCACAGATCACAGATTATTGTGAATATACACACAGTTGATAAATATCCCAGCAAAAAAAATAGAATTATAAATTTAGAAAATACAAATTAATAGTGTGTGTTCTAGGATCCGAATTTAGAAGAACACAATTTGGCAATTTAACGATTTCAAACTTTTAGATTTTTTCGTTTTCGATTTTGAGCAAAAAACTCGTATTCTTTTCACTTGTTAACAGCCTTGTGAAAAGAGTAAGAGTTTTTTGCTCAAAATCGAAAACGAAAAAATCTAAAAGTTTGAAATCGTCAATTTCCAAATTGTGTTCTTCTAAATTCGGATCCTAGAACACACACTATTAATTTGTATTTTATAATTTCAACTTGAACAGGCGAAGCATGTGTTTTAACATCCGAACTCACATGAAAACATGTGAAAACGATTTGGAAGCCAGGACATACACGTACATTTTCAATGCTTATTAATTAGAAGAAAAGCAAGTAAAAATCTATTTTAGTCATACAAAAATTTTTAATTCCTTTATAGTTTTAGAAAATACTCACTATGCTTTTTAAAAAATCGATTTTTTTAAGAAATTCATGAACTCATTCTCATCTAAAACTTTGTTAACTATTGACATGTTTTGCGTTTAAATTCGCATAAAAAGAAACGAGTTGCGAAAAAGGGCAAAGTTTTTGCTTTTTTCCCAAACGAAAATATCATTATTCTGGATGTTGGTAAAATTACTTTTTTAATAAAGGAACTTAATTCAATTGAATGCGGTGAAAAAAAATTTTTAAAAATTATATTATGTACTTTTAATAAAACAAATGATTTTATTCTTCAAATTTTCAAAATGGAGATTTTTCTTCCAATTTATTGATTAGAAATCGTAAAAGAGAACTTCTTGCAATGACAAGCCCTTGTAAAAATCATTAGATATGATCCGAATTTGCACTACTTTCGGATGGCAAATTTTACATTTTCATGAAAGGTTTTTATAACAAGTGTCTGGTCACTCTATAGTTTAAAAATTGCAACAATATGTTGCAATTAGCAAATTTATCAAACAAACTAGTAAACAAAGTCTCTTTATAAAAAATACTCTTAAAAATTGATTTCATTTTATCGTTTCTTCTTTCTCTCATTTGCTCACTAACGATATGTGTTTTTCATTATTATGCAGAAGAATCACCAGCTGCTTTTAATTTTAATAATAGTCGACAGTTTTTAACCGGTTTGAATAGTATGAAAGAGCAGGCTAGCGGTGATGCTTTTAGGGGCATATCGCACGCGGCGGAATTAGTACCCTATGACAGTGCGGTATTTATATCAACGGCTCAATTAGCCAAACATACAGATCAAGTCCAAAATTCAGCCATTACACTGCTCAAAAAAAGAATAAGGGTTTGTGCTACAGATTTTAATACCAACTAAATATAATAAAAAACTATTTCATATTTTTTATTTATTGGATTTTAGCTTTATCTTATTTGGTTCGGTGAGCGCTCTCTAAGTGAAAATGAAACACAAGACTCAGTTGGTGGCATATTAGGAGAAGTAGCCATCCGATCAGGTGGAGAAATTTTACACATAGTGTCCAGTGAGAATTCACAAGAATTGGAAGGCAGTACGGTAAGTGCATGTCTTAAATTCATTTTTATTAACAGGTAATTTAATATTGAATCGAAAGTTAAAACTTTATATAAATATATGTATTTATTATGCATTCCAACAATTATATGCCACAAATACAAAGTAATAAACTTGTTGCCTTTATAAAGTGAACGTTTATACATACATGCAGAATTGCAAGCACATATTTATTATCATTATGATTATATAGTTTTTTCTTCGCTCTCTCGTCTACGCATGAAAATTAACACAAAAGCCAACAATTTGTTTTGAAACTGCAGATTACAAAACGTTTAGAAAAAAAATAGTACATTTAAGAAACTGTGCAATTTAAAATTTATGTATATGAAAGTAAATGGTATCAAATTATACTGATATAAAAATATTTTAAACACAAACTAAAACTATGCTTGTCTATTCACATAAATACTAGATTATAAAGTGTAATAACACTTTTATAACAAACAAAAAAAGCAAAAACAAAAAAAACTAGCGGCACACAAAATTGCAAATGACAAAAATATTCGTATATAATGCAAATGCATGCCCTAAATACAAAAAATTTGCATATTCAGTAGGGTCTGTTTACTTTAAAACTTCATGAAAAGGAAACATTAGCAAATACCCAAAGCAAGTTAAATTTTAAAGGAGAATATGCCTAAATGGCATTTATTTGAAAAAAAAAAACAAATTATGTTTTAAATGTAAATTTAAAAAAATAGAAAAATAAATTACAAATTGTTACTCTGTTCATTTTGTGAAAACCTGCAAAATGTGTCTGGCAACATTTTTTCCAACCACAAAATGTTTCTGGCAACATTTTTTTCCAACTACAATTTTTCGTACGGAATTGTAAACAACAGCTCTGTAGCAGCTGTAATTTTTATTAATTGATGCGTTGCAGCACAAGCTGGTAATATTATTTTTTTTTTGTTATCCATTTGTTTTCACTTTCTTGTAAAAAATCTGGTAAATTGATTTTTTTCAAATATACATAAGCATATGGTTTTTGTTTACATAACAGAAACAATGTTGTTCAAGGCAATAAAATTACAATTTTGCAACAGCATGGTACTCTGTTAAAATTTGTAAGCAATGTTAAACAACATTAATTATTTCTTTGGAAAAATTTTACATGTAAACAATATTATGCACAGCCCTCGAAACTATGCTACAATTTCTTACGTTTGTAAAAACAGTCCATGTATTTGTTGTAAATTCCATGCGAAACAAGTGCCTGCCACTCATATTATTTTGCATGAAAACTTAAAATTTTAAAGATACATTTTATATGTTTGTACCAAGATGTATAGAATGTACTAGGGATGGGCAAATGAAAAAAATGTATCGATATATATCGTATCGATATTTTTGAACAGTATCGATATATGTATATTTTTTGAAAACATCGATATTTCGATATATCGATATTTTTGCGTACAATTGTTGCTAAAAAAGTTTCAATAGTCTTTACTTTATGTTGCTGTTCTGTGCTGTGCCGTTCTATTTCTAAATTTTAATAGCTACTTTCTCTGTAATAAATTAGCTGTTTCTGACCAGAACGGTCACAGTTTTCCACTAAATGAGTTTTGTATCGTAGATTGTTATGTTTCAATAAAGTGTTTATGTTTTTCTGGTAAAAATACATTTTTTTTAATTTTTAAAGCACAATCACAGTTTATTTTGAAATGTTTTTATTTTGTTTAAGAAATTTATTATTCGACATATTGTCAGAAGTTTATTTTAATTTGAAAATTTTTGTTTTTATTTTATTTATGTTGCCACTTACAATTACTTAACAGTTTTTTTGATTTTCAGGGGTTGAACCGAAACTGAAAAACTAACGGCTTGTATAAGATCTTTATAAACCAAAAAGATTCAGCTGATTCGTAACAGATCAGAAAATAAAAAGAAAAAAGCTTAGTGGGGTCACCTTATAGATACGCCCTGGGGGCAAATCACGGCATTCGATACGACTCGTAATTTAAAAATATTTCAATAGAGTTTATGTATATGGAAATATTACGAGTCGTATCGAATGCCGTGATTTGCCCCCTGGCTCTTATTATGAAATTTCTATTTTTTTTTCTTCGCATTACTAGTAGTGATGCCAATTTCGTAGTTGAAAACGGCTATACCTGTTAAAAGTATCGGAACCCGATACTCGTAAATAAGAATCGATGAATCGATATATCGGTTTTTTAAATATCGGCGATATATATCGATATTTATTTTCTCAAATATCGATATTTCGATGTATCGATATTTTTTGCCCATCCCTAGAATGTACTAATTATTACTTCTTCAACATTTTTTCATGAAGAAATCTTGTTGATGATGTTGATGATGATGATAAAAAAATGATGTTGATAAAATATATGATTTTTTTCGTCAAATGTTTTTGTAATAGATTGAAGAACACCACAACATTTTTTCTTTAATCTAGGATCGTATTACAATAATTTTGATTAAAAAATAAGTAAATGTTCATTTAAAAAACCACATGTTCTGAGGAGCGCTGCAAGAAAGTAACTTTTTTTAATATTTTTCCTCCCATTCTTTTTTTTATTTCTTTCTGCCTTCTAGCTCACAATAGTAGCCGATGCCCTGCGCGGTTCTCACGAAATTGATGTACCAGTCGATACAACATTGTCCAGTTTACATGTAAAAATTGACAAACTCATGCGAAAGGCAGTACTGGAAACGCCCAATGGCGGTTAGTTACCGAAATTCAATTTTACTCATTACATTTATGTAGTTGTAAGAGCACAATTTATGTATTTCCTTAAATATAACTATTTACTAACAAGGGTTTAAGACTTAAATATAAGACACCTTTGATTCTTTTGAGAATTAACAAAACTCTTTTAAGCTTTAGATCTGTTTAATAACAAAATAAATGAAACAAAAAAACTTGAAAAATTTCAAATCACTGTACAAGAATTAATTAACTTATGCTTATAAACTAAAATATGAATACTATTTAATTTTAATATTAATACTTATGGTCAATTTCACCAACTCATTTCAATATCAATTCATATTTAAAAGTAATTTTTCCATACAAAAATTAATGAAAATCGACATTTAAATATGTATTGATGTTTAAATGAAGTTGGTGAAATTGGCCCTTAAACTTACTATGTGCATACATATGTATACATGTACATACACACATATGTACATACATACATACATACATATGTATGTATGTGTATTTAACAATGTTGTTAAGGGGCAATCACACTATTTTCTACTAACTAATTTACAAATTAATGAACAGCTTATTGCAGAAAAAAATCAATAGTAACACAAATTTATAGAAAATGTCCTTAAAATATAAATATGTATATATATTTTTAATTGAGGTTTAAAAACTATTTGTCATTTGCAACCTTTGCAATTAAGAAATTGGAAATAGTTTGTTAACGGTGTGTTTTCCGGAATACGGGTCGATCTGGTGAAAGTTACATGGAAAACAAATACAAAACTGGGTAATTTGTTTTTGTTTCTCATACAAAATTAACCGTTTTTAAAAGAGAGAGAAACGCGTTGAAATTCTCACGTTTATTTCATTTTAAAAATGCATGGCAAACAAAAACAATTTTTGAAAATTTGGTGTTGTTTAAATGGAAAGTTGCACTTCCCCGACGCGTTTTCCAGAATAGCCAAAAATATTTTTAAATTAAAATAAAAAAATTTTATTTTTCCATTAAGTTATGTGTAAACTAAAGACTTTAAATGTGTTATATAAAACTTTAGTCCCGATAAACAAGTTCCTCTTTTAACTTGATTACTAAACCACATATCACTAAACATCTTTAAAAACTGGAATATATTAAGACTACAACCAAGATACATACATACATACTCGTATTATACAAAATAAGCGTAAATTTTTCATCATACACACACATTCACGCAAACAGCAAGTAAATCTGTTGTTTGTAAAAGTGTATGCAAGAATTCTCAATTGGTTAATATTAAAGGCAGCATTAATATTTTATCTTTTAGCCAACAAAAAATTGCTGCATGTCTCTAATGTGAGAAAAAAAAATTTAAACTTTAGCAGATAAAGACGAGTTGCCTAAAATTTCTTCAGAAAATTCTGATCAACCATTTTCTGAACTATTTCATTAATCGGTTCCACTAATTCTTAAAAAAAAACCCGTTTGCACGTCTTTTATGCTGCTTTCTTGTGAGACATACATACATACATAAATGCAATAAGAAGCTCAGGAAGCGACAGAAAAGTTGAAAAATTTTATATTTTATTCAGAATTGCATATGAGATTAGCACAATATCGGTTTCGGAATCGAACAAAGATGCTTGTTGTGAACATTTTGTTTCAGGCTTTTTCATTTATTATGACATTTGGAGAGTTTTTTTAGGTTTTCTCAAGAATTGTTGGGTTTAAGTTTCAAAACTTGAACAACTGCTTCTTTTTCAACTCATTGGGTAAAATAATTAAAAAAAGCATTTACTTTTTACTTAAAAATTTGTTTAAAAAAACAAAAAAAACACATACACATTTTAGGTTTTAAAACAAATTTTTAAGTAAAAAACAAATGCTTTTTCATTCACTTTACCCATTATATTTGTGCACAACTGATGTATTTTAAGATAACATTGTCCAGATGTATTTCGTTGCCGATTAGGCAACTCAGCAGTAGACTTTGACCGAAAAGCTTGATATTCTGTTCAACATTTCACGTGAAATGTCAAAATACATATAAAAAATTGGCATAAATTGGTCATTAAAAAATGTTGCTTAAGTAAGAGTATTCTGCTTATTTTGGGGAAAACATACGAAATATATCTTCAACATTTTAACGGCCTGTCCCACGATGTCACCAGAATTCGTTCGATCGACAACTTGTATTGCAAACAACAATAACATTAGAAAATTTGTTGTTGTTTGCAATACAAGTTGTCGATCGAACGATTTCTGGTGACATCGTGGGACAGGCCGTAAGTTTCCATGCGAAATAATACGAGTGTCACTTGTTTACAACAAATACATGGACTAACGTACAAAGTTGTAGCATAGTTTCGAGGGCTATGCATAATATTGTTTACATGTCAAATTTTCCAAATAAAATAATCAATGTTGCTCAACATTTTTCACACCTTTTAACAGAGTACTAGGCTAAACTCTTTAAGAAAAGCTAAAAAAAAACTTGACATGTTTAGATACATACATATGTGCATAGATATGTATAAAAACTGCCAAAAACTAATTGAGAATTACTAAAGCTGCCAAAATAATTTTATTCAGTTGGCAAAAGGATTTTCAACCACTTACATACTACATTCATTCATATGTTGTATGTATGCACATACATACATATGTATTATGTACATACTATGTATGTATAGTGAAAAGCGAATTTACACAAAAAAAAATTTCACGAAATTTCATACAAATTATTAAAGGAAAGCTTTTCTTTTTGTTAATAGGATGGCGTAGCCTGAATCTTTGAAGAGTCTTTGACAGCTTTTTTAAACTGATTTACTTCTTCACAAATAAAATTCTTAGCGCAGATAATTTCATGTTAACTTTCCTGGTGTACGAGTAAATAAGTACATATCCATAAGTTTTTTTTTTTTGAAAGAGCAAACATCTTGTGTCATATATTTTTTTTCGATTTTTCTCACATCAACGTTAAGGCTCTTTAACAACTTTTAACCAAATTTATATTTTTGGGTCAGTTAAGTATTTTTACCTTAAAAAGTTTATGGTCTTTATGTGTTACAAACTAAATTTCTTTCTATCTAATTCTTAAGTACCATGAACAAAATTTGATTTTACAGTGAACAAAAATACAACTTTTTAATTAAATTAAATGAATAAACCTAATAATGTTAAATATCGCTTAAATAAAACTTGTAAATATAAATAGACTTTTTGTAACATTTTATTTTATAATATAAAATGTTGAGCATTTGAAAGTTTTAATTCTAGTGTATTTGTAGTACAAACATAAAATATATTCATATACATACATTACATATTCAATGTTTATCACATAAGCTATCAGATAACAGTTTAATTTTGTAAAATTGTTTAAATAAACGAAATAATTATTAATTTAAGTTTAATTGTCTGTTGTCTTTTTATTAATATTTTATTTCTAAATGTGCTTTTGTCCGTCCTTTATTAAGCAAAAAAAAATCTGCCTAACACTTTGTCACACTGTGCACCACAAAATAAATGTTATTAAGCTTAAAAAGTAAGCAAGTAAGTAAGTATGATTTTGATTTTTTAGCAGCTTTTTGGCACAAAGTTAATGCACTACAGAATTTAAACCGTCTGCTAACTTTTGACCAAGACTGCAAACAGTTGTGTCATTTGACAAGCCAACTACGACAATTCTTTGATGACTCGTTTTATTTTTCAGTTATCAATTGTTATTTAAAATGTTTACAAAGATATGAAGCCGCTCTACATACACACATAAATGTATTAAAAAAAAGTAATATAAGAAATGCAAAGAAAGATAATCTATTGTTTGTAGGTCAGCTTGTAAGTAAAAGCTTATCTGCTAGTTAGAAATATGTTCATACATACCAGGGATGGCAAAGTTGGTACAATTGTACCTTTTTTGGTACTATTCAAACTCGGAAAGTACAATAGTACACCAATGACTAATTTAGTACATTTTAGGAATCTCCCAGTTTCACTCTACTTTTCTTTTCAAAAGATTTGCATATGCCAATTTTCACTTTTGAACAATGAAAATCATATTCTTCTCACTTGAAAACAGTCTTGTGAAAGCAAAACGCGGCGAAAAAATCACAAAATGCGAACTCATCTATTTCCAAATAATTCTTCTTTTAAATTTCTACTTAAACAGTTGTAACCATATGCTTTAACATCCCAACTTACAAGCAAATTTGTGAAAACGATTTGGTAGCCAGAACAGAGTCGATTATTTCAATAAAAACAAATAAAAATATGTAATTTGAACTAAAAAAATTTTTTAGTACAATTACGGTCAAAAAAGTTCAATTTTTGAAAGTTGTTGGTACAATTTGAAAATTCTCAATGACATCCCTGATACATACTATGAATATTCATAAACATTTCTCTTTTCGATGATTAATTACATAAATCAATAAATTACTCTCACTCTTTCTCTCTCTCAAAAAACAAATACGAGAAGCGAGTAACATTGTGGCCATTCCTGAAACTTTCCGCTAAGCTAAAAATTTTTGTCAAATTGGGAGCATCAAAAAATATCTAAAATCGATTTGATGAAGACTTTAGAAGTTATGAGAAATTTTTCGCCAACGATATCGCTCGAGTGAATCACCCAATTTTAGTAAAATTGGCAGCAATCGAGATGTTAATCGAGGTTAACAGCTGAGTTGATTTTGAGCTTGATAGCATTAGTAATTTAGAATTTGTTTAAAAAACAGTTTTGTGAAAATATTATTTTCGAAAAATTTTGAAATCTACTAAAACGAATGGATTCACTATCTTTCGACATCTAAGTAAGTTCACCATCTTTTGGATGCGGCAAATTTGCTTGCGATTTGTTGACCCGTTCTTAAGTTATGAAATGTTTACATACATACAAACATGTATACACACATACATATATACATACATATATCCATACGAACATCATCACGAAAATAATCAGAATCGACTCATAGGATCTCAAAACATGGAAATATGGTGAAAACTCCATTCAAGAAAATTTGTTAAAATCAGTAATTTTCTATAGCAGGAAGTTAAAAAAAACTAAGCATATCATTTTTCCGAATATAATGAAATCAAAAGTTATTAGTTAGCGGTTGCTTCAAATTGAAGATACACGTTGTACACGAGAAGATCTAAGTTTGAATAGTACAATGAATTGTGGTTTCCATGGAAACTATTGTAATTTAATGGCAACAAAACGAATGAACATTTTTAACTCACAATTTTTGAAGATATAGACCAAACAGTAAATTTGCGAAGATGTAATTAATGCTGCTGCATTTGGTGTATGGCAGCAAATACAGAAGAAAGTAAAGCATGTTAATTTTAATAATTGTTCTCAAAAGAAGTAACAGCAATTTATATACTAATTATGATCAATGGATTTAGAATTAGCTGGAGGCTTCAAAAACATAAAAGCCCTAAATTTAACTCACAAATAATGTACACATATAGAATTTTTTATCTTTTTGTAAAAAAAGAATTTTACTTACTTGTTACATGTACACAAACACTTTTTAATTTATCGTAAAAAAGTATGAAGTTTGAATTTAACATTTATATTTATTAAGCAATTACATTTCCGTTTCAATATTTCGGTACACCATCATCAGGAAACAGGAAAAACAACATGTTTATAGAAAATATTTACATATAAGCAAATGTATACACAAATGTTTATAAGCATTGAAGGTTTTTTCGTTTCCTGTTTATCAGTGTTGCCGCTAGATGGGAGAAAAACAAACTGAATCTGTATTTAACCATTTTAAGAAATTAAATTAACCAAATAAATGTGAAGTAAAAAAGGCCAAACAAATTTTAGCTCAATATTTAAGGTTAACGACTGTGCTGTACATATTTTTAAAGACCTTTTTTTAGATACCTACGCATACTAAGAAAAATTCGTCTTTTCCCTACCGTTTAAAAATTAAGTACCTACGAATATATTAAAGGGTTAATAACGGAAGTAAATAAACTGAAAGTACACAAGCTTTTCTACTTTTAATAAAAATTTAAAACTTAGAATAGTTCTTTCCTCTAAACGTGCTTAGCCAACAACAAACTAACTTTTTTAAATTCTTAACATAGTTCGTTATTTATTATTGTGGTATTTTCCACTGCTTTGCAGGAATAATCTTATAATACAAATTTAATATAAAATAATGCTGCTCAATTTAAATTATTTCTGCATCGACATTGACACGAGGCAAAGCAAACCAAACTCTTATCAATTTGGATTAATTTGGAAACAGAACTTCGTCGTTATAGTTTTTAATCTTTCTTACTGTTCCAATGTTGAAAAGCTGAATTGATTTCAAAATCTACTAATGTTTAGAAATCTATTAGTTTCACTTTCAGAAAAATTATGTTAAAATTTTCACCACTGAGGCGTGATCATCGACATTTAAGTCTTGTAGGTCTTTCTTTTTTTTTAATATGTTCTGGATTTCCTAAATTGCCGTTAAGTCAAAGTCTACACAGAGAAGGAAAACAATTTTCTAAAATATTTATTCTCAAAGCTAGAAAAACCGCTGTCAAATCATGCACGCAATTATAAAAATAAAAAGACATTGTCAATTATGGAACGAAATGAAAGCGAAAAGATCAAATCGTAAACGAAATTTGTGCAATCAAACGGTTCTCAAAAGAAGCTGTGTGGGTGGTGAAAGAAACAACAAAAATTTAAAATAAAAACGAAATGTTGTTAAAAAAAAAATGCTTTTGCGCCTCAAAATAGGAGCCGTTGTTTGCTATATTCTTCAAATCTTGACAACATCGCAAACTTTTGATAACGGACGGTAACAATTTCGGTGTCTTTCGAACAGCTTTTTTACTTAATGTTTACTCTTTGAGGCAAATAATGTTTTTAAGGACTTTTAACAAATGTGAAATAATCCCGAGCAATTCATTTTAATTCTTTGTGGCAAATATACGCAACATTAAACATGAAATAATGTTAGTTGTACTCAATGTGCTTCCAAATTGAAGTAATAAATACATTATTAAATTAATTATAATTGTTGTTTAGCTTTTATAACTCTTCCTTAGATATGCAAAGAGATATAGTATAATGTACATACATACATATGTACATACATATTGTAAGTTCTTAATTAATTACATACCTTGTTTAAATTAGCAGAAATAATCGTAAGTATGTAAGTACACACATACTTACTTATGTATGTAAGTATTAATATATTTGTTCATACACGCATACATACTATGTACATATGCAATTACAAATCTCGTTCTGTTAAACACACACTTTTCAATCGATTAAATAAATATCTTTTCAAAATCTTCATTTAAATAAATATATTCTGTTGTTTATTTATAATTAATTGCATTATTTTCTTTTCTAACATTTAATATACACACTTGCTACTATGCAAGTCTACAAAATTTTCAGTTAACTAAACAATACACTTTTCCTTTTTAGCACAAATTTTGTTTTTCTTTTTTTTAAGAGAAAGGAAAACAAGAATGGTGAAGAATAGAAAATTCTACTTTCGTTATTATTTATAGTAAATACCAGGCACATTCACCAGGTAGTAGCACAAATGCAGCTGAGCTATTTTTTTCCAAATTGAAGTTCATCTGAAGCTTCAAAAATTTTTTACGAAAGAGATATTAAAAAAAAATTAAAAATTTCAATATTAAAAATATTTTCTTAAAAAAACTCTGTGAGAACAAATTTAAAATTATGAAAGAAACTACCTATTAAAAAAATTGTGAAAAGTGCTAAACGTTGCAAATTTTGTTAGTGGTAGCTGCCGTGGAGAAATTTTTTCAAATTTATGTATGTGAACAAATTTTTATTATTATTATGTTAAAAAAATTCTATTTTTGACATTTTAGATAAACTAAAATCCACGTTGTCTTTTTCGTTGTTGTATTTTTTCATTGTTCTTGTAATACTGATATTACCTGGAAATGTATGTATGTGCCATGATACAATTATACAGGTAACCGCGAAGCGCCAGCTGTTTTGCTTGTTTCGTGGTGCACTCTGCCAAATGTTGTTTATGTTTTACAAACACACACACACGCTGTGTATCTTTCATTGCTCTATGACAGTTGGCACCAGAAACTAGCAACAAAAAGCCCTGTTGTTTTATTTGCTGTAAATTTGTTGTCGATTTGCGGTTACCTGTATAATTGTATCATGGTATGTGCCTTGGTAATGTATTTGACGTTTTAGTTTGGCATTAGTATATATTAGAGATCATGATACAATTATACAGGTAACCGCGAAGCGCCAGCTGTTTTGCTTGTTTCGTGGTGCCATCTGCCAAATGTTATTTATGTTTTACAAACACACACACACGCTGTTTATCTTGCATTTCAATCACTTGCTCTATGACAGGTGGCACCACAAACTAGCAACAAAAAGCCCTGTTGTTTTATTTGCTGTAAATTTGTTGTCGATTTGCGTTTACCTGTATAATTGTATCATGTTAGAGATTTTGTTGTTGTTGTAAAATCGACATTTGCACACAATAGTCCATTCACAATAATGTGATTGAATTTGCAATCACAATATATAATAAACATTCACATTAGCAAAATTGTTAATTTAAGTAAAAATACCGTTGTTTTACTTCTTTCATTTCAGAAATAAATTTAAAAAAATTGGTTAAATTTAAAACACAAGCATTAGCAACATTCGAGGACGAAGACAGACGCTTAGATGCGTATGTGCCTTTAACGAAATTGCGCAAAGCCACTATTTACAAATTGAAAGTGATTCCAAATAATTTAACTACGGAATACAGTGTTTTCATTAGAGGCGAACGTAAGGCTGATACATTTCTAGGTAAGTATTTTTTACTTTATATTTTAATGTGTTTTCAGTTCAAACAATATACATCAACTGAGTTGTATAGTATTTTCAAGCCTCGTTTTCTCTAAAATATAAATTTGAACGCAATGAGAGAAATAAAGCGATAAGAATGTGTCGTATTAAGGAAAGCACGATAACATTATTCACCCTTATAAAGAGTAAAAAATAATAAAATTCATGTAAATACATCTACAATGTATGTATTTAAACATTAATCACAAGCTCATTGTTATGCTTTAAATGTGTGTATTTCAGATATAAGTTTATCGTTTTATTTTTTTATATTTTCTTGCAGATGATATGATTAAACACTTTGAAACATACTTTTTTGAAGGACACACATCTTACCCTGCCCGTCTACGCAGTGCTAACTTGGAACAGAACCTGGCAACTAATGACCGTGAACTTAATTTCCGAAGTCACAGTAAAATAAAATTTCCATCCAGTGATAACAAGATTCTACCTAAGAGCGAAGTCGAAACATTTTCAAGCAATGAAATTCAACGAAACACAATTACTAACGAGCAAACGAATTTATCATCTTTAGCGATAACTACGCCACAACAGAGGAACTCGAATATTTTTTTCAAGTCAAATACTAAAATCGAAATGGGTATCCATTCGCAAATACTAATAGGTCCCGGTATGGTTGGCCAATTATATTTTGAAGTAACAAATACGGGGAATGAAGCAAACTATTATAATATACAAGTAGTCGACGAGAGACGCTATTTAGTAAGATTAAACCCTCAAAGGTAAAAATATTGAAAATATACTACATACCAAGGAAAGTTAGAAAAAAATGTATTTTCTTTTTACGAATAGTTTGTTTTTACGACCTGGACAAATGAGTACTGTCACTGTGTCTGTCCTGGCGCCACAAAATACACAAGAAAATACTATAGATCATATAACATTTTCAACTTCTACACCCGGTATTACGGCTTCTCTAACAGTTAATCTGAAAGTTATAACTAATATCGATTCACAGGTACATAGAAATGTTTGATATGTTGTGATATCACACGCATTGACTTTGTTATATTTTCATAGGACAACACGCCGCCGTCAATTACATGGACTTTTGGAAGCCGCTGTGAAGGAATTTTTAACGAATTTGATTCCTGCTCGGAACGGTTTTGGAGTCTGTATATTACCGCTCAAGATTGGCAAACGGGCATAATGCGTTTGCAAGCAACTCCTTCATCTGGTTTAATTTATACAAAATCATATACTGTTGGCACCACGGAGCCCTTGAAGGCAACCTACGTGGCTTCCTGCTGTGAACCCAAAGTATCCTTAATAGCTTTTGACGGAGTTGGTAATCAGCGCTCACATATAATTGACGTAAGAGATTTAGTCCTGACAGAAGCATCCATTGCGGCCATCGTTTTAGGTGTTATACTACTTATATTACTTATTATATTGATAATTGCTGCCATCATATGGTGTTGCCGCAGACGCAAGATGGTGTTAGATTTACCAACTTATAGATCACATCCCACCCGAAGTATGGAATAAAATAATTCTTAAGTGCCAAAATTGATAGCTTAAAGTTTTATTTTTTTCATCAATTCATCTAATTTGAGCCATTGAACTAAAAATTTTTATTTCGCTTAATGTTATTGTAACTACCTAATAAAAGTTAAGCGTTTCTCAAAAATACTTCCTAATAATAAGTGCCAATATTTTAAATATTAATTAAATATTTTTAAGATGATAATGTATGTATGTATATGTATATTATATAATTATGTCAGAAAACTGAAGCTATGTATTTAATATTGAGTATTTTTAATAAGGAGCAGAACAAAATTAAAAAAATACATACATATGTACCTATCTAGGCTTGAGCAAATAGGTATATGCCACTACGGATGTGACTTTTAAATTTAATGTTAAGAGGAAAACTATGCAATTACAATAAATTCGAATTTAATATTACATTGAGAAGATCCCAAAGACTTTTTGTTGAACGTTTGTACTTGTCACCATATATTTAAATATTTCCATATACCTATGTACATAGTATTGAAAAAAAAGGTAATAGTCATCAAATCTTTGTATGAGAATTGCGGTAGAAATTCCTGAGAATAAAATTAAAGCAGGATCTTTAACAAAACTATACACAAAAATACTCTACTTTTTTATTTTATTCAACCAACTTTTCCAACATTTTAATCTAATTTACCGACTTCGAAATAGGAAGAGGTTATTAATTCGTCTGTATTTTTTTGTGATTGTTGCTTCATAACTTCATAACCGTAGAAGGTATAGCCACCATTTAGACGCAGGGCTTTAAGAAATGAGTACAGCCACGCCCATTAAAATTTAATAGTTTTTTTTTTGGCACACAATTTGAGCTGTGGAAAATGTTGACAAAAAAATTATATTACGCGCTGAGTGTAGATTAACGGCCTGTCCCACGATGTCACCAGAAATCGTTCGATCGAATAGTTATATTAAAAACAACAACAACTTTTCTAATGTTATTGTTGTTTGCAATACAAGTTGTCGATCGAACGATTTCTGGTGACATCGTGGACAGGCCGTAAATAAAAGATGAAGCTTTGGTTTTGTGAACGTCTGGGTGAAGGTAAGATCGCATTAGGCGGCGCATATTAATCAACAGGTTGCAAGGAAATCACAACAGAACATTACTGTCTAATGTAGGCATACATATTTATGTATGGATGTATGGATCTGATACATATCATCTGTTTTTAAGATCATAGCTATATGTACATACTTATGTATACATACATACATACATATGTACATATTATGAACACTCGATTTTATATATGATTGAATGTTAAAAAATATTATTTCTGATAACTTACCTCTTGCTATCAGAGCACTGGATGAAACCTTAACAGGTGGATGTGCAATAGCTGGCGCTGCCGGTAGCAATAATGGTTTATTGGGAAAATCATCAAATGTTAAACCTGTAACAGAAGCACTTAGAAGGGGATTTTTAATGGGGACAGCGCCTGAGCGCTGTGGTTTTTGGGGATCACTCATTATTTTCACTTTTTCCAATAAATCAGAATACTTGAAGCACTTGCTTTTATAATCTCAGGGAAAAAGTACACAAATTTAAAATTGTTTTAAAAATTCACAAATGGAAACTTTTTGGAAAAACTGCAAAAAAAAATTTTTACACATCACCACAATGAAATGTCAACATACAGCTGTTGAAAATGATGCCATAATTCTGCAAGTGCTCAAGAATGTCGATAGCAGCGTTTCAGATTATAAACAAACTATTGTGAATGCTTAGTTTATTTATACAACGTGCTAGAAATTAGTCTATAAACATATTTTGAAGTACACATTAAAAATATATGAAACTATTCCTCTGTGTACAAAAGAATTAAATCAAACAAAACTTACTTGATTAATTATGGCTGAAATTATTAAAGAAATACAAGAGCGTGATTTATCAGAGTATGAAGCGATTAAATCTAGTGACATATGCTCGGAGGAGGAACTTAATAAATTGATAAAGGAACGCGAACGCTTCGAGACAAAGTTGATACAGAGCAAAAAGACACCCATAAACTATATTGAGTACATACAGTTTGAAAAGAATGCCCATAAATGGATTACAGAAAAGGAGGAACAATGTGGTTGTAACTTGGTCGATGTGAAAAGGTACATAGTTCAACGCATTATTAAATTGTACCGAAATGGCACACAACATTTTCCTGAAGATGACAGATTATGGAATAGTTTTATACAATTTAGTCGAAAATCAAATCCGGGACAGGTTGCTGGTATTTTTGAAAAAATGCTTGGGGTAAGTTGGTTGGTGGGAGAGCAAAATATGTTTTATATTTTTATTTTGTATGAATTGCAGTATCATGGCGATAAGGACACAATTTGGTGCAGTTATGCTTTGTGGGCTTACGAATCTACTAAATCGTTAAAAAATGTGAAGGAAATATTTTTTCGTGCGCTTAAAAGGCATCCTACTTCAGAGGTTATAAATCTAACCTTTTTTGATGTACTTATTAAAGAAACTGTTCGAATTTCAAACCTGGAAAATAAACTGAATGTCGAAGAACGCCAACTGGGTCTAGACAGAGCAGTATTACTTTATCGCAACAACAGATCAAAAATAACGAATGTTTCTTACTATCTGAAATTGCTCGAGAGATGTGAGGATGACAAGTTTGTCAATTGTACTGTTCTATTACAAAAAGAAATAATAGATGATATTTTAAAATATTATTATGCGGAGGCCAAAGTCTGGGACTATTTAGCTCAAAGAGAACTCAAGGGATACAATATGATTGATTTGCAGGAGTTAACATCTAAGAAAGTCGCCGAAATACAACACATGCAAACTAACTTGCAAGATGAAAAAGATGATGCAATCAAAGGTGCGGTCTGGAAGATAAGAGGCTTAAAAACGCGTATTGAGTTATGTTTTCGAGTATATGAAAAGGCCGTTGTTGCTGTACCCACCGTTGAAATGTATTCTCATTTTATAAATGCCATGTTAGATATCAATCAGGATGTTCGAATGGAAGGGGAATTAAAACGACATTGTTTGGCTAGAGCATTTAATATGGGCCATTCTTCGAAGCTAATGAGTGTTCGTCACTATGAGGCTTGTGTAAAAATGCTTTTGAAATCACCTAATGGCATGACACAAGTAGAACAACTATTGAAGGAAGCTACAGAAACGCATAAAAATGAAAGTTTTTATGAACTTTGGATGAGGTCTTACGCAGAGTCCAAAAATGAAAGTAAATTTTATGATACATTTTGCAAAGCTAATAAAGAATTGGGCACATCGCAATGTGTCTCGGTTTGGTCACTAGCTTTAAAATTTTATAAAGCTCACCACGAAGAGCATGGGAAGAAACTACATCAAATTTTAAAAGAGGCCTCCAAACAAATACATCCAGAATTTGGCCAGTTTAGATCTTATTATTTAGAATACACAATGACTTATGGATCCTTAAAGGAAGCTCGTGAACTATATGACGAATTGTGTCAATTTCCTCCACCTTGCTTAGAGTTGCATAAAAAAATGGCCAAAATAGAACTTCAAGCTGGAACACAAGTAAGTTTAAATTTATAGTTCTCTCTAAACATTTATTATTATTATTAGCTTGATTTATAGTCTAAAGGCGATGTTAGCAAAATTCGTAAATGTTACGAAAATGCAGTTCATTATTTCGGCGTCTCTAATGTGGAAGTATGGATTGATTTATTACAATTTGAACGGGATATGGGAAATATGAAGTTGATGTCGATTATTTATGAAAGAGCCAAAAGCACTTTAAAAGGGGAGCTAGTGGAGTTGTTTGTCACCGAATATGCACTGCTTAAAGTTACAATGTAAATTTAAAAATTATTTTAGTTAATCTTAAAACCAAGTTTGTACTCAAAATAAAACAATTGTTTAAAGAATATAAGTAGTAGATCATTCAATATATTAAGCACATTCTTAGCAGCTTTCTGTTTTCAGAGCACTGGCTGGAACAATTTTTGCGACTTTGCGGGGTTCTTTAACTAACGTATTAGGGCACTGCATTTCTGTCCAGCTTACGGGGACCATTGGGATCTCCTGTGAACCGCATTCGCTTGATATTGCCACCACAACACCCAACTCATTTTCGGCCGTACTTAGTTGATAGCAGGAAAGTTCAGTTTGAGGTAACTAAAAAAAATTCATTTTAAAACGTAAATTATGAAAGTACCAGAAAACTTACAACTCGTGCCAATATGACATCACCAGGACGATAAGACTTATACATCTCAACACGATCCTTTTCAGTGGCCCTTACATCTTCTTTACGCAGCATTGCTCGATAGTTTTGTTCGAGAACATGTTCTCCTATGCTAAGTATTGAACATTTAGCAAAACGTTGATTAACTTGCAGAACACGTGCTGTGACAACATCTCCTGCCACGGGTACAATCGTTTGGCTTCCAGCACATTGGACTTCTATAAATTTGCACTAATTTGTATCGAGTAATTGAGTATTGCAGTCAATTTATAAATTTATGCTTACGTTATCCTTTTCTCGTATATCAACCGTTCCTGCAAGTGTCGCATATATGTAACCCATACGCTCGTATGTGCCCTGTCCAGCTACTGTGTTTTCATCCGACAAGCAAAGACGTTGTCCCGGTAAGCATATTAAATTTGAGTATTTTAATTTTTTCCCACTACTATTTGCTGTCATATTTTGTATATAGTTATTATAATTGTCCACAATTAATGTTTTGTGTTAAAAAAATCCAAAATTTATTTTAATAATAAAAACAAATCACAATAGAGTTTAAGCCAAGACGTTTCCGTACCAGGTAGCCTTATCAGTGCAGCCGATCGTCAACTGACAGATCAGCCGTTAAACAAAATTGCATAAAATCTTAACCCGAACTGTCAACATACAAATAAAAATGATCCTACAACAAATTTGTATGCATGTTCTAAGTAGTTGTTTGAATTTCAATAAGAAATTCATTGCTTTTGAGAAGATAGATTTTCGTTAATTACATCATATCAATCAAAGAAACGATTTCGAATATTGTTACGGTCTCTATTCTGATTTTATATGACGATATGTGACTCATTGTGATGCTAATATTGCCATACTGCATTTTTTGCTAACGTTTTTTATAATCACCCTGTTGCACTAAGTCAATAAAATACTGTATTATCTACATGCCTTCTGTTTTTCAGATGATGTCTTCTTTTATAGAAAATAATAATGACTGTCAAACTCCATAAACATATAATATACTAACAGCTTTTGCTTTATGGATTTTGACAACACGAGGATAAAATACCTACGTAAAGCAGTTAACTTCTATGTAAACAAAAGCTTGACAATATATGGATATTTGCGCCACAAAGAACTAAACAATTGTGTTTTGCGCCATTTACTTGTCAAGAAGCCGGTGTTTGTTTCTATCAAAAAACATTCCTTAGACCTACAGAAATGGCTTTATGGGTGGATAAGTATCGTCCTCGAGAATTGGTTAAATTGGACTATCATAAGGTTCGTAAACTGGTGCATACATTAATACTTATGTGTGTAAAAAATATTCTTTCTCAAGGAACAAGCCGAGAATTTAAGAAATTTATGTCAACAAGGAGATTTTCCACATTTGATGTTTTACGGACCTTCAGGAGCTGGTAAGAAGACTCGTATTATGTGTCTACTGCGAGAGCTGTATGGATCAGGCGTAGAAAGATTGCGCAATGAAACTATGACCTTCACCACACCGTCGAATCGTAAAATTGAAATTATGACTGTGAGCAGTAATTATCACTTGGAAGTAAATCCTTCAGATGCTGGCATGTATGATCGAGTTGTTGTCATTGATCTAATAAAACAAGTGGCGCAAACACATCAAATTGATCCCAATGGCCAAAGAGAATTTAAGGTAATTGTTTTATCTGAAGTGGATGAGTTAACTAAAGATGCGCAACATGCATTACGTCGCACCATGGAAAAATATGTTGCCACATGTCGCATTATATTATCTGTTAACTCAACCTCTAGAGTTATACCTGCCATACGTTCACGTTGCTTGGGAATACGTGTGGCAGCTCCTAATCCGACAGAAATGAGTACGGTTTTACAAGCCATAAGCAAGCGGGAAAACTTAGCATTGCCTCAAGAGCTAACGGAACGTATCATACAAAAATCCGAACGTAATTTACGTAGAGCTATTTTAACGTTGGAAGCTTGTAAAGTACAACAATATCCATTTACAAAGCAACAGGAAATTGTTGAACTTGATTGGCAAGTGTTCTTGCGCGAAACCGCCAGCCAAATACTGACTGAACAATCTCCGGCCAAATTGGAGAAAGTACGCGACCGACTGTATGAACTACTAGCTCAAGGTGTACCTCCTGATGTTATTTTCCAGGGCTTGGTAAAGGAGTTGGTTCAAAATTGCGACATGTGCATCAAAGCAAAAACTTTAGAGTTTGCTGCTTTATACGAACACCGAATGCAAAATGGTGCCAAACATATATTTCATTTAGAAGCATTTGTTGCACAGTTTATGAATATTTATAAGAAATTCATTGCTGATTCAATGATGATGGATGATTTTTAAGTGATAAGTAGTTTTAGAACTTGATTTAAAAAGTACATATGTAATAGAAATAAAATCATAGTTGCAGTCATTCTCAACAAACCTACGAATTTCCTTTTTTTGACACAAAATATCCCGAATATCTACTTGTATTTTTTATATGCAAAGGTTCGAAGAAATGAGCCATATGTGTATATTTAGGTATGTGATGAAAAACAATTTAGACACAAAACCAATTTGAAAACGAGAAAGGGTGTGATGTGTTTTCTATAGCCGTTTTGTCAATCATTTTAAGTTTTAAATAGCTTTTGCAATAATTTTTGATACATTTTTTCACATCCTTACTAGGTATATTGTTTGTATTTTATATTCTAGTTTGGTTTATAAAAGTCAGTAGCTTAAGATTGGCTTAATAATTATACTTAAAATCGATCAAACTTCATCACACCTTTTCAAAACGATTAGTTTGAAATCGATCGTTTTCCATCACATACCTGATTATATAATTTCTGAAAGGACCTCGTTGCAATTAATACTTTTCATACCAGAAGTTAGTTTCAATATGGAATCTTTAAGCAAATATGTACATATATCTAATTTTATGTTTACATATCGTTCTTGTTCCTCTAAAGGGGATCAACTCATATTTACAGTTTTCAGGAGGAGCAAATAACAGTTTTTTTCATATACTCGTATCACAAACAGGGATACAAATACATATCGATGGTCATAAGTAGAAAGGCCCTAAGTCGTATTTTCACGAAATCGAGATTTTTAGTGATTCCAATACGATTCACACAAATACACCTCGTCACAATAATGCATTGAAATAGTATAAAAAATAACGCTTTTACAAGCAGTTGTACTATTTATTATTATGTTTTTACCTTCTCCTGTAAAGTTACATTTATTTGAATTAGGGCCTTTGTACTTGTGACTAACGATATTCTATATATATTTTTTTTTTGTGAAAGAGTAGAGAAAATTATTTAAGATTTTTCCTGAATATTGTTCTCTTGCTTTTTTGTTTGTTAAACTATCGAAACACTCTTTAATATGTATGTATGTACATATGTATGTATCATGATACAATTATACAGGTAATGGCGAAGCGCCAGCTGTTTTGCTTGTTTCGTGGTGCCATCTGCCAAATGTTGTTTATGTTTTACAAACACACACACACGCTGTTTATCTTGCATTTCAATCACTTGCTCTATGACAGGTGGCACCACAAACTAGCAACAAAAAGCCGTTGTTTTATTTGCTGTAAATTTGTTGTCGATTTGCGTTTACCTGTATAATTGTATCATGGTATGTATGTATAAAATTCTTTAAGCATATTTTTCATGCTTCAGTTGTTTAGAAGACTAAAAACAAACAAAAAACTACTCATTCAATTTACAAAAAGGTAAATCTCTTAAGGGTAAAAAACCCTTAAAATTTGTTAGAATGGTTGTACAGAAAGCCAATTTAAAGTTTTGAATTTACTAAAAACAAATTGGGAAAAAATTTAATTTTCCTCTCTATGAAATTTTAACAAAATATACATACAGGGCAATCACGAATAAAATTCCGCGTGAAATTTCTCCCTTTTCCAATTAGAATTTTTTATTTTCCCTATTACTTGCCATTAGTTGGAATTGTTCCCTGGGAAAAAATTCAGGCGGAATTTGGTTTATGATTGCCCTGATAAAGAACGATATTATTCTGATACATACATACATATGTATGTACATATATACATATGTATGTGTATACATGTATATATATATACATACATACATATGTATATATACATACATACATACATATGTATGTATATACATACATATGTATGTATAACTCTAAAATCTAGGGAACAAATCAAGTGTAGGGGCACCTCTTTAAAATTAAAAAAAAATATCCTATCCTACAGAAAATTGAAAAATACGAAAAAAAAATTGGCGGCGAGGCATAGTTTCCGACTTATAGGCCTCTGAAATTGAAGTACAAATTTACAAAATGAGAGGTGCCCCCAAACTTGATTTAAGCCTTTTCTTTTATCAAGCGGTGCGTATGCACAAGCCTTTTAAATTAAATTTTTATACAAAATTAAATGATGATTTTAACATCATAATAATCATACATTATTAAATCTAAAAACTAATTTTTTGAGATTTGCAATAAAGGAGCGATGTGTTGCTAGTACACGGCATGTAAGCCTTAGTTGAACATTTTTATTTCTACAACTAAAGAAATGAATAAACTCTAATATTATTAGTGGTTGGCTTATGAAAACAAAAAATTTAATTTTACAAAATAACTTACCATGCTTGCTCACTAATAAATTATTTATTAGTTTCTAGCTAAAAATAAAACAATTGTTTATTAAAATTTCTAAATATACATCCTTTTATTTTGTTAGCCGACTGGACATATCTACATATCGCTTATTTACTTGAACAACGTCATAACTAAAAAAATAGTTTTGCAAAAAACGAGTTTAAAGGTTTCAATTTACACACAACTTAAAGGAAAAAGAAAATTTTACTTTCCTCTCAAGAGATACGTACATATTTGTATGAAAGTTTTACAAAATGCAAATAATGATATGAAGATTAATTCCGCATTCTTAATTCAAATATCCCATTCTTTGAGTTGTGAAGTTGTTCAAGCCAATGAGCGAAATGCAGATTAACAAAAATAAATGTTTTCTTAATTGATTTCAATAAAACTAAACTTCAGTCCATAAATATTCAGAAAAACACAAATTATTATTTTTTGCTGCGGATTGTTAAGTAGTCTTTGTTGTTATTAAGATATTATTATGTCTGTTTCAATATTTTACATACATAATACGCGTAAACACAAAAATTTATAAGAAATGTTTTAAAGAGTAATTGCGTCGAATAGTAACACATAAAAAATAAACATAGAACACATATTCGGGGCAAACGTCGGTGTCTATAAAAAACAAAGATTTTGTAATATGAATAAAATTTTCTTAAATGTATGTATGTATGCATATGTTTTTAACTAACATTTAACATTTTTCAACAAGGATAAAACAGCATAAGATCTGTGGTGAAAATCGATTTTCAAAATTATAACTACGCATTCCTGCGGTTTTTACTACTTTTTCATGAAGAATACAATTAAATTATTTGAGATCGGGTCTAAAATTACTTTGAAATTGGTTCGCACTGCATCACACCAATCGATATTCATCACACATCATCTGTTTGGATTAATAACATTTATATGACACACACACAGGGACAATACTTTATATTTTTGCTAATAAAAAGGATTGCATATAAATATTTAAAATACATACTCGATCTTATTTTATGTAGCTGCTGCTGTCCCAAAAATTATGCCCCGTGTAAAGCGGATTCAATTTATAGATATGTATGTACATATAAAGTGTAAATATTATTTTTTTATTTATTTTGCAATCCATAACAATATGTATTATTTAAATAGTTTTTATAATTTATATATAGTTTTTATACTTATATTTTAAATAATTTCTTTTAATTATACATTGTTTAGAAGTTTTGTTTTTATTTTTTGCAACCTTTCATGGTCTACATTCACTAATAACCTAATTTTTTTTTAACTCAACGGTAACGCTGGAGTTTACATTGGATTTCAAAAAATATGCACCATGTTACTGTTAGAAACATACATATGTATGTATGTAAACCTTAACATATTACATATTTTATTTCTGTGGCAATAAAGAAAAAGCGCTTAAGTTATATTTTACTGTTTTGCAGTAGAGCACTTTTAAACTTTCAAGTCGATTTTCAGAAATCTATTTCTTTTACAGTTAAATTAGTAAATTCGGTATTCACTTAAATTTCTTTCAAGAAAATTTCGTTCTACTCACTATAAATAATAAATTTGATTTGAAATATACCAAAGTATAAGCTAACTTAAGCTATTATTCCATATATGAAATTATAAAATGAAAAAAGATAAGCAGCCGTTAACTAAAAATTAGCTTATCTCGACTTAAGCACTTTTTCTTTTTTGCCACAGATTTAATCACACGATCTTGCATCGAATTTGAATATACATAGTATGTATTAGGTACGATGGGTTGGAAAAAAAATACAATTGGATAAAATTTTCAAATAACTAAAATAGATCAAAATCACGAAAATAATTTTTCTAAACTTTTTATTACATTCATACATATACATATGTATGTATGTATGTATATGTAAAAGATTTTATTACACAAATCCAACAAATGCCCTTGTTGTTGAGAATAATGTAAATAAAATGTTTAATAGTGACTGACTATAGTGTTGGGATTTCATGAATTCAACGAAAATTATAACGAAAATATATATTATTCGAATAGACTTGTTTGTTGTATTGATGATCTTTATAAAAAAAAAATAAGAGATTTAATATGACAAATTTCAGTTCAGCAATTCTCTATGCGTCGAAGAATGCTTACAAACGCACTAACAATTGGTTTAATACAATTTAAAAATAAGATTTTCATTTTATTTTATAACAGTGTATAGTGAGTGCATATTATAAATAAACCTAAACTGAATATATTTAGTTAACTACATCGAACGAAAGTGGAAGAGAATGAATTGCTTGATTCAAGTTTTAATAAACGAAAGTTTAAATTTCAGATGATATGGTTTAAGTAACTGTAACATAATAACCCTATAAATTAAAAACAAATATATTATTCACTAATCTATTTATGGTTTTTTCAAAGGTTTATATCTAATTAGAATATCAGGATTATGATAATGATGATGTTCTTTGTGTTCTATTAATTGTTTGTCATTCACAAACAAATGCAAACAGTAACAACATTGTGTATTCAACAAGGCAGTTTTTGGTGAGTCGATAAATTTTAAATTAAAATCATTTGTTTTTAGTGGTTCCTTTAAATTTAGCAGTTCCTTAAGCCAGAGATAATTACCTTCTATATAACCTGAACTAATATCATTCCTATTAGGCACTTTTTCCACAAACGGTTGATAGATTTCAGTGAGATTTTGCGATTGCTTTAAAAACTTGCGTTTTTGTTTGGAAACGGAAAATACTTGACATTGTTTAACATGTTCTTCAAAGTTAGAAGAACTTGCGTAAACTTTATTACATTGTTTACATTTAATATATTCGATTTCTCCGTGTTGTTGCAGCATATGCAAATTATACAAACGAAAACCTTTCAATTTCTTCAGGCAATACTTGCATTTATATTTTTGCAGGTCAATCTGTCGTATGGATGTTTTAACTTTTATCTTTTTCACTTGAGGTTTCAGTTCAATGTCTTTCTTGGTCGACTTTCCTTTAAATTTTTTATTGTCTCCCTTGCATGATTCTTTCTTCGATTTTGTTTTAGTTAATTTCACAACGTCTGATAATTTTTCCACTTCCTTGGCCTTCGGTTTACATTTATTTTTCAATTGCAACTTATTTCTAGATTGATTTTTCGAACTATCGATGCAATGTTTAGCCTGTACCGTTTTTTCCATAGATTTTTTAACTTTTTCGATTTTGGAAGCTTTCTGTTGTCCATCATTTACTTTAGACTTTCGTATCTTATTAGACATATTAATAATTTTTCCACTTTGTTTGGTTTTATTTTTTAAATTAGTGCCACTTACTAAGTTTTTACACACAGTATCTTTTTTTTGTGGGTTTTTGGATATGCAGATTCCAATAGTTTTTAGGGCTTTACGTGACTTTTCTAAAGTTGGGCTGTCTGATGAAGCTACAGTTGAAGGTGGTTTAAGGCGAAGAATTTCTTTATATGCAGTCACTTTATTTTCACTATTTCCACACTTTTGATGATCTTTGACATGCCTTAAGTGATGCAAATATCCTGCCACAACCCTACAACATATCTTGCATTCAAAAAAGAACGTTTTCCTTTTAGTGAATTGAAAAATTTTAGCTGTTTTAGCCACTTCTTGTTGTCTGGCTGCATTCCAGCCAAATGCACTTACATGCACTAGCTCTCTTAAATGACTTTTGTACTCTTGATATTCATGCGAACTTATTAAATGGCGGCACAACGATAAATACTGAGAACCGCACTTTGCTTTACAAACTGGACATTTTAACTGTTTCATTATAGGATCTTTCAGGGATTTAGATTCGTTGGGATGTTTTTCTATAATATGTTCTTTGTGTTCTCGAAATACATCATCAATGCGGCCACATAACTGGCATTCATAGAACGTAGTGTGTTGCATGTAGCGTAACCTAATAGTCATGCAACTATCCTGACCAGAACGAGGCTTTTCTGACAAAGCGACGCCATTGTATTCCCTATGTTTACGTCTCATATGATGAATAAGACGTTTTACTTGTTGGAAACCAACTGTACACAATGTACACTTCACTCCTTGATGAATGCTTTCGTGAACAGAGAGGCTTTCCAAGTCCGGGAATTTCTGTTCACAATTATTACAGCTAAAACTTTTTTTCATAACTATTGTCGAAAGTTCAGAGACTGGAGGGGTTTGCATATTTTTCAATTGGACTTTTTTCGGGGCAATGTCCTCTGGCTCCGAGTCACTCGATACTAAATTCAAACTTGCAACCAATCGCAATTCTTTTTCGTCGTAACTTTTACGTTTTCTCTTTTTTAAGGGGGCAGGTTTCTCATTATCAACTTTATAAAAGACGATTTCATCATCATCTTCTACGACATTTGTTTGGCAAGTTTCATGCATACTGGAAGAACTTTTATTCGGCGGCAGTGTATCAGACCTGTGCTCTAGATTTTCGTTATATGATAAATTATTTGAGCAATTTTTTACTGGTATACATGCATTTTTTTGTATTGGAACGTCCTTTACTTGCATATCCTCACTCTCATCGTCATCTAATTCAATTATAGCTACAATTCGATGACCTTGTGTATCAACCATGTTAGATTTTGTAGTGATTGATGGTAAAGGATTCACGGGGGCGGGCGTGCTTTCACGTGATGTTAAAATTTCTATTACCTTGCTTTCATCACCTTCACTACAGCCACCAGTAGACTGTGGTGGCGTATACGTCGAATGGAACTGGTTAGCAAACTGCTGTTGCTGAGGAAACGATAAGTTGATTTGTTCCCGTTGCATTTGCGTTTTTTGGTCAAACTTTTGCATAAAGATATTAAACAACATGTCATCGTCGTCAACGATAACTGGCGTCTCTGGACGCTGTGTTGTTTCGAGTTCTCCATTTGGTAAAGTTTCAACTAACCTTATGGGTAGAGATCCATTTATGTTATGAACAACGTCAATTTCAACATCACTGCTACTATCATGTCCTCCATCATCTAAGCGGTGGAATATTTGTATGCGCTCATCACAAATATTGCAGATATTTCCTAATGTGGGCGTGGTGAGCAGAAGCTGATTAAGAAATTTTTTAAAGAATTATAAGTGTACATATGGAATCTGCTACTCTTTTTGTTCTTCTTTTTCAAATATGTTTTACCTTTTTAGAAGCCCTAATATTTGCTTGACCCCGTTGTGTTGATTGTGCCAAAAGCAATTGCTTCTTATTTAATTCTCTCAACTCTTTCGTCGTATATTTAAGATTATTTTCAGTTCGACAAATACGACAAAAAAGTTGTGTTTTTCGCATATTGAAAAATTTTTAAGACGCGTCAAATGAAATTCCTACACACTCTTCATACAATTAATATTTATAAATGTTAAATTAAAATAATATAACTATAAATAAAACTTTAAAATACTATTTAAGTATTCTGTGGTATTATTGCCCCCACCAATTGTTTTTCAATTGTTTGTAAAAAATACCAATGAAAAAAAGAAATGTTAAGTGACAGAGCGGTAAAAAGGCGCTTCTGTCAATCACAGTAACCATAGTTGGCAACGCTGTTGACTGTGTTTCTTGCAAACAGGGTTCGCAGTTCCTTAATTTAAAAACTACCACACAGTAGCTCGTACTGCGTTTCTCGCATCGTAAAATTTCCCGTGTCCACGCTCTCACATTTGGTCGAGCATCAATAATCGCCATGAGGTTGTCTATCAAATGTCATTTTGACTGAAAGAAATATAAATGTTTTAATGGAAATTTTGTAATTGGCGCATAAAATAATTTGTATCAAAGTAAACTATGCAAACGCTTTGAAAAACTAAAAAAATAGGAATAGTCTAAGCATGAACATCTTAAGGCTGTGATGCACTATCATATCGTCGGTTGGTTTCTGGTTTGCAGCAAACAAAATGTATTTTGAATATACTGTGCCGAAAACCAGAAATAAACCGATGATATACAGTCGTGCTATATCGTCGGTTGATTTCTGGTTGGCAGCACAGTATATTCAAAATACATTATGTCTGCAGCAAACCAGAAATCAACCGACGATATGTGAAAAAAATCGTGTGTGCTCAAAAAGTATGATAGTGTGGATTTTAAATTTGATATGTGTGACAGATTTTTTGACATGTCTGACCGCTTTCCAAAAGTTTATGAAAATTTTCATAAAATGATAATATCTATTAGATCAGAGATGCATTTACTAAAGCAGCTGATAAGAAAACAGCAATATCTGCTTCAAATATTTAAAGAGAGAGATACATTTGGGTTATTATTTCTTTAGAAATGCAAAATAATTGAACATAAAAATTATTTTAAATGGCGAAAAATTGCATTTGCTTACATTAGTGAAACAAACATATGTTTTTGTATCCTTTTTGTGTAATATGTGGCACCTATGAGATTTTGTCAGTTTTTTTTTTTTTTGGAGTGTGACAGAATTCAGGCCGATTTTATAGTAAATGAGCGTGTATGATAGTGTATCACGGCCCTTACAAGTATTTACCCCATGCAAGAACTTGAACTTGCTCTGCCGGCAACATGTTCAAGTCGATGATTCGTGAAGACATAGGGTTAATAGACCAAGGCTATCACTTTGTAGTGCTTTAGTTTTTTTTATAAAAACACTTACATATTTGACATTTATTTATTTAGGTTATGTTCAAATATTTGCCGCCGCTTGTCTGTATTTTTTTTTATTAGGACTAATTCAGAAAATTTTCCAAATAAACTCTATCTGCAAATATCAATGGGAAGTTTAAGTTATCGTGAAGTAATTACAACAAATTCGTGTCAGGAGGAATGGCATGAAATCACTTTAAACACCGGTAGACACAAAGTGTTTGAATTCGATTTTGTCTCTTTTTTTATAATTTAGTGTTTCTTTCAGGTGGAACCCATAGTACGTTGCAGGATATAAAAGTAGCGGAAAAATCTGGTGGTTTTTGCTATAAAAATGTAAATTCAAGCCACAAACGCAACCGCTTTATTTATTGGCGCTCATACCAGGACGTATTAGAATTGTCAGAAATAAGCTTGGATTTTAACTTGTACCGAAATAATGTGCGCTATAAATTTACTGATTCACCAGTAATAGGTGTTAACATAATAGAAAAGGGAACATTTATTGTTTTGTTGGTTAGTACTGTTTGTAGTTTGCATCGTTTATCCTTTCGACATCCGGATGCTCTTGGTGATGAAAATACGTTATCGAGTGGTGGCAATTGCACTTCTATAGATTTTAACGATTTGCAATCCTATTCGATATTTAAAGATGTCAGTGCAGTAGCAGCTCGTGATCCCAACAGCTTCTATGTTGTTGATACTTTGGGGCCGTCAAGTAAGAATTATCCTACGATTATACAAATATTTTTTTAAATATTTGCCACCTATTTACATTGCCACCTGCTTAATTTCAATTTTTTTAATACATATGTGCATAATGATGGTTTCTTATTTTTTTTTTAGACAGTACTATACCTCACGCTGCAGCTAGTTTCCTGTCCTTAAATGGAGAAGAGGCCTACTTTGCTTTAGCATGCCAAAATATATTGATGTTGTACACAATGAACTGTTCGACTGGTCATACAATTGGACATCAGTTGAAAGAACATCATATAATGCCCAGATTATTTTCCAACATAAAAGGAGCTCTAACGTACGAATCTATGTATTTCTGACCTATCTTTTTTTTTTTTTTGCTTATTTTTCGTTGTGAAGGTTTTATTTGCAATTGAAATACTAATTAAAATGTAAATTTTTGGATTGTTTTAGTGGTAAAATTGACTCTTCTGACGCGGATCATGCAAATTCATTAGTATTTACTTGTATTAACAATCAAATATTACTTTTGGCCTTATACCGTAACGATCACTTGCGAGTTTGGTCTACGGTTAATATGCAAATAGTATGTGCCATTAATTGTGTTCGTGAGGGTGGCGAGCAACGTATGCAGGGACGTAAGTATATTTCTTTAAATAATATACATATATTTGTAAGTAACTTACAGTAATTATATTACTGCAGCTCAAAGCAATTCGTTGCGCAAAATTAATGATTATAGCTTTTGCGCATTTCTTTCACATTCATCTGGATCGGAGTTTGTATGTCTTGAATTGCAAGTTGATGCAGAAAATAACAATGCCCTGAGTTTGCACCGTCGTAAAATAATATCTGCACCGCAGTTGGACTTAACTGATTTTGATGCTTGCGATTCTCGAATTTGGGCGCTTTGGAGTAACGCAGAGGGCGAATTCAGCATATCCAGTTTTTCACTAGTGCGTGGAATGGGTATGAATTGGGTTTCCGCTGCTATGGAGCCTCCTCCAGATCGGTATTGTCTAGGTATCGAACAAGGAATGGATCCTAGAGAAGCCTATTGTTCATACATATTTCATCCGGGAAAATTTGAACGTAGTGTGATAGCAAAAGCGTTATTTGTAAGTAATCGAGTACATAATTTTTTATCCGCCTTGAAAAATAGCGGGATTTCTTCATTCGGTTCTACCTTAATTTTTTTAGAAATTGATCACCTTATTTTATTTATTTATTTCCTAGATGTTTAGGAGATCAAATATTCGTTTCGAAGGCATGCACTGCACAATGACTTCGTTAAAGGAACATGTCTGCCAGTCTATTGAAGATGAGCTGCAAAACGATGGCAAAGATTTTGATGTTTCCGATGACGATTATTTGGAAATATCTTCAAGATTATGGGAAAGATTCTATTCCTGCTGCGAACAGTATCATATGAAAGCATCTCAACCTTCCGGACTAATAATATTGGAAAACTTGGATGCTGTCTGTATAGTAAAAAAGAATACATTTTCTCTCCTTAGACCATGTGAAATCATAGAACACTTAATGCTGGCTGGGGAGGATATAGAAACAGATATTGTAGTTCCATTGCATTTTGCCGATAATGAAAGACAGGGAAGAGATTTGGTAAACTTGGTTGAAATCTTAGCTCAAATAGACAAATGGTTACCAGAAGATATTAAAATAGATATTGATAGGAAACTCTATCAATTAGAGATGCCTAATATATTGATAGAGAAGCTTACTGAAGATCTATTGGCGGGAGATACTGAAAAAGAACTTCTACCTTCAAATTTCTTGGTGATTATAAGACAAAAACTGCAGTCCATTAAAGGTTTGCGCAACGCCATATCGATGTTAATTGATATTTTGCGTATGGATAATGGTAATCCAGAGACTATGCATACTAATTTTAACAATTTAAATCACACGACGAGAATGTTTATGTCCTTGGGTTCTCTTTTTGGTAGTCAAGTGGGTATATCCTTGCTAGCCGAAACGGTGCGACAAAATGCTTTAATACGTTTTGCCATATGTCGCAATCTGCTACTGCTGCAACAAATTTTAATTGATACGAATTCTTTGCCAGTCGATACGTTAGAGTGTTTACGTTCACAATTCATGCCCGATCTTCTAATATTTCTACAATCATACTACGTAATGGTTTGGATATCTGAAACACCAGTCAATATAAATACAGCAGCAGCCATGGAAACTTCTATGCAAAGGCTTAACCTTTTACAGTTGACTACAGGTGCCGGACGAATTTACACAAACGGCGGAAAATGTAACTCAGCTCCCTTGCTTCAAGTCTTTCTTAATGCCAAAGGACTGTATACATCTCTAGCTTTGTACGCTGACAATTTTAAAGTTCAAGACAGTGTCAATTGGCAGCACACTCTAATGCCCTTGTCAACTATAGTTAGTCAACTTATATGGGCAGTTTCATTCAATTTCGTATTTGGTGAGTGGCTCTTCAGCACTTGTCAGCATATTATTATTGCCGATTATGTGCGTCTTCTGAACAGTTGGTGTGAATGGAATATATGCTCAAGACAATTTATTTTGGCCGTAACATTACTTGATAGTGGAGAATCTCATAAAGCTTACGATTTATTCCTGCAATCGGCAAAGGGCGTCGTTAAAGAACAATTTTTAGCGGAAAAGATTTTAAAAAATACGCCCTATGCTTCAGTGTTAGAGAATCTTTCAAATGTTGAAACCGATGAGTTACATTTAAAAGTAACCAATCAATGTATAGCTCAGTATTACCTAAAAGTTATACAACTGTTTGAGCAACACAATGCGTTGGACCACATTATATCAATGGCCCAAGTGGCTATTGGTTTGATGGATAAAAATGATCCACAATTACCTATGTTCCAGTCAATCGTTTTCAATAATCACCTACAGCTAGAGCATTACGAGGAAGCTTACCATTCACTAATATACAATGCAGAACTATCGCGCCGTAAAGATTGCTTGCGTCAATTGGTAATTACATTATTTAATCGTAAACGTTACGATTTGTTGATGCATTTTCCTTATGTGGGCCTTCACGAAGAATTTGAGAATATTGTAGAGTCCAGAGCTCGATCTCAATCAATGGAGCAAAATGAAGTTTATGATTTTCTTTACGCTTTTCATGTCAATAATGGAAACATGAGAAAAGGTAAGTACAGTAAGGTAAAAATAAATTTATAAATCTCTTGTATTGTATTGTGTATTATTATGCTTAAAGCCTCAGCTATTATGTATGAGCAGTCAATGCGTTTTCAACTTGAAGGTGAATCGTTAGAATCACTTAATAAACGCTTTTCGTCACTGCTGGTGTGTTTGAATTGTTTACACTTGATTGACGAACGCTATCGTTGGATTGCAAAACCTGTTATAGGCGACGAATATGATATAAACAACATTTCCAAAGATGCTGCTGCGATTCCGATGGAAAATGATGATATGGAAAGTGGTAATCAATCATTAATTACAAAACCTCAAGTAGTAGTTCTTGAAATTAAACACATTAAAAAGGAGATCTTGCATACCGAAGCACTTATTAAGTTATCAGAACACCGCAAAGATATAAACTCATTCCTTAACGCTGGACCCCAAGAGCTGTCAATGATTTTGGCCAGCTGCGGTTTGTTCACTGCTGCTCTTAAACTCGCTAAGGGATTTTCAATAAGCTTGTTGCCAATATTTGATAGCTTAACAGCCGCATGCGTCCGTACTGCTGATGAAAATCCCACTGATGCTTGGGATTGGTTGCAAGAAAATGACTTGGCAGACTTACCACATCGAAATAAAGCCTCAGACATGGCTTGGTCACTACTACGTAAACTAGTGGAAGATAATGAAGAAGACACGTCGACACAAATACGTAAATCTGTTGTTAACAAACTTTTAAGCTTGCAAGCGTTTGTACCGCAATGGCTGCACAATAATTTCAAATTATGTAACTGCTCAGAAATTTTATTTTTATACGTTCGACATAATCGATTCTTAGAAGCTGCAGAGTTGGCACAGGAAATGCTGTCAGCTATGCTGGGAGCCGGTAGCGAATACTTCAGTTTTAAGCATTCAATTGCAGTGACAAATCCAGATATGTGTCTACCGATAAATACGATAGACTTACTCTTACATGGATTAAAACTTAATAACGAAGAAATTGAGTATCGTCAGGCACAGGCTGACCTAGAGGATATATTGCATAAATATATAGAGACAGCGACTCGAACGGCTGAAGATAAAATCGAGATGTATTTTCAAATAAATAAAGAGCATCGACAACAGAAGTCGAATACATAAATTATGAATAAATTTTTAATCAATAAACTGAAATATATACATATGTACATATATACATACAAACATATCGCACTTGATCAACAAGAGGGTATTAATTCGAACTTCAAACATTTTCAGTACAGGCGAAAAACTGTTTGTCGTTATATATTATTTATTTATAACATATTTTATATTTTTATTTATGTGCAGCCTGCAAGAATGAGACCATATGCTCATGATATTAACGTTACAGTAACGTCACAGTATTAACGTTATATTTCAAGTGAATTTGAAAGTCCAAATACATGGTAAACAAAGAATAAGAAAATATATTTATGATGGCTTTTACACACGCAAGGTTTACTTTGTAAAGTCTTGTGTTTGAGCTCCTATTTTCTTTTCCTTTTTCTCCTAAAAACTCAAGACTGTAAAATCAACTTTGCGTGTGTAAAAGCGTGTGTATTATTTTCACATGTGACACTTTTGTAGAAGTTTTAATACATGAATACCCCCTTGTTGATCAAGAGCGATATGTTCATATTTTTTTCCCCAACTTTAAATTTAAGTATACACATACACAACTTTAAATTTAAGTATGTACATATTAGTGATGCACGAATATTCGTATTCGAATTGTCGAATATTCGGCCATATTTAGATATTCGTATCTGTATTCGTATTCCCAAAATTCAGGGGAATACGAATATTTTCCATATATTCGTATTCGCGAATATCGTTTCAAATATTCGTAATCGCCAATATCAAAAATTGACATTCGTTACATCACTAGTACATATATACTTACATACCGTCACCTTAAATGCAAACGGACGTAACTACACAAAAATTCGAAATCGAGTTTTTGATTGATTATGGTTCATATTATCAAACTACAAATTCAGGCAAATATTTCGACCTCTGCGATCAAAAATGACGACTTTATTGAAGAAATTCAAACGGACGTAATTACGAATGCATCTATTATTTATTGCAAATAACGTAAAAGCTTAAAATACCGTCGGTTGGTTTCTGGTTTGCGGCACAGTATATTCAAAATACATTATGTCTGCAGTAAACCAGTAACCATCCGACGATATATAAAAAGGAAATACATGGTTAAAAACCAGAGCTCGTAATAATTGGTCCCTCTTGTGCTTGTTGTCAGAAAAAAACACTCGTCCACTAACACTATGCAACGCTGTCGCGAAAAAACCCTCAAAATTCGTTCTTCTTTGGCTTGCTCTTCGCTCAACCAACGACAGTTTTTTTCGATCGGTCGGCTCATGTGTTCACTCGAGACCCTTTATTTCGTAAAATATCGCAAACGGTCTTTTGAGCATGTATGTGTGTTGCGAGTGTTGATAGATAAACATTTACATATGTACATGAAGATTAATTTTGTTTTTGTTGTGCACATATCTGTCTTATATACATACATACATATTACAATTACACTTCGTTAACAAATAGTTTGATTTACAGATATTTTTATTGTTGTTTATTACTATCTTCTCCCTTCCTCTTTAATGCTTTGCCTGTGACGAAATATTTAAGACAACAACATAAAGCAAACGCAACAATAAAAATAAAGACCTTTTTTGCAAACACTGCTTGTTTTGCTCACTTACTGACCCTCAGTAGCTGAGCAACGAACTATTCTGTTCGTATCATGCGGTCAGTAAGAGCAGCGATGCCAACTATTTATAACCCAAACGCGCTATACACCTCAAAACGCGCTAGAACGCGTTAAGTTGCAGCATCATCAACAATTTATAGTCAAAACGCGCTATTTTTCTACGCGCTAAATTAAATTTTAATAAAGGTCGATGTATGTATTAGTAAATACCAGTACAATTAAATTTTTTTAGTAACTCTTTTCAGATTATGCAATATTTCTTCTTCGAAATTATATCCTAAATAACTAAAATCATTTAATACAGAATCGCCTTCCAAATATTCGAAATTCTACAATTAACAACTTATATAAACTGTCGAATAGTGTTCCGATTCAAATGCTCTTTGAAGTATAAAAATAATAAATGCTTAATATGTTATATAAATTTGTTGGGTCACGAGTACGAGTACATATTTTTAGCTGTGAAATTTCAAAATATTTGCCAATTACAATATTAAAATTCGTTTTTAATTCTAACCACAGTCAATGGAATTTTATTTATAACATCTGAAACATTAACGAATTTAATAGGCAGATTTTGTAAAAAATTTCGTTTCTAAACGTTTCAAATTTGTATGAAAAATAACGAAAATTCGTTTCAAAAAATATTTTTTCCATACAAATTACAAAACGAAAAAAACGTTTCTATTTACAAAGTTTGCCTTTAAACAAAAAGTTAAATTTTGGATATTAGAAAATTGTTAAATTTATAAAAAAAAAGTAAAATGATATTGAACTGAAATGATATATTTGACTTTAATCAAAACGCGCTAACTTAGCGCTTTTTTTAATAAACGCGCTAAGAGGAAAAAAAGCGCGTTTGGCATAGTTAAAATGCGCTAAAACTAGCGCGAAAGGCGCTAAATTGGCATCGCTGAGTAAGAGACCGATTCGTGTGTTACGCTCAACTCATAAGAGCGAGAACACGATTGAAAGGAAAAAGAGGGTTGCTGTTCAGACACAGTGATTCAATCTCATTTCTTTAGGTCTTTTGAGTGAGAAGACCGCACAAAGAAATTTGGTTGAGCATATTTTGCGAGCTCTGTTAAAAACATATAAGTATCCATACTACAAGTAAATTTCGAAGAAAATTTTCGAAAATACTTATTATTATTGACGTAACGTTTTTTGTTTCCCCTGTAAAAAATATAAAAGTGTAGTTACGTCCGTTTGCATTTAATAATGTACATATATACATGCCATGTCACAAAGTTCAATTCCGTTCGGAATCGGAATTGAATAAACCTCAAGATATCAAGCCCTAGCTGCGTTGCACCGCTCCCCACAGTCTGGACACACCTAACAAATTTCCGTATTTTAGTTTTCTTTTTTAGACACCATCTCCTACAAAAATAGGGTGGATTGAATTCCGATTCCGAACGGAATTGAACTCTGTGACATGGAAGTTATTCGTACAAAACTTGCTGTTAAAGTCTGTTATCTTTTAACCACACATTGTGAACAGGTACGTAAAAAACAATAATATTATTAAAATATTAACAATAATACTTACTCCCAACTTATTGAACTATAAATTTTTGTATGTAACATTTTTAAAATGAACTTTCACTTTCCCATGAAAACAAACAAGAAATTTTCATGAAAGTCAATTATATCATTAGAATTTTTATTCACAATACGTATACAGATATTTTAAGAAAGTACTTTCATGTGTAAATGTAGCGTAAGTTTATATAGAAAGTAAAAAGAAAACTTGAAAAGTCGCATTTTAAATCACGACTATGCACTAACTAGTCACGCTCTCATCAATGCTACCACGTTAGTACTATTTTAAGCAACTCTGTCATTTAGTGCCCGTGTTTTCAAAAGATTGCATGCACTGAACGTACTTGCATTGTGAAAATAAAAAAGTCGATTTTTGTTTAAAAAATTGTACAAAATTTTATTAAAACGTTGAACAATTTACTAACTGCAATATATTAAACGTGAAACTGTATAAAACACGAAGAAAACGAAGCTCTAAAGGTAATTATACCGAATTATTGTTTTAATATTGAAAATGTGCATGGAAAGTCTTCGAAGACTATGGTAAATGGTGTGTGTGGTCCGGGGCCAGCTAGAGATTATTTCGTTGAAATTTAATCAATTCAACTCTTTGGTGTTGAATATTCATCAAATGCCTTATTTGATAAACAATAGTTGCAGTAAAACTGATGTTTTTTTAGTTTAAATATTTGAAAGCCACGATTCCAATGTGGTGTGGTGATGGTCAATGGGGCCAATGGCAACTGGGCCAATAAAAACTTGGAATAGTATTTAATTACGTTTTAGAGGAGTCTTTGGGAAAATATTACAACTTGGAATGCTTCTATAGATGTAAAGTTCCGGGGGCGAGCATGGTTGGAACTATTTTTTATAAATTTTGTCATTTTTAACGCAAATTTTGCTATTTCGTTACGTTTTTTTTTTTTTGACATTAATTGTATATCTCCAATATCAGAGTTGCTATAGTTGGTAGGCGATTAAAATATGAAAAAATGTACATAATTTAAATATTTTAAAAGAACATATTCGATTTATGTTCATATCCACATAATTACGAAAAATTGGTTTCAAATTAATTCACATATACATACATATGTATGTATGTATATCACAAATGAAGATTATCAGGCATGTTCTGAAAACCACATTCATCAAAGTGGTACGAAATCACAAAAAGGTGTATACTTTTGTGATTTCAAAAGGTTCAACTAAGCATCGTAACGTTTTCAAATCATTTGGTTATTTTTGCGACTACTATATCCAGCCATAGCTGACACATCGCTTTTTGACAAAAATCGTTTATTTGCGATCACAAATGATTGATTTTGGTAAAAACATTAAATTCAAATATTATGTCCCTTAGTTTTTTTTTTTGGCGGTTATGGTACGATATGTTGAACGTTATATGTAATAAATTCCTTTAATATATTAATCAATGTGTTCTTTATTAATTGTCTTGAACAATTAATTCATTATAAGAAATTTATTACTCGACATATTGTGATAAGTTTGTTTTAATTTGAAATTTATTTGCTGGTGTTCCAGCGATGTCTATATGCATTTCATTGTTGTTCAAAATGTGTGGTTGAAGTCTACTGACGATTTGTTACAGCAACAATGAAATGCATATAGACATCTCTGAACCACCAGCAAATAAATTTCAAATTAATTCATTGTTTTATTAAAAAAATACTTAAAAATAAAGTAAAATATGCTGTTGAAAATATTATTTGCTTTTGTGATTTTAGGTTTGTTTATCAGTGTTAAATAATCAAGACAAGATAAAATCACATTGGAAAATACATAAGCAGTGTGATTTATTGAAAATCACAAAATCACACGTGATTTTAAAACGGCATGTGATTTGAAATCACTTCCGGCCATATGTATAATGAAAAATTAGCATGAAGTTAGCATAAGTGGCAACATTTAAAATGGTCTTAACGAGTTTTGCCATATAATTTTACATTAAAAATCACTCCAGGATTTAAAAGTGGGGCTTAAAACTACATTATGCGTTGATTTTTAATGTCAAATTGTATCGCAAAACTCGTTAAGATCATGTTCAATTTTGTCACTTATGCTAACTTCATGCTAGTTTTTCATTATATATATGGCAGTTGATTTCAATGGCAGGACTATATGTACATATCGCTCATTTACACAAAGAACGTCATAACTCAAAAAATTTAATTTTTGAGTTAGTGATGCCGAATTAATCCCCATATCGTTCTTCATATTGTGTAAAAATTTCATACAAATATCTTGAATACTCAACTCTGGAAAGCGAAATATAATATTATTTTTCCATTGAGTTGTGTGTAAATGCAAAACTTCAAACGCGTTTTCTGGCAAACTTGTTTTTTTTGAGTTATGACGTTCTTTGAGTAAATGAGCGATATATGTAGTAAGCTTCTAACGTACATTCATATATGAGGAGCCGCAGAACAAAACATGCTTTTTCGCATTTCTCGAAAAATTGTTTTTTTGGTATTTTTATAATATTTAGTTTGAAATCTTGTAGAAACAATCAAGTTAGTATTATTATTTATTTTTTACCAAGTATGTAAATGGGTTCTAAAAATTTATGCTTAACAAAAGGTGCTTTTAATATATTAGATCATGTTTAACCACATTCAGTCAAAATTTTATCGTCAGACAATGTACTTTTATCTTCTATTAACAAAACGTTCTTTATGACTTTTTTTTAACAAAAGGTGTTTTTTACTTTTTTTCCCTAACAAAATGTGTTTTTTTGCTTTCTTTTTTGCAAAAGGTGCTTTTTCCGAAATAAAAATGGATTTATATCAAACATCCTTAACATTTAATAAGGTGACTTATGACAGTTATATACATCTATAGATAAGTAAAAAACTTGTTAGTATTTCCAGGTTCTTGCAGTTTTTAATGGGCGAAAAAAAATAAAAATCGATTTTCCAAAAATTTTAAATAAGCAAAAAAGCACATTTAAGCCCTAACTTTTCAGGAGAGCAAAAAAAAAGTTGTGTCGATAATTATTGTAAAAACTAACAATGTACCTTCCATAAGATAGTTGAAATATTCTGACTACCTTATATCTATACAAATTTCATATTTTTCAATTCTTTGCACATTTTTTTGAGATATAATTTTTTAGGTATATCAAAAAACTAATACTTTTCCGGAGTTAGGTACTCGTATTTTGTATTTAAAAAAAATAGAATTTTTTTTGTTAATCATCGTCTATATGCATTTCGTTCCTGCTAATGAAACCCATCAGTAGACTTCAACCAGTGTGCACACTTAATTTTTTTTTTTTAATTCGATAGAATCGACAAAAAAATTCCGTAGATTTGAATGAAATTCGGTAGACAATTTTTTTATTGAAAGAAACATAAAAAATAACAATTCAAAGAAACATGAAAAATAATAAAGCTACTAAAATAACTTTTATTTGACAAACATTTGTAGCTACAAAGATTATATGTAAGATCCATTTATGAATTTAAATTTTTTGGGAGGAATAAATATTTCATCCCCATGGCACAATTCTTTGGCAGTTTCAGTTTTTAACCAATTTCTTTGTTCTGTTTTAATGATTTTCATGGCAGAAAATTACCGCTCTGCGGCCGCACTGCTATGTGCCAAAATATCCAATTTACACATATCGTCAGCCCATTATTGGTTTGACCCACCGACCATTTAAAAAAAATGAGAGGTATGAGGTATATATATTTCGAGTATCCCCTTTCGGAATTCGAAACATGTTTCGCGAAATTAATTATGGTTTCTGAGATATTTAGCATTAATTTTGCTTCATTTCAACTATTTTCAGGTTTAATAAGTATTGTTTTGCTTTAAACGCCACTGTTTGGCTGTTGCGTCAAATTATTCATACAAAAACGTACAAAATCAATTTAACTCTTGTTTTGCTTCATTTCCGTAATGTTATAAACATAAATGGGGCGACCGACAAACTTCGCATAGTTCCATGAATTTGCCTTCAGGAATTCGATCTACTCCAAATCTTTGCCTTGCCATGGATATATTTGTAGCACATGGATACCACATTATGCAAATATTAAATTGCATAATATGGAAACAAATTTTTTATATAATTGAAATAAAAATAAATGCAAAAATCGATACCAAGCCTAGAAATTAACAGCCTAGAAATTAAAATTCGCGAAAACTGTTGAGAAGTAGAATACTTACAAAAACTCGCTCTCATCGCGAACATTGCAAAAATTCGAGAGAAATTGAGAAAACTCGCTTGCTCGTAAAGTAAGTCATTAACCCGGGAGAAAGCGCAAAGCATTATGAAAATTCGCAAAAGCTTGCAAAACTTTTAAATTTGAAGTTCCTTAATAAAAATAAATAAAGCCAGAAACTTAGAAAAAATTACATCTTTCGCAAAAATTCGCGAAAAATTGCAACACTTTAAACAAGCCATAATTTATATTACAAATCTCCAAAATTCTAAGTAATGCTAAAAATTGGGTAAAAACGCAAAAATGGCGAAAATTCGCAGAAACTTACTAACAGTTTTATAAAAGCAAAGTCTAATATTGTTAAAAATTCGCGAAAACTGTTAAGAAGCACAATACTTTTAAAAACTCGCTCCCATTCGCGAACATTGCAAAAATTCGCCAAAACTGTTAAAATAAAAAAAAATCGAAAAGAACGCAAAAAAACCGCATATTCGCGAAAAATTTCTAAATGCATTGAAGAAATTACTTACACTGCAAGGAATAACAAAACCTCAGAAAATTAGATGAATTGCGAAAAAAAATTGCTAACATCGCGGAAATTACAATGTCTAGTAAAGGGTTTTGTTTAATTTTGAGGTCATCATTAAATCGATCGGCTTATTTCTATGGACAGATAAATAAATTTGAAGCATTAATTTTCTTCTCAACAACAAATTTCTCAATATACAACAGTAAAGTTATATACACATGAAGCACAAAAAGCTACTTTTTAAAAATAAATTATGAAAAGTGGCTTATGTGGCACAAAACAGTATTTTTCTCTTTCAGTAAAGTAAAATTAACTTCAAACTTTAATCATGAAAATTCACAAAAATTTACACATTTCTTTCAAACATATGTCGGAAGCAATGGTGAAAACAAAAAAATTCTATCGGGTATACTTTGAGAAAACTTCATGTAAACCTTTTTTGTCGTTTTTCTCCATTCCGACTTTTTGGCATATGCTCCAAACCAATAATGGGCTGACGATATATCGACTTAAATTACTAAATAACAATTCGTTAAACATATTCTCTTCTCCGCGCAAAGCTTTCCACATTTTAGAACATACACGTGATGAATTTTCCGTATGTGTGGTCAACTTGATCTTGTAGCATCAGTGTTAATAAAAATTTTCGTTCAATATTCGGTAGATTTCAGGCCTTGTTCGGTAGAATTGGTAGATTGTTAAATTCACAAACATATTCGGTAGAATCTACCGAATATCGGTAGAAGTGTGCACACTGACTTCAACCCAAAAGTTATTTAAAGCAATTTAAAAGTTATTGTTGTTCTCAATACAAGCTGTTGATCGAACGTTTCCTGGCGACATCGTGGGACCAAAACCCAATCAAAATCTAAAAATTATTTTTTTTTCGACTTGTTTCCTATATCTAACGTCAAATAAGAAAATGAAAAAGAAACATAAAGATTTATTTATAGTAAGTAATGGAACTAAAATTTAGATATTTTTCGAATGGCAATAACTTTCGATATACGAGACAGTTTTGTTTATAATTTTTCTGAAAATATTCGCCATTTGTCCTATCATCAACTTTCGTCTTGATGCTGAATTATGGGATAGCTTGTTTCCATAAATATACGGTGCAGATGGTCAACAAAAAGTAAATTGTTTTTAATTTAATTTTTTTATAATTTGCTACCTTTTTTGGTATATACATATCGAGCCTTTTTTTCGATTGTATCGTAAGCGACATGTTATCGAAAATGTACTTTTTTATTGAAATTTAAATTTTATGGGCCTACCCATGGTTTAGAATTATCAAAATGGCAAAATTTTTGATACAGATACAGGCTGTACAGTTTTAAATTTTTCAGAAGGTTTTTTTAAAATATTCAAATTTGTTTTTGTATCTACGTAAATTGTCGTACAATTTTGAATATTATAAAAAACCTTCCGAACAATTTAATTTTTTTCTCGCTTACGATTAAATGGACAATAAGGGTCGATATGTGTGTATGTATGTTTTCTTCCAGGTGCAAATAAAAAAAATATTTATAAAATGTGCATTCGAAACAAACAAAATTTTCCCATGTCGCAGCTAATTTAAATTATGTACATATCGTCATGTGAGAACTTAAGTGTCCAATACGCCATTATAAACTATTGGATATTGGACACTTAAGTTCTCACATGAAGATATGTATGTACATATGTAGTTTTTCAAACAGTCCTATTTGTAGTGAGGCTTCTCTGGACAGCAGATATGTAATGAAAACTATTTTTTAAGAAATGTCTCTTTCCTTTGTTTGTTAAAGTTAATCTGTATTTGCTTACAGGTTTTTTTGAATTGTCAATTAACACGTGCAATAGATTTTAGTCCAATCCAAAAGCTAGGATCTTCGAAACTCCAACTTCCTATGCGGAGGTATATGTAGGTCTCTTAGAATTTTCCGAAACAAAGTCTAATTCCGATTATTTTAATATAAATTGGCCTACAACTATTTTGCGTTTCACTATGTAGTAATGCCTAATTTATTTGCCTCAGCTAAGTGTAACCCTTGCAAATTTGTGTGCAGTTGTTGAATATTTGTGCATCCATACTTTGTAAATAGTTTTGACAAAATGTTTAAATTTCTGTGAAATTACCCGTATGATGTTTTAAATAATCAACCTATTACTAATTGTTTTTAATTATACGATTTATTTATTTATTTGCTTATATACATATTAATATTGATATTTTAGTTAAATTCAATATCAATATAAGAGGGTTAGAAGCAGAAGCTATAGGCGGTCGGCTAATATTTTTATATTATTGAATTTAAATTTAAATTTTTATTTTTTTTGAAATCGAGTTTTTTGCATTTTTTGATAGAATAATGTATGTATCGAAAAATGCAACAAAATTCTCGATTTTTTTATTTATTTATTTTCAATTCAGTAATAATAAAGTATTTCTATATTAAGGTAGCGATATACGACGATGATAACACTGTGTGACAAATTTTGATGAAATCGAAATACCTGGGAAGTGTTACTATTTTTCTGGTAGGTATTGTCAAGCATAACAAAAATCTGTATCTGAAATTTTCCAAACACCCCCAAAAATCTTGAGTTACGGATAAAAAACCGATTTTTCGTACTCGTAGGCAGTTATGTGAAAAATGTGGTGCTGAAGGAAAAACGTTTGGAGATCACTGTCGTACCAATTTTGTACTCTGTGTTGATATACGTCTATTAAATTGTACTTTCATCATCCTGGAAGCTCAAATACACTGAAAGCGTATAGATAGAACAAAAAGTCTTCTAATAAAATTTCTAGGAAATTTTTAAAACAAACCTGCGAATTACTCTAATTCAATTTTGTTTTATAATTAAAGTTATAAACAGTATGGTTCCAGTACAAAAATACTGCCTAAGAACTAGTCCAAAGTAGAAAAGTGTCGAAAAAAACCGAAAATATTATATTTGATGAAAAAATAGACATATATCTGAAATTTACTGATATATACATATATTCTTCGAAAGGTATTAATTAGTCTGTTCTTTCTAAATTCATTTATAAATTTAAAATCGGTTAATATTTAATTTAGTTAAGATGTTGAGAAGTGCTTACGGGTACGAAAACCGGTTTTTTTACTCGTAACAAGATTTTGGAGGTGTTTGGAAAATTTCAAATACAGACAATAACTACCAGAAAAATAGTAACACTTCCCAGGTATTTGTTTTTTGTACACTGTGTTATTAATAAACGGGCGAACATTTGGAAGGAAAAAATCTGGAATTGCCTATTGTTGTTTCATTCGCGTTCACATGGATTATTATTGGATAAAGGCAAGCATATTTGTACATGTATGTATGTATGTATATATAAAGCAAAGAATACGAAAACAAAGCGTGTCGCCGAGTACCAAACACAAAAATGATTCTCTCTTCCCCTCCCGTAAATTGCTTCCAAACTAAATTTTTCCCTTCCAAATGTTTTCGTGTCTAAACGCTGACCAATACATGTGGCCTCAAGTCCAATATAAAATATATTATAAGTATAAAATGAGTGGTTACTGGGGTGTCCTCGCGCAATAAACTTGCAAATAGTTATGTTCTCATCTATCAAATTCTATTTCCAACACAATAGGTATGATCCCGTACTCCACATTGGGCGCCCGCGGGATCCCAATTTTACCGAAAACTGTTCCCGTACTCAAAGTTTGGGCAAGTAAGGGAGCTTTTGAGAGAGTAATGTTCTTCTTCTTCTTGACCGAAACAGCCCGTAATTTTTCTTTGGGCTAGTTTGGGCAAGCCGATAAACGATCAGCTGTTTGAAAAATAACCAATTACAAAGTAAAATTAAATTGTCCTAAACACTAAAAACATTGAAAATTTTTATCAAAAAGGTTTATAAACAAGTGGTGAATTAAGTTTTGTCAGTTTTTATGTAAAATTAAGAAACAAACCGTTTTAGATATGCCACAACATGTAAGTAAACGCATGCATGTGTATGTGTGTAAGTATGTATTTACTTGTGCTTTGGCTTTTGGTAAACATTTTTGGTTTTTCTTGTTCCCGTACTTTTGTAAATTTTTTGTATTATTGAGAGAAATTATAGCTTGTTCTCATTTTACCGAACTTTGCCCAAAAAGTACGAGATCAAACCTAATATGTTCACGTGTGTGCCGTAATAATAATATCTGGTGTATACGGCAGGTAAAAAAAATAAATTCCTAATTTAAAGTGGAAGAAAAAACATCTGGCACCGCCATAATCAATGGTTTGCTGAACATTACGTGACATTTAATAACGCAACATTCATTTCATTTTGACAGACTCGAGACAATCGATATAATTTTTTTTAGCTCGGTCGATATTTTCGTTTTTCTTCTTGGTGAAAAGTTGGGATAAAGTGCAAATAATATTAAAAATATATTAATGTTTCTCAAGAAAACATAATTTATAGAACGCAATAAGTTTCATAACAATGTTGGAAATGTGAAAAATAAAAGAAGTTGTGACTAAAAATTAAATAAAAATATTACCATAAAACGACGTCTACGTCTTAAAAAAATTTTTTTCACAGTATTTTGTTCATTGTACATATGTGTGTGGTGGTTAAGTGCACGACATTGAAGTTCCATAACTGCTGCTGTTTTCTGATGTCTACTCTTGCTGTACGTCGTCTCCCTGGTGTTTAAAAAAACATTTGTCGTTTATTGTACAAATTGTTGCTGGCATTTGCTTTTTTGTGTCGCTAATGTATTTTGTTTGCAAAAATACGAAAAAACAAATCCAAATCCGTGTTGGAGACTAAAAGACTGAAGTTCTAATTTCTGCGGTTGCTTCTCGTTCCCATAAAAAAAGGAATATTAGAGAACAGAATAATAAATTCTAAGAAAATTTATTATTGATCATTTCAGTATTTGTAAACGAGAAGAAAAAAAAAACACTATATAAAAAACAACAGTATTTGGAGTGTGCTTCACCAATTAAAAGTTTATAAAAGGAGGAGGAGGTGGTGGAAGTGTAAGTTTTCTGCTACTGCGGCAGTATTGTCTTGTCACATCGTTAAAAACACACAATGTTAATTTAGGAAAAAGTGTATATACACACATATGTAAATATGTATGCATATATCAACGTATATACACATTCCTATATACTTACATATCATATAAGTATATTCGCTTTATTTGTTTATTAAAATTTTTATTCTTTGTTACGCCACAGGTTCTATTTACTTTTTTAAATATTATTTACTCATTTTATATGTTTGTTTGAGGTCTTGTGTTTTTTTTTTAAATTGTTGGCTTTAATTGGTGAAAATATATTTATATTTGTATATGTCTACACAAATATATACAAATATACATATGTATGTAATTTTCCTCCTCATAAGTCACAACAATTAATATTTATTACTAAGATGTAAATAATTAATTTTTATTAATTTAATTGACTAGTGTGTACAGTGTGTTTTTCTTTTAAATTTTGCATACTCCGACGAAAACACTTGATTCGTTTAATTACAGTTGAGGCTAAAAGCATTGTATGATGTTTATTCAACTGAAAACTGAGCTACTAATTAATTTTAATTACTTTAAGTGTAAAAATCGCATTATAAATGTATATATGTATGTAGGTTTTTTTAGCTGCCATAATTTCTGGCTCTATTAAAAACTAGGTAAATACTACCGGCCTTATGTTTAATCAAAAACTGGCATGAAGTTAGCATAAGTGACAAATTGAACTTTTTGTGTGTGTAAAATTGTATGGCAAAACACGTGAAGACCTTCCTTCCCCCCGAAGGAACAGTGGAAAAATAGCTGGAGGCTCAAGCTATCAGTTTTCATTAACTTTTTCATGGACATAGAATCTATTAAACTATAATACACTTTCTTAATTTTATTGTATGTATTATGAATGTGAATTAGAAAAGAAGATGTAATGAAGGTGACAAGTTATGTAAATTTCTCATTACAATAGGAATAATAAGACTTAATGAATATTTGGTTTTAATAAAAATTAAATGCGTTATTTAGATAAATATTTTCCCAGTCTACGCGTTCTATGATCATCAAATACATACATACATATACATACATACATACATATACACTACGAATCACTTAAATAAGGAATTTAATTTGATCAATTTTGAACGAATATATTTCTTACGAAAAAAGTCGTAATATCGACGAACCAGATGGATTCACTTTTTATTTCTACTTGATACTTAAGAAAGTAAGAAATATTTTTGCAAAGAATCAGAGCTCGTAATAATTGGTCCCTCTTGTGCTTGTTGTCAGAAAAAAAACGTCTACTGACACGATGCGACGCTGTCGCGAAAAAACCTTCAAAATTCGTTCTTTAGCTTGCTCTTCGCTCAACCAACGACCGTTTTTGTTCAACCGGTCGGCTCATGTGTTCACTCAAGACCCCTTATTTCGTAAAATATCGGCAAACGGTGTTTTGAGCATGTATGTATGTGTGTTGCGAGTGTGGATAGGTAAACATTTACATACATGAATATTAATTTTATTTTTGTTGTACACATATCTGTCTTTTATATTACAATTACACTTCGTTGACAAATAGTTTGATTTACAGATAAATCAACAACAACAATAAAAATAAAGACCTTTTTTTTGCAAACACTTTGCTTGTTTTGCTCACTTACTGACCCTCAGTAGCTGAGCAACGAACTATTCTGTTCGTATCATGCGGTCAGTAAGAGACCGATTCGTGTGTTACGCTCAACTCATAACTCGGGAGCGAGAACACGATTGAAAGGAAAAAGAGGGTTGCTGTTCAGACACGTGAGTGATTCCGTCTCATTTGTTTAGGTCTTTTGAGTGAGAAGACCGCACAAAGAAATTTGGTGGAGGATATTTTGCGAGCTCTGCAAAGAATACACAGCAGGGAAGTCGGAAATTGCGGTATGGCGTCCCATATCATATAAAATACTATTCTATTCTAAAATACTATACTATGTACATTCATTTCCAGGTGATACATATCTGGATTACAAAAACAATGAAAAAATACAACAATGAAAAAAAATTGGCTTTTAATTTGTTTAATTAAATAAAAATTATTCACATAAAGTTGTAAAAATTTCTTCACGGCAGCTAACACCAACAAAATTTGCAACGTTTAGCACTTAATCACAATTTTTTTAGTTTTGCCATATTTTTTCATTTTAAATTTTTTTAAAACTTTTTTATTCTCTTTTTTCGTAAACAAATTTTGAAGTTTCCGATGAACTTTAATTTAACTTTATTTTAGGTAGTGTCTTCGCTACTACCTGGTGAATGTGCCTTGGCCTTAGACTTGGGTCGAACTCGTTCACTAGTTCATTTTTGCCACAAACCAATGATCAAACCCATTTAAATTACATGGGTTTGATCATTGGTTTGTGGCAAAAATGAAGTAGTGAACGAGTTCGACCCAAGTCTACTTGGCCTTAATTGCCTAAATCACGTCACCAAAGTGATGTTTGAATGAAAACGAAATTTAAAAAATTATAAAAATTATTCATCGAAGAAAAGCAAATAAATTTCTGCTTTACTTGGTCTTTCATAATTTCAAGAATTTATATGAAAACCGGAAACGAATTTTTAAAATGTTTCTTCAAATTATTAAAATTAAATTCCTTACTTAAGTGATTCGCAGTGTACATACATACTCCATGTGTGTACAAGTTAGGGAAGTAACGAATACCAGTTTAGGGAATGCGAAAGCAAATAAAGCGAATGCAAATACTTGCAATACGTTCAAAAATCACATTAAAATAAATTTTTATAAGAACATGAAGTTCTGTTGTATACATAAATGTACTGCATATAGCATTTTATTGAAATTGAGTCTCGAATTGAGCAAATATTTATTAATTTATTAATAAAAATTAAAAATTTTAAAAACCCCCGAATATATCTAGAAAAGATGTGATATCTTCTAAACGGCTGGACCGTGTTTCTTAAAAGATAGCTAAGAACCTTCTCGATCAAGTCACCTTTCAAACAGAAAAAATTAAATCAAATTCGGTCCACCCTTTTGGTCTGTACGTGCACTCGTACAGACACACAAACACACAGACACACACTACAAACTTATAAGACCCCTTTTTTGGTCGGGGGTTAAAAATACAAATTCCTAAAACAGAAAGATATATGAAATCATATTAAAATAAGTATAGATAGTAGTTAAAAATAAATTTACAAAATGTTAGGCTTTCAACCCAGTCCGTAGTTTGGCGCTAAAGCCTGGTACTGTCAAAATAAATTTTTATTCATGAAAAAATGTTGCAGAAATAGTACTCTGTTCCTCTTCTGAAAAACATATGAAATATATCTTCAACATTTTAAGTTACCCTTAGAAATAATATGAGTGAAACTTTTTTCGAATGGAATGGAACAGTAAATACATAGTGGCGGTATTCGATGTTTGATGCAAATGTGCTTGCGTTAGTGCAAATGCAAAATATCGTAGCTTTTCTTTGGATTGTGTGTGTATTTTGTTGTTAGATTTTAAAGAAAAGCTACGATATTTTGCATTTGCACTAACGCAAGAACATTTGCATCAAACATCGAATACCGCCAGTGTTTTTTTACCATCGTAAGAAATTGTAGCAAAGTTTCAAGGACTAGTTAACATTGCTTAAATATCAAATTCTTTGTACGAAGAAGTAATAAATGGTACTCAACGTTGTTAAAATTTGAACAGAGTACTAGGATTAGTACTAGATCATGGTTTCGCACAAATCCAACACTGCCTTTTCTTTTTCGAAAACTGTAAAATATTTTCAAACACCGCTGGGTATTGTTTTCAAATTGATATTTATGCCAACTTATTTTTAGAAGAGTTTTTCGCTAAAATCTTAAATCTTTGTTTAGAATGCTTAAAAGTAAGCATGCGTTTGTATCTTTTTCGTGCTGGCTTAAAATCATTTTCGTATTTTTGACGTTTGTTAATCATAAAAGTTATAAAATTTTTGTTTGTGTCTGGTATTCGCTTGAAATATTTGCATACATTTTAGCGAATACAAATAGCAGAAGTAAACAAATAATTTGCGAATGCGAACATTCGTTACATCCCTAGTACAAATACATATTTTTATTTTTTTATTTTTTTTTATGTTTTTATTGTTGTTATTGCTACTAGTATGAATATAAATAAAACAATTTTTATATTTTTAGTGCTAACCATAGCAACAATTTCACATCGAACGGTTTTTATATACATACATACATAATTAAGATCAAGTTCTTACCAATATGTTTCAGAATAATAAACTATTAGGAACCTACATCTGTATGAAGGTATGTATGTATGTATGTACATATGTATGTATGTAGATAGTGAAAGCGGAGGTGACAAAACGCAAGTTGTGTAAAATTTAAACTATGTATATAGAAAATCAATGAAATCACACTAGAACATTCAAAAGCTGCAATTATAAACGTACATAAGTACATACATACATACATATGTACATATGTGCAGCATAGTATCTATGTATGTATGTTTATTTTTGAAAGTACACAAACTCCAAATATACATACATACATATGCACTTGATTATGCTTTTTAAATGTGTAATTTAATTCAAAGCTGTTACATACAGCTGTGGACAACTAATTAGAAACGATATGCAATTTTCATAAAAAGCTTTGGCTTTTATTATTTTCTCATAGAAGTTTCTATATTTTTCCTTCAATACATTAAATATTTAGCAAACTAACAAAAACAACTTAAATACCTTTTCTATATGAATATATTTTAGAAATTAACAAAATTTTCTTTAAAAGGCTGTGGCACATAATTAGAAACGATCAACTCTCAACACAAAGCTTTTACGCAAATTATTTTTTAATCAAGGCTATTGTGTTATCGGTAAATGCACTTCCTTAATGAGCTTAAATTATAATTTAAAACTATATTTTTAAAGTTGTAAGTGCAAGAGCTGCACTTTTGCACAATGCAGCGCTATTTTTGGGCTTCACAAAACTGAAAAGTCTTATAGAGATATAGCAGAGCATCTTAAGTATTCAAAGAAATGGGTTTTAATGCTTTAAAGCATATAAAAAATTAAGCACTATATATACCCAAGCGAACCATTTCACGACGTTTGGTAGAAGCTAGACTAAATGGCAGAGCAGCAAGCAAGAAGCCACTTCTGAGTAGAATCCAAAGGAAACGCCCTGTACCCTTTGCTACGTCTCATTGGAATTGGACCACAAATCACTGGAAATATGTCCTTTGGCGTGATGAAACATATACAAATCGCCTTGGTTCTGACGGCCAAAAATATGTTAGACGGCCCATTATCAAATAATTTAATCCTCGGCCCATTTCACCCGTAGTGAAACATGGTGGAGGATCAATTATGGTATGGGGATGCTTTTCCTGGAATTCTATTGGTCCAATCTATAAAATTTGTAGAATTTTGAACAAGGAAGAACAAGTTTCAATATTAAATGATGTAATAATGCCATGGGTTGAGCAGAAATCGCCCGCTGTATGACAATTCTAACAGGATAACGATCCGTAGCTCAAAGCAAAAGTAGCGAAAAAATATTTTGCAAACAATTCTGTCAACATTTTGGGTTGGGTATCATTGAGTACGGATTTAATCCCAATAGGGAATGTGTGTAGGGTGACGAAAAGAACGTCGTATGGCTCAAAAATATTAGAAATATGAAAAGACTTTTTGAGGAAGTGAACCAAGCCTGATATGCAATACCAGTGGACCGATGTCAGCATCTCATCGCATCAATACGTGGTGAGTGTGAGGAAGTGATGAAATAAAAAGGTTTTGGAACAAAAGACTAAAAATTAGAAAACCTATAACGATTTTTACTTGTAACGTTAATATCGTTATAAATTATGTGCCACAGCCTTTTAAGAAAATTTTGTTTATATCTAAAATATATTCATATAGAAAAGGTCTTTAAGTTGTTTTTGTTAGTTTGCTAAATATTTAATATATTGAAGGAAAAATATAGAAACTTCTATGAGAAAATAATAAAAGCCATAGCTTTTTATGAAAATTGCATATCGTTTCTAATTAGTTGACCACAGCTGTACATACACTTCATTTAAGTTTTTGCAAACCGTTTTTATAGCCGTAATATTGAAATCAACGTCTTTTGCAAATCTGTGGCAATAAGGAACAAATGCCTAACGGTCCGGTCACACTTGACAAACATTTGCCCAAAAAAAACGTAACCAGTAAATACTAATGAGAAATCTTCTTCAGACAGATGTTTATTAAGTTCAAAATAGTTTCCAATACTATTGTATTCTATAACTTTGTCTATTTCTTAAATACGAAACAAATTAACGCAATAAACACATGTCTAAAGCAAAAAATTTTGCATTAGTATTTACTGGTTACGCTTTTTTGGGCTAATGTTTGTCAAGTGTGACCGTACCTTAAGTCATATTTTACTGTTTTGAAGGGGGGTTCTTTTAAACTTTCAAGCCGATTTTCAGAAATTTTTTTCTTTAATAATTTAAATTGGGAACTTTGGTTTTGAATTAATATTTTTAGGAAAACATTGTCTTACGCATTACAAATAATATGTACATTCAATTTGAAATATACCAAAGTACCTACATATGTATATAGTATGTAAGTAAGCTCACAATATTTGATCGATTCTTGCTTAGAGGTATGTACTTTCGAATATGAAGATTACAGGGGTTCCCGACTTAAGTACTTTTTTCCTTTTTTCCACAGAATTATAGTTTTTACATGCACTACATACATACATACATACATATGTACATTTCACTCAAACAATGTAATATTTTTGATAGAAATGTACTACTTTTATAATAGAAAATGGCGTAATAAAAGAATAAAAAAAGTTAAATTCTCTTAATTGAACATATGTATACAAAATTGTGTGTTTGTGACAAATGTACATACATCCATACATAAGAAATTTATCTAATATTGTGTATGTGCTTTTCTTTATTGCATTTCTTCTTCCCTTTCAAAACAACTACAAAAAAAAAAAAACGTTGATGGATAATCAAATCAAATCAAAATCAACAACAATAAAAACAACTAACTATGTACACATACATATGACACATTTTATTGAACTTGATGAAAAACCAACAGATTAGGCCTTGCTTCAATATAGTCGTACTAGGTGATTGATTGAGCGATGGTGAGCACAAATCTTGTGGTGCCGGTAGTGTTGTGGGGCCCAACAGCTCCCACACACTGTGTTTCAAGTGTGTTCCTGACTGATGACCAAACAACTTTAGCAACAGGTTGCTATGATGGTCAAATTTGCCTGTGGCATGTGGAACCTATTACATTAAAAATGTCTCCCCGCTGTCTTTTAGTGGGTCATACAGCACCAGTTCTATGCTTGGTGAAAGCCTCCATAATGGTAGACAATAATTTCCTCGTCAGCTCTTCAGAAAATGGCGAAATGTGCACGTGGGACTTGACAGATGGCAAATGCACCGAGTCGGTAAAGCTGCCCCAAGTTCATACACAGATTCAAAGTTATCACACGGCAAATAGTAACGACTTAAGAATATTTTGTATTGGTTACTATCCCGAAATTATGGTTATGGATCCTTTCAGTCTAGAAGTGCTCTTTATGTTGAGCTCGAAAGTGAAACCAGATTGGATATCTGCCTTGCATGTATTGCGTCCCATGCGTCGCAAAGATGATGTAGTGCTGGCCATAACCACCACTGGAACAGTAAAAGTTTGGACCTTGACTGGCAATGAGAACAAACATGTTGAGCCGATTTATGAGAACGAATCGAAGGAGATTCGCTGTCTTAATGCAATAACCATGAATTGTTGCGCCCAAAATCAAAGGACAGTCTTAATAGTGTGCACAAAGTATTGGCAAATTTATGATGCCGGCGACTTTACTGTGTTGTGTTCGGTTATAGCGCCCACCCGCGAACGCTGGCAGGGCGGTGATTTTATAAGCTCCGATCGCGTTATGCTTTGGACGGATGAGGGCAAGGGTTATCTGTATAAATTACCCGCCAACTGTATACCAGACAATAAGGAATTCCATTCAAAAAGTGTAGTGCGCGATTCTCCTTACCTATATTATCTGCTTCAACATCCAGGCGATAAAGTTTTATCCTGTCCTCCTGCAATGAAACTTCTACGCTCTGATGTAGAGGGAAAACCGACTGGCTATAACCTTTTAAGAGGTGACTCCGAGGGTTTTATATCGGTGTGGACGGTTCCTGATGTTCCTTTAGACAATATAAGTATATTGCAAGCGAAACAAATGCCTCCACGAGTTCTAAAACCTTCTGTTTGTACATCACTGATAGAGGCATGGTCCATAATGGATCCTCCTCCTGTAGGCATATTGGATCAGTTGGTCCGTATTACCGATCATCCAGTGAAATTGACTTCCAGCATATATTTACCCCAACAAAGTCGTTTGGTTATTGGCCGGGAGGATGGTTCAATTGTAATAGTGCCAGCCACGCAAACTGTTATGATGCAGCTGCTTGTAGGTATTAAGCAGAACTTCAGCGATTGGCCTTCGCACCAGATCCTGTATGGCCATAGAGGACGAGTTAATTGTCTACTGTGTCCCTCTTTGTTACATCAACGTTATGAAAAATCACATTTGCTGTCCGGAGGCGTAGACTTTGCTGTTTGCCTGTGGGATCTATACAGTGGTAGTTTGTTGCATCGTTTCTGTGTGCATGCTGGGGAAATAACACAGCTCTTGGTCCCCCCTGAAACTTGTAGTTCACGCATTTTAAAGTGCATTTGTTCGGTAGCCTCTGACCATTCGGTCACGTTGCTCAGTTTGCAGGAACGAAAATGTGTTACGTTGGCAAGTCGCCATCTATTTCCGGTAATTACCATTAAATGGCGTCCATTGGATGACTTTCTTATAGTCGGTTGTTCTGATGGCTCCGTGTACGTATGGCAAATGGAAACCGGCCACCTCGATCGGGTTCTGCATGGCATGTTAGCTGAAGAAGTATTAATGGTGTGCGACGATCAAGTGGCTGATGATACATCGTGTAATACAACCTCTTCGAATGCTGAAATGGGCATGGCAAATCCAGCGGTACACTTCTTTCGTGGTCTTAAATCTCGCAATATGAATGCAATACGTCATGCAACCCAAAGGGGCATCACTCAATGGCAGCAATTACACGGTCACAATCAAGGAAACTTTGATTTCCTTATGAAACATCGCAGCAATCCTTTGATAATACAAGGTCTGCGTACCAACCCAAAAGACGCCGAAAGTCATATACTTTTCTTTGATATAGAGGGTTTGATATTTGAGTTGCATAGTGAAGAGTATGCTCAAATGACACCCACTGAGCTAGAAGCATTGGGAGTGGTTCTTAATAATCAAAAAGATAAAACCCTGCATTTAGAGGCCTCTAAGAAGATCAGTGATTTCTTTGGCAAGGTAAAAAACAAGGCTGGTGATATGGAAAAAATACTGAAGGACAAAGATAAACATGGATTTGTGCAAAAGTTTAAGGAAAAGACCGAAATTGTTGAAAAGAAAGTGCAAGCCAAGGTGCAGGAGAGTTTACAGAAGGTGGTGGTGGAACCACAAGATCGCGACAGTGATAAAACTGATTTGCAAAATAGAATTGCTTCCAAAATGGAAGTCACCAAGGTAATGGAGGTTGCGCAATTACTGCTGTCCTTGCTGCATTCTTGGGGACTAGATCCTCACCTAGACAAAGTCTGTGAATCGCAACTAGGACTTTTGAGACCAATGGTGCCCGTTTCGTTTGGCATATTATCGAAAGGAGGTTACATGTCACTTTTATTGCCCACCTGGCAGAATAACTTTGAAATACCCGAGGGCATAAAAGTGGTTGCTCCCAGCAGCTCGAAAAAGCGAGACATTCCCGCCGAATTGCTAAGACAAGAAGAACTAACAGCTGTGTTCACCTCACGCTTGCACTGGGAGTTGAGTACCACCTTAACATCAAACCATATATTGGCCTTAGTGGCCATGTCAAACACTTTACTCTCCATGAATTCCGCCTCGTTTTTGCCGGACAGCGAAAGAAGTAAAAAACTAGTCCGACTAGCCCAACGTAACGATTCTACATTAACAAACGAAGAAGAACGCGAAGACCTATTGGCGCATCACACATCGCAAATTAAACAAGGCTGGAGTCTTTTGTCGACTCACCATTGTTTTCTGTTGCCCGATAAAATTGAAGCTTTAGAACCAAAGAAATTCAAGCGACCTCAAGTGGAAATGATGGCAAAACGTTGGCAACACCATTGCATAGAAATCCGAGAAGCAGCCCAACAAATATTACTAGGAGAACTGAGACGCATGGGAAAGCGAGGACGCAAACAATTGGTGGAGAGCTGGGCTCAATATCTGCCAATGTATACGCACACAGAACCAATCGCTCAACAACATGTGCAAAATATAAATGGCTCAAATGGCCATCATGCGACAACTGGACCTATCAGTGATGTTGACAACTGCGCAGATGACTATGAGGAGGAAGAAGAGGAAATCATACGCAAGCCGTCCAGTTTATCCGAATTGAAGCGTAAACAAACCACAGCCGTCATTTTATTGGGCGTTATTGGTGCTGAATTCGGCCAAGATATAAATCAAGATTCACCACTTCGAACTGCACCTGCAGGTGGTCTTACAGAACGCCGCAAATCTTCTGTTGTGGAGGGCTTCGGTATAGCAAACAACTTGGCGCGTCTAACCTCAATGGCTTTGGCGCATCTTCTTTATGCGCCGCCATCACCAAAGTTGCCTCAATATACCCCACTTCGTAGAGCTGCTATAGATTTATTGGGTCGTGGTTTCACCGTCTGGGAACCGTACCTGGATGTTAGCAAAGTGCTGTTAGGTCTGTTGGAATTGGCTTGTGAGGGCAAGTCCGTTCCCAATTTGAATTACAAACTTCCCTTAACTCCACAGGCTGATGCTTGTCGTACAGCCAGACATGCTCTACGACTAATAGCCACAGCCCGACCGGCAGCTTTTATAACAACAATGGCCCGTGAGGTGGCACGCTACAATAGCATGCAGCAAAATCCACAATCTGTAAATGTGCCTATCACGCAGTCTGTGCTGTACAAAGCCAAAAGTGAAATACTTCAATGTGTTGAGATGTTGATAGACAAAATGCAGTCTGAAATTGCCAGCTTGCTAGTAGAAGTTATGGACATTACCTTGCATTGCGTAGAGAATATTGAACTTAAAACTAAGGGACTAGCAGAGGTGTCACCCTCAATATGTCGCTTCAATCAAATATCGCACTGTCCACAAACGAGACGAATAGCAGTTGGTGCCAGCAATGGCCATTTGGCCATCTATGAATTGAGACAAAACAAATGCCAAATGATACCAGCCCATACACATCCTATAACATCGCTTGCCTTCTCACCTGATGGCAAATTCCTGGTATCATATTCTTGCAACGAAAATCGTTTGTCTTTCTGGCAAACCAGCACTGGCATGTTTGGCCTCGGTCAATCGCAAACAAGATGCACGAAAGGTTATTCGACAGCACCCATACCCGATGTATCGCGACTAAATCCTATGCGTTTAGCCAAGCTGGTGTGGATCAACAATCGCACTGTCACATTAATGTTGGCCGATGGTTCGGAAACGCGTTTTAATGTTTAAATCAATTATTAAAATGATCACATTTATACTAGTTAGTTCTTACCCTAAGGTATTAAAGACGTTTCTTAAAAAGTAACTAATAATAATAGAAAATATATAGAGAATGAAAATAGAGAGATACACAAAAATCACGAGAAAGAGAGGCAGACAAAGAGAGAGAGAGAGAGAGAGAGTTACAGCTATTAAAAATAAATAAATTAAATAAATATATCTACTACTAATATTTTATTATTTTTAATTTTAAAATTTCCTTTTTACAATTTCTGAAATCAAACCAACACAAAATACATAATATACATACGAGTATATAATATGCTGAACAATTACGTATTGAGATGAACAAACAAATTGTGATAAAATTTGTCATCGAGTTCAATTGTTTTTCTTCATATTTGTTTTTAAAATAATGTTTTTTGTTTGTTTGTTTTTAAAATGCCGATCATATAGAACATATTTGGCAATCACTAGATTAATAATAAATAAAGAATTAAATAATAAAGCGCGAAATTAAGCAAAGACATAAAAATAGTATAAAAAGATATAAAATTATTAAATAAAAAATAAAGATTATTAAGTAATAAAAAATATTAAGGGTTTTTAGTTTATTCAGGTCTTGGTATATTGTTATTTACTACCTACATACATATATAAATAAATATTAAAACGAAATTAATAATTGCATTATACATACATACATATGTACATACATATGTATGTACATATATAGAGAGAAATGTTTTAAGAGTTCACTACAGTTGGGAAAATTCTACGTGTCATTACACATCTTACCGCTGCTTTTGAAGGAATAAACAATCATGTTCTGAAATATTATTCAAGTCCAAGCAATTCAGTTTTTTTTAACTGTTTTGAGCAGTTTTTTTGTTAAAAAAATCAGGTTTCTTTAAAATTATAACTGCCATATTCATAAGAAATATTGTTGTTTAATAAGAGGTTTATGAAATAAATTTTCTATGGAAATTTGATTAATAAACCTTTTATAAAATCAAAATATTTTTTATGAATTAGGCCCATAGTGTACAATATTTTTGTGAAGTAAATAATGTGATACGTATCGCAGGATCCTCACACCCAAGCAAAACTCGCAAACGTTAACAAACATCTGACAACAAATGGCAAATGGCAAATGCAGTCTCTCAAGAAAAGTAAAATTTTGTAACTGATTTAGTGCCGCAGTACATGAATTGCCTAACTCATCCATATTCGCAAGTGGCCTTGACGTCACGAAAATTTGGAGTTTTTTTTTTAAATATATAGCTGCAACACTGAGTCCAAATAAAAATGTACATCTATGCATGTGCATATATCGAGCCCTATTTTCGATTTAATCGTAAGCTACTACATGTAAAAAAAAAAATTAAATTTTTTTAGTGAAACTAACATTTTATGAATTTAGAATAGAGTTTGCTAAAAACCGATAAAATGAAAAACCGCGATTTTGGTTTCAAATTTACTTAAACCGACCGATTTCTGTTTCAGTTTGTTTAAACCTGATGGGTTATGGTGTAATTCGATTCGAAAGTGAAACTATTTAAATTTGTATGTTTTTAACATAGAAATTCGAAAGCTCGTTCCCCACTCAATTCTTATTTTGTTCATTTGAGACTCAACCAAACAAATACAAATTCAAAAGTGTTTTCGTTCGTTTCGAACTACAGAGTAGATCCTCTTTTCGTAGCTTCTTCGATATGGTAATGTTTCGTAAGTTGTCAAAGCAGAGAGCGAAAAATTGAGAGACAAACAAATTATTACTAAAATTAATTCATATTAAATGTCAATTTTTAAAAAAATTTCAATTTAAGACATTCAGGCTTATCATAAATAAATTTTCACATGGAAATTTCCGAACGTGTGAGCAATTAGTATCAAAAAACTTCGTACTATTGCGAAATATTTTCACAATTTATAATGAAAATTATTCACAAAGCTTTGTATGTTCCAAAAAGTGGCAATATGTAAGTTTTTAATTTCATTGGAATTGATGATACGAAATTAAAATCCATGCGAACAAAAAATTTGATTCGAAAATTTTCACATGTGGAATTCATGATAAGGCTGAATATCAAACAAAATATCATCAGAAAATGTACATTTGTATCATGATTTCCATGCATGGTTCTGATATGAATAAAATTTTCTTGCAAGTTTTTTACAAATAAAGCAGTAACCCGCAAGTCATACCACAATTGTGGACAAGAAAATTACATACATGCTTATGCTCTTTCATTTAGTCGTCACTGAGAAAGCGACGACTTGGTTTTTTGCTTAGTTTTTTTGGGCACACGGAACGAAATTAAAGTTCAAATTTAATAAATTTGTACAGCATAAAAAATAATTACGGAAGCTAAATATTTTGTGATAAAAAATGCTTTTGGCAATATGCAATGTATTTTATATTATGAACCATTTAAAAATAATAGGCAAGATAATTTAAAAAGCCATTTTAATAGTGTTTTCACAGCGCTGCGAATAAATTTAATTTGGAATTTATACACTTTTTACTTAAGTTTTTATTAATAGGCAGATTTTGTAAAAAATTTCGTTTCTAAACGTTTCAAATTTGTATGAAAAATAACGAAAATTCGTTTCAAAAAATATTTTTTCCATACAAATTTTAAAACGAAAAAAACGTTTCTATTTACAAAATTTGCCTTTAAATTGCTTATTTACAAAAATATTCAAACAATGAATAATTACAGCATGTATGTATTTTAAATTGCAAAACTTTTCTTCAACTGTAAATTTACTCTCATTTCGCCAAATTGACTTTAAAAATCACCAAAAGTCGCCAAAAATCAGTTTTCCGTAGTTTTTTATACCCTTTACCAACAAAAATGGTAAAAGGGTATATATAGGTTTGTCATTCCGTTTGTAATTTCTATAATATCAATAAGCGACCCATAAAATATATATATTCTGGATCCTTATGCATAGGGAAGACGAATAAGCGATGTCCGTCTGTCCGTCTGTCCGTCTGTCCGTCTGTCCGTCTGTCCGTCTGTCCGTCTGTCCGTCTGTCCGTCTGTCCGTCTGTCCGTCTGTCCGTCTGTCCGTCTGTCCGTCTGTCCGTCTGTCTGTACGTGAAATCGGTTTTCCGAAGCTCCCAGAAGAGCTAGAGACTTCGTTCTTGGACTGGTGTGTCAGAAATTTTCCAAAATAGATTGGTATTGAAATTCAGCAAAATCGGGCAGACGATTGCAGAGCTGGAAAACTTAAACTTCATTTTGCCATATAAAAGTAACTCCCGAAAACAAATTTTTATTTTTTTTTAATAAATGTACATATTTTACACTTCAGTACGACTAAAATTGGAATTTTAAATTAAAAAAATACAAAAAAATTAAAAAGACGTTTCCAGGGTTGGAAAACTTTAACTTTTTGTGTTATGTAAAATTAACTATGTCTAAAACTATATTAGTATTTTCTCGAGAACCGTAAGAGCTACAGACCTGAAATTTGGACACAGTATGTAGACCTTTGGCCGCTACAACAACAAATACATGATAATTGGAAATTAAAGGGTGTTCCAAAACGAGCAACGAAAAATTTTAAAATCCCATGTAGTATATATACAATTGTATGTATATACACTTGAAATTTGTAAGGTTAGTGTATTTTTATACAGACTACAAAAATTAACACAAAAATTTAAAAAAATTTAAATTAAAGGGTGTTCCATCAGTTAATGCAATTTTGACTATGTAATTTTGACAATTTGCTGTATCTTGGAAACCGTAAGAGCAAAACTCTTGAAATTTTCAAAAACGGTAAAACTGAAAAAATAAAAAATTATAAAATCGCCAAACCGAAAAAAATCGCCAAAAACAAGAAAAAATCGCCAAAACAAAAAAAAAAGCACCAAATTAAAAAAAAAAATTATAAAACTAAAATAAATCGCAAAAAAACGGAAAAATGCTTAAATGAAAAAAAAATCGCCAAAACGAAAAAAAACAGAAAAAAATCGCCAAAATGAAAAAAAATCGCCAAAATGAAAAAAATCACCAAAACGAAAAAAAACCCTAAAAAACAGAAAAAAATCGTCAAAATGAAAAAAAATCGCCAAAACGAAAAAAACCCTAAAAAACAGAAAAAAACCCTAAAAAACAGAAAAAAATCGTCAAAATGAAAAAAAATCGCCAAAACGAAAAAAACCCAAAAAAACAGAAAAAAATCGCCAAAATGAAAAAAAATCGCCAAAAAAAAAAAAATCGCCAAAACGAAAAAAAACTAAAAAACAGAAAAAAATCGCCAAAATAAAAAAAAATCGCCAAAATGAAAAAAAAATCAATAAAACGAAAAAAAACAGAAAAAAAAAGAAAAAAATTGCCAAAATGAAAAAAAATCGCCAAAATGAAAAAAATCACCAAAACGAAAAAAAAACAAAAAAATCGCCAAAAAAAAATCGCGAAAAAAACCCAAAAAAAAACAGAAAAAATCGTCAAAATGAGAAAAATCTCCAAAAACAGACAAAATCGCCAAAACGAGAAAAAAGCGACAAAACTGAAAAAATCGTTTTAACTGAAAAAAACTTTAAAAAAAGCAAAAAACCTTCCTTTCGTGCGCGATTCAAAGTCGCACTTAACTGATTTTTTTAGTATTAAAGGAATTAAATGAAACTAAGTTTTTGCTTATTTCGTTCTTGCTTTTTTCACTTAACATATTTTATGCATTTTTTAAAGAACTAGATTGGTAACAATAATCAGAAAAATCCAAAATTATGACTCCAGGGTTGGAAAACTTACACTTTTTGTTTTTTTTTTCTTTTTCTTTATAAATTGAATATATTTTATGCTTCTGAAAGAAAAGTTTGGTGTATGAAATTTGAAAAATGAAAATTATAGCTCCAAAGATGGAAACTTTAAAAAAATGATAAATTTTTTCACAAAACAAATATGTATGTACGTGTCTGTATACTATATATATGTACGTACGTTGGTAAAGGGTATATAAGATTCGGCACAGCCGAATATAGCACTCTTACTTGTTTTTAGTATATTTTTGATTGTAAATTTGTTGTTATATAAATATATAATATAAAGTTTTATAAAATCATCGTATACAAATTTATCAGAAAATCGCCAAAAATTATTCCTTGTAAATTTTTCTCATCTAAATTCAAACCGCATTAATGACTACAATTAACATTTGAAAAATCATCAAAATCAAATGGTTTTAATTTCCTGCAGACGAGTTTTGGTAGGATTTATTTTTGAAACTACTCCTTCAACAAACTAATTTTCCTGAATTAGAAGATCAATTCTGTTAAAAAAATAGCCATAAAAATCGCCAACAAATTTATTTATCACCAGAAAAATCGCCATGTCTCCAAACCAAAAATTTGGACGCCAAACAAGTTTAAAAATCGCCACGTTTGGCGAGAAATCGCCATATCTGACAGCCCTGAAAACCGACAGATGTTCGGCACTCTGGCGCTTCTCTGGGCAGCCTGGAAGTAAAGTGTTCATTTATTTTTTTTAATTTAAATTTCCGATTTTTGCTCTCTCGTTGCTAGTTTCTGCTGGGAAAGTGAATGATCAGACCTATTGTTGTACTTACATATGTATATTTTTAATCCATTTTGCCATTTGGTTTCAAATGTCGACTTTTAACACAAAGGCATGCTGAGAAGTTTGTGTAGCTGTTTGTTTGAAAAACAACTTTCAAGCTATAACGACCAAAAAACCTTAACCATTTTTTGGAACTCGTTTTGTAGACGGAAATCGATTATTTATGATCGCTAATAAGCTTTTTTTTTGGCGGTTAGGTCACTATTTATCGACAGTGTTTAAAATTTGTCAGATCTTTTCATCTTTTGAGTGTTTCATCGTTCTGATCGAATCATATGATGTTTTTTACTTTAATAATCTTACCAAAAGTAATCTAGAATTGTTGCTTCTGCATCACACGCGACTTGTCAGATACCCAACAAAAAATAATAAATGTTATTATACGTTTTTCTTTTTAGTTTGTTTTTATTTCAAGTTCTATTGCAATACATATTTTGTAATAAATAACAATTTGCATAAGACTCAGCTTAAACTAAAAACCAATTTTTATAGATTATTTATAATTGTTAGAAAAATAAAACATTAACCTTCACTGTTATAAAAATGATATTTGTTATATAAAATGAAAATCTTGTTATAAATTGTTTTATTTTTTAATTATCATGAATATTAATGATTAAAAAATAGGCTTAAATTTCCCAAAAATAATAATTTTTATTGCATTGTAATATATGTAACTAGTAAGTGTATAAACTAGATTGCTATTTTCAATTTATTCTCTTTTCAATTACAGTGTCTATATACACATACACACACTTGTATTGTATTTTATACACAGAATATTAAATTAAACACAAAACTTGTTTTCCAAATGCTAATGTTATTATTATGTATTTATTTTATCACTTCTTTTTCCACCTCAAAAAAAAAAAAATTTAAATGCTAATAAAAAACTTCATAAAATGGGGTTTTTGTAAAAAGTTTTTTTTTTGTATTTCCCTTCCTTGCTCTAGTAATTTAAAATAATCTTTATAATACACATTAGATAAAAATAAAGCAAACAAAACTTTACTACATACATACATATGTACATACATACATATGTATGTATGTATATATGTACATACATGTGTATGTATTATATTAAGATAATCAATTACATTTAATAGGATTTTCCTATGCCTGGTATACAATGAAAATTATTGAGAAAACATGTAAAAAATCACATACATACATACATACATATTTACAAAATATAGCAGCAAATAATTAATACTATAATTGTAAAAAATTACCAAAAAAAAAAAAATTAAAAAAAGAACATTTACGAATATTGTTGCAATTAAAACTATTGTACATGTGCTTATGTTGAATAAATGTTTCTGTCTCTCCTCTAGAAATGGGGAACAAAAAAAAAAATTAAATGAAAATAAAGGAAAAGTATTAATTATAAATTAAAAGAACATTATATGAAAATTAAATTTATAAGAGTTTTCATTTGAAGGTATGGTGGGTAGGAAGCGTGTGAAGTCAAGTTTTTGCTCTAGACTAAAGAATATCGCAACCAAGAAAAAACTTTTCAAGATTTTGTAATGGTTAGTACTCTTTTAATGGCTTACAAAGTAATGGAGTGTTACTTATTTATCTAATTATCTTATGTGCTAATTTATATCATTATGCCAAATTAATTATTTTTAATGAAATATACATATATAGACAGAAATTTATTGTTTTTACTTTCTGTTACAAAATCTAAGTATTTTTGTATATCCTGCAATATATTTACATTTGTAAAATTATGTTTTTTAACAATTTAAAGGACAAGTTTTATAATCTTACACATTATTTTTATTAGAAAAAATAATCCATTAACTTTAGAATAATTTTAGGCAGAGATCGCAAATAACGATTATTTTTCAAATTTCAACTGAAAAAATTACACTAATAGTTCTCTATGTGCCACGTGCACAAGGAATATACCAAGATATTCCTTGTTCATGTAACTACCTATAGATGCAATAATTTTTATGGCTTAAATTAAGTTTAGTGACATAACTCCATAATTAATAAAAATTTGGCATCCGATAGAAAATTAAAAAATAAAAAGAAAAACTTAAATAAAAAAATTGGCGGCGAGCCTTATTTTCCGAGTTATGGACCTTTGAAGTTCTAGTATGAAATTGTGATTATACGTAATATTTTCCCCAACGAATGGCTCGAATATTAGTATCATTTAAAAGCTTTGGATAATATCTTTCAGGAGATAATCTTTATTAGGCTGCGCCGTCTCGGGAAACACCATGGTGGAGAAAATCCTTAAACCCTCCGAAGGCCGGCAGTGTAAAAAATCTTTATTAGACAGGAAAACTTTGCCAGGCAGAAAATCTTTATTAGGCTGCGCCGTGTAGGGAAACACCCATGGTGGAGAAAATCCTTAAGCCCGGCCGAAGGCCGCAAGTGCAGAAAATCGATATTAAACAAGAAAACTTTTCCAGGCAGAAAATATTTATTAGGCTGCGCCGTGTGGGGAAACACCATGGAGGAGAAAATCCTTAAGCCCGGCCGAAGGCCGGCAGTGCAGGAAATCGTTATTAGACAAGAAAACTTTGCCAGGCAGAAAATCTTTATTAGGCTGCGCCGTGTAGGGAAACACCATGGTGGAGAAAATTCTTAATCCCGGCCAAAGGCCGGCAGTGCAGAAAATGGATATTAGACAGGAAAAATTTTCCAGGCAGAAAATATTTATTAGGCTGCGCCGTGTAGGGAAACACCATGGAGGAGAAAATCTTTAAGCCCGGCCGAAGGCCGGCAGTGCAGAAAATCGTTATTAAACAGGAAAACTTTGCCAGGCGGAAAATCTTTATTAGGCTGCGCCGTGTAGGGAAACACCATGGTGGAGAAGATCCTTAAGCCCGGCCGAAGGCCGGCAGTGCAGGAAATCGTTATTAGACAGGAAAACTTTGCCAGGCAGAAAATCTTTATTAGGCTGCGCCGTGTAGGGAAACACCATGGTGGAGAAAATCCTTAATCCCGGCCAAAGGCCGGCAGTGCAGAAAATCGATATTAGACAGGAAAACTTTTCCAGGCAGAAAATATTTATTAGGCTGCGCCGTGTAGGGAAACATCAAGGTGAAGAAAATCCTTAAGCCTGGCCGAAGGCTGGCAGTGCAGAAAAACCTTTTTATGTATGAATGCTACAAACACACACAGGTGTTAGTAAATACAAACCGAACTCCAAATTTAGTGTTTTCTTAGAGTTGCTAAAAAGCTTTTAAATTACACGAATATTGGATAACATTTGTTGGAAAATACACCATGTTATCAGAATTTTTTACTACAATTTCAAAGGCCCATAACTCGGAAACTAAGCCTCGCCTACAATTTTTTAATTTAAAGGCAAATTTTGTAAATAGAAACGTTTTTTTCGTTTTGAAATTTCTATGGAAAAAATATTTTTTGAAACGAATTTTCGTTATTTTTCATACAAATTTGAAATGTTTAGAAACGAAATTTTTACAAAATCTGTCTATTAATATGTTTTCCTTATTTTTTAATTCTCAATCGGATAGCATTTTTTTAGAGTTGCCCCTTAGCTTGATTTGTGCCAATTCCACCATATAATCACATATTTATACCAGAACTTAAAAGGCCCATAACTCGGAAACTAAGGCTCGCCGCAAATTTTTTTATTTAAGTTTTTCTTTTTAATTTTTAATTTTCTTTCGGATGCCAAATTTTTATTAATTTTGGAGTTATGTCACTAAACTTAATTTGTTCCATTTTTATTTACTTATTTTTTATTTTTATTGAAAAACTCAACTTTACCGATTATTTTTTGATTTTTATTTATGCCTCAGAAAATAATAGTTATTTCTTGATTTTAATTTCCTCAAAAAATAAGAGTTACTTTTTGATTTTTATTTTTTTGTGAGGAATTAATAAAACTCAAGAAATAATGATTAAAAAGTAATTTTTAAAATAAAAATTATAACCGTTACTGTCCCTGCTTTTAGGCAAACAGAAATCCATTAATTTTTTTAATATATGTACATATGTAGGCAGAAAGTAATCTAATATCTTTTGGGTATTTGTAGGGAAAAAATAATCCTGCCTGTTCTGTAAATCGATTCGATTTAAAAACGCTCGATTTAGAAAAATGAAATCCACTAATAGGGAAATTTTTTCAGACTTTTTTCTAGTTTTTTATTTTTTAGACCTTGAAATATCATATTTAAAATTATTTATTTTATAACATTAGGAGATAATTGCAAATTATAAACTAATGACAAAACGGCTATATGACGGATAATAGGGTCACTCTAGGTACAACGGGCAATAGAAGGGAATCACAATGCACCAAACTGGGTCTCCTAACCTAATCTGCATTTCTAATAAAAAAGAAATGAAAATGCTGATCTAGAAAGCCTAAGAAAAATTAATTCCTTGATTTAAAAATGCATAATACATACGATACATAATAATAATACGAATAAATAAATTGATAATAAAAATCGGTCATAATAACAATAACAAAAATTAAAAATTTTAAAAACCCCCAATATATGTATCTAGAAAATATGTCATATCTTCTAAGAACCCTCTCAATCAAGTCACCTTTCAAACAGAAAAAAACTAACTCAAAATCGGTCCACCCGTTTGGTCTGTACGTGGATACACAGACACACACTACAAAATTTTTTTAGTCGGGTGTTAAAAATAATTTCAATTAAAACATATTTTAGTATTTTCTCTATAGGAGAGGAGAGAGTGGGTCTCGAGTGGTCGAGAGTGCTCCTAAATTAAAGGTAAACATTTTTGAGTCCTATTTCCGATAACTCGGATAACTGCCAAGGAAGTGCAGACGGGGATCTTTCATCAATACAACTGAAGCAGTAATCATTATACGAGAGATCCATACGTTAAGCATGGGTTCCGAAAGCGCAATGGCCGGTCAGTGTGGCTATGAGACTCCACAAGGGCTTCATAGTGAATTTCATGAGGTTTTTCGTTTCTGTTTACGCAAGGCCGGAGGTTCTAGCTATTGCGGTGGTGGGCTCATTGCTCCATCTGTCTTCTGCTGATTCAACAACAACAGGCAACATCGAAGCGTCTCCAGCAAGATGAGAGTGGGAGTCCACAGAGATTATCGATATCGATTTCTCTGAGTAGGGTTCCCATCTTTGCCAGGTCATCCGCAACTATATCACGTGAGTGCTGCGCGAGCCTATTCTGGGCTTTGCGACATTCTTGAACAAGAAAAGATATAGTAAACACACCCGTGAGGGAGTTAATTGCAGATTGGGTGTCAGTTATGATATGGATATCTCTATTTGATATTCTATCACATAGAGGCTTTGAGTGATTTTTGAATGGATGTTCCAGTATTTGTAAATTTTTGGTTTGGTTAAAATTAGTATTGACCCAATTCAACGCGGATTACACTTATATTTTTGTAGCATGTTGTGCGGTCTTGGGTGGGGTACCCAATAAAGGTTAAAACTTAGGTTAAGAGCTTAGCCGACTACGCACTATTGCATTTTGTGACATCGCCATAGTGACTACTGGTGGCAATGTTGATCATTTATGATATTTTTGGTTTTGTGGTATTGCCAGATGTGTACTCGGCGACACAACTAGTGTTCGAAGGCACCATCATCTTCTTGGCAAGCTCTACATGTTGTATCGTTAACAACACCCATGAGAGCCAGGTGATTTTTCAACTCTGTGTCCTCTTATGTTAAAAAAAATTCGAAGTGTTGGCCTTTTTAAATTTAGGAATCTCTTGTCTTTTCACTATTTGGGTTTCCCCATAGAATTTCGGTCCAACAGTAGAGTTCTGTCAAAATCGGATGTGTTGTTCTATAGCCCATTGTTTTATTTGGTTTTTTTTTTCGGTTTTTGAAAAGGTTGGGCGTTTGATAGTGTGGTGTAATTTAGTAATGATCCCATCTTTGCAAGCCCCTGATGTCCTGGAATCCACATTATCTCGTTGTATCTAAGATACCTGTATGAGTTTATCTAATTTTGCATTAAAGGACGCTTCTAGATTGATAATAATAAATGAAATCTATTATATGTATGTATATACATACATACATATATAATAAATGAAATTTATTATTATTATTTTTAATTTAATAAATGTTAAGTCTTGGGAATAAATTATAAACGTCTTTATCAAGGTTTTTATATTACTTTTCCATTACTTGTAAACTTTTCTGTCATGCTTTCCGAAAGACTTGTTAGTTTTAGGAACTATATTTCCATGCTTTATTAATTTACTATATAAGTAGTTTTGTTTTTAAACATTAAACCAAAGGTTTATGATCTCAATGGAGGCTTGAAGTGCACACCAATACCAAGAAAAAAATCGAATAATTTAGTTTGTATTATGAACATTTAATATAAAATGCAATTAAAATTTTAAATTTAGGCTTAATCGAGATGTACGACGACGAGGATAGCCAAAAAAATTCGGAGGAATGTATGGAAATGTCAGAAAAACCATCCACCAGCAAAACTCGTAAAAAGAACACAACACCACCCATTTCCGAAGATGAAGCCGAGGAGGAACCGCCATCATTTAGTTTGGCTACATTGGGTCTGCAACGAGTTGGTACAAAGCCGCCACCAAAGCCACAACCACAGCAACCTATCCAAATGCTTAACGCTCGCGGCATGCCGGCTAGAATACGCAAACGTAATCGTTTATTTTTCGATGATGATATCATTAACGATGACAAACCGCTAAGAATGAGCCTTTCGCCACGAAAAGCTGCTGCCGTTAAGAATAATTCACCCACTAAAACACCAACTAAAGTGCTTAAGAAACGCAAAGGTGTTGTATCTCGGTACATGCGATCTCAAGAAAGCAAATCGAGTATACAACATAAATACACTACTCCCACAAAAACTTCCGGTAGTGCTTCAGCAAACTCTACACCAAAGTCGTCGGGTATTAAAAGTGTCAGTAGTAGTTCTGGTGCCCATTCTAGTTCGACAGCTTTGATACCGGCCGATAAGAGAATTGGTCAACGTATTGGGCTGCGTTTGCGCAACTTACTTAAGTTGCCTAAAGCCCATAAATGGGTGATATTTGAGTGGTTCTATTCGTTTATAGATAAGCCTTTATTTGATGGCGAAAATGATTTCCAAACTTGCTTGGCGGAGTCATTCCCCCACTTACGCACACGACAGATGACCAGAATCGAGTGGCAGAAGGTACGTTCTTTAATGGGCAAACCACGTCGTTGTTCGCAGGCTTTCTTTGAAGAGGAAAGACGCGAGTTGGAGAGAAAACGTCAAAAAATGCGTTACATGCAAACGCGCTGTCGTTCAGGCGATATAAAAGATTTGAACTTTGTACGAGATCTGCCAGAAAAAATACCTCTACCGTTGCCTTTGGGCACAAAGGTTACAGCTCGACTACGCGTACCACAAGATGGTATATTTAGTGGCACAGTCGATGCCTTCGATTCAGTTAACTCCACTTATAGAGTTTCTTTTGAACGCTATGGTTTGGGGACGCACTCAATACCCGATTATGAAATTGTATCGGAGAACTTTAATGAAATGTTACCATTACAGAGCATCACTAAGGACTTTCGTCCTACGCTCTCATCAATTTATAGCGCAAGCAATGTCTCGAACAGTACGAGTGCTATGTCTCCTTTAAGGGCAGCACGTTTGCGCAATAATTTCAATATGAATTTGAATAAGAGCGATCCCTTGTTGGGTCAGGAAGTTATTGATAGCCCCTTCAAGAATCCCGTTCTTAAGGAAGAGAACATCAACGGCTACCCGCCCAAGTTGCTGGAAACATTAGTTCGTTTGAAACGTGCTCTGAGTAGTAAAAAATCCAAATTACAGCGTCTAAATGATATGAACAACGAGGCCGAGGTCAAAGCCTCGCAGCAGTTATTAGCTGCTCACAACAATTCTAATTCATCGGCTTCGTCGGATGATAGTCAACATGCCGCTCCAACAAACAGCAATTCAACGGCCGAAACAAACGCCCTACAGTTGAATGAAGACTTCCAAAGACGTTATGCTTCTATTGTTATATCTATGGAAAAAATGAATCGCGACATACAGGACTATCTTAACGATGTACAAGCCTTTGCCGGTGAACTTACACCCGACCCCCAAGTTCGCGCCATGTTGACACCTTCATATTTGCGTGAAAAGTGCCGCGAATCTGCGGAAGATGCCGTGCAACGTAATAACCAAGGCATATTGAAGAACAACAATATTTTGGGTTTGATTAAAAAGTTGGCCACCGTTTTAATAGTGGCCTCCCATCTTAGCAGCGAAAATTCGGCTCAAGTTAATAAAGTCTTGGAGGGATGCATTGAGGAAGTACGGTCCAGCTTGAATGGCGTCAATGTTGAGACATTTCAAAAAAACGTACAAATACATTTGCATCACATACGTTGTGGCATAGGACAGAGTATGATGAACAACAATGGCTCGATAAACCCAATAACATATTCTCATATTAGCGGGGGTGCAGCTGGAATTGTGGATCGTTAAATAAGGTTTTTTTTCCTTCATAGTGAACTTATTTATATATGTACATGTTTAATTAATATTTTTATCATTCAATAACGATTATTTTCTAAGTACGTTTTAAATACAAAATAAATAAACATTCTATATATAAGAGCTGATGTTTGCAAAACCCTTAAATTGGAATGGAGTTGGGCAGGTTGGGAAAAGTATTGCATAATTAAACTCAAAAGGAAATTTTGTATTTAGATTTATGTACATATGTATGTATGTATGTACATCCAAAATGCAAAACAATTTTTATTAAATTAAATTGTGTATTTCAGCCTTAATAAAAATTACAATAAAAATAAATCTCACAAACAGTAAAATTAATCACTCTCATCATCATCTTCGTCAGAGGATTGTTCTAACCATTCAATGAGTTTGAGCATGCTTCTGCGTAGCGTGGCATTATCTTCGTCATCCAATTGTTCGTACCAGGACAAAACAACATCTTCCGTTACAAAATCTTTATCATATAAATAATGAACAATTTGGGAAATTTTCTCACGAACAAATTGATTTTCTTCATAAATATCCTGTAAATAGTATATGCATACACATACAAATTATGATTATTAGTCATATTTATGAGGAAAATAACAAACCTCTAAAGCCTTTAAGCAATCCAACATGGCATCCCCACTTTTTATATAATTCGACATAACTGGGCCCAACTGTTTAAAAACTGAATTAATTTCCACTAAAACATTATTGTTAGAGGGCTCTTTGATAGTGGGCAAACTGAAAATGGCTTTGACGACATTGAAGTTTACTTCCTTCAAAGACATGTTATAAGCATAGCGGGACGAGTTAATTTCTAGTATGAGGAAATCTGGATTGGATTTCTCCTGGAAACCCCTAGTCAAGGATTCCACCACTTCCGATAAGAAAACTGAAAATATTTGATTTTGCATAAGCAATTAAAAACTAATTCATATAATCTATTTGACTTACTATTTGTATCATCCGGCAGAGGAGAACATGGTTGGGATTCTTCTTCATCGCTGCTAGAATAATAATCACTTTCCTCATGTTTAAAAGATAATTTCATCATTTTCGGTGCTGCAGTCCTTTCGGTCAGTATGTGATCGTCATCATTTTCCGATAATGATCTGTTGTCAGCTCCGTCGTTAATGATGTAAGCTTTATCGCCAAGTTTCGTTACAACAGAGTCTTAAAATAATCATTTCTTTTACTATTTTATATATACTTATGTACATGTACATATATATCATGTATTACATATCTTAACTTACCTTCTCCTCCATTTTTAACCAAAGATTTTGTTAGTTTTGTATTTTTCGGCAGTAAACATGATTCGCCTACGACACAGCCTTCCATCAGCTCTGTATTTTCTTTCACCACGGTGTTTTGGCCAACCACACAGAACTCCAGTGTACAATTATCCTCCACAACTACATTGTCTAATAGAAAAGAATTAAAAATACGACAATTCTGTCCAACTTTTACATTTTGCCCTATAACAGAACACGACAGCGTTGACCCGGCACCGACTACGCTATTTTTGTTTACAACTATATTTTCACCCAGTGTCACTTTGGCCAAACTGGCTGTTGGGCTCTTGTAGATATTATTTTTAATGAAAATGTATTGCTGCTGGAGCTCTACAATACCCATATCGGGAACTAAGGGATACGACCAGCGATTAATAATGTCGTTACTCACAATTTGATAAGTCAGCCAATTGTTCACTTTGCGAGCATATTGCTCACGTGGCAAGAGTGAAACATAAATGCGGCTGTCTAAAATTTCCTCATTTATTAATATGCCACGCACAAAATCATCGCGTGTTTCAAAATCAAAATTATCTGAAAACAGTGACAGCATGGATGGTGAACCTATAGCCATTTGTGGATCTAGTAAGTTGTGCAGCAAGGAAACTTGTGAATTGTATATAAACACTTCCAAGGGAATATCAAAATGTGTTTCCTTCTCACTAATACTTAAACGCTGGTGGTGATGCAATCGATTGTTTTGTACATCCATAGCAATCATTATTTCATTACCCGTCCTTAAATGATTTTCGGCTTCTTTGAAAATGAGAGTAGCTGCAGCCCCTTTATCATATTTCACAGTTTTTCTATAAAAAAAAATGCGTAAACTTAAATAATTTATGGATTCTTGCAAAACATTTTTAGTGTGGAAGGTACATTTCATTACATTTACAATGCATTAAAATATGTAAAATTTACTTAGGGCCATTATTACAACTTAAAGTTAGTTAAAAGTAGGATTTTGTAGGACGTATAAAACGCTATTCATTATTATAAATTTAATTTAACTTACCAGGAAGAATACATTTGCCTTTACCTTAGCGCTTACTTTAGGTTAAGCTCAAATTGAACTGATGGAAAACTTTTTATACGTCCGATAAAATCCTACTTTTAACTAACTTTAAGTTGTAATAATGGCCCTTAATATATATTTTTAATAATCTAATGACTTCTTTTTGAAACTTACTTGTGTTGCTCAAAGATTGGTCTAAAATCAGCATTGGTCACCGTATCAGCACCCAAGAGGACAAAGTTACCGCGTATCAAAGCTTTGGCATCCAACTCGCGCATGGCATCACCAAAACATCTACATCCTTCACCACCAATGACATGAACTTTCATATTAACATACCATGAACTCAATGATTCAATGCCTCTTCTAGGACAATCAACAACAAAACTTTCTTTGAAAACACTGATTGCGGTTTCACCACTCTTAATAACACTTACTCTATATGGTCCCTCACATTTTGCAAGTACAGGCTAGTAAATACAAATACTTCTTCGATGCCACTACGGTTCAAGGCTTCCAGGGCGTAATCCAGCATTGAAACATTCACCAAAGGTAGCAGAGCCTACAATTGCACGAAACATTTTGACATTTCAAAACAAGAATATAGTTTTTTCATTCACTCACCCTGGAATTGGTATCGGAAAAGGGACGAAAATTTTCCACATTGTTGTCAGCAACTAGAATGGCTTGCATTATTTCCTTTTTATTGAAATTATCCATTTTCCCAAGATTTGTTGCAGTGGTCTCAACAGTTCAGGAATTCCCGCATGCATACGTCAAATTTATTTTGCACCATTAGAGATGGTCCAAACGCAATAACACTGTAGCGATAACTTCTGTATATGTTTGCATGAACAGTCGTCCACATAAGTATAAGTACAAGGATCAATTTCGATGCAGTTCATGTCCATCAAAGTGAATTTATAAAGTGTTTCTATGCAACTTTACAACTAAAAAAATTATATAAATAAAAGTGGCATGATGTGAAAAAAGCTAACTACAAAAAGAAGAAAACAGGTGTAAAGGCAAAACCAAGGCATATCAAACAGGTACACGCATCAGGCATATTGCTCATCAGCTGATTTTTTGTTTACACGTTTATAACGAAGAATTCGTTTGACAATTACTTTTGTGCCTTGTTTTTTGCATAAAATTTTTTGACATTTACTTTGTAAAACTATGTGAGAAGCACAGAGTTGTAGCTAATGCGTGTACCTGTAGCTAATGTGCCTTGGGCAAAACCAAAATAAATTTATTAGAGTCTTTGCTGCAATACAGTCATAACTCAACAATTTTGGCAGTTTGATAATAATTATTCTAAATTATGGGTACGCCCAAGGCACACTCACCAGGTAGTAGCGGAAACGCAGCTGAGATATATGTACATATGTATATTTTTTTCAAATTAAAGTTCATTTGAAACTTCAAAAATTTTTTACCAAAGAGAAATTAAAAAAATATGTTAAAAAATTTCAATATGAAAAATATTTTATTAAAAAAATTCTGTGAAAACAAATTTAAAAATATGAAAAAACTTAAAAAATTTGTGAAAAGTCCCAAACGTTGCAAATTTTGTTAGTGGTAGATGCCGTGGAGAAATTTTTTCAAATTTATGTGAGTAATTTTTATTATTATTATATTACAAGAAATTAAAATTTTGGAATTTTGGATAAAATAAAAGTCATGTTGTTTTTCATTGTTTTTGTAATCCTGATGTTACCTGGAAATGAATGTGCCTTGGGTAGGCCCATAAAATTTAAATTTCAATAAAAAAGTAAATTTTTACTACATGTCGCTTACGATTAAATCGAAAGTTGACATTATTGTCAGCAAATAACCAAACTGCAACCATATGTACCTATACATATCTCTCCTTTATTGCAACATTGTTATACATCAAAAAATGCATTCTTAGAGTTAATAATACCGAAAATTCGTCATATCATATTTAATCTTGTGTAAAAACTTCACACAAATGGATTGTACACTCACCTGTTGAGAGAAGAAAATTTGTTTATATCTTCATTGAGTTGTATGTAAATTCAAAGCTTTATAGGCAGATTTTGTAAAAACTTTCGTTTCTAAACGTTTCAAATTTGTATGAAAAATAACGAAAATTCGTTTCAAAAAATATTTTTTCCATACAAATTTCAAAACGAAAAAAAACGTTTCTATTTACAAAATTTGCCTTTTAAACTTATTTTCTGTCAAACTAGCTTTTTGAGTTATGCCGATGTTGCAATTAAGGAGCGATATGTACAAACCCAGATTAAAAATATGCTTTGTCCTAATTTACACTATGCAAATCTTATTGCTAAGCTGATTAGTTTGATGGAGAGAGAGACGAGGGTAACACATATGTAAGTTTCCTTTCCCCTCTCCTAACAAACTAATCAGCTTAGCAATAAGACTTGCATAGTGTAAACTATGTTGAATGTTGAATGTCATACAAACAGAGTGACCGATGACATTTTTCAAAAAGTGGCAGCAAATAGGGGATTTATAAAAAAGGGGTAAAATTAAAAAAAAAACGAGGAAACTACACTAAACTTTTTATTTTTAATGTATTTTTATATAACTCAATTTCAATTCAATTTGCCACTTTAGTCGGTCAAACGGTCACGCTGCATGCAAATTGAGTTAGAAAATTGTCTGGCAACTCTAATTATTATATTAAAATAACATAACTCACCACGACTCAAGTTTAGTTATTAACTAAATTTTAACGGAACAACAACGTGGTAAACGGAAAGCGGCAAATAGAAACTTAAAAAGCTAAATACTTCATACATTCATACATATGTATATGTATTAACTTTATTTCTGTGTATATTTTTGACAATTTGTAAAGAGGCGCGCATAATTAATATACATATGTACTTATTTATGTATTTAGATTAACAATTGTTTATTAAATGTCTCCCATAAAACATGTGTGCAAAAATTATAAAAAATTTTCACAGAAAAGGAAAGCAAGAACATTTGATTAAATAAAAGCGTGAAACTGTGTGTGGTGTTTGTAGAAAGTTGGTGGGTAATGAAAATAATGTAAAGATATAAAAACAAATAAGCTGTATATACATATGTATGTATGTACTATGAACATATATAGTATATACATATGTATGCACCAATAATTTTATTAGTTAAAAGGAAACTGTTAAAATATTCCAAAGGAATTTTAATTTTGCGTTGTGTGTGAGTGCGCTTACTTTAATTTTTTATTTTTTTTTGCATATGTACATATGTGTATGTATACATGTGTCTAAGAACTTAAAAGAATAAAATAAGTACATAAATGTGTTATAAGAAAAAGTAGCAACAATTGGTAGCAATGTAAAAAGTGCTTTTATCTTAAGTTTTTCGTTTTCCGTACTTGTTTTTGTTGCAAAGCATAGTATACATACCACATACATACATACATACATACATAATTACATTCATACTTCAGTACCCATCTAGCATTTGGAAGATTGTTTTTTGAAAAATCACATTGCTGAGTCTTTTTAGATCACTATTCGTGAGCAATAAATGATTAATCACTTACACGATCAGAAAAGGACTCGAAAATGATTCGCGCTAATGGCTAAAACTAGTTCGATTTAAAATACAATAACAAATTGTATAGCAATCGAAAATTAACCATCCAGACGTGTAAAATGTGGCTATTATTTTCGTTAGTTATTATCATATTTTATTCATCTGGAAGATTGAAAAATTATTAATCGAAAACAAATCACGCAGGTGTTTTAAAAGTGATTATAATTATGTATTTTGTGATTATATTTTACGCAAATAGACGATTAAACACTACTTGATATGTTATTTTTAAATATAAGGGGGCAATCTTTACGTACAATGTCAAAAACTTAATTTTTTTTATTTTAAATCGAATATGAAATGATGAAACAGAATACGTCTGCAACTTCGGGAAAATCGCTGTCAAATTAACAAAGCCCATAATAAAATCAACGGCAGTAACTTCAACTGCTCTCTGATTTTTGTTTTATTTTCTTTCAGCTTATTTTTCTTTACAAAATGTATGAAATTGATTGAAAGTGTGGTAGCATAAGAAAAAACGCTGTCAAAATAAAATAGATTCTATCTCTGGACTGCTTTCTGTGAATTCTTTTCTGTGAATTCCTTTTTGTGTCAATTTGTATGGTAAATGTGTTTGTGCCGTAATTCTGTTTGACCATTAAACGTAGGACTTAGAAAGCCGACTAAAAAAATACTCGAAGAAGAGACAAATTCGATTAGAAATGCGACTGATAAATGACTCAAATTACAGTCATAAATGACAATAAAAAGACTCCTAAGTAGACTGATAAATTTCTCAAATATGACTCGTAAGCGATTAGAAACATGGCTGAAAGACAATTCGAAAAAGAGTAAAAAATGAATCGAATACGACTAATAAATTATCAGAAAACGATTCTAAAAAGACTTTAAATACTATTAGAAAAGGGTCGAAAATGACTCTAAACTAATATAGAAAAAGACTCATAAATGATTTATTAAGAGGAGTCGCGGGTAGTCACGTTTTTCTACCGACAAAAGTATCATTTATGATCAGAAAATGAGCGCATATTCTAGCTTTTTAATCGCGCAGAGGAGTCAAAAAAGACTCGAATTTGATTGAAAATTTCAAAAAATGCTGGCTGGGTAGCCTGTTGTAAATGGCAAGTATACATACATACATACATACATATGCACATATATTCATTCATCCATTATTAATATGAGTGTGCGATGATTTGTGTTGTTATACACTTATTTTAAATTGCTGCTGGTTGTTTACTTGGAATTACATGCGTTTTGCATAAACTTAAAGAAAAGGTGAGTTAATACAAGTTATCTTGACATTTGAACTTTTTATTGTTTATAATGTTTGGGAATCTACCTTGTTGATTTTATTTACAAAAATATTTTACTTGCTGTAGTGTTATTTATTGCCAATTGCTTTTCTTTCTTTTTTAGTTAGTAACCATATTTGTAAAAATTGTAACATTGGCAACATAATAGCAACAAAGTGATGTACATAGGTACTTACTCGTATACATGTACATATGTATGTACTATGTTCTAGTGGCGAAAACAGAATAATTTATTTGTTATGTTGTTATGATACAATAGTAATTTGATACTTACATACACACTGTGTGTATATAATTTAGTTTCATGCTCGCAAATTTATGTGTGTACATTTAAAGTAGTTTACATGAGAAGCAAAAAATAATATCTATAAGTTTTAGAGCGACTCAACTTGTATGGAAGCGAAAAAAGTGATTTTGTTACCCCTTTGAAAATGAAGCTTGATATATTTTATTTTGGTTCTAGCAGTGAACATCCGTGAGCTGGACCATTTAAAAAAAAATGTCTTTTTTTCAGTTTTTCGATTTTTTTTTGTACTTTGCTCCAAGACGACATAAATAAAATTTGGTATCATCGAAAAGATTTTTTGAAGCAGCATCTAATGGTATATAAAACTTGACCACTTGCGACCTACTAATTGAGATATTTAACTAAATAGATAAGTATTTTCGTTTGGGGGTTTCATACAAATTCTAACTATTTGGAAATAATGTTTTGTTTTTCAAAATGAATCTGTTTTAAAATAATGTTAATTTATTTTTTTTTGTAATTATTCACAAAAACGCGAAAATCGTGATATATTTTATCCTTTTTTAATATCCCTGCAGAAAATTTGGTGACAATTGATCCAAATGTACTCGTCCTATAACTGGAGATAATGTGGGTGTTATCAAAAGTACGTAGTAGTGTATGGTAAAAAAAGTCATATGGTTTAAATGGTGGCATATTGACCATTTTCGTGGTGTATCGTCTTGATCTTGAGCCAATTTAATTCGGACTCGGTCTAGTATTGTAGTAAACTGCACTGAACATGTTCGATGTGGTCGAACACAGGACCTATCAAATAGTGTAAATACAATGTTAATTGCTCCCTTCAATGTGACTCTGGGATCAGTCCCGTAACTATACTTAGATATTAACCTAAGCTTAAATGGTATTTATACTTTTGAAATATGAGTGGCCCTGTGGTCGAGTGGGTAGTGTGCCAGCCTGTCATGCACGAGGTTGTCGGTTCGAATCTCAAAAAATTTTCAGATTAAAAATAAAATTAAAAAAAAATGTCATTGCATTTGTAACAATAAATAAAACTTTTTAAAAAAAAATTAAACCGACTTCAAAAATAAGCACTACAAAGCTACAAATAATATAGATCTAGTTAAATAAAAGATTTTTATATATGTTACCTACAGTGCCGTTTGAAGTTGGTGCCAGCAACATTGGTAACTAAGCACATACATATGTACATAAAAATTACTTGCAGTTTTTTACCGGTCATGTTCCTATGTGTTTAGTACCAGTATTACTAGCACCAACTTCAAACGGCACTGTAGGTAACATATATAAAAATCTTTTATTTAACTAGATCTATATTATTTGTAGCTTTTTAGTGCTTATTTTTGAAGTCGGTTTAATTTTTTTTTTAAAAGTTTTATTTGTAGCTTTTTAGTGCTTATTTAGAAATATGGTCCAGTTTTGTAAAAATCGATTAAGTAAAAACACGTGAAATATAGTAATAAATTTAATGGGGCGTTGCTACGCCTACTTTTTTAAAACAAGATTGTGTATTTTTAAGAGTTTAAGGTGTGTGCCAAGTTTCGTACAGATCGATAAAGTAAAAGCAAGTGAAATTAAGTATTAAATTTTATGGGGCGTGGCTACGCCACTTTTTTTAAAACAAGATTGTGTATTTTTAAGAGTTCAAGGTGTGTGCCCAGTTTCGTCAATATTGGTTAAATACAAGCACATGAAATATTATACTAAAATTTAATAGGCGTGCCCGCCCACTTTTTTGAACAAAATTTTGTGCCTTTATTAAAGTTTAGGGTGTGTGCCAAGTTTCGTCAATATTGGTGAAATACAAGCACATGAAATATTATACTAAAATTTAATAGGCGTGCCCGCCCATTTTTTTGAACGCAATTTTGTGCCTTTATTAAAGCTTAGGGTGTGTGCTAAGTTTCGTAAAAATCGGTGAAATAGAACCCTATGAAATATAATATAAAATTTTAATGGGCGTAACCCCGCCCATTTTTTAAAAAGAAAATTGTGTATATTTTATAATTCAAGGTGTGTGCTAAGTTTCGTAAAAATCGGTTAAGTAGAACCACGTGTAATGTTATAGTACATTTAATGGGCGTAGCCCCGCCCATTTTTTCAGCTTAAAAATTTTTTAATTACAAGAACCAAAGATGTTTGCTAGGTTTCGCAGCAATCAAATAAGTAGAAGATCATTAAATCAAATTTAAAAAATTGTGGGCGTGACCCCGCCCACTTTTTTCAAATGGGACCAATGGGAAGCTATACCCTCTCAGACAACAAAAAAATTTTTACAATCGGTCTAAAATGCACGGAGTTATGGACCTACACACCTAAAAAAAAAAAAATTGAGACGAATTGTTAACCTCCTTCTTTTTTTGAAGTCGGTTAAAAAATATATAAGCGTTAATTGTTACAGTTAAATGTCGAAATTTTATTTATAAATAATTTATATTATTATACATCGAATAGGTCCCTATGGGATAGTTCAGTGACAAGTCACAAGGTTCATACAAAGTATCAATTAACCCCATCCTAGGCCATCCCCATGTAAAAGTGACTGGTCCGCTTCATAGGGGACCGGTCACGTGACTAGTCTTGTGTCAGTTCCATTTCCTGCAGGGATAGGCAATATGGGTATCAAATTTTCTTCATTTTTCATTTATAATAATATGGCGATAAGCAAAAGATCTGTTTTTTTTGAGTCGCTCTAATAAGTTTAAGTGTATTTAGTTCTCAGTAATCTTTTGACGTTCGTTAATAAATTCGATATTTTTGGGAATACATGTATAAAAATACTGTGAGTAGATGGATTTTCGTTAATTACATTAAACCTATGTATCAATCAAAAAGAACATTTTCCCCCATATTCATAAAAAAATTAAATGAATTTGAAATCCATTTTAGGAAAATTTTGTATGAACAATTTGAAATAAAATACATTTGAAATTCATTTTAAATTTTATGAATATGGGGGTTTGAATCTATTTATTAATTTTATATCTGCAATACAAAAAAGAAAGATACGTTTTATTTTGATTTCATATGAGGTTAGGAAGAGTGGTGCTATACCGCACCTCCACCCGGAGACCCAATAGGGGACCATTGTGATTCCCTTCTATTGCCCATTAAAAAGCATTTACGAAAAAATGCCAAAAATATGCGTGTAAGACTACAATATCAAAAACATGCCTTAAAAGGTGAAATATACTAAAATATCCACCCTGCAGGAAGTGGAACTGACACAAGACTAGTCACGTGGTCGGTCTTTAAGTGATAGGGACCAGTCCGAGTTCTAACACTTCCTATGAAGCGGACCTTTCACTTTTACATGGGAATGCCCTAGGATGGGGTTAATTGATACTTTGTATACGCCTTTTGACTTGTTACTGAACTATCCCACAGTAACCTATTCGGTGTAGAATAATATAATTATTTAAAAATGTCATTCCGACACTTAACTATAACAATGAAAACTTATAATTTTTATTTTTATTGTTACAAATTCAATTATAATTTATTTTTGAGCAGATATTTTTTGGGACTCGAACTGAAAACCTTGTGCATGACAAGCTTGCACACTACACACTCGACCACAGAGGCACTCATATTCCAAAGGTATAAACACCTGTTAAGCTTAGGTTAATATCTAAGTATAGTTACGGGACTTGTTCCAGAGTGACTTGACGGTCCATTTATATCGATTCATTGTCTTTCCCAGCCAAGTCTTTCTTATATACATATACATATATACTAACCCAAAAAAAATATTCGTAGTACATATAATATATAATGTTCGTAATAGTGCCCTATTGAACTATGGATGAACTAATGGAGAATAAAAGTTATCGTGTTCAGGTAACATTTACCCTATGAAGAAAGAGATACTGGTTCCCGACTTGTTCCTCAACATACACCTTGTCGACGGCTTACATGGAAACACCACATTGACGAACACAAATGAAGCTTAAATTAACTCAGATACATTGGGTGATTAACTAGTAGAAATTCAATCCTCAGTCTAGATTGTAAGCTTTTAATATACTTTTGAAACCTTTATGGTGCTACGGAATTCAGTTACGGGTAACCTGGCCACACATCCCGCTATTTAAAATTTTCAATCTCTTATTAGTTTTTTATTAAAATGTAACTGATACAAATTTAATTCAAATATTTTTTAAGTGCACTTATTGCTTAACTATCCAAATCCCTGCGTGCTGCGTAGTTCAGCTAATTTGTAGAATAAAATTCTCATTATTAACTTGTCATGAAGAGTTTTAAAATTATCACTGCGTTATTTTCTGTCGGAATCGGCGTAATTTCAAGTTTGTGCTTGTATAGATTTATAAGCCTTGACACGAACTTTGTGCTTTAACAGAGCTTTATTAGTGTCTTAACAGAGCTCTGTTAAGCTATAATGCATTTCTAAAGGACTTTTCCACTAAATGAGGCAACCCAGACGGAAAAGAGTAATGCTCCTCCTTTATTATTGCCCATGAATCTATTTCTGAAAATCATGAATTTGAACTAGATACTCGAATTGCCAAGTTTTCAACTTGGCATTTTCTGAAGGATACGCACTTTTAGAAGTCAATGCTGTCGGATAATATTGCTCATAGATTAATGTCCAAGTCGTCCTCTAAAAACGTGCATACTCAGAATTTCTTGAAGTTCGAGTTTTCAGGAGTTCCTCAAAAAACTTTAAATTTGCCCTACCTGTATTAACATTTTCTAATGTTAGAAACTGTGAAAACTGTGTATCTTAAGTACATACGAAACTGTGTATGTGCATATTACACATTCCGCTTTCTAAAAGATATTCATGGCAATCATGAATAAAATTCCGCGTGAAATTTTTCCCAGGGAACAATTCCAACTAATAGCAAACAATAGGGAAAACAAAAAATTCTAATTGGAAAAGGGAGAAATTTCACGCGGAATTTTATTCATGATTGCCATGATTTATTTTTAAATCCCAGTTTTTGGTGGATCTTGTCCCGCTCATGTCAGCTTTCAATATAGAGAAAATCCAAAGAAAAAAAAAACATATACTTATATTATTTAATAGGTCCTGCACTCAGCTACAATACTAGAACGAGTCCCAATATCTAGAACGAGTCTGTTGAAGCTTTTTAGCTTTTAAGATGTTTAGTAATTATCAATTACTTTTTTCTGATAAATTTGCATTAGCATTAACATAATGCAGGGTATAGAAAATATTAAACAACATAGTTACCTTAATATAGAAACCACCTAACTCATTATTTTTTTTTTTGAAATCGAGATTTTGGCATTTTTCAATATATTAGATACATCACGAAAATGGTGAATATGTAACCATTTACACGATATATCTTCGACGAGTACGCTTGGTTCAATTGTCACCAAATTTTCTGCAGGGCACTCACTCACAATTGATGCTAAAATTCATAAAGAGATCTGAAACGATCCGCATTAACATAGCGTCTATACCTGATTTTAACTCTGATATAATATGAGAGAGAACATCGGCAGAATGAGAAGAAAAATATATTTATATTAATATTAATATCTATGTAGGGGAAAACGTACTCCTGTAAATATCATAATATTTCATAATTATCATGCAGCCGTGCAGTAAACATCTTCGTTTATTGTAATAGTAATGTGTGTTTCATAAAAATTTTGGCATTTCCTAATACATCGTGTATAATTAAAACATTTCCGCAGTATTTTTTATCAAAAAAATATCAATTTTCACTTTAATACACAAAATTCTCTTCACGTATGTATGTATGTGTGCGTTTTTTTGACACTTGATATCATAATATTGTTTTCTAAATATATATTATGAAAACAATATTATAATAACTGATATAATATTAATATAATACTAATATTGCAGTCCACACGTAATATGATTCTCTCTCTGCTATGAAATTTGACGTTTGCTGATAGAAATATACTTGGCAATTATGAATAAAACTACCAGGGAAATGTCTCCCTTTTCCAATTAGAATTTTTTGTTTTCCCTATCACTTGCCATTAGTTGGAATTGTTCCCTGGGAAAAATTTCCCTGGGAGTTTTATTCATAATTGCCCTGATATTTGATATTCAGGGCAATTATGAATAAAACTCCCAGAGAAATTTCTCCCTTTTCCAATTAGAATTTTTTGTTTTCCCTATCACTTGCCATTAGTTGGAATTTCCCTGGGAGTTTTATTCATAATTGCCCTGATTATATCAGGTATAGATGCTATGTAATACGTCACACAAGAAAAAACGTGCAATTGCATATTTGCGGTTTCCCTGGATATGAAGATAACACAAAACAATGCCGGCAAACTTGATGTTTGTCAAAAATTCGACTTGAGCTACCTTTTCCGAAAAATCTGAAAAAAATCTCAGAAATACTTGACTCTATAAGCTTTCAAATTAAGGTTCAGCACTAGCGGGACCGTTAATATTTTTTTTTATTTCTTATATTCTCTCCACTTAAATCGCTTCAGTTTTATGTAAAAACAATACAAAAAAATTTCATAGCGCTATACTATGTTTTAGGGGGTGCGTCCGCCCCCCAAAAGTTGGCCTTCAAGCCCATTTTTCAATGTGATTTGTTGGAATATGACTATCTTTTTAAAAAAATCATTTAACAAGAATATGATATGTGGCAATATTTTAGCTCTTCTAGTCAACAACATTAGTCTCAAAGAAAGTTTTTTGCTAAAATTAATATTTTAGAAAATAATGAAGAAAATAACCAACAAAATACCAAAAATTTTATATAACAAAATTATATTTATATGGAAATTATTTATAGTAAGCATGCAAGATCTAATATCTATTAAATTATTTCATACATATACATTAGGGTTTGGGAAACGGGAACTCCCGGGAAATGTCTGTCTAATATTCCCGGGAAATTTTTGAGATTTTCCCGGGAAAACGGGAAATTAAAAGTGCATGTTATTTCATATATATATATAGAGTTTATAATACAATTTTACTTTAATATAAAAACTTATTATTTTTTTATATATTACAAAAGTTCGTTTGAATTATTGTATGACTAAATTTACATGAACGTTGACACGTTTTTCATCGTCTGTTTAAACACTTACATATACCTTGTTCGAAGGAAATTTTTTAATCTTAAAATTTAAATTGAGTTTTTGTTTTAAATGTAACTGTAAGAAAGAAAGAATTCTTTCGACTCCGATAAACAAGAAGTAAAATGTCCATATTTTTTTAAAATAAAATAAAAATGTGAGCTATTCAAATCTAGTCTGAAATTTCATAAAAATTCCATTAAATTGAGGTTATACCATATCTCCTAAAAATAGTGGAATAAATTGTATAAGTATCAATAATTGCAATGATACAATCGTTTCCTAAAGTATATAATTCGATGCTAAGCGAACTTGAAGTGATTTTTCGCCGAATTAGTGAACAAATTTTGAAAAGTGTAGTGAAAATTTTAAGCTGTAAGAACTCTGAGTTGACGAAACTTAAATTGATTACAAGTAGACGCTATTATGGAAACCCTGCAGAAAATATTTTAGGAGAAATAAAATGAAAGACTCTTAGACATATTGTGGCTCAGGGTATTCAAAATTCGGCGCAGCGCAGTATGGTACTGTAACCTGCTTGTCTTAACGATAAGAAATCGCCTGGAACTTTTTCAAAAAGAATGAGAAACAAGCAAGGCAAATTCTTATTAAAATGAAGGTAGGTCTTATTAGAAAATTATATGATCTTTTGCTGTGTAATAACTTTATTCCATTTGCTTAAATTCAATTAAAAATTCTTAAAAATTTGTCTTAGAACTGCTTTTTTATTAACTTTTATTTCAAAAGAATGCTTACATTAATAAAACAATCGAAATTTCACCAACTTTCATTTAATAAATGTGTTTAATTTAGAAAATTAGCTTTTCCCGGGAATCCCGGGAATTCCCGGGAACTTGATTTTTTAATTCCCGTTTCCCGGCAAGTGCAAAAGTCCGGGAAATCCCAAACCCTAATATACATACATATAGTCAAAACAAAAAAAAATACATTGAATAAATGTGCTTTAGGGCCAACTTTGAGGGGCGGACGCACCCCGTAAAACACAACTTATCGCTATGAATTTTTTTTGTAAGAAATCAAAAAAAAAAAAAAAATTCTCCATACAACTAACGGCCACGCTATTGAGCACGCATGAAGAAAAATAAAATAAAAATTTTTTGTGTTAGGTTTTACAATTTAAAGTTCTATTGGGCTTAAACCAACAACACCCTCTAGTATAATTAAAATTATAAACTCTATAAATGTTGTAAGAATTTTAATAAAAAGAGATAAAGAAAAGTTGCAAGACATGAATATTTTTTCGATCTAATTAAAAAAAATTAGTTTTGGTACAAAAATTAAAAAGAAAAACTTTTTTTTGGTATGTGGGAATGAACTAAATAGTTTTTCATTCGTCTTCCGCTTAAATCCATGACATTTTTATTTTATAGATTCACATCAACTTGCAACAAATAGACGAATGATAAAATCCAGCAAAATTACTTACTTTAAATGATTTGCGTCTTTTTAATTCTCACTAGAAGTTGTTCCTATTTCTTCCCATGCTTTAACAATTATATAAAAAATAGCAACAGTAGTGCCGCAACATGAATATGAAAACAAATTAAGTGACTTTTTCATTCAATTGGTAATTCTTCTCATGAAGAATGACTTTGATAAATTCGAGTTAATAGAGGAGTCCAGTTGATGCTTTGATGAAAAAAATAAAATGAAGAAACAAGTAAAGAAATGCAACGCCATTTGATATTCTCTTCAAAAAGATACGCAGCAGCAGTATCAGTAGCGGAAAGAAAGATGTTCTTGATTGCAACCAACGGAAATGGAAAATAGTTGTGTATTCGCTAAACGATAATTATTTTTGAAAGCCCCATTTATTTATTTTTTTTTGTGTAGAATTACCCCAGTCAGCATTTTGTGAAATTAATAATCATATTCGTTTTTTTTTCGACTCCTCGGCGCGATTAAAATAATCGTTTATGCCCTCATTTTCGAGTCGAAAATGACTGTTCATTTGGGGGCAAATGGTACCCTAGCCGCGACTCTTCTAAAAAGAGTATTTTATGACTCACATTTCCGATAAAATTTTTACTCATTTTCGAGACACTTTTTCAAGCAGTCACATTTCGAGCATATGCGTGATCAATTTATGATTGAGTACATTTTGTTTTTTAAACAAATCACTTTCTAAGCATTTATGGAAACATTTTCGAGTCTTATTTTAAGAGCAGAACCGATTAATCAGTTTTTGAACGCCTAAGGTAATCTAAAAAGACTCAGTTTGGTGAAACAATCTTCCACATGGTGACTGGGATGTGCGTATTGCACATATTTATTTGCACTCGTATTTGGCTGAAAAAAACAATTTCAAGTTTTATATACATATATTTTTTTAATTTACTAGAATAAACTCATTTAATTCCCCATACAGAAAGCACATAAGTGGAGCTATTTATTCGAGCAAAAATTAAATTTTTTTTTGTACCAACAAGCGAATATATTTTAAATTCAATTCGAAAGTTTAACAAAAAAATTGTTCCAATAATTTTTAATAATTTTACACTCATTAACGTACATATGTATCTAATTTCAATTGCAACTTCATACATATATAGGGTGTCCCAACAGTTTAGGGTTAGTAAAAATGGGGCGTTGCACAATAGCACAACGTATCTTCAATATTGAACAATATTTCAAAAATAATGAATGCTTGGCGGCTGCAGATGGCGTATTTCCACTACGACATTTTTGGATGAGATTAAGGAACACCGCAAAATTTTTACTTACCTCTGGTACAAAATAGTCATAGGGAAGTCTTATTACGCCAACCACGATAAAGTCCTCTGTTTAGTAATTAAAATTCATTGACATTTCACTTAGCTGTCACTTATTAGTAATACCTAGCTGTCAACTGTCAAACTGCCAAATTTTTTGAATTATCATCACTGGTGGTAAAATGGACATAAAAGCAAATCTTGAGCAAATTGCAGAAAACTCGTTAAAAGAACATCGGAACTGAATACGTTAAAGGTTTTTTTTTACTTAAATGTAAACGAATTTTAAAAGGCTGCTAATGCTGTCTTTTCTTTTTCAATTTATTAACAAACCTCTTAACAAATCAATTTCACTTTGATTAACGATCTTGATGTCAAACATTTAAATACACATTATCTAACGTTTTCACTTTGTGTTAGATTTGGCAATAACAATTTGTCTTAAATTTATTAACAAATTTAAACGATTTTAGGGTTAAATGTATGTTGCTACTCATACAAAAAAAAAAAAAGTATGTACAGTATGCAAAATTAATATTCATACACGCTGAAATTAAAACAAACGTACTAAATTTTAGTAAATTATACATATTATTAAAATTACTCTTTTCTTTAAGATTTTGTATATGAAGATTTTATTTAATAAAACACATAAATTAAACAAATTTTAATTCATAATTTTTGAAGAAAAGGTGAATCAACTATTAGCAAAAAAAAAAATTCATGTTCGTACTCAAAGTTTATTTTAAGAAATCAGAATTAGCAACTAATGCAATTATAAAATCAAACAAGTAAAAGTGCTTTTGTGAAAGAAACATGGTTCATTTAGTCCCGGTCCAGAATTGAAATTTTTGTTGCAGCAACTCTTGAATATGTGGGACAGTGATCAAATAGCAATATATGAATTTTGTATTATTTTCTAATAAGAGATTGGAAATTTCAAAAGCGGGTTGTCTGGTCGGCTTACCTACCCGTAACTGAATTCCGTAGCACCATAAAGGTTTCAAACTGAGACTGAGAATTTAATTTCGCCAATCAGTCAATGTTGTATCTTAGTTAATTTAAGTTTCATTTGTGTTAGCTTAAGAGTAAGCCATCGATCAAGGTGTATACTAGAGTTCGACCGATTAATCGGCTTCGGCTTCGGCCTTCGGCCAAAAATTGGTAATCGGCCAACATTCGGCCTATGGAAAAAATCGGCCGATTAGCCGAAGCCGAATATTTTTCATTCCAAGCTTGAAAAATAACATTATTTTTGGTCGTTGCTCGCCGACAGTTTCTATTGTGTTTAACGTTTTGAAAGGGTTGCTTTGAAATACAACCCTGTGGCTTTCTATTTTCTTTTACTTGGACGTTCTTGTGAGTGATCATATGAAAAAGCAATCTAGAAATTGCAAAATAGTTTTATTTTTCTTGTTATGTATCCAATAGGTATTATAGCTATTTCAGTGATCTCAAAAAAGCAAACTTTTTTCTTAATTCATATAAAACAAGTATCATTTTTAAAATTTAAAACATTCGGCTTCGGCTTCGGTTTTGGCCGAAGTTTAGGATTTTAGCCGAAGTTCGGCTTCGTCTTCGGCCAAAAAAAAACGCCTTCGGTCGATCTCTAGTGTATACCAAGGTATTTCACTTGTGAATGTTGAGGAACAACTATCTCTCTCTCTCTCTCTCTCTCTCTCTCTCTCTTCATAGGGTAAATGTTACCTGAACACACTTTTGTTCGTTCACTTTTATTCTCCATAACTTCATCCATAGTTCAATAGGGAACTAATACTAATATGTACTAATATTAGGAGTATATGTATTACGAATATTTTTTTTTTGGTTTATTTTGCCTATATAAGAAAGACTCCTCTGGGGCATGTATTATGTACTACGAATATTTTTTTTTTTGTTGAGTATGTATATACATATAAGAAAGACTTCGCTATGACATCTGTTCACTATGAAGGTTAAACCACAGAATACACAGAAGTGAAGAAAGTGACAGCTAAAAAAAACTCCAATCAGGTTTTTTTTTTAAATTCGTGGAAAAAAGAGAAAAGTATAGTGTATTTGATACTGTAGTGTATTTTTACTTGCCAATTAGCACCAGAGAACGAAGCCGACCGATTTCCAGCAGGGGCTAAGCCGCCGCCGATTTATTCTCGGGTATCTCAGCCGCCGCCGGTCCTAGCGGCTGTTTGCGGCTAAAAATTTTGCTGATTTCATGAAATTACAATTTACAGCAGTGGTGGCCAACGAGAGAAATGTATTCATGTGCGTATTAATTTCTATAAGAAACCAATTGAAGTTCCTCACTCTGGTGCTACTTTGGCCAGTTATAATAGATATACAGCGATCTCAACTTAAAAATTTCAAAAGCCATGAAACCAGTGCTTAATGGACTATGTTGAAAAATCTGGTATCACTGTTTCATAGCCATTGGTGTAGCTATAAATTTTTTCAAGGGGATTATGCAATTTTTAATAATTCTAGGGGGCAACAGCAATTCTTGGGCGGTGGGGGCAATGCACCTCCAGAATGGCCTTTCTGGGCCTATGTTCATAGCGTTTGCAGACTTTTATCTAACACGCGTCATTCTAAGATGTTACTTTTAGAAGAATAAGTTTATTTATATTTTATTTATTTTTTGAAAGAAGTTTAATTCCAACTTTATTTTTAATTTTGGGATGAGGATATCAACCTGAACGATTACAAGCAGGAGTTTATTTATTATTTTATACATTATTAGTATCTTTACCTATATGTTAAACATATAAAAAGTGTAAAATAACTACTATGGTGAATTGAATTTGTGAACATGTTTTAAAATAATATAAAATAAAAAGCGTTGTAATTTTATTGCACCAGAAAGAAGAATCAAAACAAAAACGCCGACAAAATTTGAGGGAAAACGAGACTAACAGAAAAATACCCTTATCTTCCGTTTCGTGACGTTTCTGTATGTTTTGTGGTTAAACAATGAATCAGTATAAATAGACTGCTAAGTCACTCTGGAACAAGTCCCTTAACTATACGAGTACACTAGAGCCCCGACTTGCGTCGTCCCGATTTGCGTCGTTTCGATTTGCGTCGCTTTTTAAAAACTGGAAAAATTCGATTTGCGTCGTTGCAATTTCAAGTTGCGTCGGCCCGAGTTGCGTTGTTTTGACCCCGATTTGCGTCGGTTCGATTTGCATCGTTTTGATTTCAATTTGCGTCGTTTTCTTTCCGATTTGCATCGTTTTGATTTCTATCTGCGTCGCTAAAAACGGTTAAATTTTTAAATTTTTTACTACAGCATTGTGGATTACCATTTCTAGCATTTGTAGTGCCTGATTTAGCATCTTTTGTCTTTTACCATTTTTTCAACTTCTGGTAACACTGATCGTCACCTGTATGTTAAGAAGTTTTCAAATTGCGTAAAATAAAGGGAATTTGTTTGTTGTATAAATGGTGCTAAGAACAACTGTCTGGTTATGGTAAGAATTTAGTGTGTGATTCGCCAAAATACCTGAAGGACGTAAAAATGAGTCAAAGTAAAAGAAAAGTAATAAGTTTGGAATTAAAATTGGACGTAATAAAACGGTTTAAATCGGGAGAAAAGGCTGTTCATATAGGAAGAGCCCTTGGACTAGCACCTACAACAGTAAGAACAATTTGCAACAGAGACAGTGATAAAATAAATCAATTAGCTCAAATTGTTACACCACTCCAATCTAAACAAGATACTATAGCAAGAAATCCCTTATTGGTTAAGATGGAGTCCCTTCTTTCAATTTGGATACATGATCAAAATAAGCGAAGAATGCCACTGAGCAAGGACGTAATAAAAAATAAAGCTCTTTCTATTTACTACGACCTTAAGAAAAATAGTGCATCTAGTAGTAATGGAAATTCTGATGATTTCGAAGCCAGCAACGGTTGGTTTAACCGCTTTAAAACACGGGCAAATTTACATAATGTGGCATTAAAAGGAGAGTCAGCCAGTGCAGATTCAGTAGCTTCAGAAAACTTTAAGCTTGAGCTGAAAGCCATAATTGAAAAAGGAGGGTATTCCGATAAGCAGATTTTGAATGCCGACGAAACAGGTCTTTTTTGGAAACGGTTACCATCAAGAACTTACTTGTCAAAAAATGAGAAAGCATGCCCTGGATATAAAGCCGCGAAGGATCGGCTAACACTTCTTTTGGGCGGAAATGCAGAAGGCGGTTTTAAATTTAAACCTTTTTTGATATACCAATCAGAAAATCCGAGGGCAATGAAAAGTATAAACAAAAGAGACCTCCCGGTACACTGGCGCTCTAATAAAAAGGCTTGGATGACTGCAACCCTATTTAAAGATTGGTTAGTAAATTGTGCCGTTCCTGAGTTTAAACGCTATTGTTCCTCTCAACAAATTGAGTTCAAAATGCTTTTGCTAGTCGATAACGCACCAGGACACCCAATTTTTTCAGATGACCTATCGGAGCATGTAACAGTTGTTTTCATGCCGCCTAACACAACATCACTTATTCAACCTATGGACCAGGGCGTAATTTCAAACTTTAAAATGTACTACTTACGCCGAACTTTCCGGCAACTTCTTGATTCAACAGACAAAAATGATTAACTTTCTATGAAAGACTTCTGGAAAAACTACAACATAGTGAAAGCTATTGAAAATATACATTTATCTTGGGAAGAAGTTAAGGCATCCTCCATGAGAGGGAGTTGGCGGCAATTATGGCCAGAACTTATTAATGGAGACAAAGATGGTGTCGATGATGTTCCAAACGTTAGTAATGAGTTGGCTAATTTAGCTAGAGAAGCAGAATTTGACGGAATGGAGGAAGGTGATATTAATGAATATTTGGTGTCTCATGATGAGGAGCTTGATAATGAAAACTTATTGGCCATCAATATTCAGCATGTTTCAAAAGAAGATGTCATAATAAGTGATAATACATTAGAAGAAAAAAGATTAACAATCGCCAATATTTCCAAAGCTATGCAATTAATTTCCCATGCAATGGATATATTTTCTGAAAACGATCCTGACGAAAACCGTAGCACGTGCGTATCAGCATCCGTTGATCAAGCCATTAGTTGTTACAAAGAAATATACCAACAAAAAAAATCTTTAAAAATTCAACAAACCTTAGACGTTTTTGTTAAAAAAACAGTAAGGCCATCCAATCAAATTGATATTAGTGTTGTTGATTTAAATTTATCATCTGAAGAGAGCTCAATTTAAGCTAAATGAATTACAATTTTTTAATGCATGTACTTTTTATGAATATACATACATATGTAAATGAATTTAATTTTTGTTATGTTTTTTCTTAATTTATTTTTTTGTTATTTCTTTATAATAATTATAAGCATTTGTTGAAGTAAATGAAATAAATAAAAAATGTATCCATACATGTTTTTTTATCAAAAATACAAAATTTGTTGCTTTGTTTTGAATATTTTCCCCAATAAATTTAATTTCAGTGCATTTTTATAGAAAAAGGTGATTTGATTTGCGTCGTTTCGATTTGCGTCGCCTTTCTCCGGTCCCCATTAACGACGCAAGTCGGGGCTCTAGTGTACTTAGATATTAACCTAAGCTTAAGTGGTACGTATTTATACTTTTGAAATATGAGTACCCCTATGATCGGGCAGGTTGTGTGCTAGCCTGCCATGCCGTAGGTTGATAGTTTGAATATAAAAAATTTGTTTACTGAAAAATAGAAATAATACAAAAGTTCAAGTTTGCGTTGTTACAATTACATTAATGTCGGAATGACATTTATATATAATTTATATTCTACACGGAATAGGTCCCATACAAAGTATCAATTAACCCCATCCTAGGCAAATCCCCATGGAAAAGTGACTGGTCCACTTCATAGGAAGTGTTAGAACTCGTACTGGCCCCTATCACTTGGGGATCGGTCACGTGGCTAGTCTTTTGTCAGTTCCATTTCCTGCAGTGATAATAACTCTAGTTGTTCTAAGACATTTTTGGGTAAAGGTGCCCTGTTGATCTGCATTAGCAACAGTGAAATGCGCATAGGATCCAGCTAAACCTCCAGTAATCAATTTTAATATATTTTTAATAAAAAATATTTTACTGAATAACTCAAATAATAATTTTAAAAATAAAATATATTTAATTTACAAAGTAAAGGAATAAATTAATTTTACCTAGTTACTTTTGTATACAAAAAAAAATGTAAATTTTCCAACCCTGAAATAGATTTTTCTTATTTCATATACCAATCTTTTAAAAAAAAAAAATAAAATATGTTTAATTTATAGAGAAAAATAAAAAATTAGTTTAGTAGGTTATTTCGGTTGGTTTCTGGTTTGCTGCAGACATTGTATTTTGAATATACTGTGCCGCAAACCAGAAACCAACCCTAGAATCGTCTTTTTAATTTTTTTTTTCAATTTTGAATACCAATTTAGTTTTAACTAAAATAAAAATAGGTTTATTTACCAAAAAAAAAAAAATTTGTTTATAGTATGTTTCCACCGGTATGATTTAGACAAATCATGTTAATTTAGTTTCTTTTACATACCAAAAATAAATTAAAATTTTCCAGCCCTGAAATGGTCTTTTCGATTTTGCTGATTTTCAATACTAATCTAGATTGGACCATTTCTGACACACACACGCAGATGGACAGACGGACGGCCAGACGGATATCGCTTAAGGCCATGACTCACTATCCTACACAATCGCATGATTTACTAAAAAATACAACCCTGATCTGATGAATTGTCTTTTGGAAATTTCCATAGACTTCATCATATCAGGGTTGTATTTCTTAGTAAATCGTGTACAGATTGTACAGGATAGTGTATCACGGCCTTTAGTCGTCTTCCCTATTCATAAGGATATACATATACATTTATTTGTGGCATATGAATATTGTGGAAATTACTTACGGAAGGACAAACCTACATATATATTTTTATTTTATTCTAAGACTATTTTTCAATATACATAATTCTTTTTAGATTATTTTTTGCCCAAATATGCATTTCGTTTCTTACAAATATCTAGAGAATTTCGTCAGTTTTCATAAAATTATTGACTGATATTGTTCATTTACTCAAAAAACGTCATAACTCAAAAAATGGAATTTTTTTTGTGTAATTATTTCATACAAATATCTTGTTAACTCAACTCTTGAAAGCTTAATGGGCACTGCTACACGTTCAATATATATTGTGACATTTGGATCGCGATTCATTTTAATGGATTGATGGATCACGAGGTTATGCTACATGTTCAATATATATCGCGCCAGTCAGTATTTACGTTATTTTGTGCTGTGCGCATCGTTTATTAATAATAAATTTATTAATAAGCTTTAGCCGACGAGCCCAACAACTGTGGTAATGCCTCCAAATTAAAAATAAACCCCCTTATGCAAAAACGATTGTTAAACCTAAAGTTGGTTTAACAAACGAATTTTGTATAGCAAAACCGGTTTTAAAGCATGCTTTAACTTTAACAATCGTTTTTGCATAATGGCAACAGTCTCTTAAAATAATTTTTTCGGTCGTTAATTCCGATTCCACTCGCTTTCACTATCTTCTGCCATTACCCTTTAGTAAAACAAACTTTACACAAATGTAATACACTTTTTTACTTCTTATTTGTTAAATTTTTTGCATCTCGTCTTTTATTTTATTTGTTTTATTTTAATTCTTATTAACGTGTCGCGATATAATATCATGAAAATGCTACACGTTCTGGATTCCATAATTTAGGCCTTTCTGCGATATGGATCGCGATCCATCAATACTGCATGCTACACGTTCAATAAATATCACGATACTGGATCGCGTTCAATATACATATATTGAACGTGTAGCAGTGCCCAATAAAATTTTATTTTTCCATTAAGTTGTGTGTAAATTGAAAACATCGAACGTGTTTGCTGGAAAACGATCACGATGTTTGAGTAAATGAGTGATATTTAGGTATGTCCTTTTGATTATCTGTTATTTATGAAACAATAAAATAAAATGCAAGAAAAATGGGAATATTTATTTTAATCATTTATTGTATTACAAGATTTTGTTTAAACGTTTAGGCTGTACGAATATGAATTTTGCACACTGTATGTATTTATTATATTTGCGGTGTGTGATTTTAGCAAATACGAATAAGTACAAGCTGCAAACTAAAAAGTAAAAAAGAAAGAAAATACTTAAAAAGTAATGTCCACACACACACACACACACACTCACACACACATTTTAAATCGTTTGGCATTTTTGCGTTAAACATTTTTCTTCATTCTGCTGCTGTTGCTGCAGTTGACGGCTGTTGTATTTGTCTCAAATTATTGGCAACAACAAGCAGCCAACTAACGAACAACAGCTGCTGCCTGCTTGCCTGCCTGCTAACTTTAGTACAAGACCATAAAAAATGTGCGCTATCTATTGGACTTGGAGCCAGTTTTTTGGTTACGAGTGCATTTTCTTGTGGCCGGCTCGGCTCTACTTCTAGTTTATTAAATAGAAAAATTTATAAAGCAGTTTGCAACGAGTTTGCACACACTTTAAAGTTTAAACTCAACATTCATTCACTGATGTGTTTATCTGCAATAAGATTTAACAGATTTTGGAAGTTTATTTAAAACTAAAAGCAAAAATGGTGGGAAATATATTTATTTTTTATAATTACATACATATGCACATAGCTCTAACTTTTTTTAAGGTTTGTTAAATTATTTCTAAAAATATATAAAACTTATTTTTACTGTGGCTTCAAATGTCGGGATGTAGCGTAGTATTTAAGAGTACAAGAAATGTGTAAAAAAAAAATAAAAATGTACGAGTATGTGCATATTTGCCACAAGTCTTCTTTTAGTTTTGGTTTTTATTAGTCTGGTTTTTGGTTTGTGAAGTTCCTTTAATTACACGTGTGTCTGCATAAACTTAAATAATCCGTGTTATGGATAGATTTTTTTGTTTGCCTCAATAAAAACATTTCATGCAATACGATTCTTAGTCGGACAGGCCAGGCAGGCCTGTGTGCCTGACAATAATATGCCGGTAAGACTTGATATAAAATAGAAATTTGCAAGATTAAATACAACAACAGTAATGTAAGTATGTACGAAATGAAAATCTGGTTTTTCTTTAGATACTTACATATTTCTTTTTATTTTGCAAAAGCAAAAATACTGATTTTGTTAATGGCTTGAGCAGGGATTCTTAAAGCTTAAATTAGACGTGACAAAGCCATAATGCCATAGCCATAACCTAACCAAAATTCAATTGGTTTCTATGGTGAGAGTTATGGCGTTATGGCGAGTCACCCATAATCAAATACTGTGTTGTCCATTGGTTTGGTTCGTACGGCTGTTTTCTATGGCTATGGTTATGTCACCTCTAATTGCACCTTAACTTGTGGACTCTACATATAAATATTTAGATAATTTCAATATATGGAATGTCAACTTTTTGTAGCATGCGACACCAAGGAAATATGTTTGTTTTTTTTAAAGAAAACGAAACTTTTTTTACTTACTTATGTATATATTTGTGCAGGCCGCTAGCAGCTCTATGTTAGGTAAAAATTTAAGAAAAATCGATTTACGTTGTTCAGAAATACAAGGTTAATTATGTGCTGTCGCACGCGACAAAAAAGTGGAATTTCTCGGAGAAATGCCCATATCGCATTACTTGCTCTAAAGATGTGGTTTACCGAAAAGGTGAAGGTTATATGAAGGATTCCGTATAACAAAGGCGAAAAGGAACCCTAGTGTTTTCACTACAACTTTGGCCGCTACAACAACAAATATATCGTCGCTTGGTTACTGGTTTGCCGCAGTGTGTATTAAAAATACATTATTACTGCGGCAAACCAATAACCAAGCCTTGATATGACAGTTAAAAATTATAGGGTACTCTAAAGCGAGCAACGAAAACTGTGGAAATCCTAATGTAATTTACATGCAATTATATATCAATATCTTAATATAGAAAGGTTCTAACTCATTATTATTTTGAAATCGCTTTTTTGTATACATATTTCGATGGCAGAACATCGAACATATCGAAAAATGCAAAAGTCTCGAGTTTCAAAAAAATAGTTAGTTAGGGCCTTTCTATATTAAGGTAACGATATAAACACTTGAAATTTGCAAATTTATTGCATTTTTGTGCCAACCAGAGAAACAAGCCGCCTTAACTTAAAACGTCGGCGGTGGTGGCTGAGGAAAAAATAGTCAGCGGCGGCTCATAAGCCGGCTTGAGCTGGCTGAGATTAACAGCCGCTGGTTTTGATTTTGATTAGTTTTTTTAAAATATTTCTATGAAAAAAATTTCAAATACCTGATGATTTCCATATCATTTGTAAGATGTTCTAAAAATTTGCCACTAAAAAAAAACAATTGGCCGGCTGCAATTTTGAGCCGAGGCTAGCCGCATGCACGTTGAAAGTTGGCGGCGGCTATTGAGCTGGCTGTGAGCCAATCGGCTTGTTTCTCTGGTGCCGACTACAATAATTACCACTGAAATTTCAATATATACTGTGCAAACCCGTAACCATCAGACAGAAAATCGAAAAAATCGCCAAAAAGGAAAAAAGCGCAAAAACAAAAAAAAAAATCGCCAAAACTAGAATAAATCGCCAAAACTTACCGTATCTTGAAAACAGTAAGAGGCAAACTCTTGAAATTTTCAAAAACGCTAAAACTAAATCGCCAAAACTAAAAAAGCACCTAAATGAAAAAAAAACACTTAAATGAAAAATATCACCAAAAATAAAATAAATCGGAGGAATAAAAAAATCACCAAAAGTAAACAGGTCGCCAAAAATCGCCAAAACGAAAGAAAGCGCCATAACCAAAAAAAAATTGCTAAAACTAAAATAAATCCTCTAAAAGCTAAAAAATCGCCAAAAAACAAAATACGCCAAAAACCGAAAAATTTAGAGAAACCAAAAAAAAAAAATCGCCAAAAAGAAAAAAACGCTTAAACTAAAAAACCCCAAAAACCGAAAAAACCCCAAAACAAAAAAAAGCACCGGAGCTAAGAAGAAGCACCAAAACTAAAAAAAATAATCTCCAAAAATATAAGCTTACCGTGTACTTAAATTTTTTTTTAACAAACAAACTAAGATTAAGATATTCGATTATATATAGACTAAAATTCGTATAGTACATATGTGGTGTCCTTACGGAATCCTTCGTGTACGAATCAAAGTCTTACTTTACTAAATTTATCCAGATTGGAGACCATTTGGTCTAGATTACCAATTGAATTCTGCATTGCTACGAATTTATGGAATTTATCTCTTGTGAGAACCAGCCGGATAATTTTCACACGAAAGAAATGCTTTCGAGCTGTGGTCTGAGCTGATTCGATCACGTTTTTTTTCAATTTGATATTAAGTCATTCGCTATCGAAAACTGTAATAATGGTGTTCGGTATCGAATGCCATAATCTCAAACTGAAAAAAAACGCAATCGAATCAGCTCGTTATTGTAAGTTACAAGCAGACGCCAGATCTCCCCAAGTTTTTGAAAAATTCAATATCGATGGCTTAATATAAGAAAGGCAGAACTCGAATTTTCGATATTTTATAGGAGAAGTAAAAAACTGAACAAAAACTAAAGCATTTACATGCAGAAATAATCTTTTAAGTTGCCATAAGTCCTTGATTTTGAACTGTAACGTAACAAGATCTTCAAGGAGGATGCAATTATACGTTGTCTCCTAGAAAACGTTAAAAACGTGATTTGGAAAAAAATTGACATGCGTCCTTTTTATATTAAGCCATCGATATATATGTATGTGTTTTTATTGGTTTCAAATATTTCTTTGTCTACTATCTAACTCTAAGTCCTTGCACCGTATACTTTTGCTCCGTAGATATGGAATATACTGATAGATATAAAAATACCATCTTCTAGAGAGAACAAGCTCATGCTGAAGTCATAAGTAATCCAAATTGGTTGAATTTTATTGATTCTCTTAAGGAAATATAAGCAAACGTCTTCATAACAATTAAGAACCTCTGATAAATCAACTAATGGTCTGCATATTTTCTGCATTTTAGAAAAAATTCAGCTGCAATAACTTTTGTAGCACATGATAACAAATCGCAGCTGCAGTTGTTTCGTTTTATTTTTTCTATTATTTCATGCATTTTTTATTGACTTATTTAAATAACCAACGTTAAACTTTGACTTAATTTTGTATAGAAATGACAAGAAAAATATTTTTTGCAAATAAAAGGATTTTAATACAATAATTAAACAAAAAATTAAAGAAAAAAGATTGCAATCATGGAGTGTTGAAAATTTGTGAAAAATATATTTCATAACCCCAAAGTCATCACATATTTGATTGACCGATTGATGGACGTGTAGACACTAGGGAAAAATTGTTGACTAATGACTCGAGATGTCAAGCGAAATTCTTTTTTGCACAAATGCCATGATTTCGTTAAAAAAAAAATAAATAATGTACAAATATTAAAATGATTAATGCAAATACATATACATATGTATATGAGTTTGGTTTTTCTTTAGCATCAGTGCGTGTAACACCTGGATACCCATTAGCCGGGGGCATTTTTGTTTAAAAATAATTAATATTCGAAAGTTCATACATACATATGTACATAAATATTTAAGAAGAAGTTGTCATTACAAAGTCTTTGTGAGCTCTTTCAGATTTTTGTATTTTCGAAAATTCATCCCAATCGCTGATAATTTATCTCCAGCCATCTTTTCAATTCACTTAATTCATTACTTTTCCGGCATTTGCTTTTGACATTAAACTAATTTAGCAATTTTTCATATTAAAGATTTTATTATACTTTTTTCAATTTGTCTAATGTGAAAATATGTATATTCGGACCGTTTAACTGGGTGAACATTTGTTTCTTTGGAAACAGCCTTGCAATGCAATCAACTCTTAAATCTAGACTAGTTTGACGCATGTGAGTTAGTTAATTCCTCGTACCACCACCACTCCCCTTCCAAAACACAAACTTTTTAACTAACAAATATACATAATTCAAGCATTTTAATAGTGACTTGGCTTTAAAACACAAGCAAGCATTTGAAGGAATGCATTAACTAAAATATCGGTTTCATTAAAATGAAGAACTGATGATTTAAAAAGAAATCATCTTGCTTTATGCTAAAGACTAGGATTCCGTGTCCCAGACAATCGTGCGATTTTTGAGAAAATACGAGTACAACCCTGGTGTGATGGAGTCTATGAAAATTTTCAAAAGACAATAAGAATTTATCCGATCAGGGTTGTATTTTTTCGTAAGTCGTATGATTGTGTAGGATAGTGTGTCATGGCCTTAAAGAGAGATGATATTATAAATAAACGATGGGCGGGAATTTCAATTTTGTCTGATTGACGTGCGTTTCCCTGGAAGCACTCTATTGATTTTCCAACCAAAATGTAACCAATTTCACAAAATAATTAAATTAATTTTGTTACAACTAAATAAATATGTGGCATCCCTCTAGATTCTTGCTGGAAGCAGATAATGTTCTTTCGAAATTTGCACACAAAAATCGGGAATAAACTTATATGCAGCGTGACCGTTTGACCGACTAAAGTGACAAATTGCCACCTTTTTCGACCACCTTGCTGTTTTTGTCCCCCTTTTTTAGAGTGAATTATTTAAAAATACATTAAAAATAAAAAGTTTGGTGTAGGTTTCTCGTTTTTTTTAATTTTGCCGGTCACCCTACTGATATGAGGCCGTTTAGACGAAGGGTGGCCTAGCTGTGACGCGTCGTCTGCGAGTCATGTTTGTTGGCTAGAAGTGAGGAAAAGCTTGCGGGGTAGCAAAAGTCGCACGTACTCACATATTTTTTTCTCCTGTATTTTTTGTACAAGCAGTGTTGCCATTTAGACGATTTTTTTATAACATGCATGAAATAAAAAGTTATAATATAAAAATTATAAACAAATAAACTAAGGAGAGAAAAGGAATTATTGTATTTTGGTAGTAAATTAACAAAAAATAAAAATATATGGACATAATTCATTCTACATTTCCCAAACTAACAAGTAGTTCCTTTACGGCAACACTGCTGCGAATGAACGAATAAAAAACATGGATCAAATTAATATCAAAAATTCGCCTGAAAATTGCGACAAAAAAGTCTTCATGTAAGCGTGCGTGGATTTAAGACGGGACTCTATTTATACACAGTCGAGAATTGTTAAATCGCACTTTCTATCACTGTCATGTCATTTGTAGAATACCGTTGCCATATTAGCGTTTTAGCAATTCACTTCTCTGGCAGCACTTATGCTTTAAGTATGTGTAAATAAAATACTCCTGTATATACTCATGTGTAGAAGTGCAATGGCTTAGCGTGAGCACCTGCCGCAATGGCCTTATCTCACGGGTGCCAAGCACCGAGTTTGGTTTTGTGACGCCAGACCAACGCCCCCATGAACCCTTACAGTTCACACCTATGCAATACATAGGTGCGCCTCAAGGGACCACAGGTTGCAAACCTTATATATAGTTATCCCTGTACTATATTTAATTACCTTGCTTAGGTAATTGAGCTATCTAAACTCGTATCAGTTGCTATGTTCATGCCATAACAACTTTCTGTTGATTGGCAACAGCACCTAGAATAGTGTCTGGCTGACCGCGTCATACCAATCACTAGCATTGATTTAACACTGGGAAGCCAAGACTATTCTCCCAGCGATTTTGGTAGCAACCACAGCCACTACGATAATTCTCAGGCTTCCACGCTATGGTGTTGTGTATACACCAATAGCGAGGTCCCCAAGAGAATTCCTCAACCATTGCCGGCACAGCTGAACCACCCTCGCGAGAAGAAAGCAAGCTGTCGCCACCAAAATCCTGTGCCTATTACGATCAGACACAAAAGTATCCGTGCCCTGGCGTCATATCCAGGGCGTGCAACCTTTTGAGCACAGGATTTTGATAGCCGCAATGCTTTTATCTCTGAGCAGCTCAGCTGTCGGGCAACCGGCACCCGTAGCACCAGAAGTAGCCTCTGGTAAGACCTCGCAGATCCACCTTTATTAATAAAGGCTTCACTACTACTATGTTTTGAACTCAGGGGCAGTTCTAGGTGATCATGCACCTAACTGACAACAACGGTCCTTCATTATTTGTTTTCCTTTTATAAATACATGCACATCCTTTGCTCTGTTATTTCAGAGATCGGGTAGTAACACATAAGTTTTACGGGTAATAAGCCAAAGGTCCGCCAGCAGAAAAAACTTCATTACCCTTAGCTGGGGCCCCGGGATTGCCACACCCGTCGTCAATTTGACTCCCCTGGGGGGGACTCATGTGTAGCCGAATAAATACTCAGAGTATTTTTATTTTGATGCGTATGTTTGCGTATGAGTATGGTGTTTATTTTTAACTTTACGAATTTCTAGTTGTTTGACAGCCAATACTCAAAGAGTACTTAAAACGATAATTTTGTCCTTCTCCTTATAGTGCAAGGTAAATTCAATTTCAATGATTTAATTCCTTCAAATATTTCTCATTATGCCTTAAATTTTAAGGCTTAAACCACATACTCTCTTATTGTACCAAATTATTTGTACAGACCAGACATACCCATTGGCAACATACATACATACATACATACATATTTGCCACATAATTATTGCAACGTACGAGTATTATAGATATAGGCCAGTGCATATATTTTCCTATTAACACAAACAAAACCATTAACAACTTTTTAATATGAAAGCACACGTATGTATGTATGTGTGTGTGTGTATTTAAGTTTAAGTAAATTATTAAAGTCTGCTGAAACCAGTCACTCACTAACTCTTTCACTTGGTCACTTTAAGTACTCGTAGATATTTTTGGTATTTTCTTTTGCAACTGCAGCAGCATCACACACAGTCATCGTGCTAAACGTCATAACTAACATTTATCTCTTATTTTGTTTTTAGGATAGTAGGTTATGATGTGTCAAATTTTCTGCTGGCTTTTACTTGAATGACTGCCTATGAATGGAGTTCTTTTATTTATTTTTATTTCATGGGTATGTGGTTTTTTATGGATTTGTATGTATTTGTTAAGAGGCTTTTGCAATTTACCCACATAAATGTATGAATATGCAATTTATTTTATTTTTGAACTGTCTTGGTACATACATCCATACATAAGTTCATACATATCGCTCATTTACTACAATAGTGTCATAACTCAAAAGATGAGTTTTTTGAGTTAATAATGCAGAATAATACGGCATTTCCTATTTTATCTTGTGTAAAAATTTCATATAAATAGCTTGTACCATCACCTTCCGAGAGAAAAATATTTTTTCATGTCTTCATTGAGTTGTATGAAAATTGAAAACTTAAAACGCGTTTTCTGCCAAACTGGTTTTTTTTTGAGTTGTGACACTATTGAAGTAAATGAGCGATATGTACATTAATGTTCGTAAAAGAATTGTGTATCTATCAGTTGTAAAATTTTATGTGGGATTATAGCGTAGAGTTTGAAAAAAAGAGGACTGAAATTTCTGCGCGAAGACTTGTTTTAACTGGAATTAATTTAAAATTTAGCGTAATTCACTCTATGTATATAATAAATTATTTTAAATATATAAATAAATTCATGCATATGTACATACATACATACTCAGGATAGTAATTGAAATTTAGCCTACTTGAGAAATCGGTGTAAAAAATAGCACATGCATGGGCTTTTGTGGAGCTACGGTACATGTAAAAATCTCTGCTATACGATATGTTAAGAAATCACATGTTTTTGATATTTTTGTTAATAGATTTTAGCACTAGGCTAAAAGTTTAAATTTAAATGAGTTAAAAAGTTTTCTTTTGTAAATTAGTAAACGTATAATTTTTTTTCTTAAATTTAACTGTTAATCTAATTTTGAAGTGAATTAGTTTAATATGCGAGCTTTTTTAAAAGATATTTGTGCTTTCACACCGACGAGAACACAACAGCCAATCAAATCTCGGCGACAATAACCCAGCGAACAATAAATCAAATCTTTGCATTAAGATGAAAAATATTTGAGAATAACGTTTGAAAGCCAGTTGAGAATAAATGATTTTCTCAACTTGAAAATAGTTTTCTCTTTTGTTGAGAATGCTATAAACAAACAAAAACAAACTGTGAAGCTAGTTTGGCTTGTATGCAGAACCATCTAGAGTTTCCGGCAGGAATCGAACCTGCTAGCCTCCGACTACTAGACCAGCACACTGCCTTTTACCCAAATTGTTTTCTTATAATTTTCAAACATTCGTCGTTTAAGAAAAGGTTTGATTTCAAATCATTCTCAATTGGAAATCAAGCCTGCGTGTTTTCTATGCCAGCACTTCGTATTTACATATTTTCTTTAATTTTCTTATTATTTTTTATGTTAAGTCTAAATTTGTAACAAGAAATGAAACAAAATAATTTTTATATACATATTTATAAAGGGTGTTTTTTATAGAGTGAAACATGTTTAAATCATAATAAAACAAGGAAATATATTTTTAATATTAATGAAACGGGCTTTATTGGAAAGAAAATTTTATGAAATTAATGTTTAAATATGCCAATGTCATGTGGCCGTCACGGCTGGCGCGTAGAAGGCGCAACTTGGAATACAAATTTTCAACAACTTTTCGCAGCAGCCCACAACCCCAGTTGCTGAGAACGGCGATGAATTGATTGATTAGGATCATCTTCAAGTTAAAACTATGGGTAATGTATCTGTCTAGGCGTTAAAATATTGGGAGGGAAAATTGTACCCTACATGACATATCACCACATCATTGTCCCATTTGTACATTTCCATTTTGATTTCTTAGATTTTCTATAACTTATTTTTACATACTATATAATAACTATAGAGGCATGAGAAAAGTATGTTATGTGCTTACGCGACTCGGAAAACGGGTTGAGAACTACTTCTACCAAAAAGCTAGCCGCCAAAAACTTATTCATGCCACTCAACTTCTGTGTATATTAGGTGGAAAGGTATAATAGAAGACCATTTTTTTATTATTTTCTTCTTATCAGCCGGTGCGTAACACATACATCGGCTACAGTTTCTTCAGTGCGCACGTCTCACGGGATGCACAGTATTAGTAACAGCAAATGTGGTCCGAAAACGATCTATTGTTTTTCGAATTAGGCGCTCTGAAGGAGGATTATGTACGCCATAAAAGGGAAGAAGTGCACGACACCATGAGTTTGACGACTAAAACAATTATTTTTATTAAAAATTTCAACAACACGCGATGCTCTGATGTAAGTCGATTCACAATGACATTTCAAAACAAACTAAACAAAAAGCAACTATCAGCTGTTAAATAGATGCTCAAATAAAGCAGTGATGTCAACTCAAATTTGTGACACTCTAAAAAAAAACGTTTTAATGAAATTCATACAGACAAGCGTAGAATTAAATTTTTTTATTTATTGAAAAAAAATGTTCTTATAGGATAATTAAACATTGTGCATAAGAGCCATTCCAATAGACTTCAAGAGTGAGCATGTGGCTCGCGAGCCACTTTATGGCCACCTCTGATATATAATGCTTGACCTTTTGTTCCATTAAAATTGCTGCGTTCCTTGCTCTGTCTAAGTTTGAAATCAATAATATAAATCCCTGCACAGACATACATAAATAGTTATAAATTAGTAAGACATCCTCAAAAAAGAAAATTAAAAAGATATACATAGCTACATATGTATGTATGTATGTATATATGTATGTCTGTATGTATGTACATATGTAGTGCCTTGAACAAAATGTAATGACAAAAAATATAATACATTTGATGCCATCACGCATATTATGTCCAAACACTACTTCCTTTATTCTGCTTCCTGTATCAATCTTCTTTATTGTACAAAGAAAAACAATTTAATTATCTCTAAATTTACAATTACATATGTACATGCAATCGAATAATTCTATACATAAGAAAACATGCAGTTCCTTCCAGATACATACGTTGAAATATTTCACAAAAATAAAAAAAAATAAATTTATAGTCAAATGGTAAGCGAATAAACCACAAAAATTAAATAAAGAAAAAAAAAAACAAAGTTAATAAAAATAGCCTGGATTGAAGAAGTATGTATATTTGTAACAAACCATTGAATTTTAATTACAAACGTGTTTAGACCACTACATATACTAAAGATAAATACTAGAGATCGACCGAAGGCGTTTTTTTAGGCCGAAGCCGAAGCCGAACTTCGGCTAAAATCCTAAACTTCGTCCAAAACCGAAGCCGAATGTTTTAAATTTTAAAAATGATACCTACTTGTTTTATATGAATTAAGAAAAAATTTTGCTTTTTTGAGATCACTGAAATAGCTGTAATATCTATTGGATACATAACAAGAAAAATAAAACTATTTTGCAATTTCTAGATTGCTTTTTCATATGATCACTCACAAGAACGTCCAAGTAAAAGAAAATAGAAAGCAACAGGGTTGTATTTCAAAGCAACCCTTTCAAAATTTTAAACACAATAGAAACTGTCGGCGAGCAACGACCAAAAATAATGTTATTTTTCAAGCTTGGAATGAAAAATATTCGGCTTCGGCTAATCGGCCGATTTTTGCCATAGGCCGAATGTTGGCCGATTACCAATTTTTGGCCGAAGCCGAAGCCGATTAATCGGTCGAACTCTAATAAATACTCAAAATAGTTACTTAAGCTGAATTGGACATAATCTAAGCAGTGTTGCCGTAGTGGTGATTTGGTTTTCATATACTCGTAGCTAACAGAGATCTGCATGATTACGAATGAAAGGGTATAATTTTACATTTTCTAAAATGAGTATTGAGCAAGCACTTAGCATTAAAAGAATTAAAGATGCTATTGCATGATTCCTACCAATGAGACTGTTGTTAAAAGTTTTTTTTATTAAATTTAGTTATTCTGAGCAGCGATGCCAACTATTTATAACCCAAACGCACTATACGCCTTCTCAAAACGCGCTAGAACGCGCTAAGTTACAGCATTATCAACAATTTGTAGTCAAAACGCGCTATTTTCCTACGCGCTAAATTAAATTTTAATAAAGGTACAATTAGTTTTTTAGTAACTCTCAATCAGTCTCGCGTTCCAAATATTCGAAATTCTTAGTTTTGATTTTAATTTTATTTGCCAAACTTTGTAACAACTTATATAAATTGTCGAATAGTGTTGCGATTTAAATGCTTTTTGAAGTACAAAAAGAACAGATGCTTAATAAGTTATATACATTTTTTGGGTCACGACTAGAAGTACATATTTTTAACTGTGAAATTTCAAAATATTTGCGATTTAGAATATTAAAATGCGTTCTTAATTCTAACCACAGTGAAGGGAATTTTATTTACATCTAAATCATTAACTAATTCAAACAAAAAGTTACATTTTAATAAATTTATACAAAAAAGTAAAAAGATATTGAACTCAAATGATATTTTTGACTTTAATCAAAACGCGCTAGTTTAGCGCTTTTTTTAATAAACGCGCTAAGACGAAAAAAAGCGCGTTTGTCATAGTTAAAACGCGCTAAAACTAGCGCGAAAGGCGCTAAGTTGGCATCGCTGATTCTGAGCTTTAAGAAAATTACACAGAAATCGGCAACACTGGATCTGAGTCAACTCGTGTACCAATCAGTGTTGCCGAATCGCGGGTAATTACCCGAATCAGGTGTAATTTTTATGTTCATGTGTAGCGCGTGGGTAATTGCTCTCAGGTGTAGTTCACGGGTAATTTGAAATGTTTTTGTTTTATATAATAAACATATATATAATATAAGGTCTGTTCCAGATGCATAACAAAACAGTCCGAACTTGTACAAAGTAATCCAAAAGCGTTCCATATAGCAATTTTTGTGCAATTTTGAGAGCGAATGAGAGAGTAATTTTTTTCATTTCCTGTACAAAATAGTACGAACTTTTTCTTCTGGGTAAGTTCGGACAAGAATTGAATAATCAGCTGTTTTTTGTTTACATATGAAACTGAAATATTAATCAGAAAATTTGCAAATATAGAAATATAGTACATTTGTGCTTATTTTTCCATTTCTTTAATATAAAAATAATGATTTTTATGATTTTTTAAATAATTCACTTAGCTTCTACTTTTTTGGAAATTTTTTTCATTTACTTTTTACAGCTGTTGCCAATGATGCAAATTTTATGTTTTTATAATGTTATGCGTTTTAAGCGAATAAAATCACTAAAATAAAATTTAATTTAAAATGTAAGCAGCACTAGTATTTCAAGATGGTTAATTATGGTTTTTTGCGTTCCAGCAATTTTGGATAACTTTTGCACATTTAGAGAGTAATTTTTTTTTACTCTCATTAGTCCGAACTTTAACAAAATCTTGTGGAACACACCTATAATAAATATATAAATAAATAAAATAAAATATACCCCCCTGTTCTGAAAATCACGGTGATTTCAAATCACGTGATTTCAAAAGTAAACTATTAATAGCTGACTTGGTAATGGGATTTTATTGCGTTTTAAGTATTTTTCATTTATAATAGCATATTTTCTTCCAACTTCCAAAGCTATAAAGCGTAAAATATACAAAAGCAATTATTTAGCTTTTATTAATTTTTACAAATCACCGTGATTTGGCATGTCGTGATTTGCAGAACAGGCCCGATAATAAATTATTGTCTGATACCGTTGCTGCTAAAGAAGGTACATACATATACAGAAAAATGGCAATAATAATTTTAAACCTCTCCTAAACAATAGTAAAAAAGTTCCAATGACCTTATTAGTTTAAGATTTTTCTGTTGCTTTTTATTTTGTAATTTTTCTTTGTATATTTCTCATTAATTACTGTATAGAATAACAAATATTGAATTACTTTTAATGTATTTATTTACTGTTAAATAATATTTCTTTTATAAAAAACTAGCCATAGGATATAAATATCCTTACTTGATTCGTATTCAACATGCTAAATGAAAAAACCAGGGATCGCAAATAACGATTATTTTCCAAATTTAAATTAAAAAAATCACAATAATAGAGAAGTGCTACGTGCACAAGGAATATACCAAGATACTCCATGTTACATGGACTACCGATAGATGCAATGATTTTTATTTTTTTGATTTTTATTTATTCCTCACAAAATAACTCTTATTTTGTGACTTTTATTTATTCCTCAGAAAATAACAGTTATTTCTTGATTTTTATTTATCCCTCACAAAATAAGAGTTATTTTGTGACTTTTATTTATTCCTCACAAAATAACAGTTAATTTTTGATTTTTATTTTTTTGCTCAAAAAAATTTTAACTTTTAAAATTAATAAATAATAAAAAAGTAAATTTAATTTAACATATAAGAGTTTTTTTAAAGACTCTGGCGATAAATTAAATTTTAAATCGGTTAGTATTCATTTTAACGCAAAAATTACGCTTTCTACATTTTAAAAGTTAAGCAAAAAAATAAAAATCAAACAGTAACTGTTATTTTGTGAGGAATAAATAAAAGTCACAAAATAACTCTTATTTTGTGAGGGATAAATAAAAATCAAGAAATAACTGTTATTTTCTGAGGAATAAATAAAAGTAACAAAATAAGAGTTATTTTGTGAGGGATAAATAAAAATCAAGAAATAATGATTAAAAAGTGATTTTTAAAATAAAAATTATAACCGTTACGGTCCCTGGAAAAAACATATCAGATAGATTGATATTGAACTACTTTTTTGTTCAATTTTGGAAATTTGCATGAGAGTTAGCATTTATTTCCACCAAAAAAATTATACTTTGAGATAGCATAATAAAAATATTTATACAAAACGAGAAAAAATAAAATTTTTGATTCGAAATTTATATTACAGATGACTATTACATAGGGGAGCTTTTTGCCATCGGAAACTTATTTTGACCAAATTTCAGTTGACGTATTTTGAATATACGAGCTCGATATGTTGCACTTCGTTGTTGCTGATACCATATCATAAGTAGACCTTAAACAAGATTTTTGAAATGTGTCAAATATTTATTTTAATATTGGGTGTAATTCCGTTGAAATCGGGTAATTTTAGCTCCTTCGAGGTGTAATTTTAAATATACATTTTGGTAACACTGGTACCAATACCAATGTGGAGGTACAGTTCAACGACACTTTACTTTAATTATTTCTACACACATACTTGTTGTTGTTTTCTTCTTCTTCTTCTTTAGTCTTCTGGACTATGGGAAGTTAAATGTTCATTCATTTCAAAATTAATTTAATAAACCAACTAAAGATAAATGCAATAAAAAAAAATTAATTGCAACATTACAAATAAAAGATTTCAACAGATTGTTTAATTGCTGGAAGAAATTGTTTGTATCTGTGTATTGTTTCCATCTCGTATATATTTGGGGCACTTTGGTAGGAAAGTTAGTAAAAATACAATAATTATTTTTAGTGTTTCTTTCTGTTTTTTTTTTGTTAAGTTAAAAACAGTTTATGTTGTAAAATAAAATTATGTCTAAAATATAAATGCTTTTAAACTTTTTTTAAATGTTTTATCATACAGCGCAGCCGCTTAAGCCAATTTGGATTAAAAAGTCTTTGCATATAAAACTTAAACTTTTCTCAAATAAAAAATATCTTTTTTTTGTATTTCCTCTATTATTAATGCGTTTTGATATAATCAAAATATTTTAAGCTATTGTTGCGACAAACACTACTACGAGTATTAATGTTTCGTGGGTGTTTCTCATAAATGGGGTAAAGTGTTTGGATCGATTGAAGGTGTTTAACATACTGGGCTGTCCCATAGTAAATCATTCAAAGAAATGATATTTAAATGGCTGGTGAGAGAATTTCTCGCTTTTGTTAATTTTTTTGATTGATATTGATTTAAGCACTAAGCGACATGTAATAAAACCTGCGATAAAACGTTTTTTCCTCGTATAATATATGGGTCGTTGATGAGATTTAAGCCAGCTACATACATACGTCATATGATTTAATAAAATTATATAACTTTAACGTCCCTTTTCACAATGTATGGTTAAGAGTTAACGTGAACTTTAACTGACAGTTCTTCATACAAAACTTCCAGTTAAAGTCTCTGTTATCTTTTAACCATACATTGTGAAAAGGTACGTAAATAGGAGTTCAATACAGATCTTTTTTATGAAATTTTTTTAAAAAGCTACAAATCATTACCTTAATATAGAAAAGCCCTAACTCATTAATTTTTCGGAATCGACTTTTTTTATATTTCGATAGAAGAATATCTTATGTATCAAAAAATTCAAAAACCTCGATTTCAAAGAAATAATGAGTTAGCGCCTTTTTATACTAAAGTAAGGATATGCAGTATGTACATATGTATATCTTTTTTACAAATGTGAAAAAAATATATACATATGTACTAAAAAAATACGATACTAGCGAAATTAAAACACAAAACACCCTATCTAACAAAAATTTTAAAATTAAATTTTTTATAAACTTCCTGGTATTTCATCAGTATATAGACAGGCCTGTCACAGGAATCAAATTAAATCGAAATTGATTGCAATTCCGTTGAAAACTTGGAAAAAACATTTTAGTTCTTTTTTATTTGAAATGCAGGCATACATACATACATACATAAACATAATGGGTAAAAATTGAACGCCTTTTTAAGACTTTTTCGTCTTTGATTAAATTAGCAAATGAATCTCATTGGTAGCTTCCTTCGCTGATGCTTAGCTATACTGACCCCTATTATGAGCAACTTACGATATTCGACTGTAATCGGAAGTGTTGATCGAACGAATTTTCATTTGGTCTTATGACGAACGAATATTCGGCAAAGAATGTCGCTGTTGTGAATTTCATTCATTGTGATTGCTGAAAATATTGTATCAGGTGCGACTGTAAGGACTCAGTTACCCGACTGTAATGTAAAGTAACTACAACAGTAAGAAACAGCTGATCAATATTGTTATGTGAAAAGTAATGAAAATGGTTATAGAGATGTAATGTAACGTAACCTACTTTTCATATAAAAATATCGATCAGCTGCTTCCTACGTTGCAGTTACTTTAATGTACAGTTGGGTAACTGAACCTTAAAGGTAAGAATCTGTACATGATCAGCTGTTTTCTACCGTTGCAGTTACATTCCATTACAGTCGGCTAACTGATCCTTAAGAAATATAATACAAAAAATAAAATACCTACCAATATGAGTCTCCAATGAAAGGGCTTGACGGGTAGATTTAAAGAATTAACATGAATACTATAAATCAAAATAGCGGATAGCGTGCACAATTTAGGTTTGAAGTCTCTATCAATACGGATGTCAAATAAAAGGAATTCGTTAGTACTTTATAAAGAATAGTATAAAAATTTTCTGAGATACCCAAAGAGACAAAATGGACAGTTTTGCACGAAAGCTCACCAACCAATAAGGGTCTTTGACAAGAGGGCTTGACGAATAGATTTATGAAACATAGAGGAAAAGTATCCCACATGACCACATTATAAAAACACAGAGGATATTATATTCACCTTAGAGTTGAACTCAATCAATAAGAGTTTCAAACAAGAGGACTTGGTAAATGTATTAAAAAATATAGTGCAACAAATTTGTCAGAGGGCCACAAAAAATGGCGGATGAAAATATATATTTTTAGACCGAAAACACACATCAATATTGGTCTTAAATAAAAGGAATTAACACGAAAAACGTCCTATTTAGTTGACCACATAACTAAAATAGCAGATATCATGCTTATTTTAGGATTGAACTTACATATGTCTATGTGAATGTAAAATGAAAAGGCTTGCTTAGCACCTTTAAAATACCCACTAACAAATTAGCGGGTAATACGCTACTAATGTTTTATATTTCCTTTCTTATTACAAAGTGCTGTACAACGTGGCACTAGTGTATTTGCGCACAAGTGAAAAGTGAAATTATTTCGCTTCGTATACCATCAGTCAAGTCAAAATACTTGCACTAGAAGACTTTAGTTAATATAATTTATTATCTTGAAAATATTTTCAATGCTTTTATTGTTGTTGTTGGCATATCTTTTGTTGTTTTATGTTGCTTCTTATATTATGAAACTCGTGAGAAATGCAGCCATTCATGCGTAACATAAGCAAAAGTATAAATAAAAAAAAGAAGCTGTTGAAACAGTGAATTAAAAATAAAAACCAGTATCAATTTGTATTTATTTACAACAACAATAGCAAAAATAAAAATAACAGCAACAACAGCAATAACTTTCATAAGACAAAATTAAAGTGAAAACATCACTTGATCCGTACTGGACAAATCAGACAAATAAATAAAAAAAAATACTTTTGTTCTTCTTCCATTTTTTTTTTTTTTTGGAAAAGAAAATTTCGAAATGTTATCAATATATCGATACCTTAATATGGAAAGGCCTTAACTCATTATTTTCTTTTAAATCGAGTTTTATGAATATTTCGATAGAATAACGTCTAATGTATCGAAAAATGCGAAAATCTTGATTTCAAAAAAATAATGGGTTAGGGCCTTTCTATATTAAGGTAACGATATGTATTTAATAAATACAACTTTAAATTAACTGTTGATTATTGTGTAGAACAGGCAACTCTTGTAAATAAAATGTTTTCCCAAAAACTACTTTCGAAACAAGTGCGCTCAAAAAAAGTATTTTTAAAAAAGGTTTGATTTAAGAAACTCCTTTTATAGGGCATTTGCTGCAACTGCAAAAAATATAGCAGATTTCAACTAAAATCTTTATGAAAATCTATACCGTTTACACCAAGCTTTTGTGACATTTATCAAGATTTTTTTAACCAAAATAAAACCCATTAATGGGCATTTACATTGTTTATAAATCTGGTAGTAAATCTACTCAAAATCTAATATTTTTATTTATTTTATAAAAGGTGAGTGAATTAGCTAAGCTCAACACAATTTGCTATTGAAGGTCGCCACTTTTTGGGTCATAATGCACTTACACCTGCACAAAATATAGCAGATTTTAATTAACATTTTTATGAAAATCTATACCGTTTCGACCACCTTTTTTTGTGGCATTTATCAAAATTTTTTTTTATCCAAAAGAAAAAAAATTCTCAAAAATACAACCAAACAACCGCTATGTAGTCAATTCACACACCTTTTTAAACAAACCGTAGCTAATTCACTCACCTTTTAGTAAAAAATAAGTGTAAATATTAGATTTTGATTAGATTTCCTACAAATCTACTGACAGAATAGATTTTGTTTTGAAATAATTAGTGTTTTTATGGGAATTGTTAAAATTTAAGTTTAAAATTTTTAAACGCACTAATAATCCCAAACTATTATTTTACTTATTAAGTAAAATATTTTTTATTAAAAATACATTGAAATTGATTATTGAGGGGTTTAGCTGGATCCTATGCGCATTTCACTGTTGCTAATGCTGATCATCAGGGAACCTTTACCCAAATTTCTTAGAACAACTAGAGTTATTATGTTATAAACTTTCATTTAAACAAATGAGAAGCCTAACAACAAATAACAAAGTTGAAACAAGAACTCAATAATCAACATGTTTTTTTATTTTCTTACTTTACCATTTTGCTACATTGGCTGACTTTTTTTCAGCTTCAAATTGTAGTTGTAAGAGTATGTAAAAGAAAATAAATGTAAATAACAACAACAGCTATTAAAGAATAGAGTTTTGCCACACAAGTTTTTTTGTTTAAGACAAAATGTTAGACAAAGGATTTTATCTTGGATACGAGATCATGAAATATGTCAAAAATACTTATCGTAAACGATATAGATTTCGATAAAGATTTCAAATCAAATCTGTCAGATTTCGGGACAATGTAAAATAAATTCAGTAAAGTGCGACTTTGACTCGCGCACGAAGTGTTCCGTGCATTCGGTTTTGAGCATTTTTTAATGTGGCGTTTTTTTTCAGTTTAAACGATTTTTTTTAGTTTTGTCGCTTTTTTCTCATTTTGGCGATTTTTTTCTGTTTTTGGGTTTTTTTCATTTTGGCGATTTTTTCTGTTTGGGAATTTTTTTCTCATTTTGGCGATTTTTTCTGTTTTTTTTTCATTTTGGCGATTTTTCCGGTTTTTTGCGATTTATTTTACTTTTGGAATTTTTTTTTAATTTGGCGCTTTTTTCGTTTTGGCATTTTTTTTTTGTTTTTGGCGATTTTTTTCGGTTTGGCGATTTTATAATTTTTTGATTTTTTAGTTTTATTGTTTTTGAAAATTTCAAGAGTTTTGCTCTTACCGGTTTCCAAGATACAGCAAGTTGTCAAAAATTACATAGTCAAATTGCATTAACTGACGGAACACCCTTTAATTATTTTTTTTTAAATTTTAGTGTTGATTGTTGTAGTCTGTATAAAAATACACTAACCTTACAAATTTCAAGTGTATATACAATTGTATGTATATTATATGGAATTTTAAAATGTTTCGTTGCTGGTTTTGGAACACCCTTTAATTTTTAACTCTGATGTATTTGTTGTTGTAGCGGTCTACACACTCTGTCCAATTTTCAGATCCGTAGCTGTGTTACGGTTCTCGAGAAAATAGTAGAGATCGACCGAAGGCGTTTTTCTGGCCGAAGCCGAAGCCGAACTTCGGCTAAAATCCTAAACTTCGGCCAAAACCGAAGCCGAAGCCGAATGTTTTAAATTTTAAAAATGATACTTACGTTTTATATGAATTAAGAAAAAAGTTTGCCATAGGCCGATTTTTGCCATAGGCCGAATGTTGGCCGATTACCAATTTTTGGCCGAAGCCGAAGCCGATTAATCGGTTGAACTCTAGAAAATAGCCTGTGACAGACAGACGGACAGCGCAGCGAAAACTTTTCACCTTTGGTGTACGGAACCCTAGAAAGTACGTGTTAGAAGAGTACCTCTTAAAAAATGCAATCTTAAATAAGTTTCTTACTCTTCTTTTCTTTTGTTTGCTTTCAAAAGGGAAATTTCTGCATTGAAAAAAATTACTTATGAATATTGTTTATTAAGAAAGCAAACTTGCACAAACGCTTTTGAAAAAAGCAGCATTCACAAAATTTCATTTAATTTATAAACATTTCTTTGCTTACGAAAACTTTTAAGGGCAATGCACGTCTATCTGATCGCGATTTCTTAGAAGAGCTTTTACAAACAAACCCATTATTTCATAACACACATAGTCAATTAAACTTTTAAGACTTCTCTTTTTATTCCATTTTTAAGATGTCTAAATTCTTAAGCATTTGTGTTAATATAAATAATTCAAGTTTTAATATTTATATGCAAAAAAAAAATAAAACTTTAAGTGCAAAACAATTAAAATTGTCTTATGCAGAGATGTACACGGCTCATGGAAAAAAGAAATCTCTGCAATAATTAATATACTCGTACATAAATATAACAATTAAAAAATTTCATATGAATTTGCTGACTGTTTTATTATGAGTGTGTGTCTGCGTTTAATGATTATGAGCGTGAATTTAACTACTCGTACCCTTTCAACTTACCGAATTGAACTACAAAAGTTTATGTACCTGAGCGATTGCTTGAAAAAAATGCTAAACAATGTTTCGTTTTAACAGTGATTTTTGCAGAGTCAACAGACAAGTTTAAATTGTTAGTCCCGGTTCACACACTTCAACTTTTGTTGATCAACTCATAATTCAGCTGTAAGAAAAAAAGAGATCCTTGTACTTCCGTCTCCGTCTTTCGTACAGCTGAATTACGAGTTGAGCAACAAAAGTTGAAACGTGTGAACCGTGACCAAGTTTTATATTTTTCGGTTTTATAATAATTCAGCTTCAAAATTTGAGAATTACAGAAAAATATTTCTAACTAAAGGACACAAAACTGGAAAAACTACAAAAATAACAAAATAAAAATATTCGAAATTCAGAAAAATAAATCATAAACATCGATCCAATTATCACAAAGAAAACTGCAGATAACTTAGTGTGAGAAAATTAGTGAGATAAATGAGAAAACAATGTAAAAACGGCAAATGGGCACAGAATTATTTGAAATTCGTTGAGGTTGAAAATTCAAAATAAATCTTATTTTATTTATATTATTTTTATTATTCATTTCATTTCGCGAATGCGGAAAGCGAAATTTTAAATTATTCATTCCGTTGTTGCGGTGTTATTCTTACTTTAAAGCAGCTACGTCCAATCCATATGCACAATGTGCAAACTTTTATAAAGAGCTTCTGTGCTTTCACACCGACGAGAGTACAACATCCACAACAACAACACAGCAGACACCAATGCTTGCTCTTACTTTGTAAGGAAACAAGAACAAATTTAAGAGCTTTCAAAGCTGTTTACTTGAAATGCAAATATCAGTGTATGTGTGTTTGGAAGTAGCTGCCTTAAAGCAATGCAAATGCTTGCCGAAATTTTTTGTCACGTTGAAGGCACGTCTCAAACTTTACAAAACAGAACAAGGCGATTCTGTATCAGGTGGGGTCAAACTTTCAGCTGAGTAATTTCGTCTCTTGCGACTTTTTTCAGTACATTTTTTTCTACATCAAAAGTATACATTTTTCAAAGCGAATTGAGCCGAACATACCTTATATAAATTTACCTTGAAACAGAATTTCACATTTTGTGAAATTTTTAGGCCAGTGATGGCACTATGGTATGTTGAATAGCGCTTTGGCATTGGCTGCAGTAGTTAGCACGTTGACTATAAAACCGAACATCCTGGGTTCGAGCCCGCTATCCAACAGTCATTAAATAACAACACTACGCATTTGTCTGGAGTGCTGGAGTTGTTGTAGGAAAGTTCATGTTATGAAGGCATAGTCTCACTGGTTACTGAACTATACCGACTTCAGCAGATACTAATCCTAATGTAACATCAGAGCGCCCTACTTCGTTGTGTAGCAGAAGCATTCGCGAAGTAAAATAACCAATATGACTACTAAACTAAACACAGCTTCATAAAAAAAATTTAATGCGCCTCATTTAACACCAGAGGCGCTGCAACACTGCATTATTAAAAAACGTGCAAAACAGCAGAGTTGTAAAATAATGAAGCTTTCTTCTATCTCTTTCTTCACCACCTGTCTTCTCTATCACTATCTCTTTCCTAAAAAAGGTAACACCTAGTAATAGTAGTAGGCATTCATTGCCTGAGTGTTACTTCTCTTAAAAAAGGTGCCCTTTATACCCATTATATTATTATACACAAATTAAAAGAGGGTTAATTTAGCAAAATCAAAATTTTAATTTTTTTTTAAACCGCAAAAAAAGCTTCAGCGACATTATTTTCGGATATAATTTTTTTTTTTTTGGCGATAATCGATTATTTACGAGAGCAAGTAATCGATTTTTGTCAAAAAATTCAGTGGGAAAATTATGTCGCTTCTTGAGCTTTTTTTTAAATAAAAATATTACAAATTTTGTTTGATATACCATAAAAATCTTGGTTGGACCAAAGTAAATAAAACTTTAGCTGTAATATAAAATATACAGTAATATACAATAGTATATGTTCATTTTTTTTCCAAAAGCCTCAACATATTGCAAATTTTATTCCTTTAAAATATATACGAGTAGCAAGTACCGAAAATAATAAAAAAAATATTTTTGTGTGTTCATATTTTTTTTTTATTATAAATAAAATACATATTTAAATAAAATATGTGCGTTAAAATTATAACTTATACAATTATATTTATACAGGGTGTTTTTTTAGAGGTATAGAACTTCGAATTGAAATAAAACACAAGAAAATCGTTTTAATGTCCATCAATTTGGCTTTATTGGAAGGATAATTTTATGCCATTAATGTTTAAATATGATTTCGGGCATGTGGCTGCCGCGGCTGGCTCGAATAAAGCCAATTCTACAGGTCCAATTTTCAACCACTTTTTCGAGCATATGGGGCCGTATGTTGGCAATAACGCCACGAATGTTGGCTTCCAAGTCCCCTAACGTTTCTGGTTTGTTGGCGTAGACGAGCGACTTCACATATCCCCAAAGAAAATAATCCAATGGTGTCAAATCACACGATCTTGGTGGCCAATTGACAGGTCCATTCCGCGAAATTATGCGCTCATCGAATGTTTCCTTCAATAAATCGATTGTGACGTGCGCTGTGTGGCATGTAGCGCCGTCTTGTTGGAACCACAACTCATCCACATTCATGCCATCCAATTCGGGAACAAAATAGTCGGTTATCATGGCTCTATACCGGTCTCCATTAACGGTAACTGACTCTCCAGCATTATTTCGGAAGAAGTATGGCCCAATGACTCCACCAGCCCATAGAGCACACCAAACAGTCAGTTTTTGTGGATGTAATGGCGTCTCAAGGGTCTCACGTGGATTCTCTTCACTCCAAATGCGGCAATTTTGCTTGTTGACGTAGCCATTCAACCAAAAATGAGCCTCATCACTGAACAAAATTTTGCGATGAAAATCAGCATCGAGATCAATCTCATTTTCGGCCCATACACCAAAATCACGACGCATTGCATGGTCTCGCGGCTTTAATTCTTGCACAAGCTGGATCTTGTAAGGTCGCAAGCCAAGATCTTTGCGCAAAATAATCTTCCATAAAGTTGATGGACAAAGCTCCAATTGCTGTGCACGGTGGCGAATCGATTCATTCGGGTCCTCTTCAACACTTTGCTCTACAGCGGCAATTGTTTCTTCGGTGCGCACTGTTCGACGTCTCTGCGGATGCGTATTATCACATAGAGTAAACGTAGTGCGAAAACGATCCATGGTTAACCGAATTAATTGCTCTGATGGACGATTATGTCGACCATAAAATGGACGGAGCTTGCGGTAAACTTCGCGAACTGAACCATTATTTTCGAAATAAATTTGCACGATTTGCAAGCGTTGTTCTTTTGTCAACCTGTTCATGATGAAATGGCAAACCAAACTAAATATTAATCACTTGACAGCTGACAAAATGGCCGCCAGTTAAAAAAGTGATGCCAACTTAAAGTTCTATACCTCAATAAAAAACACCCATTATAAGTGTCAAAAAATTACTTTAAACATAAACACAGCTTATAGCTTTATACTTTCCATCACTGTTGGGGATATTTTGAACAAATTCAAGAAGCTTAAACAATTGATAAAATCTTCAAAATCTATTGAGAATTGTATATGTGACCTTCTCCGAGAAAAGGGACCAAGTATGTGAAAATGAAGTTTTGAGAAAAATGCATTTCATCTTATTCTACACCCGTTTAGGTACCGGAATCCACTCTAAAGTACAAACCCGTTTTTTGACACACTAGGTCCCTTTTCTCGGATAAGGTCACATATACGTAATTATTTTTAAATATTTTGTAAGTATAGAATAGTTCTATAGCCGAACTTTACACTACATTGACCGGCCGCTTACAGCAACGTTCGGCTAACGAGACCTTTACGGTATCATCTGTACCATGACTGTGTTGCCATATTATTAATTCCAAAGCATAGACACTTTTCTTCGTTGTAACGAAAAGCTTAAAAATAGTATGTACTCGTATATAAAAATTAAAAAAAAAATAAATTTATGTATTTTAATTTATTTTGTTTTTTTGTTTTTAATTTTTGGAAAAATTTTGAAGGAATAAAAGGGAAAAATACACAATTAAATTGCCAGTGGAAGCAAGTAGAATTAAACCAATTCAGACTGGAGAAACCTACTTTACTGTATTTCATAATATTTTTGATATTTTTTTTTTCAAAGTAACATAGTCAAAATATAGCAATCAGGGGTCTGATCTTCACTTTCGATAACGGGCTGATTCCATCACGTTTTTCAAGTTGGAGATTATGGCATTCGCTATCGAACAATGTAAAATTATTTTCCGATATCGTATAATGCCATAATATCAAACTGAAAAAACGTAAACAAATCAGCTCGTTATCGAAAGCGACGCTTAGACCGAAGCTGTTTCCGATATGTTAAAATCACACTGAAAAATATAAAAACAGTCTGCCTGGCTCACGATGTCGACAAGAAATTTTCGTTCGCTTATTTATATTGAAAACAAAAACAAATTTTCTTATTTGTTTTTGTTTTCAATATAAATAAGCGAACGAAAATTTCTTGTCGACATCGTGAGCCAGGCAGAGTGTGTACTTGCATGAACCCCTCTATCTTCATTTCTAAAATTTCAGTGAAATTGTCAAGGTAGGTTTAACATTTCCCAAAACTTTAATAAATAAATAAAAATCAATCTTTTAAGGAAATTTCCATGCATTATTTTTTACATTTTTAAAATGTATAAACATGGAGCGTCTTGATAACACTGTTCTGCACGAAAATTGGCCCTGAGACCTCTTCAACTGATTATTATGTAAAATTACCTCCCGAAACTGAATATGACCTCCATTTTGCCCAACACCCATCATTTTCGGGGGATTACTGTTTCTCCCCACTTTTTTTATTTACTTAGGTAATTTAAAAATTATAAATTTATTGAACAATACTTTTTGTAAATTGTTCACAAATTCTTTTTTTTTTTCAAAATATTTCGGATCCTAAGTCTTCATATTTCATTGGTGCTTGCTTTTCTCTTGTAGTCTAAAGTTGAAGTTTTTCTTACAACAGACCAGCAGTATACTGCCAACATGCTAGTATTCAACTTTCTGGAAAATCTTTTCTCAAACTGAGCGATGTCTTGATGAAATCGTTACCCTTGTTCATCAGAATCTGCTCCTAGATTTGCAGGAAAAAGTTCAGAAATGCAGGAAGTACAAGAAGTGCACTCACACCTGAGAAATGTTACACTCCATAGCCGTATAGTCTGACAGCAACTCCTGAACATGTTACAACTTTTGTTACCCAAAAAGTTCACACACACACATTTTAAAATGCATACCAATCTTGTTTTTTTAGATTCAGAAGTTCAACTAACGTTGAGTCTTGGAAAAGTTGTCTGACTTGGGATCTTACGAACACTACTTCATTGACTTTAGCGACACTAAGCCGAGGAAATTTAGTTTTTAAAAATTTAAATCCATTCCCTGCCTTGTCCATTGCTTTCAAAAACTGCATTATCAAACCGAGTTTGATGTGGAGAGGTGGCAAATAAATATTTTCCGTCGGTACTAGTGGATCGTGGGCAACATTTTTGTGGTCGGGAGATAAACTTTCTCGCAGTGTCCAGTTTCGCATAATGTAATGTTTGTCTCGGCCTCGGATGTCACACTCACTTAAAAAGAAGAAGATTTTTGTGAATCTGGGTTGTAAGTCCATAAGTAGAGCAACAACTTTTAAGAGAGCATAAATTTTCCAATTATAATCACGATAACTTAAATACTTTATCAATGATTCGTTTGATATTTTCGAAGGTCTCTTTCATATCTACAGAATTTGCAACTGGAACTGATGATAACTGATTTCCATTGACCAACAGTACAACTTTCCAACAGTCTCTACTTGTCAGAGTCACAAGGAACCTTCAGTTCTGTCATTAATTCATTTGAATCAGGACAGAACACTTACTTTCATCCTCTGAAATAAATAATGTCAAGGTTGACTGTCTGGTCCTGCCCTCTGAGAAGAGATTTTTACTCCATTTTCTAGGAGATTCCACTGCTGAAATCGAGACCGAAGGAGCTGAGATTTACTCTTAGACAATTTCAAAACCCTAAAGAGAGCATTCAATTCCGACTGAGCGACAAAATGAGGTTGTCTTGAAAAGCCTCATAATCTCTGCACGTTTCATTTCATGGCTGAATCTCAGTCTTCGAAATCTGTTCGAAATCTCTAGCTTATAGGTTTTTGGGGGGACTGGAATTGGCAAAGACTCGTTGTGAGCAACTGGTCGTAGAGCTGAAGGAATATTCGAATGTTAAATAGTGTGCTTACTTCTTCCAGAGATCCCGTTGATAGAAGTCATACAATAGTAACAATCCGTGAGATGACACATAGGCACAGCAAATTATAATGATTTACGGGTCTCTTTAAGTCATTCAGTCGAGCTACTGAATTTGGGATCCCAATGCTTGTCTTGATCGCCAAAGTAGATTTTATAAGCAGTTTTAAGAAGCTGGGAAGGCATAGTTCAATAGTAAAACAAATTACTTGCTTAATTTCAATTCACAGTGAAAAAATGACAACCGTTTTATTCGAATTTAGACAAATAAGAGCTCCGAATCCTCGTGCACAACACCGAGATATTGATTTTACGCTCGCTAGAAATGGATTTCAGTGAACTGAAGCTAGATAAAAGTGGTAGCGCAGAGCTATAGAAAAATTTAACAGTTAAAATAATTTTTTATGCATTCTAAATTGAGTTCAGGGCCATAAAATCATCGAAATTAGTGCGGGGTGAACCCTCGAGAGATCATATTTGGATTTAGGAGGTCAATTTACATAAGAATCAACTGAAACGGTGTCAGGGCTCCTTCCTTTTTAGGGTTTCGTACACCAAAGGTGAAAAGAAACCCTATTGTTTTCGCTACGCCGTCCGTCTGTCCGTCACAGGGTATTTTCTCGAGAACCGTAAGAGCTACGGACCTGAAATTTGGACAGAGTGTGTAGACCCTTGGCCGCTACAACAAGAAATACTTGAGAGTTGGAAATTAAAGGGGTGTGCCAAAACGAGCAACGAAAAATGTTAAAATCCCATGTAATATACATACAATTGTATATATGTACACTTGAAATTTGTAAAGTTAGTGTATTTTTATACAGACTACAACAATCAACACTAAGATTTAAAAAAAAATTAATTAAAGGGTGTTCCATCAGTTAATGCAATTTTGACTATGTAATTTTTGACAACTTGCTGTATCTTGGAAACCGGTAAGAGCAAACAAAACTCTTGAAATTTTCAAAAACAATAAAACAAGAAAATCAAAAAATTATAAAATCGCCAAAACGAAAAAAATCGCCAAAAACAAAAAAAAAAAAAATGCCAAAACGAAAAAAAGCACCAAATTAAAAAAAATTTCTAAATCGAAAATAAATCGCGAAAAACCGGAAAAATCGCCAAAATGAAAAAATCGCCAAAATGAAAAAAATCGCCAAAATGAAAAAAATCGCCAAAATGAAAAAAAATCGCCAAAATGAAAAAAAAATCGCCAAAATAAAAAAAATTGCCAAAAATTAAAAAAAAATCACCAAAATTAAAAAAAAAATCGCCAAAATTAAAAAAGTCGGCAAAACAAAAAAAGCGAAAAATAAACAAAAACAACTTGACTGCACCACGTCAAAAATACTTGTGTGGCAACACTCTATTCTTATATAGCTGTTGTTGTTATTTACATTTATTTTCTTTACATACTTTTTACAACTACAACTAGAGCTGAAAAAAAGTCAGCCAATGTAGTAAAGTAAGAAAATAAAAAACATGTTGATTATTGAGTTCTTGTTTCAACTTTGTTATTTGTTGAACTTCTCATTTGTTTAAATGAAAGTTTATAACATAATAACTCTAGTTGTTCTAAGATTTTTGGGTAAAGGTTCCCTGATGATCTGCATTAGCAACAGTGAAATGCGCATAGGATCCAGCTAAACCCCTCAATAATCAATTTAAATGTATTTTTAATAAAAAAGTTATTTTACTAATTAAGTAAAATAATAATTTGGGATTATTAGTGCGTTAATAAACATTAAACTTAAATTGTAGCAATTCCCAAAAATAAAACACTAAAAACAAATCATTTCAGCTGAAAAAACGTAAAAAAACACTATTAAAAAATGTTGAAAGCCCAACGTACGGAACCCTTCGTGCGCGAGTCAAAGTCGCACTTTACTGAATGTATTTATTTTTTTGCAGAACAGTGTAATTAAAAATACATAACAATATTAACTATCAAATTTGTTTTCATTTTCAATATAAAGGGGCAGATGAGAATTTTTTAATGTCTTGAATAAACCGTCAACCGCCTTGATATTTTGATCACACACATATACTTACATGCGAGTATATATAGATATGTATATGTATGTACGTTAATATTTTTTACAAAATTTGAAAACACCAAAAACTAAATTCAATATTCTAAGAGCAAGGAAAATACATAACCTCTAATCGCAACATAACCTCTAACCACTCTACATACAACTAACAACAAATGAGATTTTGTTGCACACACAAAAAATGATAAATAAAATTCAATGATAAATAAAAGTCAATCAATGTTATTTTTGCATTTATGAATATTGAAAAGAAATCATAAATTAACCACATTTTCACATCTTGAAAAATTTAATTGTTTCAAATTGGTTCAAAAGTCATTTGACGTCTGAGTGATTTTCACAAAAAAAAAAAAGAAAATCCAAGATGAGTTTTTCTTCGAAAACATTTTTAATACGAGTAGTTATTATTAAATTTTCCCATTTAAACACTGTGGATATTGTAACTTTTTCGCTTCGTGGGTTTTTTTTTCTATGAGATTTTTATGATGTCTGCAATAATCTTTTATTGGCAGTTGCGCGTTTTGTGGCATGAATAAATAACATTTGTTGTAAAAACAAACTTTCAACTTGTTTTCAATCGTAGTAACATTGTTTTCTTATTGTCGTGAGTTCCACATATTTACACGTAATACAATGAGTTTGGATTATTTTCCGCCACTTATAAAAATACAAAACAATATTTATAAAATATTTTTGTATTGTAATTTTTTTTTTTATGTAACGGTAACTAACGAAAGAAGTGAGTGCGCAGAAGCAGTTAAAGAAGTTTCAAAGAGGAATTTTTCGTTTGAATAGAGATTTAAAGAAAATAGTTCAACTTTTAATGGAAGTGAAATAAATTCATACATAAATAAATACATGCATACAATAGGGCTTATTCAGAAAGATATAATTTACTACAAAATCTTAAAAAATATTTAAAAAACGTTTAACAAACGAATTTCCATACGAAAAAAAATAATGTTTTTTTCTCAATACCGCATAAACACAAATATACCTGTGGCAAAAAGGAAAAAGAGTTCAAGTCGGGATAAGCTAATTTCACTTTAATAACATGCCTGTAATCTTCTTTTTTAAAAGTTCCTCTAGGCAAAATGGTAATTCTTTTGGGCAATTTTTTCAGGGAGTTATAGCCAAAGCCGTAGAAAGACCCTTTCTGGGGGTCTGATTGAAAATTGCCTGTAATTATGTATGTATTTTAAAATCACGAGTCATGAAAATAATATTTTCTTTTTCGAAAAAAATTATATTTTCCATTCCAAACTAATGTATAATGTAAAGGGTGTTTTTTTAGAGTGTCACAAATTTGAGTTGACATTTTTTTTAAAGAACAAACACAACCAGCCAAGCGATTAGCTTGTCTGCGGAAAGCACCCAAGGTCTATGGTGGGAGTCGAACCCACTACCACTGAACTGAGAACTAGCATCGCTACCACTCAGCCACTGGGGCACCCTGTGCTGCTTTATTTGAGCACCCATTTAATAGCTGATAGTTGCTTTTTGGTTAGTTTGCTTTGAAATTTTATTGTGAATCGACTTACCCCAGAGCAACGCGGGGAAATTGTTGAAATTTTTAATCAAAATAATTGTTCTATACGTCAAACTCGTGGTGCACTTCTTCCATTTTCTGATGAAGCCCATTTCTGGTTGAATGGGTACGTAAATAAACAGAATTGTCGCATTTAAAGTGAAGAGAATCCACAAGCTTTTCTCGAAACACCATTAGACACACAGAAAATTACTGTTATGGGCTGGCGGAGTCATTGGCCCATATGTCTTCAAAAACGATGATGGTCAGAATGTTATTGTCAATGGTGAACGGTATATGAACATGGCTCGAAATTTTTTCGTATCTAAATTAAGTGGCATTAATCTTTCTAATACGTGGTTCCGACAGGTTGGAGTCACATGAGCCACACGAGCCACACAGCGGGCGCCACAATTGATTTACTCAAAGAAACTTTGGATGAAAAACTAATTTCACGTAATGGCCCAATTAATTGACCACCAAGATCGTGTGACTTAACCCCATTGGATTATTTTCTTTGGGGTCATGTTAAGTTACTTGTCTACGTCGATAAACCACAAACAATTGAACACGAGTTATCGGTGAAATATGGCCGCAAATGCTGCAAAAATTTGTTGAAAATTGGTGTTCCAGATTGCAGATTGAAGATTAATTTCATAAAATTTTCTTTCCAATAAAACCCGTTTCATTAATATTATAAATATATTTCCTTGTTTTATAATGATTTAAACTATAAACAGCACCCTTTATTATAACTTTGAAGGAAGTATGAATTCACCCTTATCGCGAATAAAAGGCGAACATTGAAATATTTCCCGTGAACACAAAAATGGTGAACAAAATTAGAAAATAGTATACTGACACAACAATAAAGCAAACATTGGCGATCACAATTTTAGGGAAATTAAAACGTTTGTTGGAATTTTATTTAGCTCTTAAAAAAAAATCTCGTCTAGAATTCTCTATTTAAACTTGACAATGAAGGTGTAACAGCCTTCGAAAGCAGCATGTTGTTCCGTTCTGCCAGTATTTGTCAAAATATTTGCAATTAACTTTGGTGTTTTTTGTTCCTTAAACATAATCGCACATAATTTAACGAGTGATACGAACTTTAGCCTAAGCGAATCATAAGTAAAAACTTTGTTTTTTCTTTCAATATATGTAAGTAAAAAATTTAACGTTTTCTATCCACATCGTGGGTCAGACCTTTTGTGTTATATAAGCAAATAGGTAACAATTGTTTCAACAATCTTCAACGTTCTGTAATATTATAAGCAATAGAGTGAAATGCAACATTTTACGAGGGAAATATTATTAAATAATATATGATATTTGCAATTAATTTAATAATTTATTAATTAATTTTTTGCTTTTGGCCACATGTGAAAATCGCATAAAAATAAGCCTTCATGGGAGGCAAACCTCCAACTTGATTAATTAACTGAATGTTTTTAAGTCCTTTATTATTAAGGCATTTCTTTGCTGTCACTTGTTTCTTTCTTTTGCAAAACAACTTGATGCCGCCTCATGATCGTGTTTCATGAACTTTTGCACTTTTTTTTATTTAAAAAATTATTAACAAATGCCAAGTAATAAAAGACAGAGGCTCATAAGCACTGTGTCTATACACATGTTTGTACGTGTGTATAAATATCGTGATATTACATTTATATAGTCTAAAAGCAATTTTTTTTTAAATTTAAAAAGAGAAAAATAATTTTCAATGTCAGCTTTTATATGAATATACATGTGAATGTATGTATATATGTTTGTATGTATGTATGTATGTGCATTCATACATAAAGACGTAAATATATTACGTGACTTCTTCTTTCACTTCATATTGATTTATTTGATAAATTTCATATTTTACACCGACAACAGTGACACCTTGATGTTTTATTTTTGCACTAAACTACACTTGGAAAATTTGTTCCACAATTTGGTAATATATTTTAGTCCTTTTGAAAAGTTGATGTTTGTCACAAATAAAACATCGAAATTCTCAAAACTTATTGTTGAACGCTGCATCTGTCAATAGGGATTTGACAAAAGAGATTGAATAAATGAGACAGCGAATTCGACAGATGTAGTTTTAGTAATATGGGTGCTATCAACTGTCGAAGTTTGAAAGTCCCTACTGGATATAATATAATTTATCCAATCCAATAAAGACTTTCAAACGTTCCAACGCACTAAAATCTTAGTGGCATATGAGTGGGAAGACGGGTACTGCGATTTTTTAAAGGGAAGTAACACTCAGGCAATGAATGCCTTCCACTATTAGTAGGTATTACCTTCTTTAGGAAAGGTGTAGTGGTAGAGAAGAAGAAAGAGAGAGATAGCGGAAAGCTTCATTCTTTCACAACTCTGCTTCTTTGCACGTTTCTAATAATATAGTGTTGCTGCGCCTCTGGTGTGAATGAGCCCTATTAAATTATCAAAGCTGTGCTTAGTAGTCAATTTATTGGTTATTTTACTTCGCCCATGATACTGCTACGCAATACCATCGAAGGAAGGCGCTCTTATGTTACATTAGGATTAGTATCTACTGAAGTCGGTGTAGTTCAGTGATGAGTGATCAGTGTCTATGCCTACAACAACTGATACAAATGGACACTAATGCACATCAGAAAAATGTGTGGTGTTGTTATTTTAATGACTGGCAGAGACCGGGGTCGAACGCAGAACCTTCTGTTTTGTAGTCAACGTGCTAACTACTAAAACTACTAAAAGTAACTATTAATTAATTAATGATTTTTTTTTAAATTTGATAAACCATAGCAGGCACAAAATGCATATAAAACAAGGAAAAATTAATAAATTTTTTTATTGGCGCACGCTCCTGATTTTGATCCTGAATTATCCAAAAATAGATTTGAACTGGGCTCTCAAAGATCATCCTTTATTTTGCCGGTAAGACAATAACCACTACAGCTCATAGAGCAGCCTCCCTAATTTTATCTTCAAAAAGCAAAATTTATTAAAATTTTTTTGCTTCTGGTTATATTCCTCAAGAAATCAAATACGTATCCAAGAATGACAATGAGTACTCAAAAAAATATACATAAGCAAACAGTCTTAATTTTGTAAATGCGTATAATCATAATTGTAGCGCAAACAATTCGTGCGCTGACATATTTTCTCTCCAGCAGCTACGACTATAGCCGATTCCAACAAATAAGAGCTACTCTATTTCGTTTATGTAATGTATGTATCAAGAGCATTGACTCTCATACTTATAGTTTGAGTATATTTATACTCAGGCTATGCATGTTTAGTTGGACAAAAATAAATATACGCATGGTAGTAGGATATTTAATCATCATTCGCCACCGTATACATAGATTTGGTTATATAAAATGGAATGGAAAATGTGTGGGAGTGTGTGTGGCGGTTTGAAAGCATATTTTTATGTGTGTGTGTGTAAATAAAATAGCCCTGTATATACGCATGTGTAGCCGATTAATAGTGAGAGTATTTTTATACCCATGCGTGTGATTTTAGCTCGCAAAGTCTATAAAATTTAGTTGCTGTCGTTTGTGGTGCGTAATTTAAAAAAATGCGTGTAAACATAGCTATTGGATGTTTATAGTTATAAGTATTTGGTTAAAAATTAATGCGTGTGTTTGAATATGAGCGTGTTTGTTTTTGTTTTTAGCTGTATGCGTTCATAGTTGTTTGACGGCCAATACTCAGAGAGTACTTAAAAATATACTTGTGTTATTCTCTGGTACGAACTGTCTTGAAATACGTATTGAAATAAATGTCCCGTTTCAACCCTTCTGGTTTTATTTTTAGTTAAAACTTATTAAATTTTATAAAGAAAAATTTCTAAATTTTTCTAGTTCATTTAAAGAAAACCTGCTAATAAATGGCTAATGTTTACAAAAACACATTCTGTGTGCTATTATCAACAAGTTTAATAGCATTCCATTTGTTTGTTAATTAAAAATAAAAAATAAAATTTATGCATCCTCAATTACGTTGGCGGCCTCTAGAGAAATTTTATTTCTAGCAGTGTAAGTAAGCAATTGTAATGGAGTTTTACTTTAATGTTTTCTGTACAATTTCAGTAAATTTTAGCACTTGTTCGAATTAGGCAGTGCAGCAGTATGAATTAAAATTTCTTCTCTTTTCTTTTTCGTTTATTTTGTTGTTGTTGTCGCTGATAGAGTTACATTAAACTTACATATTTTAACTATCAATAACAGCGACTGTTATGGCAAACAATATACACACAAACATACATACATACATACATACATGCAAACATTCAATTCTGTCTTTCATTCACAAGAAATTTTAATGCTGGAGCGTGTAAAAATAAACAAAAATAAGAAAAAAAAACATATGATGACAAATGACATTAGCTATTGCTGTTAATATGACACAACAGTTGAATGTAAGTTTATGTTGTGACGCTGATTGGGGATGAGTTGGCTGCTCATGTTTATGTATTTAATAGGAAATGTGAAGATGTTCCTTGTTGGTGGCGCTGCCTGGCCTAACTGCCTGTTCGATTTAGGAGAGAAAGTTTTATATATGTTCACTTTTACTTGCTGCAGATCCACGACCGGGTGTTGTCTTGCAATTTTATTTTATTCATCTTTATTTTAATTTTTTATTTTGGAATTTTTTGTTTGCTTTTCTGGTAAAAGGTCAGGACTTGTCACCGAGCAGCAAAAAATAAAAAAATAAAAAATAAATACAAAACATTAAAGAAGAGATAAAATATGTATGATAAATATAATGTATATTTGTGGTGTAACAGACAGTGCAGTGCGCGGGCTGCTTGTTTGTGTTTGGTGGGCTTTACTACGTAATACAAAAGACTTAGGACATAAACTTTGTGCAAAAGTAAAGATAACAAAGGAAAGACTTAAGAAACGAACTTCTTGTTGTTTAATGTGGGTAGAGGGAAAGACTTAAGACACAAACCTTTAGCGAAATTGAAAAACAACAACAACAACAACAACAACAAGCGTCAGCTTGTGTGCAAGCATGTATGTACAGGCAAATCCCGCTATAACGAAAAAGTCCTTATACCGTAAAGTTTTTTGAAGTGCTATTTTTATTATTATTATTGTAGATAAACAAAAATTATTCAGTTCATAAATATTACGAAAATAATATTTTTAGTTTCAATATTAAAAGCGAAAAAAAAAAACAAAACCAAAACAGAAACAAAAAATGTGTATATTATGCATACACTAGTTATATGCCGAATGTAAATTTTTGATATTCGCTAATACGAATACGAATATTTGAGACGATATTCGCGTATGCGAATAGGAATATTATATGGGAAATTTATAGACATTAAATTGGGGTTCTATTTACGGCTGCCAAACGAAAAATTAAAATAATAAAAAAGCTATCCAACAATTTTAAGGATCGTCATTAAGTCATATTTAAAAATGATGCAAAACACAAATTTCTATAAAAAAAATTTAATGGACTCCTACACAGTAGGACAAATTTTAATTTTATGCCAAATAATCTAGAGTAAAACTGTTTAATTAATTTTTATTTCCTTATCTCTTCTTCTTCAAAATTTTTAAATGTTTTTAATACACATAAATAACTTATTTCCATATCAAACTACAACATTTATTACCAATAAAGGTAACAAATACACCCACAGAAAAAACAGCTTAAAATCAATAAAAACCATATTGAATTAATAACACCACGTCTCCACACGCAATATTTATTTCCGAACATAAGCAATAACGTCGGCAGCGTGACGTCATAAATATGTTCATGTAGAAGCTTATGTTTTTAGGTGGAGAACATTTGCTGCATATTGAACATAAATCTAAAAATTAAATTTAGCGTTTTTGTGCTTGTTTCATTTATTTTTATTTAAAATTTGCCAAATGCTAATAAGCTTAGGCAAATATATGATTTTAAGATTTTAAGAAAAAAGTTAAATATTTTTTTATTTAACTAGCAAACACAGCCAAATTTGACAGTTTATTTCCAACATAATTGCTTGAAAATAATTTTGAACAATTATTTCACAATATATGTACAAATCAATGTTTTTGCGGTCCACACGTCAACATATTGTGTTGGAAATAGAATTTGATAGTAAGAAACATTAACAAAAGTCTAATCAAGTTGAAATTTCTTATTTGAATATGGAAAAATATTAATTTACAGTATTAATTTATTAATTTTATTTATTTTCAAGTACATATGTATGTATCTCAATGTACTTTTTCTATTATATTGAAAATTATTGAATTAATGTTACGCGTTCTTAGTGTCCTTTCAAAAATACGAGTATATATGTACATACATCGAATTTTAAGTTTTAAAATTGTTGTTGGACCACTTTAGGCTAAATTTGACAGATTTATGTAGTTTCATACATAGACGTATTTTCAAAGCGATATTATTTTAATTTTTTATTTAACCGAACACGTGTAGAGCCATAACCGCTTAAAAAAACTGAACCGATAAATTTTCTTAACTTGGTTTTTTATAAAGAAAATTATTATTTATGACCGAAAATAATCTATATTCGTCAACAAATTAAGTTCAGTGCTTTTTCGGCAGTTATTGCACCATACGATTATATTAATTTATACTGATTGATATTTGTTTTTGGGCTAATTTTTTGGACCGCTTCTTCCTGAATTTCTCTCAAGGTCAATGGTTTTTTTCTTCCGATTTTTCCTATATTGCTTTTCCGCTTCACAGATTTTTTTTGCATTTGCATTGCTACTATAGACTTAATTTAATTTTTTGCGTTCGTTATCAAAACATTTGCTATATAAGGTTGTTAATGTAAACATTTTTTAAGTTCATTGTATGGGGTTTTCGTTAAAGCGAGTTTCGTTATACCGAGATTTGCCTGTAATTGTTTTATAAAAAAAAAAAATCAAATTTGTCTAAATTCGCGGAATCAAATTAAACTTATTAGAAATCAAATGCATAATTTATTCAATAAATAAATATTTTCCAATTTTGCTTTTCCTCACAGATTGCGCGTGGTGTGTTATAACCACAAAAAATCTTTATCAAAAAAAAAAACTTTTACATAACTCCAAATATGGCCGCTTCACTGTTTACGGATTGTAGCAGCATACAAGGCTCAACCACCAGTTCATCCAGTGACATGTTAACACTTACCACAGCTGCCTCATCATGGTGTGCCATTCCAGCCAGTACGCGCATACGCCTTATACGTTTGCTTAGACCACATAGCCGCAGAATTTTAGTTACACCAGGTACTATACCGTCTTATGGCTTTGCTGTGCGTGGCGGCAAGGAGTTCAGTACGGGATTTTTTGTATCCAGTGTGGATCGTAACAGTGAAGCTGAACAGAAGGGCTTAAAGGTGTGTTAAAAGCAAATATTTTTATATCATTTACCTAAAAAGTATTGTATTAAGTGATATAAATTTAATTACTAAATAATAATGTGTACATTTTCTTCTTAATAATAACAAAACATGCTGGCCAATAGAGAAAATAATACAATTAGAACAGCCGAACATTTGAGCACATTTATGTACTTTCACTTGTCAGATGTCCCACAATTAAACTTAAATGCTGACAATTCGAGGATGGTCGTTCACGTACATTTTGCTTAAAGTATGTCTTGTAAAAGAAAATGACTATTCTTTACAACAAAAAGCAACATTTGTTTGTATCTACGTGACGCACAAACTAAATATCTACTCTCTTCTCTATTGGCTGACATTATACATACATAAATATTTCATATGACCCAAATGACGACTATTTTTTAAACAACATTTGTCAAATAATGCGTATTTCAGAGTTGTTTTACTTTATGTTATTAAATATAATTGCAGATTGGTGATCAAATACTGCGCATAAATGGATTCAAAATAGATGATGCCATACACAAGGAATTCGTGCAACTTGTCAGCCATCAAGAACGTTTAACACTAAAAGTACGCAGTGTGGGCATGCTGCCAGTTAAAGAGTAAGTAGGACCATTTCGTGCCATAGCCGCTAAAAAAGCTTAAGCGATATAATTTTCGAACTTGTTACAATAGAAAAATTAGGTCCAATTACGGTAACGATATGTGTGTATGTATCAGAGATTGGCAATGAATCATGTTTTCGCTATTCATACTGACTCATAAAATTTTAAATATAAGTGAGTAGATATCATTTAAAATCAACTACTCTGATTTACGCATACTCGCCATGACATTGATTTATAAGTATACGTTGATATAAATATGAATGCGACGTCAACATCATAGTCATACCACACGCACACTCATAAATCACCTCAGTTTGTTTTATAATTTCAGGAAAATACTAATACTACTCACATTGATTCAGCTCACTCAACTCATGCATGTATGTATGTTTATTTAAAGTTTTAGTCATTAAAGAGTTTGCAAGTAGTTAATATGGCTGTTTTTCAATTCCTGCAAAAAAAAACAAAAAAAAAAAGCAAGAGAGAAACATATAATCTAATAATGAGGGAGAACTTTAATGTTCGTATGCGAAGTTAACATTGTGAATCATACAATCATACTTATTTTGCATCGTCCATAAGAATTGAGTTAAGGAGAATGGAAATCAACAACGTCATAAATATTGCTAAATATGATTCATAGACAACATTGCAATAAGTATGAGTGCTCATAAGTACAAGAAATTATAAATCATGATTCATCTCTATTCACTTTTTCACTACTCATTGCGCTTCTCTGGTATGTATATCGTTATCTTAATGTAGGAACGCCGTAACTCATTCTTTTTTTTCAAGTCGAGTTTCTAGAGTATTTCGATAAATGAACCTCTAATATATCGAAATATGCAAAAAACTACATTTATAAAAAAATGCTAATGAGTTAGGACGTTTTTATATTAAGGTAACGATAGGTACATATGTATATAAAACAGGGACCGTAACTGTTACAACTTTTATCGTAAAAGTCAGAAAATAAAAGTTATTTTTTGACTTTTATTTTTTCGAGCAGAAATAAAAGTTATTTTTTGACTTTTATTTTTTTGAGCAAAAATAACAGTTATTTTTGACTTTTATTTTTTCGAGCAGAAATAAAAGTTATTTTTTGACTTTTATTTTTTTGAGCAAAAATAACAGTTATTTTTGACTTTTATTTTTTTGAGCAGAAATAAAAGTTATTTTGTGATAAATTCATTATATTTATTATAAATTTTGGCGCTTTTGCAATAGTGAATCGTTAAATTTACTTATTTAGAAAAGAATATTTGGAATATTAAATAATAATTTCTTTGTCAAAGGGGTTGAAAACACAAAAATAACTTTTATTTCTGCTCAAAAAAATAAAAGTCAAAAAATAACTTTTATTTCTACTCGAAAAAATAAAAGTCAAAAAATAACTTTTATTTCTGCTCGAAAAAATAAAAGTCAAAAATAACTGTTATTTTTGCTCAAAAAAATAAAAGTCAAAAAATAACTTTTATTTTTGCTTGAAAAAATAAAAGTCAGATTTTTAAAAAGCATCGTATTTTCTGACAATTTGGTCCAATACTTGCAAAATGGTATACTTGGTTTCATTCTCCGACATTTCCTTGAGGTTGCTTTTTTTAATCAAAAATTCAAAAATAACAGTTATTTTCGGTCCCTGATATAAAATCGAGCCATAACCGCCGAAAAAAGCTTGACCGACACGTTTTTTGGACCTAATTTTTCTATTGTAACTAACGATATACATACAAACATATAATATAGAGAGGCCCTAACTTATTACTTTTTGGAAATCGAGTTTTTTTTTGTATATTTCGATAGAAGAAAATCTAATGTATCGAAAAATGCAAACATCTGGACTTAAAAAAAAAAATAATGAGTTAGGGCCTTTCTATATTGAGCTAACGATATGTGTACACGATTAGAAAAATTTAGAAGAAGATTTATATCATATGAAAATTTTGTATTTTTTAAATGTATTAAAGCAAGGATAATGATTGTCTCACCTGGAATGTGGTGAAAGCACCAAGTATAAGTTCCACCACCTCCGAATGTTCTTATCAATCATCAGAGCGTTCGGAACGCAATCATAGCCGAAATCAGGGCGAACGTGTTATTAATGTGGTACTTAATGTAGCTCCGCGTACAAAATTGGGTTTGGGGATTTGCAAAGGTCCCGAATGGAAGCCCGGCATATTTGTGCAATTTACAAAAGAGAAAAGTGTGGCACGTGAGGCAGGTCTCAGACCAGGTGATCAAATTTTAACCGTAAATAGTATAGACTTTTCCGATGTGCTATTCAGCGAGGCCGTGGCTGTTATGAAGAGTTCAAATAAACTGGATATGACGGTGCATACAGGTGCGGGATGTGATCTATTCCCTGGAGAGTCCAGCGGTTACAACAGCTCAGCCAGTTCAGTAACCGGAGATCAGAGTCCTTGCTGGGCTGATGTCAAAGCCAAACGCTTAACTTCTGTACGTGAAGAAAGTTTAACACAATCTTCCACAACCAATTGGCATCAGCCTTTGTATGCCAATGAAAGGAAATATCGATCAAAATCCATAACAGAAAGAAGTTTAAGCTCCAACTCAACAGCTGCAAGTGTACCCATCAGACTGACATCAGTTACACAAGGCAGTGGCAACAAGGAAATTAATAAAACCATTATAAAATTATCAGAAAATGGGGCCACATCTATTAATAACACATTTGTGGGCAGTAATACGATACCCTTGAATACAGGCACAATAAGAAAAAGCTTGACAAGCAGTCCAAAAGAAGATATAGACGATACAGCTGCTGCATTAGAAGGCACTCTAACGAAATTCAATCAAATATCTAAAACAACAAATATTTTACCACCACCTCCACCAATGGCTATGTTGAATCAGAATCATCATCATCATCATCATCATCAGTTAAACTTTTCAAGTGATTCCCTCTCTCCAACTCCAAATTCATCATCTAACACCTACACCAAAAACATGGGCCATCACGATGATGGTGAAATCAAAATTGGCGGGGTGGCTGCCACCATGCAACGTTATCAGTATGCCAATCTGCAGCTGGCACAATTAAATAAAGCAGCAGCCACAAATGCAGCTGACATCTCGACGTATTCAAATATCAACTTGAGTATGGAAAGTGAGAAGTCAAACAGCTGTTACACCGATGGAGGCAGTCTCTCAAGTGCCATTACCGAAGAGCTTAAGAAAAGAAAAGCTGTGAGTACAATAAATAATTAAGTCAGGCATTTTGTATCTTTTTTTCCGTTTAATCGGAACCTATACTCAACTCGTATATAATTTTTGAGGTCTATGTAGATATTAAAAAATAAAATACATATCGTTACTTATTCAGGTATGTGATGGAAAACGATCGTTTTCAAAGCAATCGTTTTGAAAAGGTGTGATGAATTCGGATCGAATTTGAGTATCGTCTTTCAGCTAATCTAAAATAAAAGACTTCTAAAAAGAGGACTATAAAATAAAATATAAACCATATAAAAGAGGTATTATTTTTTTTCAAGTCGAGCTTTTTTGCACATTTAGAGAGATTAGCCTCTATTTAATCTATTGGAATATCAAAAAATCTAGACTTGCAAAAAAGGAGTTAGGGCGTTTCTTTATACATATGCTGGACAAACCAAATATATATTGTTACATTAATATAGAAAGGCCCTAAGTCATTATTTTTTGTAATCGAAATTTTTGCATTTTTTGATGCATCGATTACAAAAATATAATGATGTTACTTTTCTTCGGGGTTTCTACTCGTATTAGTGGAAGAAAAATTAGGATAGATCTTACAATGTACGCTCATAAGCAGATGATTCAGATCATCAATCAAGTACACCACACTATTTTCCACCAGTCGAAAGAAGGCTTATGCCTTCAACTGCTGCTGGCTATATGCAGATGAAGAGGGTCAGGAAATCTTAGAAAATATTATGTTGCCATTACTCGATACTACAACACCAAAGACTTACATGGATAAAAAATATCACGGCTTTAAAAATTATTAAAAAATTCTTTACTTAAATGCTTCATAAATTGCTTTAAATTAAAGTCCATGCTGTTAGCTAAATGGCAACCAAACTTTAGTTGCGTTGCCAGTGGCCAAAATGTTATTGCGTATGACAGCTGACAGCTAACAGCTATTAATTTCAGTTGCCGAATTGCAATAATATTTACAACCAAAAATATTTAGTTACTGCATAGTTTTGAAAGCTAAAATTAAAAAAAAAATAATTTAATTATACAAACTGCTTCTTATTTGGCAAAGCATAAATATACTTTAAGGGAAAAAAAATTCTTAGTTAAAACTACTTTTTTTTTTTAAAGAGAAGTAAAACTCAGGCAGTGAATGCCTACTACTACTAATAGGTGTTACCTACTTTAGGAAAAGGATGGTACACAGAAGACAGGTAATGAAGGAATATATATATAGTAGAGGAAAGCTTCATTTTTTTTAAACTCTGCGTTTTGCACGTCGTTTTTTTGTTTTGAAATAATGCAGAGTTGCAGCGCCCCTGGTGTCAATGAGGTGTATGAAATTTTTGAAGCTGTGCTTAGTAGCCATTTTATTGGTTATTTTACTTCGCCGATGATTCTGCTATACAATACCGACAAAGAAGGGTGCTCTGATGTTACATTATGATTAATATCTGCTGAACTCGGTATAGTTCAGTGACCAGTGCCTTATGCCTCCATCACTTGAACTTTCCTACAACAACTGATACAATATAAGCGGTAATTGTTAATGATTCGAATTGTCTTTTTAGTACCGTCCAATAGACGTTTCTTCGCTTCATGCAAAAATAAGTCCCCTGAATTAATTATCTTTATTAGAATTAATTTTTTAAACACCTTTGCTTAAAAATGTTTTAGTACTCATATTTCTTACATTTGCATGATTTGTTTGAATTATTTTCAGTGGGGAATCTGTTATAATCGCATTGCCAAAAGCTTTCAGTTAACTGAAACCATACATAATAATAATTTTAATTTCATTTGCGTTGCCACTTGCCAAACACAATCCAGCCATAAAGTTTCTCTACTTTTTCTGTGCTGCCACTGCTTATTTTTATATTTCATATTTTAAACTTAAATATACATACATGCATCCATATACAAATTCATATTTATATATACACATGTATGTATGTATGTATGCATGTACTTAAGTTCTATTCTCAGAATTGTCAAAATCAACGAAGCAAATCACGCGGCTTTCGATATCGAGCGAACCACAAAAGTACTTCCATTTGAACTCTTTTGAATATCTTGAAATTGTAGCCGTAGTTAAATGCCGTATTTCCTCCCCAGTCATGAAAAAGTACAGCCCTATTAAATAGAAAATTGGGTCAAATTTTTTAACGGAAAGAATATTATTTCTTTTTTTTTGTAATGTGCATGTTAGTTCGAGAGAATACGTATTTTTTTTTGTAACGCGTTTCATATAGATGTACATTAGGGAGGTAACGAATACCAGTTTAGCGAATGCGAATGCGAAAGCGAATAATACATTTTAATTTTTGCAAAAGCGAATGCGAATGCGAAAACGAATGCAAATATTACAATTCGTTAAAATATCACATGCAAATAAATTTATATAAGAGTAAGTATATATAATAATTAAAAATTTAGTTTACACAATGTTAGGCAATCCACCCATTCGTACGTTAGCCCTAAATCCTGGTACTCTGTTCAACATTTCATGTGAAATGCTGTCAAATACATATGAAGAAAACTTGGAATGAATTTTTCCTGAAAAAATCTTGCCGAAGTAGTACTCTGTTCATCTTGGGATAAACATATGAAATATATCTTCAACATTTTAAGTTTTCATGAGAAATAATATGAGTGGCACTTGTTTCGCGTGGAATTTACAACAAACAAGGACTAGTTAATATTGTTTGGATTTGAAATTTGTTGTAGGAAGTAATGAATGACGTTTGAACAGACTAGTCTTAAGCAGAAAATATTTTCGCGCAAATCAAGCACCGTCTTTTCTTTTTCAAAACTGAAAAATATTTCCAAACACCGCTGGATTTGGGTTTCATTTTGATACTTATGAGAACTTATTGATAGAAGTTTTTAGCTAAAATATTAATGCTTTACATATATCTTTTTCATGCTGGCTTAAAATAATTTTCGTCTTTAAATTTAAAATCGTAAACTATTTTCGTAAAAGAAATACAAAATTTTTTTTGTCTTTAGTATTCGCTTGAAATATTCGCATACATTTTAGCGAATGCAAAAGCGAATGCAAATAGCAAAAGTAAGCGAATTATTTGCGAATGCGAAAGCGAATGCGAACATTCGTTACATCCCTAATGTACATCTTTTATTGTATTAAAAAACTATTATTTCAGGTTTTATTAATTCAACTTTATTTATTTATTTTTGACAGAGACGTCAACCTCTCTCCTTCAAAGAACACGCTCCACATAATGAAATGAAACCATTACAATGCGAGACTAAACGTGAGAATAATAATAATAATAATCATCATTCAAAAGCAAATACAAGTCAAATAACAACAAACATGAACAATGATCATCATCATCATCATCATCATAAAAATACAATAACAGCAACGACAACAACAAATAATGCCAACAATAACAACAACAACAACAACAACAATAACACTCTCAATGTCGTGGGTGATCAACACAATGCTTTAATGAATGAATTCAAACAGGCCCACAAGCGCATGTTCAAGAATGGTTTCAAAGAGTGCGGTGGCGTCGAATTTACGGAGAAAAAGGTAAGCCTTAGCTTTAAGTATGTAGATATGTACATATGTATGCATTTAGACGTAAAGATGTTTCGAAAGATATTTCGAATCGTTTAGGTGACGAAATATTTTTGGGGCCTTCATATTCTACGCTTAACATTAAAATTAGTGTTTACATACATTTATCAAATAAAAACTAAATTGTTCCTTGTCTTACAAATTGTTTTAAAATTAACTTGAAATTAGAAGACATGTGCTTCCAGCTGATTTTTAATGAAATCAATACCTTTTGAGATATTGACTTGTTGGATACAATTCAATATAAATATCATACACTATTTGTTATTTGCCTTTCTTTATTATTATTGGGGATTAAATTTCAACGAATTACTGGTACAGTGGCCCATACTCGTATTATATTCAAAAGGGAACGTGTTTGCATGCATTGACTGCAAGTTCAGTACTTGACATAAACTGGAGTTGTATTGATATTTGTATCATATCTAGTAGTTTGCTTGATTGATTGATTGATAAATTTTATTGAGACTTAAAAAACTCATTACATTTTTTTGTTTAAACAATGAATGAGAGAACTATGAAGTATTATTTTAATTATATTAACATAGATTAATGCAACGTGCATAAGCAGCAAAAAGAAATATTAGTAAATTAAATAAAGTTTTACAAAAAGAATTTACAATTCTTGCTCCCGACATTTACAATTTCTAAACAGAAAATAAAAATAAAACATTTACTAAATAATAACTATTTTTTAAGCTCTTCACAATTAACAAATAATCACATATCTTGACTACATATCTGTCGTCTCCAGGAAGACAGTTGACAAATGTGCTTGGATTTCGGTCAGCACCTGCCTTTACGGCCTCATCTCACGGGTGCCAAGCACCGGGTGTGGGTAAGACGCACCCTTTTTAGAATGAACCTAGTGGCCATCCTCAAAGGCACATAGGTTGCAACTTTTGTGTATAGTTATCCCTGTACTATATTCAAGCAAAGTACCTGAGCTATCTAAACTCTTCGCCGTATTGACGCCGTAAAAAATAGACTCCCCTTTGGGGGAAGACAGTTGACAGTGGAGATTTATCCGCCACAGTTTGTGAAGGCTATGCCGCCCATGGTCGGTCCTCGGAGCCTCGTCAGCTAATAACAGCGTACGCCGCGTGTAGGGGAGGTTGACAGTTGTGCAGGACACCATTGGCACCCCCATAGGAGGCCCTATGTTCCTTATAAGGAGCCAAAGGAACCAATATATATATACCAATACCATACACATCTTATGAGGATTGCATAATTCGGAAAAATGAGCTTTTCAGAGTTTTCTAGTTTTATAAATCGGTTCTTGCTAAAATGCAAGACCTCGAATTATTCTGACAATCTAGATTGGTCCCGTTTTTTTTTAATTTTGTGCCTAATTTCCGTTCTTACGTCCCTTGTATCGCAGTTGGTTGTGTTTTCTAGAATCATTTGTATAGAAAACAGAGAACACAGCCGATGGGCTGTAGACCGGCCACAAACAATACATTAATTTAATCGTACGACGCTAGAAAAGAAAATAATGGGAAATAAATGGAAACGTTTTGAAATATTTGCAGAGAATTTGACATCATCATATAATATAATTTTATTGCATTGTTTTTTCGCACATCAAATTTGTTTTATATAACTAAGAAGCATAGCTACAACCGGGTGTCCTAAGACAATTCTCTTCTTTTTTTTATTATTAATAAGTACTAAAAAATTTTATTTTTTTTCCATATTTAACTTGCAAAATAAAAAGCATACTGAGTATTGTACGATTCCCTAAATCATTATCAATGATTCTGTTACAACTATCCCAATGGCTCATATAAGATTAACGTTGAGGAGCCTCATAAGATTCTTAATGTTCTTGAGAAGAGAATTGTAAGATAATATCTAGATAAATCTCAAATGATTGCATCTAGGATTAATAAAAGCGCCTTCTGAGGCTCTTGTGTACGAAGCGTCTGCGGTAACAGTTTCTCCCTTGGAAGCATCTTCCACGATTAAAATATGAGTTCGTCTGCGAGTGAAAATGCTCTGCATACGATTCACAATAGACTCTTCTGAGATTGAAAAGGCTAGCTGGGTATGTATGTATATTAAAGTCAGACATAATGATGATCAGAAAAATTCCAACTAATAGCAAATAATAGGGAAAACACAAAATTCTAATTGGAATAGGGAGAAATTTCCCGTGGAATTTTATTCATGATAGCCCTGTATATTTTAAAGTATTTTAATTATGATATATGTACATATTATGTATATATGGCATCCTTAAGACTCAGAGTTGATATATAAAAAGTTAGTCCCTGTGAACGTCAACTTTTCGTCGGTTGGTTTCTGGTTTGCTGCAGACATAATGTATTTTGTATATACTGTGCAGCAAACCAGAAACCAATCGACGTTTTGTTGATAAACATTTAGTACAGCTGGCAGATAAAAATATATATTTGTATTTCCTTCTCCGTCTTTTCTATAGCTGATTTACGAGTTGATCAACAAAAGTTGACGTATGTGAACCAAGACTATGCTAACGAGTTGCTAAGGCAAATTGACATTTTAGTTGGCAGCTCGTTATATGTAATGCATAATGAGCTGTTGCTTAGTTTTATTTATATGTATGCACATAAGACCGAATAAATCTTAGCCAATTATCGTTAGTGCACTCTACACCATAGACAAAAATATCGAAGATTTAAAACAGCAGCATTCTAGTGATCAATTTGAAGAGTAGGCGACGAATGCAGCAGTGAAGGTCTGTCAGTAGTTTTGAAAGTGCGGTAAGTTTATTTTCGAATAAATGAAGACAACACTGAAGGTTTTCTGACACCTTCGGAGATTTTTATTGGTTTTTAATATTTTAGCATATCATTAAAATTAAACAGATTTTTTTTATTTCACAATTTTTTTATCATATGCAAGTACGCTTAAAGGTTTTTTTCGTTTATAACATAAACATACATGCTTATGGGCCCTTGTTTTGAATTAATTTTGAAGCTCTTTTTAAATTTAATTGAAATATAATGAATTTTAATCTGGAATAAATTCTAAATCGGGCTTAAGTATTTCAGTATTTTCAAATCTTATTATTTTTTATTAATTAATGTGAGTTGCTAGTTTAATAAAAATATTTCATTCAATAAGAATTGAAAATACTGAACTTAAGCCTGATTAAGAAATTATTCCGGCTTTTATTTGATATTTTTTTTAACAATTTGTGCTTACTATTGTATTTTTTTGCGATAATAGTGATTTTTTTACTTTTGATTTTATATAAAGAGAATAATTTAACTTTTCCAAAGAGTTGAGATAATTTTCATTATCTAACATGTTGTAACATTTAACACTCAATAGCTGTTGAAGTCAAGGCCTTATAAAACTATTTATTTGCCCTTAAGCTTGGCTTACAACAGCCACAAAAATCCACCACAAATTATGTATTTGAAAACCTTAATTATTGCAATATTTTTATTTTTATTTAACTCTCACATAATTTGAAAAGTAATGAGAGTTATAGTATCATATTTCGAAAACATTTTACATTTTCACATCACACCTGCATCAATTAGAGATGGAAGCGTGAGTTTTTGTACACTAGCGATCGTGTGTTTTTCAGATGTAAGAGCACACGCAAAGTTTACTCTGCAAAGTCTAGCGTTTGTTGGAGAGAAGGGAAAAAAGAAAGTGGGTGAGTATAGAATTGCATGTACTCGCAAGGTTGCTTTGTGATTCCTTGGGGTCTTGAGTATTTTTCCTTCGTTATGTATGGCTACATCGTGGTATAGTGAACAGAAGTTTAAAAGAAAACTCACAAGACTTTGTCAAAGTAAACTCTACATGCGCAAAAGTGTTATAAGGAAAAATTTATCACTTGTAAACTCATGTTCGCGAAGCATAAAAATTCACTAAATCAATCATATTGTTAAGCGTTTACCTTTAACGTCCCTTTTCACAATATATGGTTAAGAGTTAACGTGAACTTTAACTGACAGTTCTTCATACAAAACTTGCCGTTAAAGTCCCTGTTAGCTTTTAATTGTACATTGTGAAAAGGGCCGTTAGAAACGTTATTTCTACAGGTTCGTTGATATGCAATTAAATTAAAATAGAGTTGTCTTAGGACATCCGCTTATAGCCATGGTGTAATTATACAGGTGACTGCGTAAGGATTTGTTATACAAAAATACGGCAACCATAGCTTGTAAAGAACCGAAGAATGTCAAAAGCACAAAAATAATTGTACCAAAACAAAACGGAAGTTTTTGACATTCGTTAGCTACAAAGCATATAGAGCAAAAAATTATCAGCTGAAGTAACGCTGCCACCTGTTTAAATACACCTTGGTTATAGCTATGCTGCTTAGTTATATAAAACAAATTTCATGTGTGAAATAACAATGCAATGAAATTATATTATATGATGATGTCAAACTCTATAAAAATATTTCAAAATGTTTACATTTATTTCCTATTACTCGTATTTTCCTTTATAGCGTCGTAGTATTAAATTGTTTCTATTGTTTGTAGCCGGCGGCGGCTGTTAGCCGACTTACAGCCCATTGGATGTGTTCTCTGGTTTGTGCTCATGTGCAAAAACAATACAAAAACAAATTGAGCAATCCTTCTCATGGTTTTTCTTTTGCTTTCGTTTCACTCACTTCAAAGAACAAAACAAAAGAAAATTAAACAATTTGTTTCGTTTATTTTCGTACTCTGCTTTTAAGTAATCAAAACAAAAATAAATTTATAATAATTTATTATTTTTAATTATTTATATAATAGTGTCGATTATTTTTGTTACGAAAATCACGTCCTAGCTCCTGTATAGCGCAATAAATAGCATAGCTATAAAAAAACCCAAGTGGACAATTCTTGTCCAATCAGACACTTTATTTACTCAACACTGAATACCACGATGTTAACTCCGCTGTTGTTTACCCAAAACTCAGTCCACTTTTATTCGCACATACCGACTCTCTTAAGCTTACTTACACCAAAGATATTTTATCACGAAGTAATCACGCAAATATTCTACAAACATAACTAAAAAAAAAATTGCGTGATCATAAATGACACACGCCAATCAGCCAATCACTCACTATACGATACCCATATCTGGTATTAATAAACAACCACATTTAAATTAACATAAAACAGCCTTCCATATACATATATACGAGTAGTTTATGAATGTACTTATTTATCGGGTTTACCAACGACCTTAAAACAACATCTACTTACGTTTTAACCATTAATTTTTACTTGTCTATTTCCCATTAATATTTATTCATGCTTTTTTCCGATTATTAAATTAACGGATGGTGTACGTAAACTTTGCAATATTTAGTACTCGTACTAAGAGAAATAAATAGATAATAATACTCGTATTGTAACCATTAACTCCATAAAAGAGTATTATTACGGGCATTTACAAACATTTAATGTTGTTGTAAATAACTTAATATTGTACAATAATTTTTTTATATATTTTTTATACATACATTTTATTTGAGGTGTTATTTGTTGCTTTATTCCGAGCCTTAAAATAATGAAAATTAGGCAATATTGCGATAATAAAAATATATACATACATACATATTGTTGGTCTCAAGTAGAAAGGCCCTAACTCAAATAATTGTAAATTTACAGGAGAAAGTAAAAACCTAATAGAAACACTGTAGCATTCAATATGTAACTTTTTTGTACAACTGCTTGTAAAAGCGTTGTTTTTTACATTATTGCAATAAATTATTTTGGCGAGATCTATTTCTGTGAAATGTATTGAAATCACTGAAAAACTCTATTTCGTATAAAAGGCGAGTTGGGGCTTTTCTACTTAAGACCATTGATATGTAACTAACAGCCAGTTTTTAGAAGTCGACCAAAACTGTAACACGGCCAGCCGACAAACAGATGAATACGTAAGAAATATCGTTCATATGCGACCTCTACACGTTGCAACTGGTTGTGCAATTGAGTTGCATATACCAGTTGATCGTGCACTGTACAGGCTGTAATTTTGAAAAAACAAAATTCATCCAACTTCATCTAAATAAAAATATTTTTTTTATATGAAACATTTAAAGATTTATAGAGTCAACATGAGTTCCGAGTTTTTAGTTTTACGGGACATAAATAAAGTTTTCATGGAAGAAGAGGAACGAGAATTTTTTTTCATATTCTTAAATAAAATTGCAAAATTACATTTCTTTTTCTTTGTTACACACAAACAATAGTTTGTCCTCTTTCACACACGTCAGGTTTATCTGAGCAGTTTTTGTTCAATTTTCTTTTGAACCTGCATTTGCGTTCATACACACCGTCAAGTTTGTGTCATCAAGTTTCACCAATTTGCTTTGTCGTAGAGTATTACGAATGACAAAACAAAACGAAAAAGCCAACTTGGTGCGGTCAAGTCTGTACCCCTCCTCATTCTCCTTTCCACTCTCTCTATCCCAAAAACTCAAGACTTGACGAGTTAGACCTGACGTGTGTGAAAAGGGACTTTAATTCGTACGATGTTACTTAAGGCCGTAAAACCATATCATTAAAAGTCGTGCGATTTACGAAAAGTACAACCCTGGTATGATGGAGCTTATGAAAATTTTCAAAAGACAATAACAATTCATAATTTTTCGTAGATCGCATGATTTTGTATAATAGTAAGCATTTAAAAAACGTCAGAATGACAATGAAAAACTAAAGAGGAAATCGCCATCAGAGGCTCGAATTTCTTATCTACAGAGAAAAAGAATATTCCTGTGATAAACACGTTTAATTAAAAAAAACTCAATTAAAAATTTTATTGAGTCAATTAAACTTTTAGTTAAATTAAACTTTTAAACAAAAGTTTAATTGAATCAATTGCATTTTTAATTGATTTTTGGTTTTGTTTTTCAATAAAATGAGTTTATCGCAGGAAAATTTTTTTCCGGTGTAAGTTGAATGGAAAGCGAAGTGATAAATATTTAATTTAATTGAACTATTGTGAATTTTAATCAAAAATAATTTCTTAATATTCTTAAGAAACTTGAATTAATTAATAAAAATATTTCATTCAATAAGAATTGAAAATACTTAACTTAAGCCCGATTAAGCAATTATTTCTGATTAATATGTATCACTCAAATCATCATGGGCAACTGACAAATACATATATGTTCACTTGGCAAAATCACAGTTCATAAAATGAAAAGTAGAACCAACTGTAGAAAACAAAATAAGAAAATCCAAGTTTTTATAGCTATGCTATTTATTTCACGACACAAAACAAAAATAATCGACACTATTACAGTTATAAATTTATTTCTGTTTTGATTACTTAAAAGTAGAGTACGAAGTGTGTGAAACCAAAAAAAAAAAAACAAAAACAAAAACAATGATAACGATTGCTCAATTTGTTTTTGTACATGAGCACAAGTCAGAGAATATAACAATAGCCGCCGCCGGCCACATACAATACATTAATTTAATCGTACGTCGCTGGAAAAGAAAATAATGAGAAATAAATGGAAACGTTTTGAAAAATTTGCGGCGAATTTGACATCATCATATAATATAATTTAATTGCATTGTTATTTAAGACATTAAGTTTGTTTTATATGGCTAAGCATCATAGCTATAACCGGGTATCCTAAGACAACTCTCTTCTTTTTTTGATTATTTAGTTCAATCGATTACCAACCGATGACTAACCGTTGGTCAACCCGACCTCGAACACAACAGTTGGTTGGTGCAACTTAATCAAACTGTACAACAAGTTGCAACGTGTAGAGGCCGTAAAAGAACGCGTCGCGATTTTGTTGTGCGACTTACCACGTTGCTTCGCGTATACACAAACTTTGTGTAAAATCTTATTGTTACTAACGCTCTAAAAAATATTTTTTATTTATTGTCATTTCTTATTTTTATTTCACGCGAGCTAAAATTAATATGAATTTAATTTGTTGTTGATTAAGCGCGTCTATATGAATAACGTTTAACCAACAACGAAATGCATCTTGACGTGTTTAACAAACAACAAAAAATTTTTTTTATATATTTTATTTATCGTTTTTCACACGAAATTATATATTCAATTTGAAAAAATTAAACGCTATTCTTGCTCTAAAAAATAATCACAGCTGACTAGAGTAAACGAAAGAAACTCGGCATCAAAACGTTTTTATTAGGTGTGTTCATTTACTAAAATTTTTTACGAATTTGTAGCAATTGTTACTGGAAAGTGTTCATTAGCCCAAAAAGTTTTGCCAAGAGAACGTCAAAACAGAATAAACAATTTTAAAGAAAAAAATTCTTGCAAATTCTTACTGGTAAGAGTTTTACTTGCAACAATTATCCAAACAGCTGTTCTGTGTTTTGTTTAAAAATTAATTTTTTGAAAAATATGTGAAAAAAAGAAAACTCGAAAAATATGAATTTCTTTATTAAGCCACATAAATACAATTTTATGGTCAAGGAAGTACAATTTCTAAAGACTTGTTTATCATATCTGATCAGGGATGGAAAGTGGATTTTGTTGTTTTTGTTAATAGAATGGAATTAAAAAATAATGAAAAATGCAGAAAAATAGTAAGTAATACATGGATCTATTTGAAAGTATTTCATATTAAATTTCGTTTTTTATTAATTTTGTAATTTAAAATATTATTAAAACAGAATATCCAAAATAAATCAGAAAAAGTGCAATTGTATCATGATTTTCATTCATGGTGCTGATATGAATTAAATTTTATTGCCAGCACGAGTACTTGCAATAAAATTTACTTTTTCATATCTGGGATAATAATTTTGTAAATTTCTATATTACTATCTTGTTACAAGTTTCTTGAAAAAACAAAAAATTAATGAACGCAGCTATTATTAAAGTTATATTATTACTCTATGATATACATTGTACATACATCATACATATGTATATATTTCCATTTTTTTGTGAACTTTCCATTTTTTTCATTTATTTTTATGTTGCTGTTTGTTTATTTTAAGTTAAATAAAAATTTTATGTTTTGTGTTACTATGTATTTTATTTATTTTGGTGCACCTTTTTTAACACTACAGCAATTTTTCTTTTTAATTTCCCTCCTTGACGTTTATGACGAGACAAACTGCGATACTCCATAAACCAAAAGAAATTGACAGTTGTTGCTTTGTTTAAAATAAAAACGTCCACAAACGCGTTCTACGAGGGCGGTTCGGAAACTTCTTAGCCTATCAATTAAAGAGAATAGTTAGTTTTTCAAAAATATTTTTATTTTTCAATATAATCTCCTGAAACTTCAATACACTTAGTCCAACGCTTTTCTAGCAATTCTATCCCTTGATTAAAAAAGTTTTCCTCAAGGTCTTCAAAATAGTGGTTTACAACTGTAATTGCATCTTCATTTGAGGTAAAACGCTTGCCAGCAAGGAATTTTTCTAGATTTGGGAACAGGTGAAAGTCACTGGGAGCCAAATCAGGAGAATAAGGTGGGTAGTCAAGCAACTCGTACTTTAATTCGTTGATTTTAGCCATTGTTAAAGCACTCTTGTGCGCTGGTGCGTTGTGTTGGTGAAAAATTATTTTTTTGTGTTGTAAGCCAGGACGTTTTTCTCGAATTTGTACATTTAATTGATCCAAAAGGTTGCAATAGTACTCTGAATTTATTGTTTTACCCTTTTGCAGATATTCAATCAATAAAATACCTTTGAAGTCCCAAAAAACCGTTGCCATAACCTTACCAGCCGATTGAATTGTGTTTGCCTTCTTTGGGGCACTTCCTCCAGCTTCAGTCCATTGTTTGGATTGTTCTTTTGTCTCTGGAGTATAGTGGTGGATCCATGTCTCATCAACAGTTATGAAACGACGCTTAAAATCCATTTTATTTCGCTTAAAACGACCCAAACAACCTTGAGAAATGTTCATTCTTATGCGTTTTTGGCCGACTGTTAACAAATGCGGCACCCATCTTGCAGAAAGCTTTTTCATCTGTAGTTCTTCATGCAAACTTAAATGGACTCGATCATTTGAGATGCCCATGATATTAGCTATTTCACGCACTTTTATTCGTCGATCATTTAATACCATATCATGCACTTTGGCTACAATTTCTGTTGTTGTTGCTGTTTTTGGACGTCCACTACGTGGTTCATCTTCAATGCTTGTACGACCACGTTTAAATTCAGCAACCCAATTTTTTACTGTTGCATATGAAGGAGCACTTTCACCTAACACATTCACCATATCATTATGAATTTCTTGTCCCGATAAACCTTTTTTATGTAAATATTTAATGACACCACGCATTTGTAATTTTTCCATTGTTAAAAAATCGCTTTTGTGAACACCTGTTTCTATATGAAGGAGTTGCCAGATCGAAACAAAATTTAACATGTGTTCATAGCAGAGATGGAAGTTTCCAAAACACTTAACTTTTTTCTGTTTATAACGCGCTTTTTGTGCTAGGCTAAGAAGTTTCCGAACTGCCCTCGTACAACCTGAAAGGGAGAAGAAAAAACGGAAAGTCGTGCTCTATAAACTGGCTGTAAAATTCAATATAATCTGAGGTCAATGAATCTTTAAGAAGTTTTCGCTTAAAGGTGGATACATACTTACATATTTAAACACATACATAGTTAGCAAACATTTCCGCAACAAATATAGCAAAATATTTTTCGTAAAGTTCATAAAATAAATGGGTTATGGAAATTTTAGAGGAAAAAATATACGGACTTATGTATAACAAAAATTTAGCAACATTATCTGCAACGAATTGCAAGCTAGCATGACAGTTTAAATTAGCAAGTCATTAGCATAGAGTTTAAGGTTCAATCCGACGTCCCACATCTTAATGCCATAGCCATAACCATTGGCAAAATCATGTATGTACAATGTACTTAACATGATTTTTGCCATTTTCGATTAAGTCGATTTTCTCAAAAACGGGCGAACAGAATTTTTGCGCGGTTGTCTCATTTTGTTCACCAAAGTGTCCACTTTAAGAATGTATTACGTTTTGGCGTGGTAGTCCAAAAGTGCTCCTGGGAAAATTCATCCACGGTTTTTGTTTTGTTTCCCCCTTCGAATTCCCAAAATCGTTGCTAGCTTGTTGATATATTTTAAAAAAATACCCAGAAAATGTCCCGCCCTTTTTTTCCGGTTTTCAAATTTCCAAAATCGACGCTACTCCTTCGACGCTATCGTGGCGCACTTCTACTTTTCATATAAAAATATCGATCTGCTGTTTCCTACTGTTGCTGTTACTTTACATTACAGTCAGCTAAAGGCTCAGTTACCCGACGGTAATGTAATGTAAAAGTAACGTAGGAAACAGCTGATCGATATTTTTATATGAGAAGTAGGTTACGTTACATTACATCTCTATAACCATTTTCATTACTTTTCACATAACAATATCGATCAGCTGTTTCCTACTGTTGCTGTTACTTTACATTACAGTCGGGTAACTGAGCCTTAAATGAGCCTTTAGTTTTATTTACAATTAAGTGAAGTTACTACAAACATGTTAAACATTTTAGATATTGTATTATGCACTTTTATGTGCAATTTTACAGTGGGGCGCAATTTTAAATTTTTTGTTGTATAAATATGAAAATTTTAACTATTTTTGTTATGTGTTTGGCTTGTCAAAGGATTTTTGAACATATTATTTATTGTTGTTATTGTGTTTTGGTGATTTTTCTGCCGTAACTAATCGAATGTTACATGTTAATTTCACTTAACGAAGAGCATTTTTGAAGAGGGTTTATCTCTCACGCTCCATTATAATAATGATGAAGAAAACAAGTATGATATCATTTGTAATGTGGGAGAAGTTTGTAAGTACTAGAGAAGGCCTTCTATTACGTGATTAAAGTGAAGTGAAGTGGAAAAAAACATATGGCAAAATGGCAGATTTTGAACCACTCAAAATTACCTGGGGGTTACTCGATCAAGTTTTGCCTTTCAAGTTTCAATACAATCACACTTTTTTTTTACCAAGAAGACACTTAAAAGGGCTAATTTATAAAAATTAGTAAGGCTTAATAAAACAGATTTCCAAAAAATATTTTTTTTCTTATTAAGCCTTTATACAGCCGTAATATTTTTTATAAATAAGGCAAATACGTTTTAAAACTTGATGCGAACTTAATTTTAAATTATCTATCTAGTTTGTGTGTGGGGTTCGTTTTTTTAATTTACATGAGAGCGCACAACAGACCTATATTGCACGGATATCAGCGTAACCTAACCTAACATACCCTTTAGTTTCAATTTACGAGCAAAAAAACAGTTGATTACTATTTTTATGAAAATTTTTTCGTTTTTCTTTAGCACTTTTTTTAGGGTTCCGTATACTAAAGGTGAAATGGAACCCTATTGTTTTCGCTACCATGTCCGTCCGTCTTTGTGGTATGTAAAACCTTGGCGGCTACAACAACAAATATGTATATGATAATTGAAAATTATAGGGGATTCTAAAGCGAACAACGAAACATGTTGAAATCCTAAAGCGGCCCATCCATTATACAATATTATTGCATATGATGTTGTACATATTATTGTCGTTTTGACTTATACTATGCAATAAATGGCACAATATTTTCAAAGAAAATATTGCCCAACAACAACATTGAACAATGTTGCCACCACATTACACAATTTTCTTGATTGTACAATAAAAATCAAAAGTCTTTTGATATTTACCAATATATTGTGCCACCTTCGAATATGACATACACATTGGCGATATTATTGTACAATACGAAAAACTGCACCATTATATTGCAAGTCGGTAGGCTGCTTAATATAATACACAGACAATTATATCGTTCCATAACCACAAAAAAAAAAAAACTTAAGGGACATAATTTAATTTTTAATTTTTTTAAAATCGAATATCTAGATTTTCGCAAAAGCGAAGTTAACAAAATATGTCGCTTGAGCTTTTTTTGGCGTGTATGACTTGCAAATTTCAAAGTCAGTGCATTTTTATGCAGACTGCAACAATTATTACTAAAATTTAAAAAATAAAAATTAAAGGGTATTCTATCAGTTAATGTAATTTTGTAACTATGTAATTTTGACAACTTGCCGTATCTTAGAAACCGCAAGAGGTAAAATTTTTAAATTTTCAAAAACGCCAAAAATAAAAAATCATAAAATTAAAAAAGTCGCCAAAAATGAAAAAAGCGCCAAAACTAAAAACAACCGGAAAAAATCGCCAAAAACCAAAAAATCGTCAAAACGATAAAAAGTCGCCAAAAACAAAAAAGCACTAAGACTAAAACAAGTCGCCAAAAAAATCGCCAAAACGAAAAAAAACGCCAAAACTAAAAATCCCAAAAAACCAAAAAAAAAAAAATGCAAGAATGAAAAAATAGAACCAGAACTAAAAAACAAACGAAAAAAATCGCAAAAAACCGAAAAAATCGCCAAAAATTAAAAAAAGTGCCAAAACTAAAAACAACCAAAAATATCGCCTAAAAAATCGTCCAAACGAAAATAAAGTACCAAAACGAAAAATCGCTAAAACTAAAATAAATAAAAAAAAATCGCCAAAGCGAAAAAAACGCCAAAACTAAAATAACAAAAAAAAAACGCTAAAACGAAAAAAAGCGCCAAAACTTAAATACAAACGAAAAAATTGCAAAAAAAAAAATAACGTGGAAACGAATAAAACTAAATAACGCTAAAACTTAAATAAATCGCCAAGAACAAAAAAAAAAAAGCCAAATACTATAAAAATTGCCAAAAGGAAAATAACGCCGAAACTAAAAAACCAAAAAAGTTGCAAAAACGAAAAAAGCCCTACAACTAAGAAAAAGCGCCAAAGCTAAAAACAATCCCAAAACCAAAGTGTACCGTGTACTTAAACTTAAGAAATTTTTTTTTGTAGATATTCGATTATATATCGAACAGACACAAGAGTAGTAACGTGATCGGTTCCTAAGTGATAGGTACCAGTCCGAGTTCTAGCACTTCCTATGAAGCGGACCAGTCAATTTTACATGGGGATGGCCTAGGATAGGGTTAATTGATACTTTGTATGCACCTTGTGACTTGTCACTGAACTATCCCATAGGGACCTATTCGGTGTGAAATAATATAAATGTCATTCTGACATTTAACTGTAACAGTTAATTATTGTTAGAAATGCAAATGACATTTTATTTTTAATCTGAAAATTTTTTTAAATTCGAACCGACAACTTCGTGTATGACAGGCTTGCAAACTACTCACTCGACCACAGGGCCACTCATATTTCAAAAGTATAAATACCAGTTAAGCTTAGGTTAATATTTAAGTATAGTTACGGGACTGGTTCCAGAGTCACATTGAAGGGAGAAATTAACATTATATTTACACTATTTGATAGGTCCTGTATTCAACCACATGGAACATGTTCAGTTCCGTTTGCCACAATACTAGACCGAGTCCGAATTAAATTGGCTCAAGATCAATCCATGACATCACGAAAATGGTGAATATGTAACCTTATGTATATGTAACTCCGTACTTTTGATAAGTCTCACATTTTTTCAAGTCATAGAACTAGTAGGTTTGGATCAATTGTTACCAAATTCTCTGCAGGGGTATTACATATAGTGTCCGTACGAAACAATTTGTGTGCGAGTCAAAGTCGCACTTTACTGAATTTTGTTGTACATACAATTAATATTTAAAATTTGAGGTCTTTTATTAATAATTACGAGTATAATGAAATTACAAGCTGTTTAATACGTTTACAAAACAATTTGTAATATAAATAACAATAAAATATTATTCAAGGTCATAGTTCTGTATTAAGTATTAAAAAAAATATTTTTTCGGAAAGATCTTCTGACAGTTTAGTGTTTTGCTTGTAATCTATCGGTAGTGCTCGCTTCAGTGTTAGAAAAATAAATACATAGTTGTCTATATAAATGTTAAGTGGAATATTTTAATAAAAATGAAGTGTAAACAAAACGGATAAATAAGAAATATACCTGTATGTATTTCATGTATTCACAGATACATATGCAAGTGTATACAATGTATGTATGTGCTTTTGATTTCAAGTTGATAAAAATTTTATTACAGAATTTAGATCGACATTATTAATATTGTTACATTATTGTTTTCCATTATAAATATATAGGCGCATAATCAGAGTCAAAATAAAGTATACTTTAAGATTTTAAAACCAATATTACCATACAAAATATGGATTTAAAACTCTTAAAGCTTAAATTAGACGTGTCATACCATATTGTAATAGCCATAACCAAAACCAAAATTTAATTGGTTTATATGGTTATGGCTATGGCGTTATGACGAGTCACCCATAATCAACTCAAAGCTGTTAAATTTCGATTACGATTAGTAATCAATTAGATTACATTTTAAAAAGAACTGTAATGATTATATAATTGCCTTCAAAAGAATTGCTGATAAATAACTGATTACAATTACTAATAATCGAAAAGTAATCTTAATTACTTAAAATTACTAAAAATAATCAAAAAGTATCAAAAGTAATCAAAAAGTAATCCGACTACTTTCAAAGATTATTTTTGATTCTTAATAAATAATCAAAAAGAATCAAAAGTAATCCTTAGAAGTAATCGGATTATTTTTTGATTACTATTGATGCTTTTTGATTGTTTTTAGTAATTTTAAGTAATTCAGATTACTTTTCCATTATTAGTAATCGTAATCAATTAGTAATCGTGCGAAACTGAATATAATTGTAATTTAATCATTACTTCGCCTTAAAAAGAAAGTAATCAAATTAGTAATCATTACGATTACTAATCATTACTTAATAGCTATGAATCAAATACAGTGTTGCACATTAGTTTGGTTCGAATATTTGTTTTGTATGGTTTTGGTTATGGCACGTCTAATTTAAGCTAAAAGTATACTTTGTTTAGGACTATGAATAGGTATACGCCATAGTATTTACATGAAAACATCCCAACAACATTATGATTGATGGAGTTTATTTTATATTCATAATAATATGATTAGTCTGCAATCATATAACTCAATCATAGTATGATGATGTTTTATTATGGTTGCCTCAACCACAACCATATTTTTAGGGTTTCGTACACCAAAGATGAAATCAAACCCTATTTTTTTTTGCTACGCTATCCGTCTGGCCGTCTGTCCGTCACAGGGTATTTTCTCGAGAACCGTAAGAGCTACGGACCTGAAATTGGGACAGAGTGTGTAGACCCTTAGCCGCTACAACAACAAATACATGAGAGTTGGAAATTAAAGGGTGTGCCAAAACGAGCAACGAAAAATGTTAAAATCCCATGTAATATACATACAATTGTATGTATATGCACTTGAAATTTGTAAAGTTAGTGAATTTTTATACAGACTACAACAATTAACACTAAAATTTAAAAAAATTTAATTAAAGGGTGTACCATCAGTTAATGTAATTTCGACTATGTAATTTTGATAACTTACTATATCTTGGAAACCGTAAGAGCAAACTTCTTGAAATTTTCAAAACCGGTAAAACAAAAAATCTCAAAATTATAAAATCGCCAAACCGAAAAAAAATCGCCAAAATACAAAAAAAACGCCAAAACGAAAAAAAACACCAAATTAAAAAAAAATTCTAAATCGAAAATAAATCGCAAAAAACCGGAAAAATCGCCAAAATTAAAAAATCGCCAAAATAAAAAAAATCGCCAAAATGAAAAAAAAAATCGCCAAAATTTAAAAAAATCGCCAAAATTAAAAAAATCGTCAAAACGAGAAAAAAGCGAAAAATAATAAAAAAAATTATTTCAGCTGAAAAAACGTAAAAAACACTGTATTAAAAAATGCTCAAAGCCCAACGTACGGAACCCTTCGTGCGCGAGTCAAAGTCGCACTTTACTGAATTTATTTTCTTTGCGTGCATTGTCTGCGTTTTCGGGATTGTGACTATTGACTATGAATGCATTCTAAATGTTTTCACGATGCCATCTCTGGTAGATTTAATAATTTATTAATGATTCACTCTAAACAAAAATGCTTGTTGTAGGTTCTTATTGCTCGAACTGCATCAGAAATATTTTATCTTATCTTTTTAGTTGTTTTAACTTTTGTTTTTTGTAATCTTTATTTTTATTTATTATTTTTTTGTTTGCTGTCGTTTAGTTTGTCTTTAGACTGTGCAAAATTGTCAATAGTACGAGTAGATTCAACAAAATATTAAAAAAAAGACAATACATTCACAACCACATCTAACTGATTTTTAGTACGTTTGTTTATCTATTTTTTTTTTTTATTTAGTTTTTTGTTAACTCATACCAACACACTTCTTTCAAAATAATAATAAAAATAATAAATAATAATAATAAAAAAAGGTAAAGTGGCAATAGCCAAGCAACTCTAACTCAGTCAAAGCAGTCAGCCAGCGAGCCCAACAATAGAGTGCGTCAAGTAAAATATATTGTTATTTTATTTTAAAACGTTGAATGGTTCAGAGGAGTGTACCAAAGAGAAAAACTATCAAAAATTAAATCAAATAATAAAAAAAAGCTCCGAAGAAAAACATTAGTTCGTAATAAATAATCTGCATCATTAACATCTTCACAAACGTTGGATGTTAATTTTACTACACAAGGAAAAGAAAAACAAAAGAAAATTTTTAAGTAAAAAAAAGCAAAAATTTACAATTACAACAACTCCAAAAGAAAAAAGTTTGTGCTAAAGCAGACGAATAAGAAAAATAATGCAAAACTATTTTGACAATGAAGCAACAGCATCGGCATTGCACGCAACAATGAAACCGGCTCGTGGTGGAAAGTGTTTGGTAACTTTGAGTACTTACGAGGTATGTATAGTACATATTATTAATTTAGCCACAAATAGCAACAACAACAACAACAATAAACCGATATTAGCTGCGAAAACAACTGCAAGTACTAACAACATTTTTGTGTGTTAATCATAAATAAACAACATGAATGCTTTTAGAGAGTCGCGTTTTGCACACTCTTATTGCATTTGTGTGCATGATGTACATACGTGTACACTGTGTACACGTTCATCGCATGAATTAGGGCGGTTCCGAAAAATACTTTTCTAAAAAAAAAAAAAAAATAAAGTGTTTATCTTTAGCACTTTTTAAATGTTTTCTTTTTTAACCCCCGACCAATAAAAGGGGTGTTATAACCCTGTAGCAAATAAAATAATCAGTTGAGAAAAACCACTAACTTATAAATTAATTATTTTGCAAGTGACTACAAATTGGTTTAAACCTCATGCAGATATCAACCAAACATATTGAATAGAAGCACACGTAAGAAATAAATAAAAGTAAAATAAGTAAATGAAAAGAAAATAAAAAAATAAAAAAACATGCCATGAAATCAAGTGCCACATGTTTGTGTTGAAAAAAAAACTAAATAATTTCAATAATATTTTCTCTGCGCGGTTCGTATGTATGGATATATTCATGGTGTAATTATACAGGTGACTGCGTAAGGATTTGTTATACAAAAACATGGCAACCATAGCTGTGTAAAGAACCGAAGAATGTCAAAAGCACAAATATAATTGTACCAAAACCAAAACAAAATCGATGTTTTTGACATTCTTCAGCTACAAAGCATATAGAGCAAAAAATTATCAGCTGAAGTAGCGCTGCCACCTAGTTAGATACATCTTGGATATATTTATGTACATACATATATGTATATGTATGTACGAATTTTTTATTTTTAGTGAATATAATAATAAATATTTATATAGACATACATATATGTATTTATATATGAATATATACATATATGTATATATAATATATATAATATAAATATACATATATGTATCTTTTTTTTTTGCTTTAATATTAATTAACTACAAATTGGTTGAAAAATAAGTAGTTAGTAGTCAATTTAAAAGTCATGCAGAGATGGCCAATTGACTACCGCCTATGACATGCCTATGTTAAAATAGTGAGTCGGCGACAAGGATAAAAGTCACTTAATCAACCAGTTGTGGTTATTAAAAAACCAGTTTGAAATTACTTACAAATGGGTTTGAGTTCCTCTAGGGAAGTGTTTAGTGTGTGTCTGTGTATCTGTGTGTCTGTCCGTGTCCACGTACAGACCAAACGGCTGGACCGATTTTGATTTAGTTTTTTGTGTTTGAAAGGTGACTTGAATGAGAGAGTTCTTAGCTTAGAAAATCCGTCCAGCTGTTTAGAAGATATCACATCTTTTCTAGAAATATCGGGGGTTTTTAAAATTTAAAATTTTTGTTATTATATTAAATTGTTATGAATAACAATAAAATTCTGAAAAGTGTTCGTATAATAACAAAAATTTTAAGAACACCCCATATATCTAGAAAAGATGTGATATCTTCTAAACGGCTGTACCAATTTTCTTCAAACATGGTTAAGAACCATCTCGATCAAGTCACCTTTCAAACAGAAAAAACTAAATTAAAATCGGACCAGCCGTTTAGGCTGTACGTGGACACGGACAGACACACAGATACACAGATACACTGACACACAGACACACACTACAAACTTATAACACCCCTTTTTTTGGTCGGGGTTTAAAAAAAGAATATATTGGAAATTATGGTTATATAAAACATTGTACAAAAACTTGAAATAAGAATAGGATCGTAACAACAATAAAAAAAATCAAATTGCAGATAAAACAAGTTGTGACAACATATAAAATTAAATGTTTATTACCTGGTGTACACCCAATTCTTTTTTTAAATGATGGATACGTGCCTAAGAAAAGTGTCCAAAATGCGACATGTACATATTTGTGATGAAACGAATGTAAATTTTTGATATTCGCGAATACGAATACGAATATTTGAAACGATATTTACGAATACGAATACGAATATTGTATGTGAAATTTTTAGACATTAAATTTGGGTTCTATTTACGACTGCAATATGAAATACAAAAAAAAATTGTGTGAAAAAGGACTTCATACTCCTGTTAGCGTACGTTAAAGTTAATAAAAACTACCAAAAATTTTAATGATCGTCATTAAATAATATTTAAAAATCCTACAAAGCACAAATTTCTATAAAAAATTTAATGGATTTGTACAAACTAATATTTTTAGCCATTTATTTAAATTTCGTTTAGGATTTATGCATTTATTTATTTAATTTGTTTGGAAAAATAATCGTATTCGTATTCGCCAAATTCAGGCGAATATCTAAAAATGGAGGAATATTCGACAATTCGAATATGAATACGAATATTCGTGCATCACTAGTACATATATAAAATTTAGTGATACGTTCAATATCTTTAAAAATCGCGTAACTTGCAACTTTTACTACATAGTTTCACTTAATCTATTACAATAATGCCAAAATTTCCATTGCCAATAGCTTAGATCAACGGTTCCCAAATGGGAAACTACGAACCCCACTAGGTCCCTATCAATCGTCCTAGAGGTGATCGTAAAAAGCCGAAAAACAAACTGACGCATAGTTGTAGTCGAAAGCAGATTATTCTTTAAGAGTTAAAAACCAGTATTACCATACAAAATACTGGTTTTAAACTTTTAAAGTATACTTTATTTTGACCATGAATATGTACCATGTATTTTAAAAAATGATACACGTAGGTTTTTACGTTCATTCTACATATGTACAAGCTTTTTTATGTTTTATTTTACTTTTTAATTTATATACATAAATATGTATATACATATGTATGTAGGCTTGTATTTATGTATAACTAGTTGTCAAATCTTCAAAGACAAACAACTAAATATTAGTGGTACTTTTTTACACCTCACTGCTTAATATAAAATCTTCCAGACTCTGCACTGACTGTTATTGTCATCACTGCTGACATGGTTTTTATTATTTATTTCATTTAGGCCCATTTTCACAACTGATAACCGATAACTATCTTTGCATTATTAAAACTTCAATTTTTTATTCTTATTATAATAAATAATAATAATAATATTGAATGGATACAAAAATAACAAATGAAAGTTTTATAATGCAAAACCATTTATCGGGCAGACAAAATCCTGCCTTTAGCTAAAGACAAGTTGTGAAAATGGCCCTTAATTTGATAGAATGTGAAGTGAACTTTAAACATGTGAACGAAGAATTAACAATTTGAAAATTATTTAAAAATTGGCTTTACATATTTAAATAAAATCGGTGTATTGGTAACTAAAATAAAATATATAAATTTTTGACTCTACTGTATTTAAAAATCTGTGGAAAACTGCATCTATAGCAGTGGAATTATTAGTTGTGGGGGTTTGTGGCGAATTGCTCATATACAAGTGGAAAACGTGAAATAAAAATTTTGATAAAGCTTGCGACTGTGGCTTTGCAAAATTTGTATTAAAACCTCCACCCATAATAATTGGCATGAAATGGAGATTGTTACCCAATTGTCCTGCACCAGCTTCAGTGTAAAGTGGGGTACACATTATCGAACATGAGTGACAGTCAAAAATTCATCAGTTTTGAATGATAGTGTTGGCTGTTGAGACTATCGATCATGTTCGACACTAATAAAACCTTCATTCAAGAAAAAAATTAGGCACACGAACACAAATTGGATGCGCATTGTTGTTAACATCATTTTTTTATACTGAATTATTTTAATGTTTTCTTATCTTTAACAACTCCTGTTGTCTTAATACTTTATCTTTAACATCATACACAGCCTTGCATTTAATAAAAATATGTAAATTCCTTAAAAAAATAATATTCAGCGTCCATCTTGTGTTCTTTCTGCTACAAAAATATCTCTTGACTGACGCTTTTTGGTACACACTATCAGTCAAAAACCAATATGGCCGCTGACTGTCACTCAACCACAAAAAATTCTGTGGTTGACTGTTGACTGACGAAATTCGTATTCACACTATCGATCAATGTAAAATTTGAGCAAAACTGTCACTCATGTTCGATAGTGTGTACCCCACTTAAGGCAACAGTACGTAATAAAGATATGTTGTAATATAATATTATAAATTCTTTATAAAAACTGCTATATACATATCTTTTAAACAAATATTTTTGCATTTAAAACCCTCTTATTTATTTATTTTATATTTTTCAACTTTTTAACAAAATTATCCCCACTGGCAACACTATTACACTTCTCAAGCAATTTCTATTAAAATTAACATTGCTCCTGAAGGTATGCTTTAAAATTCGGTTGAGTGTATTTCTATGCAGCTGTTAAGTTTCTCTGTACTTCTTGCTGTCCGTATGATTACACTAATACACTCATACATAGCTTACACCGATTTGATAACGCATCGCACATCTTACTCAGAATTTGTGATTGTATTGTGAAAAAGATTTTTACCCCCTAGCGTATAGATGTTTACACATCAAAAACAAAGTGCAAAAAATTCTAATGATGCAGTTTTATACTGTTTAGTGTGACTTTTTTATGACTTTTTATGATTTGTACATTATAAATCTGAAGTTGTGAGTTCTCGGGCTAAACCAAGCTGGGCTAGTGTTTAATGACATATTCATGTTTAATATAACCTACAGACATTTAAATATTTCTTTATAAAATAATTCTATAAATAAAAGCCAGCCAATATGAATACAATAATTATCTTCAGTCGCCAAGATAATTTTCTAAAATATTATATCCGCCTGGCCGATCTTTCCTTTCAATGTTTATCTTATTTTATCATATTTTTGTTAGAGTAAAGTGTGAAGTACATACATACACACATACATACATACACACATATACATATACATACATACATATTGTTTATTCAATTCGTTATCTTTTTACTTTATCAGAAAACATCTAAAATGAATGTTAAATACTTGCGAAAGATTTCTAACATATTTCCATATTTGAAAAATTTAATGTAAGGCATCTTCCAATAGGGACTTCGGAGCTTTGACAGTTAATATGGATGCCATCGACAAAAGGTTTCCAAAGGATGGTGCTACGTTCCACATACATACATACCCAGCGGTAAAACTCAGAAGACCTTCTTGGTGCAGGCCTTATTAAAGGACTCTTTCGCATAAAAGATACGATACACATTCCACACTCTCTTCTATGAGAAGTGAGAAGAGAAGGAGTAACATGTTTTGTTTTGTTTTTTTTTTACCAAAACAAAGGCAAAATCCATTGATCTGAAGGCCTTCGAGAATCTCTGGCAAAAGAAGCAAGAATAGAAGGTCTGCTCCGCAATAACAACGCGTGTAAAAAAGACATGAGTATGGAATGGAGCGAGCAGGCCTTCTACATCCAAAAGAAGGCGTACAGAGGCCTTTTAGAAGGCATCCTTACTCCTTATAGTTCCCGCTGCGTAAATAATGCTACATTCGACATTCCGCACGTGCGTTTTAACTAAAAGACTATATCTCAAGTGGAGGTGATGTGAACTGAACATTGTTGCGGAAGTTATCATTATTTTTTTGTGTGACAGATTCCAAGAGAGCTAATGACAGTATGGGAACGACCTATAGCTGCTGTGTCCATTCTAAGCGTTTTTGCTCGACCTCCATGACACATTTGCATACATACATTTTGCGCATAAACAACTGCTGATGGGGAACACAGTTAATAAATTAATTGGATCAAAAGGTGTTCCAGTTTGGGTGGGCTGAGTGAAGAGCACTGTCACCTAGTTCTCCCTCTTTAGTATTTCCGTTTGAAGGTCAAGTTTTATTTGTTTTTGCATAATAGTTTTTATTTGTTGTGGAAATTATTGGTTCGTGTCCCTGGTTTGTAATTGTGGGTTGCAACCTGCCTGATGGTGCGTTTGAGCTGGCTGGCATCACAATTACATCGCCAACAAAGAGACATGTAACATTATGGCGCCGAATGTGGGACCCGCACCCACGACCCTGAGATTAAGCGTCGTCTCATGCTCTACCGACTGAGCTAGTCGGGTGCTAGGGGAGGGGTTAGGTATGAAAACTCCAAAAATAGCGTTACGTAATATTTGAATGGCCCTAAGGTTGAGAAAATTTACTATAAGAAGTAGTCAAGCATTTAAGGGCGCCCTATTTCTTAAAAATAAAAGAATTTTAAATTTTTTTTCTCATAAATCTCAATTTTTAATATTTTTATATATAATTTTTACTTGCAGGATCGCAAGGAGGCACTTCTAAATACCACAATAATGGAGGATGCAGGAACATATCGCTCCAAAGCACAAAAAAGTAACACAAGCCAGCAAATTAGACAACAAAATGATACCTTGGATAATAGAGAGTCAAAACAGGATCTACCGAGTCAAATACCCAAACCACCGGTAATTATAAAAATATATAAAATATTTATCAATCAATAAACAACCTTATCACTATTTACAGCCACTTCAAATGACCATCAATAGCAACTCGTATAAGAACAACAATAATAAGCAAACAACTTCGACAGCCAATAGCGGCAACAAAACGTTTACACTGACCGACCCAATGTCCGATCAACGTTTATCAAATGGTACTCAAAATTCTAATACGAATGTTTACAATGGCAACAACAACGACACTTATAGCCGACCAAATAAAACAACAACCACTTCTAACGACTTTAATGCAAATAGGCAAACTTTACGTTTGGGTACGGTTACAATAGGCGAATATCGTCAGCAAACTTTGAGGAGAGAGCCGGAGAAGTTCGATTTTATTTCGTCGCAAAAGAAGGGCAGAGATTCCGGCGACACTACACCCACAAACGAAGCACTGCAAAATGAATTGCAGAATACACTATCGCGTGCAAATCTGCGAAAGTCCAACGGCAGTTCGTCGCATACCGAACATCAACGCAATTGTCCTTTGCATCAGCAGCAACAGCAACATCAATTGCAGCAGCGCCAAAGCCTGGATTATGGTAGCAATGGCTACACCATGGAAGAAATGTCCAAAAAACTACAAAAATCATCTCTGAATGAAAATAATGCTACAGACTCGTTGGCGAAAACGAATAGTCGTACGATAAATAATGCAACTGGAACGTCCGGAGTGGGTGGTATTCTTAAGAATGGCAATCGCAATGGCACCACCAGCAGCAGCAGTAGTAAATCCATAGAGAAATCAATTAAATTTGGTTAAAAATGATTTTTATTTTAAAATGCCTTATTGCAGAAAGTGGAAGTGGGATTTTAAGAAATGCTTAAGATGTTCGAAAATTTCGGTTAATTTACTTCCATATATTGGGCCTTATTACGAGTGTCGTATTTCTACTATGACTACGACGATTTTGTACTAGATTAAAGAAAAAATTTTGTAATGTTCTTTAGTCTAGATTAAACAAAAACTGCTGCAGTATTCTTTAGTCTTCTACAAAATCGTCGTAGTCGAAGACGTAATACGACACTCGTCATAAGGCCCAATAATATAAAAATAGTTAAATTAACAAGTATGTGCATTAGAGCGTATCAAAAAAAAAAAAAATAATAATGGGCCTAATTGCCCATTTTGACTACGACTACGACGATTTCGTACTAGATTAAAGAAAAAATTTTGCAATGTTCTTTAGTCTTCTACAAAATCGTCGTGGTCGAAGTCGTAATACGACACTCGTAATAAGGCCCAAGAATAATAATAATCTGCCTTATCGTGGTTGGCGTATTTCAAATACGACTACGACTGTTTGGTAATAGATTAAAGAAGACTTCAACAGTTTTTCTTTTCGAAGCGATATTACAAAAGAACTTGGAAAAAAAGAATTTGGATTTTTTTGTCGGGCGTATTGGTCGCTTTTTTAAAGTCATCTTTATAACTTTGGCATTTATAATCGGAAATTAATGTACGAGATATAAATTTGAAACAGGTGTCACAAAAAAACGTGTATTAATTTCTGCTTTATGTGTTTTAAACTGATAGGGCACTGCTACACTTTCAATATATATTGTGATATTTGGATCACGATCCATTTTAATGGATTGATGGATCACAAGCGTATCGCGATATTTATTGAACGTGTAGCATGCATGGCCTAAATTATGGAATCCAGATTGCGGATCGCGTGATAAATATTGAACGTGTAGCATTATCATGATATTAGATCGCGATAATTTAATAAGAAGTGAAATAATTAGACATGCGGAAATAATTTTCCAAGTCGTCTATTTCTGTATGAAGAAGAATTGTGTCCATTTTGTATTGTGTATTTTTTCTGATCCTGCAACCAGTTTTTGCTCCAACATTTTCTTTCCACTTTTCTCTTCAATGAAGCAAGCAAGCAAATTAGCTAAACAGGCTTTTTTTTTTTGGTTTCTCGCGACATTTTTTTAATAAACGATCCGCACAGTACAAAAATAACGCAAATACTGGCGCGATAAATATTGAACATGTAGCATACGCTCGTGATCCATCAATCCATTAAAATGGATCGATATATGTATATTGAACATGTATCAGTGCCCCTAAAGTTCTTTTTAGTTCATTACTTAATTATATTTATAAGTTTATATACTTTTAAGCAAAAATTAAAATATGTATACATATATGTACATATAGTATATACTTGCTTGTATATACATACTCGTATATACATAAAGGCAAGTGAATTCTATAAATCGAGTGATTCCGTTTAAAATTATACGTATCGATATTTGCAAGTTTCAAACCCACAAAATAGTGTGAAACAAAGCACAACAAATGTTTAAATTATTCATTTTAAGAAATTAAATTTAAATTTAAGTGAGTCTCTTAACATAATTTTATGTGCAATAAAATCTCAAATTGTATATAATAAAGAGAAAAAGTAACGAATAAAATTTAATACATGCATGTATGTATAATAAAAGGTGTATAATACGATTATTATTGATGTATAATTAAAAATTAACATTCGAATTTTAGTATTACATATACTAAATAATTTGTGATACAACTTGTATCGGTTGTTTGTGCAAGGTCTTTTGTTAATACAAATTTTTATTTTAGAAATGATTTTTTACCACATAAATTTTATGTTAATCAATTAATCGTTTTCGCATAAAAAGACTTTTAGATGTCAGCATAAAATTTTAAACGAAAAGAGAAAGTTCGCAGTGGATTTTACAAAAATTTTAATGTTCAAAAATCAAAGTGTAATAAAAAAATATGGAGACCGCTTTACCTTGCAGGCCATGCCTGATAATAGAGGTATAAAACATGGAAGCACAGATAATAGAAGTCAGGACATAAGCTGACGGTATGCCGGTTAATAGATGTAGTCAATAGAGGCCCGAATAATCGACGTTAAAACTTATATTTATATTTATTTTATTTTAAATTTAAATTAAAATTTTGTTCTAAAATAATAATGGGCCTTATCACGAGAATCGTATTTCGACTACGTCTACGACGATTTTGTACTAGATTAAAGAAAAAATGTTGCAATGTAATTTAGTCTAATACAAAATCGTCGTAGTCGAAATCGTTATATGACACTCGTGATAAGGCCAAATATAACCAGTTTTGGACTGAAGAACATTGTACCATTGTAATTATTTCTTAAGTGCGGTCAGGCTTGAGTGTGTTGTTTGGCCTTCGAGAATTTTTCGTCTCGCTCGCACTGGATCTGCCACGGATAACCGTATAATCTTGCGGTTCTTTTGTGAAAATTTGGTTGACAACCACGTTGCTACTTCTTATGTGAAGGCATAGGTCATGTCAAGGTGAATTCACATAAGCTGATCTTAATTCACCAGCTGACATAACTTTTCTACTGTCAAATCAAACAAAACTTTACCTTACGTCTACACCTGACAGGGTGCCCCTGTCGCTGAGTGGTAGCGATGATAGCTTCTCAGTCCAGTCCAGTGAGTGGGTTTTCCGCAGACAAGCTAATCGCTTCGCGGGTTGTGTTGTGTGTTAAAAAAAATATATATATTTTTATCATGACAAATGTCAAATTCCATATAGCAGAAACAGCTAACATAAAAAAAATTATTTTTCAGTATAAAGTTGGACTTTTGTCGTGATAAAAATATATCAGGGACCGGATTCCGCAACGATGAGTTTTGAAATGTTCACCAATTTCAGTGTTCACAATTCACCACACTTTTTCCAGTGATAAATTTTGACGCTAGTGTTCACTATAACTATCAAAATTATTCATTCTCACCGTTGCGGATGCACAAAGCAACAAGTGTACACTGGAATTGGTGAACACTTCAAAATTCATCGTTGTGGAATCCGGTCCCAGGTGTAGACGTAGACTTAGGAAATATTTTCACAGCAGGAAATTTTACACTAACAATAATTATACAATACGAATACGCAGAGTTGCAAATCGAGACCACCTGGCATTAATTCGACTTGGGTCGTGTATAAGCAGTCACAAAAAGTTTTGTGCAACCATATTCTGCAAATTTATGATATGCTGACATGTCGCAGAATGCCAAATTGTTATTGGGTTGATGATGACGTGGAAACAAAGTGATATGTTGACACTAAAATGACGGCGATGTTGACGATGACAACTGGAATTAGGGTAAATATCGTTTTGGGTCGGTATTCAAATGAATGAAATACCAAAAATCCTTGTTTTATTACAATCGATATTGAGGCGATATTTTTTACAAAAAAAAAAACTTTAAAATATATGTACATATGTACATATGCATACATATACGAGTATGTACATACATATGTATAAGATAACAATCTTTATAACAAAATTATTTCATCTCTAATGCAAATTCAATGGCTCATTAAACTGCAATTTGTGGCAATATATCTTGCGGATAGTTGAGAGTTTAAAGATTCGGAATAAACTTGAGCATAACAAATTTCATCTTCAGCCAAAACATCACTGCTGGAAAAGGGCGAAGCGCAAGATATATAAAAAAGATCGGGATGTAACAGTTTTATAGTGGCCACACGCTCTCGCCAAGTATTCCAGAAGAGCTGAGTTTTTAGAAATCACTATTTCAATTCATTATTTACAATTAAGCACAAACTTACACTTACACTTTTATACAGATGACCGCCAAACTCAAAAAGCATTGGCTTCTCTTCTTCTCCACAAATGGAAATACGCATAAAGTTTCTATTTCTTTTGCGATAGAAATTAAATTTCAGAAATTGTAAAGGCATCAAACTAACCAACTCGAATGTTTCAATTTCTGGATCAATGCCTCTATAGTTAAAGTCTTCTAAATCGATATAATCGAAATCGTCACAGGCAAAGATTATTTTAGAGCGCGTAAGACCTTTATTTTTTTTTTAGAAAAAAAAGGAGAAAAAGTAATTTAATTTCCCGCCAGAAGTATTTGTTTTTTTTTGTGTGTAAAAACACAACCTATATGATATTGCCTTAAGCCTTCTCCACATTCTGTGACTTGGGTAAAAGGATTTTCAACTATGACCGGTTCATAAATGTCACGATAATCTTGCAGCATTAGCTTTTGTATACGAAACATTTACAATAATTGTTAAAAAAAATAATAATTTACAAATATAATTATGTTTTTTTATGTTTATCTTTTACAATAAAATAAAATAAAATAAATTTCAGAGTGGAATAAAATTAGCAGGTGCGTCGAAGAAAATTAAAAATTAAAGGCTTACACACCGTAGTAAAAAAAACTTTCGGAAATTCTTAATAGGTCACATACACCTGCACAAAATCTAGCAGATTTCAATTAAAATCTTTAGGAAAGCCTATACCGTTTACACCAAGTCTCTTTTGAGATTTGTCAAGATTTTTTTAGCCAGAACAAAACCCATTAACCGAAAATTTTCCAGAAACTACAACCAAACGACTGTAATGTAGCCGATTCACAAACATAGCTAATTCACTCATCTTTTATATAAATGTTTTGTACAGGGTAGTAAAAAATAAATAATAATTATTAGATTTTAAGTAGATTTCCTACAAATTTAGCTCGAAATCTTGTAAATATTAAATTTTGGGACAATGTAAATGTCCTATAAAGAAATTTCCGGTTGCTAGTATGGACTTCAAAAGAAAAGGGTATGTACATAATTTTTTATATTTATTATATATTGCAGGGATGTTATAACTATAAGTGGAGACTTTTTTCCGCCAATTCTTTGGTCTCGGAATTCTTGATATTTCTTATTTTTTCAAATCGTAATTAATTTATATACATATATATGCATATATATATTTCGCATTAATAAGAAAATTGCTAGATTCTGACTAACTGATTCTTCTTCCGTCTGAATCTTATATAAGGAATACAAAATGCCCATAATTTTTTTTTCACAAAATTCTAATACAAGTCTCTCGAGTTCGAAATTTAGTTTAAAGGCCACAAATGATAATTTAAAACAATGATGTCAGTTTCATGGCACAATTGTGCAAACTAAAATCACACACATTCTTATTCTCTTCCATTTAGTCGTCGATGAGACAGCGACGAGAACACATGCGTGGCGGGTGTATTAATTTGTTTATAGATACAGTGAAAGAAAAGAAGTGGTATGCGAAATATAATCTATGATCACCAATGCTTTTCGCGATATTTAATGTGTTTGATGTTGTAAAACGTTTAAGGAAAGAAATTAATATGTATTTAAAAGACATTTTGACTTTTTTTGGAGCATTTTCACTAAACTGCACTTTCTATTTAAACTTTAAAGACCAATAACTCGGGAAATATGGCCTGCAGCAAATTTTTTTGATTAAGTTTTTCTTCTTATTTTTCACATTACTATCTGATAAGCTATTTAAAAATTCTTTTTTTTGAGATTTTTCAGAGTTTCCTATGAAAAGTTCAGAGCCCGATAACTTGAAAAATATGAATCTCCGCCAACTTTTTTATTTAATTTTTTCATCTTATTTTTTAATTTTCTATCACATAGGCTCCTTTTTATTTATTTTTAGCTACTTTACTAAACTGCATTTGTTCCAAATATTTATTTTTTCCTGTGTACTTCTGAGACAACTTTTCTCACACATACAACTATAGTTTTATTTTTGACACCACTGATTTAAAAGTAAAAATAAGTTTGTGAGTGAATTTCATTTCGCAAATTGTGTTCTCATACTTCTCAAAACTGTGTCATTTAAAAATCATTAGGAGATTAACAGCCGTATCAAAAAAAAAATTATTTGAGTTTGAAGTATACGTTAATGCATTAAACACATTCGACACAGCAGGCTACGGGCTACAATCTGTCAAAAATAGAATACACACATTCTTATGGTAACAATTATTTTAACGACAGCAGGCTACACGACTGCACGACCACCGTTGTAGCTGTCGCCAACTTTAAACTAATTTCTATTTCTCTGGCTACAATGAGCAAATGCAGTGTTACCAGTATAATACAAAATGGTGAATGAATGATATCGTACAATTATTTCATACTATTTACTAGAAACAATATCCAAAAATTGATGTAAAGAATAAATTGATTCATTATTGTACTTTTATGTGAAATAAGTACATTTTAAAAGAAAAATTAATTTTTATAAATGTAAAATATATGAAAGTGGCAATACTGAACAATGTATTTGTACTTGAATATCAGCTGCAGATGGTGCTGCTGCCGTCTCCAAAATAATTGAGTAGCTGGCTACGAGGCGACAAATGCTGCTAGCGGCATTTGAAGTCGTGTGTTCGTGTAGCCTGCTGTGGTGAATGTGCTTAATGCATAAAACAAAATTTTTATAAAAATTTGGATAAAAGAACACTTGAAGTTGAAATAAATTTTTTTGCATACGTCCGTAAATTGCTGTGTTTGTTGGGTTACTCAAAATCGTATTATGTTTCTGTGGCTTACATGAAACAAATGTGAACAGCAATATGTTAAAGTAACATTAAAGCTTAAAAGCTTTTAACATCAGGCATGTGAAAGTTGACGTATTATAAAAATATAATTTGGGTTTTAAGTTAAATATATGTTAAAAGCAAATTTCCATAAAAATTTTGATTAATAAAACATACTTGAAATACAAATTAAATTTTTTAGAATACGACCGAAGGCATGTAGTTTACTCCCTTCACACAACCGATACTTTATAAATTGTATTGCTTCGCAGTATTCTTTTCGGAAAACAGTACAGTATCTCTTCTGTCACCTAAATTAAAAAAAAATTATTTAGCATTTTTTTTGGAGATAATGTATGACCTAAAATTCCACCACTCAACTTGGGGGTTACACGTTCAATTTTCGTTTTAAATTGGATGTCACTTATACTGGTATTCCAATGAGACATTTTATATGGAATAGGCCGCATTTTATCAGTTGTCAGAACTCAACCTGTAACTACTTGACAGATGACAAGTAACACCTGCTCCATTAATAAAAATTGAACAATATATTAGTCAACAAGGCATTGACATCATTCAGTAGCTCGCTTTTGACACAAACCTGTAATAAAACCCATTTCAATTACATGGGTTTGATCATTTGTTTTTTTTTTTGCCAAAAACGAGCTACTGAATGATTTCGATGCAAGTCAACTGTTATGTCCCATCGGTTGGGCAGGGAGGGGGGAACTCAGGTTTGTTAATTTCTCGCCGATCTTTGGAATTGAACATTCCAAAATACGGTGTATTTTGTGAATACCAGAACTCACGCTTACCGACCATCACCAACATCGATTTTTTGCGTTAAAAGCTTCCTGACCATGTGATTTCTCGAAGAGGCGATCTTAACTGTCCACCGAAATCTTGTAATTTAACAGCATTAGACTATTTTCTTTCGAGCTACGTAAAAGATAAGGTCTAAGCCAATTTTCTACAATTGATTGAAAACCTCGAAGATGTAGATGGAAAATTTCATGGAAAGAATATGGTACTGATGGTAATATCTTTGAGAGGGCAAGCAATTTTGGCCTTCTTTTTGGGAAAGAAAACCTCATAAGTTCATATTTTTTAAATTTTGCTGTTTGTTAATATATTTGCATATGTTATCTGATCCTTCAGTTGAGAACTTGCTTAATTTCACAATAACACTGCACATATTTTCTTCAGAAAATATTGGGAGTTTAAGAAGTTTTGAGTATTCTGAAAGAAACAAATGATATATTTATTGTAACTTATTGCAGGGGAACTTTTTACCCGACTTTGCAACACAAATAAGAGTATTGTGTGTTCCTTTGTGGCACTATATAAACCGAAAGCATGAGCCGATTTCGATGATTATTACGTTAATTGATTTGTCTTAATCTCGGGAATATCACTAAAGATATGACAGTAGCCAACAGACGCCATTTACTGAGTATGAAATAAACTAAAAGTGGGCGTTCTATATCGAAACGCTTATCATTCGACAGGTATTTGAAAAGTATCTTCAGGTTTCTCTCATGATTTTTCATTTCGGTTACTACAAATTAAGGATCATTGACGTTTTAAGTTGGTCGCAGTTGCTGGTGGTTAAGCATTGTCCATAATTTCATTGGTGTTTAGCCAAATCATCAGTAGACTTTAAGCGCATATTTTGAACGGTCACAAATAATACTTAACCAATGCTTAACCACCAGCAAATAAATTTCAATTTAAAAAGTAATATCAATAGAATAAAAAATATTTAAAAGATTTTCAGATAAATGTTTGGAAAACGTCAAATGAGTTTTGGTTAAATAAAAAAAGCAATGTGAGTCCGATCACAGGGAAGATGTGTAAGCATCTAGTAATGAATTAATTTTTTTAATATTGGCTTATGGTAACTAAAATAAAATGTTTTGTGGAGAATTGCTCATATGCAAGTGGAAAACGTCAAATAAAAATTTTGATAAAGCTTGCGTCTGTGGCTTTGCAAAATTTGTATTAAAATCTTCACCCGCAATTAATGGCATGAAATGGAGATTGTTACCCAATTGTCGTGCACCAGCTTCAGTGCAAGGCAACAGTACGTGTAATGAAGATATGTTATAATATAACATTATAAATTCTTTATAAATACTGCTATATATCTTTTAAACAAATATTTTTGCATTTAAAAAGCTCTTTTAATTAAAAGTTTATATTTATATTATATTTTTCAACTTTTTAACAAAATTATCCCCGCTGGCAGCACTATTACACTTCACAAGCAATTTCTATTAAAATTAACATTGCTCCAGAAGGTATGCTTTAAAATTCGGTTGAATGTATTTCTTGTTGTCCGTATGATTACACTAATACACTCATACATAGCTCACACCGATTTGATAACGCTTTACGATCTTACTAATAAAAATTTGTGATTGTATTGTGAAAAAGATTTTTACCCCCTAGCGTATAGATGTTTACACATCAAAAAGTGATAAGAAATATCACTTTGGTACTCTGAGGGTTTATTTCCCATCCCTGTTTTTAAAAGTTCAGCATTTCCTTCCAATTAACAGCTTAACATTTTTAAAATATGTATGTAAGTTAACAGTAAAACGCTTTATGTCCATCATCGCTGTTAACACACATTTTACAAATAAAAAAAAAAAGTTAAGAAAAAAAATTAAACAAGACTATTACACAACTTTTTTGCGAATCGAATGTAACGTGTGCCTGCCTGCATTCAATTGTGGTTTGGCGTTTTTGCTTTAGTTTACTTTCATTTAATGCTCATGCTTAACCAAAAGAAAATTGTTGTCCGTTTTCCTGGCCTATGCAACAATTTGCAGGCGCTAATGAGTGGACCATTTGGTAGAGACGACGCACAGTTTTAAAGTTAAAGAGCATCAATATTTGATTTCTTCCTATTAAAGTGGAAAGAAAAAGAGACATTTAACCCACTGGTTTATTTATTTACTTTTGGTTTGCGGTATGATCATGGACTTAATAAACAATTGAATGAATGACTGGAACGCGCACAACAATAACAACAACTAAAAAGCTTTTGTTTTTCCTAATGTTGTAACACTTCAACATTTACATATGTGTGTATTTACTGATCTCTGTTACGGCTGATGCCAAAACTCAGTTCAAGTCTTCAAATTTGTGTCAATACTCACTCAATGGTGGATTTTTAATTCAGTCATTAAGCCAATTCCGTCCGATTGTGTTCGTTCCATATCTTTTACTAATTTCGTTTAATCGTTTTGTGTTATTAAATTTTAATACTCGTAATTTCAACATGCATTTTGTTGGCGAAATTATAAAATTATTTGTTGGTTTAAGTGTTTATGCGTCCTTCTGCCAATCGCATCCAGTGGTTACTAGTGATGGCGTCTATAATGCAGAAGACAACGCAACTGGATTTGCTGATCAAGCAGAACTCCTCTCCGGTGACTTAGCGCTACATTCTCAAGCAGAAACAGCGACTGATTCCGGTTTGAAGGTATTATTTAAATACGTACGAGTACATAAATTAATAATGTGATATAAATTTTTTATGAATATATTTGCATTTAATTACAAAATGCAAATGTAAGAAATCGTGATAAAAAAAAATACTTGTGTATTTATGTCTGTTAAGTGACCTTAAAATAAAAGACTTTATGTAATCTTTATGTTTAATAATTCATTTTTATGGTAAAGTTTGAACTGTAGACCTTGAATTTGAGCGTTATAGTTTGTAAGGAAGTGTCACTATAAATATTGAAGAACTCTACTAAAATCTTCACGAAGAATGTATTACAATAGACTTTAATTTTTGGAGCACAAATGTTACTCATGTTGCAATTTTTATGTTTTATTATGGACAAGAATAAATGCAATTTTTGATTTTTTTTTTTGTTCTTCGATCAGAAGTAGCTTTAATTTTTCATCGACTTAAAAAAAGAAGAAACCATGGCAATTAGAAGACGATTTGAGCTAACGCCAGATGTTTCGTCACTTGAAAATAGAACGCGCTCTAAATCAAAATTATCGTCTGTACTGCACACAGAGAAATAACACATCGTCGGTTGGTTTCTGGTTTGCGGCACAGAATATTCAAAATATATTATGTCCAACCGACGACATGTTATTGTTTAAAGGTGTGTTTAGACTATATCGATGGCTTAATATAAAAAGGGCGTATCTAAATTTTATTTTCGAAATAGCGTTTTTAACGTTTTGGGAGACAACGTATAATTGCATCCTCCTTAAAGATCTTAGTACGTTGCAGTTTAAAATCAAGAACTTATGGACACTTAAAAAATTATTTCTGCATGTAAATGCTTTAGTTTTTCTTCATATTTTTTCTTCTTCTATAAAATATAGAAAATTCGAGTTCCGCCTTTCTTATATTAAGCCATCGATATGTACAAATTTACCATGTGAAAAGGTGACATTCCATAAGGCAAATACATACATATATCCCTTTTAGACACGGAAAGTTTACTTTGCAAAGTCTTAATTCAGCTGGAAGAAAGACAGAAAGAGATAGTATTCCTCCCTCTGAACTCTGCAGAGGGAGGAAGAGGCTCCTTGGAGCTACCCTGTCTTAAAACAGGGTGCCTCCAAATATATTTTCTCAAAAGTTTAACACTTCTTCTTTCCAAAACAGTTAGTTTGATCGAAATCGGCTCACTAGTTCAAAAGTTGCGGACTTTTTACCACTTTTTCTTATTTCACGCCACTGTGCTCTGTGTCTAAAAGGGGTAATACATATAATGTGAACACAGCTTTACATGTACTTAAGTACACGTACAGAAAAAAACAATTCAGTCACTCATAAGCATTCGTACGAGCGTGAATTTTACTCTTTTTCAACCCTGTCGGAAACTCAGTTAACTTTAAGCCAACTTTAAGCTAACTATTTTGCAACTAGTACTGGTTGACACTTGATTTACTTTCCAATGGAAACAACTAACGATTTTAACATTGCGATGTCCTAGGCCGTAGTCAATTGTCTCACTGTGCATTACTATTCACCTAACTTAAAGCTGATTTTATTTAAGTCACCCGGTAGTCAGTAAATTAAAAAAGAAACAACTTCTGGGATTCAAACTATGTATCATCACACGTCGTTTAGCTAAGGTATAGTCTAAAAAAATAATACCCCTTTTAGACACGGAAAGCTTACTTTGCAAAGTCTTAATTCAGCTGTGTGAAAGACAGAGGGAGGAATACTATCTCTTTCTGTCATTGTCCCAGCTGAATTAAGACTTTGCAAAGTAAACTTTCCATGACTAAAAATGTTAATACAAAATTTTAATGAGTTTAAAAGTAGCTGAGAGTAAATTTGTTGGATCTCACCAAATTTGATTATGTACTTAACTTAAGAATTAATTTTGGATCTGTTCTCGATGACATTGTAGTTAGCTTTTAGTTAGTCTAAGATATTATACACTAATACATAAATAATATGAAGATGTATGTGTTTGCATGACTGTAGTTTAACAATACTGCAATTTTTCTATATTTTTAGATTTCCCTATTCAAGGCGGCAGACAAAACTCGGGAATCTGTAAATTTGGAATCCGAAGGCATACCTTCAAAAGTTTTGAGCTTCTACGATAATAGCCAAAAGAGTTTTATAGATAAAACACAGGTTAGTTGACCTACCTATTGAAAAATAAAATCGAACCTTTGCTGCAGGAGAGTTATAACTCAAAAAATTCGTGTTTTAGTTAATATTACAGAATGAATTGTTAAACAGTTCTTTACATTGTGTAAAAATTTCATACAAATATTTTTTGAACTCACCTCTCTTGCGAGGAAAATTACATTTTATTTTGTCATTAAGTTGTTAGTTAATTTAAAATTTTCAATTATACCCCTTTTAGACACGCAAAGTTTACTTTGCAAAGTCTTAATTCAGCTGTGTGAAAGACAGAGGGAGGAATACTATCTCTTTCTGTCATTGTCCCAGCTGAATTAAGACTTTGCAAAGTAAACTTTCCATGACTAAAAATGTTAATACAAAATTTGAATGAGTTTAAAAGTAGCTGAGAGTAAATTTGTTGGATCTCACCAAATTTGATTATGTACTTAACTTAAGAATTAATTTTGGATCTGTTCTCGATGACATTGTAGTTAGCTTTTAGTTAGTCTAAGATATTATACACTAATACATAAATAATATGAAGATGTATGTGTTTGCATGACTGTAGTTTAACAATACTGCAATTTTTCTATATTTTTAGATTTCCCTATTCAAGGCGGCAGACAAAACTCGGGAATCTGTAAATTTGGAATCCGAAGGCATACCTTCAAAAGTTTTGAGCTTCTACGATAATAGCCAAAAGAGTTTTATAGATAAAACACAGGTTAGTTGACCTACCTATTGAAAAATAAAATCGAACCTTTGCTGCAGGAGAGTTATAACTCAAAAAATTCGTGTTTTAGTTAATATTACAGAATGAATTGTTAAACAGTTCTTTACATTGTGTAAAAATTTCATACAAATATTTTTTGAACTCACCTCTCTTGCGAGGAAAATTACATTTTATTTTGTCATTAAGTTGTTAGTTAATTTAAAATTTTCAATTATACCCCTTTTAGACACGCAAAGTTTACTTTGCAAAGTCTTAATTCAGCTGTGTGAAAGACAGAGGAAGGAATACTATCTCCTTCTGTCTTTCTACGAGCTGAATTAAAATTTTGCCAAGCAAACTTTCAGTGTCAAATACCCCTTATTCGTTTTCAATAAAACAAATTTCTTGCGTTATGACTCTCTTGCTGCAAAGGCTTGATATATACATGAATAATCAGGGCCTATTTCACCAACTTATTTAAATACCAATTAGTATTTAAAAGTAATTTTTCTATACAAAAATTAATGCAAATCGACATTTAAATATGAATTGATATTTAAATAGAGTTGGTGAAATTGGCCCTTAAGCTTCAATCAGACGTGCCATACCGTAACTACACAGACATAACCATTACCAAAACCATAAATATATTTGCTTCACACATTAGTGCTGTCATAACCATAAACAGCTGTTTATGTTTTCATTTGTTTATGCATTTCAAAAGTGCAACAACAATTATCCTTTTTAGACACGCAAACTTTACTTTGCAACGTCTTAATTCAGCTGTGTGAAAGACAGAGTGAGAAATATTTTCTCTTTCTGTCTGTCTCCCAGCTGAATTAAGACTATACAAAGTAAGCTTTTACCCCTTTTAGACACGGAAAGTTTACTTTGCAAAGTCTTAATTCAGCTGGGAGACAGACAGAAAGAGATGGTGTTTCTCACTCTGTCTTTCACACAGCTGAATTAAGACTTTGCAAAGTAAACTTTCCGTGTCTAAAAGGGGTACTTGCGTGTCTAAAATGGATGAAATATGTGGTAACCAGTAAACAGCTGTTTATGTTTATGGCGAAAAACCAAAGTTTCTATGGTTATGGTTATGGCTTTGGCGTTATGGCGAGTAACCTATAATCAAATACAATGCTGCCCATAAGTTTGGTTCGAACAGCTGTTTTATATGGTTATGGTTATGCAAGTTTAATAGAACCTATAGTGTGAACACACTAAATACTATGAAGCTATTAACCATATACATACATATGTTTATAAAGCATAATTTCTTAACTAATGTTTGCAGCCACTTCCTATTTTGGATACGATTAGCGAACACGAAAAATATGGCAATAATGGCGATATGTTTGATGGTATTTCTCGAAGTCTGGTAAATGGCTATGAAGTGTTTTCCAATCTTTTAAATACTTTAATAACGGTAAATAGTATAATCAACAACTTACCAAAGTGTATTAATACCAAGTCGCCTTATCAGCGCAGCTGATCGTCAGCTGACTTTACCCCAGCCGTCAAACTACATGTAAAAACTTAGCCCGAACTGTCTACATACAAATAAAAATAATCCTACAAAAAGTGTGTTTATTATGTTGTTGTAATAATAAGGCCACTTGATATTAATACACTGTGCAACTTGCAGCTCTTTTAAAACTTGTGATAAATTTTATTGTATAATTTAGAAACCCAAAGAAATCGCTCGTTCATTATCTAAAGGCCTTACAGCACAATTGGATGTCTTAGGCGGCAAATTAGTTGGTCTTTAATTGTGTTTTTATTCTATTTTATTTTATTTAATTTTAGTTCAAAATTTTATTGTACATACAAAATATATTGACTTTATTAGCAAATATATTTTGAATAAATATTTTTGCTATTTCGTGTTTATGAAATAAGTAAGTTAATCGCTAAACATTTCTTATAAATCATATAAAATTTTCTAGTGTTCAAAACAAATAAATATGTATTTTTGGGAAGACTATTTCGTTTACTTAAATTTAATTTTAAATTCTAATATTCATACATATGTATATCGTTAGCTAAAATGCAAAAAGGTGTAACTAATAAAAAAATTCAAAATGGAGTCATGTCTAGATAAAACTTTACACTTCTGCGATTAAAAATTATGCTTTTAACAAAAAAAAAAAAAAAAACAAAGGGGTCGTAACTACAAGTGTATTCAGTGTTTTCTTAGTTTTTTTGCTTCTCCTGTAAAATTATATTTTTGTTAGTTCTGCCTTTTTGCATTTCAGTTAACGATATGTATTTGTAAAGGTTTTTTTCTCTCTTAGTTTTTAATTATATTTTTAAATCTTTGAGCGTGTTGAGTTTTCGTTTTGGGTGAAATTCCCATTAAATTTGTAGTGGGTAGTTAAAATCAGGAGTCTAATCGTCGCTTTCGATAACGAGTTGATTCGATCACATTTTTTCAGTTTGAGGTTATGGCATTCGGTATCAAACCATATTATTACATTGTTCGATAGCGTATGTCATAATCTCAAACTGGCAAAAGTGATAGAATCAGCTCGTTATCGAAAGCAACGATTAGACCCCAGAACTGTTGCGTGGAAAGCAATTTACTTGTATTTTACTACAAAGTATACAGAGCTGAAGAAAATGGGTAATAAAAAGCTAGAATCATCTGTGACACAGGTTCTGTGAAAGAGAGAGACAACTATAGTATATTTGTTATTCAATTGTTAACACAATAATAAAAACAAACAAGAGAAAATGTGTATTTTGTGAAATGAAGTAGTGAAAATTTTTGCAAAATTACTCTCTCCAGAGAAATTAAATGTGTTCTTGTGCATAATTAGTAAAGAACAAACGACAATGGCAAGACTGTTGCAAATATAGAGAGGATAAAATTGAGCTTTCATTACCAAAAAAAAAAGCTTTCACAAAACTGTAATACGATGAAGTAAAACAATTCACATATTCTATTTGCACTGAAGGCTGAGTGTATATAAAACGGAAATCTACATCAACTGACACCACACACAGTGGACCAAACACAAAGAACGCTGATGGTGAAGGTGTTGCGATCTTCGAGAACAGCTAATTGTTCCGTTCTGCTAGTGTTTGACTTAATATTTACAACTAACTTTGGTGTTATTTGTTCATTAATAATTATCACATGTAATTTGGCTTACAGAGTGATACGAATCAATTCACTCTCCTTTGAATTTAATTCCTGTGACACTCCTGAAAATTTTTGACAGTTAAATAGAAATTTTTGATATATGTAATTTGACAGTTAGAGAAATGAAGAAAAATTTAATTGAAGTGTCTCGATATTTTTATTTATTTTTTGATAGTTGGCATGGGACCCACCCGGTAGATATCGAGCCATAACCGCCAAAAAAGCTTAAGCGACACATTTTTTGGACTTCGTTTTTTTACGAAAATCGATTATTTACGATCGCAAATAAGTCCGAAAACTATGTCGCTTAAGCTTTTTTGGCGGTTATGGCACGTTTTCTGGTTTTAACTTTTTGGATATGTCTTTTGTATGAATAGCGAAGCTCAAAGATTTAAAGGAATGTGACTGACTCATCACTACATTTTTATAGGCAGTATTTTGCATTGCAATTTCACACTCTTGCAAATGGCAGATTCGCATACATACGTACGTGCAAAGCTTGTAAAACAAATTGAGATTTACAAGGTTCACAGTAAGTAAAACTTCCATCTCAAGAGTTAAAGTATGCAATATAATATTTTTTGGTAATAAGATATAAATAAATACTCGAATAATACATATATATGTAGGTATGTAACTCTTATAATAATAAAATAAAATACTTGCAAATTAATAATAAACAAAATTAACTTCTGGGATTCTCTGATAATTAATAATTTTTAACAACCTAATAAAACTAAAATTAATATAATAAGATGTACGCATATATTTTATATAAACTATAGGAAACTATAAATATTTTTTGATTTTTTTTGGCACACACTGTTTATGACTCCTTTTTTCTTTCTTTGGAAATAAAAAGGCACACTTACATATTAATTTCCCTCCTATAATGTTTTTGCCTTATGTTATGTATTGATTTATTTATGTCACCGATTTATTGGATATTCTTTGGAAGATTGCTGAAACGGAGAAGAATTTCAATTCCTCGCCTAAAGCTTTGTTCAATCTTCCCAACTACTCGGTCGTGTTTGTGGATCAATTGAAGGTGAATATGATTTATAAGTATCGCTTTCTCGTTTATGCTTGACGGTGCAGAATAGTAACATCGATGTTATGAGACCGAATAATTGGGCAAATGCTATACCAAGACCGACGGCTCCGATCACATTCAATTTATCGGTCAACCAGTGCTGAAGCGAGTGTATACAACCCTTATCCCACCATAATGAAGGATTTTCAGACCTGGAATGAGATATTATGGAAAATTATTTAAATTTTAGCGAGCAGTATTTTTCAAAGTGCTTTATAATGTCACAACTTGAGTGTGAGCTATAGTGCACATGAAGGGAGTAGCAGTAGCGTTTGAAATACATAAATATCATTATTTCTTATTTGGAATCGATATTTTTGCATTTTTCGATACATTAGATCAGGGGTGCCCAAAAGTTCCTTATTGAAGAGTAAACACCAATACATTTAAAAAAAAAACTAATTTGTATTTAATATTTCTTGTTGTTACAATCAATACATACAAATAAAAAAGAAAAAGTGTTGTTGCTTTACACTTGCGTGTATACAGTGAAGAACAACAACAAAAAAAAACTAATAAGACAAAGTTGTTTGTGTATTTCGTATTGCTAGTGCTGAGTATTGGAACGCAGAGCATATAGTTAAGAGCATTTACAAAAACAAATGAGCATCAAGAGCATAGGGCTTGGGTACCCTTGCATTAGATGTTCTTTTATCGCAATATACAAAAAGCTCGATTTAAAAAAACTAAGGAGTTAGGGCCTTTCTATATTAAGGTAACGATATATTGCTGGTAACTTTGTACATGAACATGAAAGAAATAAATACCAACCTGCCACAATCAACACGTATTAGCAAACTATCACCCGAGCCTTCGGTGAGTATACCTCGATTTTCAAATATGGGCTTGCAACAAGACTCCGGCACCCAACGTTTGCCACTCCAGGACTGAACGTCATACCAATCTTCATAGGATGAGACGCCGCAACATTCAAACTAGAAAAAATTACAAAAAAAAAATATTGCATAATAATTTACTAAAATTATTTAATTTGAATGAAAGAAGTATATACCGAATTTTGCACAGTATCCCAAATAGTTGCCACAGAGGGCGCTATCAGAGAGCCACGATCTGAGGCATTATAATGCTGCTCAATGCCGAAACGCAATTCGTTAGCCAGCGTACGACTCAGGCCACCGCGAAATATAAACGCAATCGAACCAATAAGAAACTCGCTTAAGAACAAGGTTATTATCAACATGAAATACTTAATATTAAAAAAAATAAATCTTAATTAAAACTGCAAAAGAAGAAAAAAAACTTTCAATTATTTTTAACTTACCAAAACTAACAGACAACGCGACTGCACCCAAGCTCCGCAGCAGCCCAGAAAAGATGTCACAAAGCCAATGACCCCAATACACAAAAACACCGAGTCAGCACTTAATGCGGCATGATCTGGCAGTAGTGTGGCATAACCTTCGTACGAGAGACGCAACCATATACCAGCTCCCAAAAAAGCACAACTACAAAGCTTTTTTAGAAACAAAAATACATTAATAATGAAATGGAAATTTTTTCTTGCTGCTAGGTGTTTAATTACAATTACAAAGCCTTAATTTTAAGTTTATAAAAAAACACGATTATTTATTTTACAGCAAACAATTCAAAATATTTATAAGCTGTTTTTATTCAAAAACTGCACGTAGATTTTCAAATATGCGGGAGAATGTGGGAAAAGTAGACGAAAAACGCGGGTACTGCAATGGACGGCAAAGTGTACAGATAATTAAAGTTGAATTTTTTAATTTTTTTTTTGGTGGGGGGACTTGAAAACAATCAAAAATTTTTAAACAGGAAGTACTTTTTGTAGTTTTAAAACAGTTAAACTTAACTATTAAGTCCACAAGTATTTATTAGTCATGAATAAAATACTCACTAGTATTTATAGGGAACGATAAACAATAAATTCAGTAAAGTGCTACTTTGACTCGCGCACGAAGGGTTCCGTACGTTGGGCTTTGAGCATTTCTTTAGTACAGGGTTTTTTTAAGTTTTTGAAATTTTTTCAGCTGAAATAATTTTTTTTTTTGTTAATTTTTCGCTTTTTTCTCGTTTTGGCGATTTTTTTCATATTGGGGATTTATTTTAATTTTGGCGATTTTTTTCATTTTGGCGATTTTTTCATTTTGGCGACTTTTTCAATTGGCGGTTTTTAAATTTTGGCGATTTATTTTCGTTTTAGAATTTTTTTTAATTTGGTGCTTTTTTCGTTTTGGCGATTTTTTTTGTTTTGGCGATTTTTTTTTCGGTTTGACGATTTTATAATTTTGGGATTTTTTTTTGTTTTACCGTTTTTGAAAATTTCAAGAAGTTTGCTCTTACGGTTTCCAAGATACAGCAAGTTGTCAAAATTACATAGTCAAAATTACATTAACTGTTGGTACACCCTTTAATTAAAATTTTTTAAATTTTAGTGTTAATTGTTGTAGTCTGTATAAAAATACACTAACCTTACAAAATTCAAGTGTATATACATACAATTGTATGTATGTATATTGCAGGGGATTTTAACATTTTTCGTTGGTCGTTTTGGCACACCCTTTAATTTCAAACTGTCATGTATTTGTTGTTGTAGCAAAGGCCTACACACTGTGTCCAAGTTTCAGGCTCTTACGGTTCTCGAGAAAATACCCTGTGACAGACGGACAGCGTAGCGAAAACAATAGGGTTTCTTTTCACCCTAAAAACTAACAGAAAATGCCAAGGGTAGACAAGGCAGCCGTTGCATAGTGGAAGCCGCCGATAAAATAATTATAATAAAACTTATCGATGGAATAAGAAAATTGAATAATTTTCCAATTTCTTTCCTGATCTTCAAAATGGGACGCTGCGAAATCTTGTGCAACTCCTCCACTGGGTTACAGTTGTTACCACCTGTTTCTACAATCCTGACGGACGACTTGAGTATAAAATTTCTAGACGAGTCGTTAATTTAATTTAAATTTTTTAGTTTTAAAAATTTATTTTTAGTCCCAGCTGAACTACGAGTTGAGCAACAAAAGTTGAAACGTGTGAAAAGGGACTTGCAACATAGTCCCGGTTCACACACTTCAACTTTTGTTGATCAACTCGTAATTCAGCTGTAAGAAAAAGAGACATTTGTATTTCCGTCACCGTTTTTCTTACAGCTGAATTACGAGTTGAGCAACAAAAGTTGAAACGTGTGAACCGGGACTTACAGCTGAGTTACGAGTTGATCAACAAAGGTTGAAGTGTGTGAACCGGGACTAAGACGCTATTAGTACACGTCAACTCTTGTTCATCAACTTTAAATTCAGCTGGTAGAAAGACGGAGAGAGACGGAACTGAATTAAAAGTTGATCAACAAAAGTTGATCTCTGTGAACTGGGACTTATAATCTTCGATAACGACAACTAGAAGAACGCTTTGAAGTAAGCAAGGCAAAATAATATCATTTTGTGTTAATGTTAAAAAGTAGAATTAGAAAGTGATTTATGGTAAAAATACAAAAAAAAATTAGTTCCGCAAGAAAAATTACTTATTAAGAAAGTCCCGGTTCACACGTTTAAATTTTTCTTGCTCAACTCGTAATTCAGCTGTAAGAAAGACGGATACGGAAATACAAGTATCTCTTTTTTTCTTACTTAAGTGTGTGAACCGGGACAAACACAATTTTTAATTTCCCAGCAAAACATACTGCTTCCCAGAAGCGTATTTGTAAGGGAGACAATGTTTCAGAATTACTTGCTGTTTACATGAATAAGGCACTTTTTTTTTGCGAGATGATCGAGCTAGAAGCAATACATTCAACTTTAAAAATGCCATGAATTTTTTTCCCCTACTAAAGTGCTTCACAGAAGTAATACTCAGATGCAAAAGTTAATGGTCGTCCAAATTTTCTGTGATAATGTTCTACTTTATTACGATAGTGCATTTCAGAAGCATTTTTCGAAGCTTTTGTTATCAAGTAAGCAATGCATTGCTTCCCTCAATTGTTAGTGCTTGCAAATCAGAATTTATTTTTGCTGGGCTTACGAGTCTAAAATCTTGAACGATCGTAGAAGAGAATTTTGATGTTGATTTGAGTGAGCTAATCACACACATACTTGGCTTTCAAGCCTTTAATAACTCCTTTTTTCATATTCATAAAACTAACCAGCTTTTACTGCTAAATAACACTGTGATAGTTCAAAAATTGTAACAAGCGGAGGACCTGGTGGGGAAACCTAATTCGTGTATGCTGAATCCAATGATGCTAAATCCAAATTTACACTACGCAAGTCTTATTGCTAAGCTGATTAGTTCGTGTGAGAGAGAGACGAGGGCAACAGAAACGTTTATTTTCCCCTCGTCTCTCTCTCCCCTAAGAAACTAATAAGCTTAGCAATAAGACTTGCATAGTGTAAATTAGGACTAACTATTTTTGTGGGTTATCTCTTGTTTAAAAAATAATGAAGATTGAAAACTTGATTAAAAGCACCTGAAAATCGCAATTTTTCCCGATTTACATAAATATATAAAAATAACTCAAAATAAATCAATTCATTTTTCATATTAAGCTCCGGTTTATAGAAGAGAAGCGAAATTTCTCGTCTGCCTATTTATGTACATATGTATATTGAAAACGAAAACAAATTTGAGTGACCAGAATTTTTACTTGTCTTCTATAGACTGGCAGTAAATGTTGAGCATTTAAAGAAATCCCATACAAAATATTATGTACGAGTTGTTTGTAGTTGTTCCTTCTAGTTGTAAATTTATCTTGAGGGGATTGTTTTAGTTGTAAGTGTTGTTGTGATTTAAATTGTCTTGACAATTAAAAATTTTGTCATTTAACACGTATCACGATATGAAGGTATTTATTTACCTGTTTTTTTTTTTTTTTTTTTTTATTGCAGTAATGTATGTATGTCTTCACTAAGTTCAATGTACACGCTTTCACTAAATGTCTGCTAAAGTGAAGTGTTTGCAGAGTCTGTCATCACGTCTTGTTTACTATTCTTTAAAAAAAAAAAAAAAACTACGAGTACCAAGAAGTATCAATAATGTTTTCTGCTTTTTCATTTAATTTCAAGATAATGTTATTTTTTTTTTAACAAATTAAATGTGAATGAGTTACTGCTGCTGTATTGTAAAAGTTCGAATGACACTTAATGAAAAAAAGTGTTTGATGAAAAGTTGGCTTTCTTAATTTTGCCTAAATACGGTTCCATCTGCTGGTTTCGAGTTACAACACATCTTGGAGGTTATTAAATTTTTATTTAAGATTCAACGGTTTTGGCAATTGCTTTCTTCTATTGAAATTAATATTATTTAAAAAAAAAATACAGCGGCCAACTCATACTCAAACAACTTTCTCTATCTCCCTCCCTCCCCCTCCCCACCCTTCTAAAATTATAATTTATTTTCAAGTAAAACTTCAATACAATAGACATACTCGTTCATACACACACATAATTTCCGTAGCAGACAGCAAAGATTGCCGGTAAGAGATTATTTATTTTGTAATAAAAAATAGTACTCGTATTCATAATTATTTTTTATTCCTGCATAAATTCAACAAAATAATGAAAATTTCAAAAACTTTTCAGACAATGACAGACATCGCTTGCGTTGTCTGTTATTTTTTCTTTATGAATTTATTTTTATGCAAATGCTCGTATGTCGGAAACTGTGTATAATTGAATACTACAGACCATGTTGTTGCATAAAATATATGACAAAATATTTCGTTACAAATCATTTCTAAATTTAACTACATATTGAAAATTAAATTAAGAACTGTATTGGTTTAAAACCATTTAACATTTTTATTACTCTTAAGCAATAAAATATTGTGAGACAACACGACTACTCGCTATTCAAGGGCCCGGTTCGAAGGACTATAAACAAGTTGTTATAATTAACTGCAAAACAGTGTTGCCTTTAGGTAGAACTAAAACAGAGGCTGAATCGACTTTCAAGAAAAGATTACAAGCAAATACCAATTAAAACGCCAATAACACTAAGAAATTTATTATTATTTTCAATATACAGTGAAACTTCGTTATAACGAAAAACTTAGTATAACGTATGTTTTGCAAAGTTTTTCACAAAAAAATACACTATAGCTATAACGAACAAGTTCTGAGCAAAAAAAGCCTCTATATAGGGAAATATTCCTTCAAATGCCTCAATATAACGAAATCAGAATAATTCCTAAATGGTAAAGTCCCGTTATACAAGCGCCTTTGTAAAGCTTCTGTACAACGAAGTAAGAATAAAATTATGTATAGCATGATATTAGCATTCTCATGTTAAATAGAATTTGAATAAAGAAAACTATAGTTATAAGAAATTTTTTTCGTATTTCTTCAAATTTCGTTGTATCAATGCTTTGCTGATTATATTTATAGCTAATCAATGGCTATAACGAAGTATTTTCGCATCCCCTTGGCATTCGTGATATCGAAGTTTTACTGTAAAATGTTTGACAAGCAAGATAGTATGCAAACTTACCCATAAAATTATATTGAGCCAACAGAATGTCCTTCGTATACATGTGTAACCAGCATTTGCCATAACTGCGTGTTATTAACTAAAATCAGAAATGATATGGAACCATTAAATATGTAAAACAGGCTAGGAAAGCTAATAGAAATAAGTAGCTAGGTATGTATGTATTTGATACATATGGATATATAAGTATGTGCGTATGTTTTATTATTATTATTATTTGTTGAGAAAGAAGCCTTAAAATATATAAACAAATTCATATTTTGAGGCGAAAGTGAGGTTTAAGAAAGTTATGAAATCGATCGAAATTGTTTTGATTACGAATTTTCATTTCGATCGATTTTGTTTTCTGAAAAGGTGACAATTCGATTGTGCAACAAAAACACATGGTTATTAGAAAAAAAAAATTTTTTTTTTATTGAAATAAGCAAAATTTTTAAAATTAATATACGAAATGTCTGGGATTGCAATGACTGCAGTTTTGGATACCCAGAGACGTCTAGACTTTGCCGGAAAATTGCGGAAAAGAGGATTGAGGAATGCTGCAGATCCACTTTCATACCTAAACGCAGTGTATGTGTTAAAGTTTTATTTATAACTATTTCAGTATTTATGATGCTGCATTTTTTCCCCTTAAAGGCTCAGTTACCCGGCAGTGATGTAAAGTAACTGCAAAGTAGGACAAACAGCTGATCGATACTTTTATATGAAAAGCAGGTTACGTTACATTATATTTCTATAACCATTTTCATTACTTTTCACATAACAATATCGATCAGCTGTTTCCTACTGTTGCAATTACTTTACATTACAGTCGGCTAACTGAGACTTAAGACTTAAGACTTGAGCAAATTGCTTATTAAGGGTGTACCAAAATTAACGCAAGATTTGATTTAAATAGAAAACACAGTTTTTTGTTTTTTTTATTGTTATTTTATTTATTGAATCATAAAGTACATAGAATAACACATCGGGCAAATGGCCGCCACGGCGCACATTGTCGTGAGTTCATATAACGAGCGGCCAAAAATAGAAGGGTTTATCGTAAAGAAATGAAATTTGGAACACACGCTTTAATTGGTAAAATATAATCACACCTAAAATTTGGCCATTGAATTTTCAAGGATTCGTGTCCTTCCCATATATCCTGAAATAAAAAATTACCATAACAGAGAGAAAAATAATTGTAACTCAATGAAATTGTGTATAGACACTAATTTTAACATATTTAATGCTTCGTAAAAATTTCGGTCAATTCAGAGAAAGGATACGCATACCTCAAAAATGTCCTTTTTCAAAAATGCGAAACAAACAAATTTTCTTCACTTATAGTGACTTAAATGTTTAACTAGACGCAATATAGACAATAGACACCTACAATTTGGCCATTTAAATTTAAAGGACTAGTGTCCTTCCCAAATGTCCTGGAAGTAAATAATATACTGAAAATATACAAATTATAACTTGAAAAATATTGTAAAAATAAATTTTAGAGGGGGAAAAAGGTGGACATGAATAGAAAAAATTTGCAATCTAGTTACTTGTAGAAATATAATGTGAAAGTATGAAAAATATATTTCTATATATTTTTTTTCTATAGACCACTTAAGTCCTACTTTTTTCATCCACAGATGTTTTCTTCCATTTACAAAATATAGAAAAAATATATTGTAACCATATTATAACAATATTCCCCTTATGTTTTATTGGAAGTTGTAGTGCAATATCTAAAAAAAAATTAAATTAACCTGTTAAAGTTTGCATGTGTCCATACCATATTTTCAAATAGTTAAATACTGGCTTAAAGCCGTTGCATTTGAATCGTCAAAACTCTTTAAAAATAAACCTTTTTTAAAAAATTCCTTTTTATTTTACTTAATTAGAATATTGCACATGCAACAAAGTAATTTGTTCGTTTTAATTTAAAACTAATTTTTTTCATTTTTGGCCACCTTCGCGACAGTGTGCGGCGTGTCGGTGTTTTGTTAGGTCATACACTTTTTTTATCTAAATCGTATTGTCGTAACTATAAATTTTTTCTAAGAGGGGCATTATGGCTGGTGATTTTCATGAGTAATATTAAAATAAGTAATCACATGCAATTTTTAATAATTCTAGGGGGCAACAGCAACTCTTTGGTGGATTGCCCCCCCCCCCCCTTCAACAAAATGGCCTTTTAACACCTATGCTAAATCGGTTAAATTGTTTGAGAAGATAAGCTCATTGGCAACAGTTGAGATATTTTTTTTTATTTATGAGCGGCAAGTTCCAGGGATGGCCTGGAAGTTCAACCGTATCCCATATTTTTTTAAATAAAAATCAATTCAAATGTAGTCCGCATAGCACGGAGCACACCAAGATAAGTAAGATAATGATTATTTTGGTTCAAATTTGAAAAATAATCATTACTTGTGGCTCCTGGAGAAAACCACTGAACAACATGACTGAATGAATGAATCATCAGTTTTTTTGTGCAAATTTTTCAAATCATTTATTTCATAGAATTTTCTATCTCCCTTAATTCCATGACTTTTAGAAAGATTCTATTTTATGCATTATGTCATTTTTTTGTGGTACAAACTTGCATATTTATAAGAGAGTTGCTGTGCAACTATTACGTGCAGTCACACAGATGCAAAGACAAAGTATCTTATTATGTTTTGGATTTCGAACTAGTTTCTTTTTTTTTCCATAACTAAATATAATTGACAATTGCATAAACTACTTAAGTGAACAAATTCATACGTACATACTCGTACATATATTGTTTGAATTGTATAACAAAAGACATAAAGAAGACAAGGCAGAGTCAGTCTTTGCCTGAGTTCAGCTGCTCTTGTGTCCGTCCGTGTATCCATCTCTTTGTCTAACCACTTGCGATAAGTATTTGTGGTGTTAACGATGATGATATTTATGACTTACTTTGAATTGGGTGAGTTAAAAGTTTATTTCTTTATTAATGGCCTTATTCATAAAAATAGTTTTTTATTTATAGGATGTTTCAAAAACAGGTTTTCATACAAAATTTATTTTATAGACAGTTTATAATAAATATTTTTAGTTTATAAAAGATTCATAAAATACATTTTCTATAGAAATTTTATTATTAAACCTTTTTTTAAAGATCTTACTCACAAACATTAATAAACGTTTTACAATAAATTTTAATTTGGAATTTATATGCCCTTCAATCTATTTTGACTTCGAAAACGACTATTTTTTCGTAGATAAAAGTCGGATAAGGGGGAATGCTGGAACAAACATATTAAATCAGCATAAGTGGTTGATCATATGCCTACAGCGAAGTGAAAGTTAAATAAAATTCGATTGCAAAACTTGTTTTAAAAACTGCTACCTCATGTCAATGTCACTTACGCTGTATGTAATTTTCATGTTATGGAAAAAAATATAACCATATACCGACACCACTACGTAATAAAAGACCAAAAAAAAAAAAGACCCAAGTCATGCACTTGGGCCCCAAAGATATGTGGCCTCGGTGTCATTTTTGCATTTTATCAGGCTCATATCTTGCTTTTACTCTCTGAGACAAAGTTGTAGCTCTTGTCATAAAGAACAAAAATTGTGAACATATAAAATCAAAAAAACTTCATCTTCAAGATCAAAATCGCAAAAAATTTTCAAAATTTAAATTTTTTTACCTTTTTTCCCCTGTTCAGGTCCATAGGTAGCGAACCGTACAAAACTCAAGGAAACAATCAACTACAATAATTTACCTAAGATCTCAATAAACGACTTTTTAGAACATATGAACTTCCTAGGAATTATTCTTAACACCGTTTAGGTAGCGCTTAGGTAGCCGCAAAAGTGAACAATTTCCAAAAAATTTAATTTAAAAAATTTTCGGGAAATTTTTAATTTTTTCGACTACATAAGCGCTACCTAAACGGTGTTAAGAATCATTCCTAAGAAGTTCATATGTTCTAAAAAGTTGTTTATTGAGATCTTAGGTACATTTTTGTGGTTGATTGTTTTCTTGAATTTTGAATGGACCTAAAGAGGAGAAAAAAGGTAAAAAAATCGAAATTTTTTAAATTTTTTGCGATTTTTGTTCTATATGACAAGAGCTACAACTTTGCCTCAGAAAGTAAATCAAAATTCCAAACGGTTTGCAAGATATGAGCCTGAGAAAATGCAAAGATGACACCGAGGCCCCAAATCTTTGTGGGCCCATAAAAAAACATGCATGACTTGGGGCAAAACTGGGAGGCACGGGCCTTTTTTTGTCTTTTATCACATAGTGGTGTCCGTATATGGTTATATTTCCACTTAAAAAATTACACACAGTGATACTAAATGCTAAATTTAGCTGCAAAAATTTTTAAAATGGCCACACTGTTCAATACAATTAAAATGCGTTTTTGTTCCAAATAAATAAACACTATTAGTTTAACAAATTTTTGTTTTTTATTCTGGTACTGAAACAACAAACTAGAACCTTGAGCTTTAAATTTAAATTGGGTCAAGTTGACAATGTAAATAAATTGCAACAGTTTCAACGAATGCAAAACAAAAATTACAAGATTTATGACCCCCTTTTTTATGCGAAACTATTCCCCCAACTAATATCGTTGGCAAAATGACATGCAACAGACTAATTTATACTCGTACTAGCATATGGAGAGGCTTTAGAGCGAACATCTTTATACATCATTTTTATTTTCGCTTGTTGTTTATATGTATTAATTAATTTTAAGCTACACTTATATTTACACTCCGTTTTTTTTTTACAATATAAAAGATTAATTTTTTTTAAGAAAACCAAATCTGTGTTTGAAAACAAATAGAAAAAAAGTTCAGTTTCCTCCAACAAAACGCAAGAAGAACAACAACAACAATAAAAAATAGCATTTCCGTTAATTTATAAATTATATCTAATAAAACAATAGCGCAAAAGTTGTTATAAATAACACCAGCGGTGGCGTAGGGGGCGGCACACAGTGGGATGGCTTAGTACATTTTTGTGCAAAAATTATTAGATCATTGAAAATTGCCATCGATCATTATCTGGACTAAATTAAGAAAAAATATATTGATTTTTTTATTAAAAGTGGACACACCCACCGCCCATGAAACCCATACAGAATGTAAATAAGAATTTTTTTCAACATTCTGTTTATCTTTCGACAAAAAACTATATATATTTTTCCTCTACCATTTTATTAAATGTTTGGATGGCTCATATCTTGAGCCGAGATCCCATTACCGGCGCGATATACCGATTTTCATCGGCCACTAAATGTAGCCCAACCCGCGGTTTTTTTTATAAATTTCTCGCTTTTATTGCCTGAAAGTATGCAACATTGTTAAAATTCTGTGCGAAAAAAGCACTGCTCATGTGGTTTCGCAGCTAAACTAAAATGGTGCCAGATGAATTTTGCATGGAAAAACATGCTGCCAGATAGATTTTACGTGTTTTTCGCAACAAGAACAGAGTACTACTTTTGCGAATTTATATCGCAAATATTTCACACCACATACTTTTACATGTAGTTTGACAGCATTTCTTAAGTTAATTTTTAGATTCTTACAGATTTCGGCATGTCTACTTAACAATTTATGATATCATCATATTTTTATTTATTTATGGAGAAATTTTCGAGGAAATTCTACATATGTATGCATATGCACAACTGAATTACGTGAAAATGCATATATTTACATATGTGGACCGAACATTTGACGAATGCATCCCATTACTTTATTTCGGTCCTCAAGTTCACAATTTCATATACGCAAGTCCAGTTGGAAGCATTAAAATTTTCAAAAGAAATAATGAAATTACGGCATTCGATATTGATCGAAATATCCATACAAACACAATTAAAATTATACGAAAATTTGTTTGATATCGAATGCCATAATTTCATTATTTCTTTTGAAAATTTTAATGCTGGCCTTGCGTATATGAAATTGTGAACTTGAGGACCGAAATAAAGTAATGGCATGCATTCGTCAAATGTTCGGTCCACATATGTAAATATATGCATTTAGCATTTCATTTAATAGTTTTCTTAGCTAAGCTTAATTATTTTCACAGCTTAGTCCATGAATCTGTCATGTCCTGTCATCGATGAGCAACGAACGCATGGGTCACATTTTTTCCAAACTCGAAAGCCAACTTGAATCATGTCGAAATATGATTGATTAAAATTAAATTCTTTGATTTTATGTTAACTTTTTTAATACTTGTTGTATAAGTTGAGATATGATGGGTAAGTACTAGAAGAGGGTACTCGAGGTTAATGACATTGTATCGTATTGTATTGTAGTAATCTGTAAGAATAGATGAAATTAATTTAATAAATAAATTAATTAATTAATAAATAAAAGTGGCTTCTCGCGACAAAAACATCGATATGTCATACCTTAAAATCCGACTGTAAATACGTTAGATATGACAAAAAATTTAAAAAGGCAACCCCTACGTTCGGAAAAAAAATAAAATTTTTTTCAAATAGTTCTGCTGGAATTATCGGTATGCTTCCTCTGCAAATTGCAAAGCTGTAATTTTCTGATATTAGGGTGGTACATTAGGGTGGTAGGAACTAAGATGTGGTGGGTAAATACTAGAACGGGCTATTTGAGGTCAAGGACTATTAAAGCAAAACATTGATCTCCTCCAGACAAAAACATCGATATATCATACTTTAAGATCCGACTGTAAATACGGAAGATATAACAAAAAATGTATTTTGGCGAATCCTACGTTTGGCACAAATTTTTTTTTTCGAAACTGCCTTCAGTACTTTATATTTGGTCTAATGTACATACATGCAAGTCTTTTCTTGCTTAGCACACTTTCATGTGTTACTTAAATTTTTCAAATTAAAATAAAATTTTTCTAAAAAACAATAAATGCGCACTTCACATTTCATCATATCTCGATAAAACTTTATAATTATATTTTTGAAACTGAGTGAACAACATATAGGGGTTCTGACACCAAAATCCCACTGTGCGGCGTCGACGGCAGCATGTAGTGAGAACTGGTGAAGTCAAAATGAATTTATGTTTTTTTTTTAACAAACAAACTACAAAACAGTTACAATATCTAAAGGCAAACCTGTCAATCAGTGGTTCGCAAATGTTTTTCGTCTAGGTTATCAACTTTCCAATGCTTAAGCTAACTACATCTTGTTCCCAGTATGCCTATAATATGTAATATATATAGAATGCTTGGAGCTTAATATTTAAACACTTAATAGCGGCTGACCATGCTTCCGAACCGCCATTGTTTCTTTACCTTTCGAGACGAAATATATTAAAGCAGAAAATAATCATTGAAATGAAATTTATGAATGGAAGGAGCGGATAAACAAGGCTATCAGTATCCATGGCGAAGCGCTTTTATGCATAACGGCAAGTGTATCCATTCCAGAGAATGACAATGAGTACTCAAAATAAAAATTAACATAAGTAAATAGTCTGAATTTTAGTAACTGCATATAATCATAATAATAGCGCAAACAATTTGCACGATCACATACTTTCTTCCAAGCAATTAAGCTTAAACTAGACGTGACATAGCCATAATGGCATAGCCCATGATACAATAATACAGGTAACCGCGAAGCGCCAGCTGTTTTGCTTGTTTCATGATGTGATCTGCCAAATGGTGCTTATGTTTTACCAACACACGCGCACAGTGCCTATTAAAACTGTACTAATACAAACATGCTTTGCAAGGTCAAGAGAAAACGCAAGTACATGTATATTGTTTTCGCTTGGTTGTCTCTCTTGTCAATCACAAAACAGCAATAAAAATCACTGTTGTTTTATTTGTTGTAGATTTCCGGCTACCTGTATTATTGTATCATGGCATAGCCATAACCAAACCAAAATTCAATTGGTTTCTATGGTGAGAGTGAGCGAGACTCGCAATAACGCCATAACTCTCACCACAGAAACCAATTGAATTTTGGTTTGGTTATGGCTATGCCATTATGGCTATGTCACGTCTGATTCAGCCTTTATGGCCATAGCCGATTCTAATATACAAGAGCATTTTTACTTCGTTTATGCGAAAAACTAAAATATGCTACAGTTTAAAATAAAAAGGTATTAAGCATATTGATTCTCTCTCATATTTATAATCGGACTCTGCATATACTCAGGATATAGATATTTATTTAGACAAAAAAAATATGCGCATGATACTCGAGATATTTATTCATCATTCGCTACCATATACATGCATATGTGTACATAAAATGGAATGGAAATTTGTGTGTGTATAAGTGGCTGTTTGAAAACATGTTTTATGTGTGTGTATAAATGAAATAGCCCTGTTTATACTCATGTGTAGCCGATTATTAGTCAGAGTATTTTTATACTCATGCAGTCTATAATTTTTATTTGTTGTCGCGTGTGCTGTGTACAACAAAAATACGTATAAACATAGTTGTTGGATATTTTTAGTTATATGTACGTATTCGGTTTAAAATTACTGCGTTTATTTACAAATAAGCGTGTTGTTTGACGGCCAATACTCAAAGAGTACTTAAAATTATACTTTTGTTATTCTCTGGTATCAATTCTACACGGACACATTTGTTATAATAAAATAATCATAAACTTTTTGTAAAGATACTCATTTTTTAGTTACAACACCTCAAAAAATCAATTTTAATAATTAATGCGTTAAAGGCTGCCAAGAGTAACACAATTTCAGGAACACTGCTGAAAATATTTTGAGCAAAAAGCACAAATACCACTTGTACGCCGCCTGTTAACTAGACAGACACAATAATATTTTCTGAACACATTTCATTTGGCATCTAAATTATACGAGTAGTCGCACACTGGAAATTGTAATCAATTTCAATTTATTTTATTTATCTTTTAAATTAATAATAATAATAATAATATCATACATACATTATATTTTTTATTATTATTATTATTATTATTATTTAATAAGATCCTTGAGCGCATAACTGTCTGATCGTTTAAATAAGGTGTTAAAACAGCTAAACATTTTATTGTCATATTGCAATACAAACTTATTTACATACATGAACATATACAAGCTCATTTACTCAAAGAATGTCATAACTCAAAAAATGCAATTTTTGGATTAATAATGCAGAATTCATTCATAGTCATATCGTTATTCATATTTTGTAAAAATTTCAAAAAAAAATATCTTGTGTACTCAACGTTTTAGAGAAAAATTAAATTTTCTTTTTCCATTAAGTTGTGTGTAAATGGAAAACTTTAAACACGTTTTCTGCCAAACTGGTTGTTTTGCGTTATGACGTTGTCTGAGTAAATGAGCGATATGCATGTACATATCGCCCGTTTACTGCAACAACGTCATAACACTTTTTTTTTTTGGCGAATCGCAAATAATCGATTTTGGTAAAAAAATTAAGTTCGAAAATTATGTGGCTTAACCTTTATTTTGGCGGTAAATGGTATGACTTGAGGAAGAAGAGGGTACTTGTATTAACTCAAAATATTAGAGGCCACAAAATGTTAGTAGTGATAATTCAAGTGAATTTGAAATTTCGATTAGAAAATTTTTTTTATATTCTCTTTTGTATTATTTGGAGCTGTGAAACTTTTGTGGACATTTTTTAAAATTAAAAGATTTTGTTTAATAAAAGAGTATCAGCGAAATATCAATAAATAAATAAAGTTAAAGTTTTTATCTATTTATAAAAGACGTAAGAGTTATATAAATTGTTTATATAATACATGAAAAGGTCGAATAAATTATTATACAATTTAAATAGTATCATCAACTCAAATACATACAACCAAATTAAAATAAACCAGTTCAATAATTTTTTACTTGTTTAAACTTTTGTATTAACTGGAAATAAAACTCTTTTGTTTATATTATTATATTCACTAATATATCACGATAATGGTCACAACATTGGGAGCATTTCACAGTGGATAGATATATCGTTGGTTACAAGTGGAAAGGTCCTTACTCAAATAACTGTAACTTTACAGGAGAAGGTATGAACAGTACAAATGCTTTGTACAACTGATTATGAGGGTGGCGTTGGCTGAAGTAGTTAGCACGTTGACTACAAAACCGAAGATCCTGGGTTCAATCCCTGTATCCGACAGTCATTAAAAAATAACAACACCACGCATTTTTCTGATGTGCATTAGTGTCCCTTTGTGTCAGTTGTTGTAGGAAAGTTCAAGTGATGAAGGCATAGTCACTGGTCACTGAACTATACCGACTTCAGCAGATACTAATCCTAATGTAACATCAGAGCGCCCTCGTTCGTTGTGTAGCAAAATCATCGGCGAAGTAAAATAATCAATAAAATGGCTACAAGACACAGCTTCAAAAAATTAATACGCCCCATTTAACATCAGAGAGGCGCTGCAACACTGCATTATTAAAAACGTGCGAAAAGCAGAGTTGTAAAAGAATGAAGCTTTCCCTCTATCTCTTCTTTCACCACCTGTCTTCTCTCTCACTATCCCTTTCCTAAAGAAGGTAACACCTAGTATTAGCAGTAGGCATTAATTGCCTGAGTGTTACTTCTCTTTAAAAAAAAAAAAAAAAAAAAAGTGTTATTTTTTACACTATTGCAATACATTTTTGTGACGAGGTGTATATTTTTGTTGGAATCACTGAAAAACTCAATTTCGTGAAAATACTTGTGACCATCGATATACATATCGCTCAATTACTCAAACAACGTCAAAACTCAAAAAAATCTAATTGGAAAAAGAAAATTTTATTTGCCTCAAGAGTGTGAAATTTTAACACTTTATGCAGAACGATATGAAGACTAATTCTGCATCATTAACTCAAATTTCCATTTTTTTGAGATATAACGTTCTTTGAGTAAATGAGCGATATGTTGAATTTTGGCCAAAAAAAAGCTTAAAGCGAGATAATTTTCGTATTTAATTTTTTTCACCAAAAATTGATTATTTGCGATCGTAAGAAAGCGAGGTCTAAAAAATGAGTCGTTTAAGCTTTTTTGGCCGTTATGGCTCGATATGTTTTATTTTATCCTGCGATTTTTCGATCACTAATTTCCGTCATTGGAAATAACACGATTTTCAGAACAGTTCAGTACCAGTAGTGCGATTAACTAACTTTTTTTAACGATAATCGCATCGTTAAAATAATTATAACGAAAATTTTTCGAATTTGCTATTCAGTAAAATTTTTAACGATATTGGCTCAGATTAATGTCAGATTAATGTGTCGTTATTTAAGTGACAATAATTTATGTGCCGTTAAGTTTAGCGACAAAAAAGAAGTTACCGAATCACACAATCGCTATTGCAAGCGACAAAATGTATAGACAAAAATTACAATCGTCGGATCGTTAAAAGTTAGTGAATCGCACCACTGGATTCTGTAGCTTTTTGTGAACAGAAAATCGTAAAATTTATCGATATATTTATTCGTTTACCGTAACGATAATGTGATTCCGTAATTTTTTTTGCGATAGTCTCCAGATTTATTTTACTTACCATTTAATTCAATATTATAAAGAACAACAAAGAATAATAAAGAAAACCTCAATGAATTTGATCTTGTAAAATAATTATTTTTTCTCGAGCCGACAGCGAATATCGTTAAAATATGTTACTGAATAGCAAAGTCGATAAATTTTCGTTATATTTATTATAGCGATACGATTATCGTAATAAAACTTACTGAATCCAGTAGTGCGATTAACTAACTTTTTTGTTTAACGATAATCGCATCGTTAAAATAATTATAACGAAAGTTTATCGAATTTGCTATTCAGTAACATTTTCAACGAAATTCGTTGTAAGTTATTTAAGTGACAATAATGTATGTGCTGTTAATTTTATCGACAAAAATCAACAGAAAATATGAGCTACATACTATCGTTAAAAAGAAGTTACCGAATCACACAATCGCTATTGCAAGCGACAAAATGTATAGACACAAACTACAATTGTCGGATCGTTAAGAGTTAGTGAATCGCACCACAGGTACGGTGGCATAAGTTTTGATGGGGAGGGAACTTAATAAATTTTATTTTACAAAACTTTTAAATGAATTTTGTTTTTTTTTGTATTCGGCTTAATTTTGAATTTTCACTTATTTTTTTCTACTAAAATGAATGCTATTGTAAAGTACTTGTGGGGACACAAAGTAAATGAATTAAAAAATTATAAATAAATTATGCTCTATTTAAATAAACACAATTACACACCTCGTTCTGAATTAATTTGCTTTGAGAGAAAATAAATTTCTTTTGAATTAAAATTTTTCTATTCTTTTGTTGAGCTCAAATTTATTATTGCTGTTTTGCATTTAAATTAATATGAATTTTGTTAATTCTATACATTTGGTTGTTCGTTATAATTTTTGTGTTTATCATATTCTAATACGATTTTTCACATTTGATTTGATTGCTTTTTATTATTTTCTACTTTTTTATTTTTTCGTCAATGCATCGCGTTTATAAGGTTTATTTTTTTTTTAAATAACAAAAGGTTCTCAACACCGCCAGCGTACAAAACGTACTGATTCGAAATTTTTGAAATTGTTAAAATATTACAAAAAAAAAAAATATAATCTCTGCTAGCAGAAGATGATGGCAGTGAGTGTGTTTGCTGTGCAGTGCGGTGAGGTGCGGTGTGCATGTGTTGTGTGCACTTGTTTGTTGTATCTTTTTTTTTATCAAACAAGAATTTGTGCGACACAACAACGTCACGTTCAACTTGTTTGTTGACATTTTGCAGTTTAAACGGTGATGCCAGGTGCACAAGTTTATGCTCAGATAGATATACATATTAAAGTCCTGCGCAAGACCATTTATAAGAACTTTCAAGACATGAGAGATTTTTCAAATGCTTTACTACAGCGAAATATTCTAAAACAAACGCTAAACAACACTGTTGGCAAGACATCTGTTTCAGTTGTTTGTCTTGACAATAGTGTTGTTTAGCGTTTGTTTTAGAATATTTCGCTGTAGTAAAGCATTTGAAAAATCTCTCATGTCTTGAAAGTTCTTATAAATGGTCTTGGGCAGGACATTAATACATAATATTTTTTTTAATTTTTATCAGTGATAAAAATTTCAATCCCCTTATTTTGGTTGGCTCATTTCGACTTTGACTACGACGTTTTTGTAAATGTGTTCTTTAACCAAAGGACCAAAATGTTGTAGTGGAAGTCGAAATACGCCAAACACGATAGGGCCCAATATACATACATATGTTTAAAAAACAAACAAAAAACCGACATATTTAAGGTTTTAAAACTTATTTTTAAGTAAAAAGCAAATATTTTTTTTATTCACCCCACCCATTTTGAAAATCTTTTTAAAATCGCAATATAGTCGCAAACTTATATGCTGTTTAAATTAAATTTAAAAAAAAAAACAGATTCTCTTCGTTATGTTTTTACAGCGAAAAGTGCGTTAATTATTACTGGACAAATCCCATTTTTGGAAATTTTCGGAATTTATTTGGGAATTGCGGTATTCTCAGCAGTACATCATTTGTGCATCGTTTGAAGATCCGCAGCAGCTTCACTGAGTGTCACGCATTCGACATTTCCAGTTCGCATCAAATTCACGTCAGAAGATCGGCCCTCAAATCGCTTGTGCAGAATAATATGGCATGAGCTCTGTAGCACGTAGCACGTAGCGCTGTCCTGTTCAAACCACATGATGTTGCTGTCCATAACATACAATTCTGACAAAAAGAAATTGGGCAATCTTATAGCTATGTATAGCGCTTGAAACTATGAAATAGGCATGAACATAACACTCATTTTGTTGAACGATATATTCGTCCATGGTGATTTGGCAAAACACGTTAAATATATGACCTCCAATTGGACACATGTAGCCTCAAAGATATGGACGCTAGCAACTGTAAAAGTTCGGAAGCACCTATTGAAAGGTCCCTTATGCCGGCCATACACTACACAAGTTTACTGCACAAGTGTATGGGGGAGGTTGTGCTATTTACGCAGTGAACTGACTAAATATCAAAATGATTTTGATATTTGCTCAAGTTTGAAAACTGTGCAGTGAACTTGCATAGTATATGTTGCAAACGCTCAGTTGTGCAGAAATGAGCGCAGAACAAATATTCTGGACAGAGTTCCTAGAATTATGCAAAGAATCACCAGCATTATGGCGAACTAAAATAAAAAATGCACAGTTTACTTGTATAGTGTGTGTCAAAAGCTTAGTTTACGCAGTGCCAGACTTGAGCACTGAACTTGTGTAGTGTATGGTCGGCATTACTAAACTTTTAGAATCGATTGCTTTTATTATTAAAGGTCACGAATGTTTCTACAGATACGATATGTTTAGCTTAGACCCACTGCATCTTTACTAAAGGCCATTTCAGACTATAATACAAGTATTAATACTTTTGTGGAAAATGCAACTCTGACATGTTGAGTTGTTATTGTGTTTTGAAATTTTTTAAACAGAAATCAAATCAGGGAGGCATTTTCGTCAAAAGTATTCATACTTGTATTATAGTCTGAGTGGCCCTTAAGTGCATATATCACAACAACATACTGCTCATCTATTGGTACGAGTATTTCAAATTCAAAAAATAAAGTCTGACTAGAGCTTGAACGTTATTGAAAATAATTGGACAGATTTTTTCAAACGTTCGAGTATAGAAGTCAACCGAACTTTACTTGCATTGCCTGATACCAAACTGTTATTACCAGGCACAAAGGTTTCATGCAACTGCATGTTTTTTCCCTTAATCCTGATAATGGCAACAACGAAATATCTTTACGAAAAACTGAATTTGCATAAAAATGGTATCGATTTGTTAGTGCATATTTTGCTGAAAATGCATATTTTTGCATAATTTGGTTATTAATGCATATTTTCGTTTCATAGTGTGGTATAAATGCTGTATTTTGTGTCATATTTTGTCAAAAATTAAAATTTCACAAAATATTATTGTTGATAAATTATTCATGCAAAACTGTTTTTTTTTTGGCAAATTTATTCGCTTAAATTGTTGTAGAATTGTAGAACGATTGTACAAGCACACAAAAAGATACCTTTTTATATGCATGAAGTCCTTGTAACTGGTTATTACGTATGACAACTAACGGCTGCTAATTTGAGCAACCACAAATTTTTAGTTGCTGCATAATTTTTAAGACATAAAAGGTGCTAAAACAAATACAAAATAAACTAAAATTAAATAAAATGACGTACTCAGTCTCTTGGAAAGGCGAAAATATAAGGCATAACCTAAAAAAGAAAGAAGTTTATTTCAATAATGCACAATACTTAAAACTTTTATTTAATACATATATTTTTTTTAAATAAAAATAGTCAATATTTGCTGTCGAGTCGTTATAAGCAGGATTTACTGTATGCATTTTACACATTTGACGACTATCTCAGATAATTTTGTTATTTTTTTAAATGCATTTCAAGACGAAATTTCGTGCATGTGAAAGCTTTCTCTCATAAAGCTTTTTAACTCATTAGTCACAAATCGAAAGTGATCGTTATGTTTTCCCACCTGTTAAAGAAGATAGTGTGTTTATAGAAGTCATAGCAATCGGTGCCAAGCTTAATCAAACGGAGTGGAACAAAGGTAGCAAATTTGCATTTGTTGTCTTAATACGAACAAAGTTTACCCCAATCGAACACATTAATTTTTTCTTATAATGCACTTTCGATTCGCATTGCTTATTGGAATTGAACTTTAACCCGTATACGAAAAAATTTAAACGAAAAAGAAAATACAAAATCCGTTCATTTCATAATCAGTTACACACATATTTTGAAATTAATTGCAGCTGACCAGCCAGCCAACGCAACGACATGGGGTTTCTACTTGTTGCTCTCATCTTGTACATCATCTGGGATGTCAACTATTTCATACGTTGCGTCTTCACTGTACTTGCCGGCCGTTTGTTTCAAAGTAAACGGAAAGTTACCGACACCACAACAATTTATGGTAAGACCCATTTAATGTAACCAGTTTTTTGTTGGATTTTATAGCGCAACTACAATCAGCGAATTAAAAGAATAAATACTATTTGCACATACAGTTCTGTTTGAGAAGACCCAATAAAGTTCAAAGTTCAGTGTTCGAGATATACACCCTTATCGTGAACATTTTTCCCATTTCCCAAAATCGTGAACAATTTTTCCATAAAATGTTTCCCCCTTTTCTTTGCGGGGAACACAACTGGGACGAACGACGAATTTATTGCAGCGAATATTCGTCGGCAAAAATAAAACATATTTGTGTGTATATGAAAAAACACACAATCATGGCGTCGCGACGCGTCGGTCGCAATTCCTTATACGCCGCGAACTCTACAATAATGATTAAACAGAGTGCCGGCGGCATAAAAACATTTTCATACAAATTGGCCCAAAAAACATCCCCAGAAAGCAGTCGTGGCAAAGACTATAAATATATATTTATAGTCTTTGGTCGTGGGATAGAATCTATTTTGCTTTGAGAGCGATTTTTCTTATGCTCTTTCAATAAATTTCATACAGCTGATTGAAGATACTCGTACTAAAGCAGAGACCTATGCCATGATGGCACACAGCCGGCTGAGCCGAGCCGTTGATAATTTTAATTAGCTACGCCGCTGCCGAAAGAATGTTTGCTTTTGTCGCCTGAAAAACAGCCGTCGATTCTCCATGTACAATATTTATTATATATTGTATTAAAATTATTTTATTTATTTTTAATTATTTTTTATCTTACATCTGATTTTTATGTTATTTGTTCTCAGTTTCCGTCGACGATTTTCTCAAGAACAGCCGCCGCCGAAAAAATTGCTTGGCGCAGGTCTCTGTATATAAACAACTTTTGACACACGAGCCAACAATTATATGAATTCACCTTGAATTAGGCAAAAAAAAAGTAGATCAGCTGTGTTTTCAACTTTACCTGTTATGAAATTCCTAGTGGAGATGGGCGCTTGTCGTGTTTTTTTTGTGACACGAACACGCACGACCCAACAAGAAGTGTTTGTGACAAAAAATCAGATTTCGTGCGTGTGCGAATCGTTTCGAGTTAAGCAAAATTTACACGAATAACACGAAATGACTTTAGATGTAAAATATGTATGAATGATCTTCCAGTAGAGAAATAATTTAATATTTTGTATCATAAAACACACAATTCTAGAATATTTGTTAATAAAGTTCCGTACGTAAACCGATGGTATTAGCTGTGGTGACAGATAGTATCAGATGGGCAGTGCCAACTTGGTGCCATATTTTGAAAATTAATTTTCTGATTTTAAAATACCATACCAATAATAATTCGTGCGTGTTGTGCAGTATCATTTTGACAAAATTTTTCGCGAGCATGTTTTGTACGTGTTGAGCGTCTTGATATTCGCGTTCGTGTCGTGTTGGTAAAACTCGATACACGCCCATCTCTAATTCCTAGCATTAAGCTGGATTCACCCATTGTTTTGGAACAAAATTTTTGTCCTGAGAAATTTTTTTTATATAGTTAACGTTTATCTTTTTTTTAGAGATAGAGGGAGATAGAGAGAAATAATTTTGTTCAGAACATTTTCAGTTTGAATTGGTTCAATCAAGGCGAATTCATAGAAATTTATACTTCAAATGTCCAAAAAATTTACTGAGAAATTTGTATTGACATCAAAGCGATGAAAATAGTCACCTGATCCCTTGCGACCACCTAGTATGGATGCGCCATGCGTGTAATTTTCGTGCTGCCAGCTATTTTAATTTTTCAGCCAAAGTAGAACTGAGCTGTCACATCATATTATGTGTATAATAAAAGCAAAAAGTATACTTGTGTTAAAAATTTTACATTTATTGTCTTAGCGCAATTTTCATTATTATTATTATTTTTTTAATTTAATTTATTTAATAAATAATTCAACATATGTATGTGTGTGACACCAAAAGAACAGTAAATCATCAGTCACTGAGCTGCTATTTTGTAAAATTAATATGCCTCATTTCCTCACATAAACATACATACGGTAGCTTTAAATTTGCGGACAAATTGTTCGAAATGGGTGAATCGTGTTGCAAAACATTCTCAGTAAAAATAATTTCTCCGGATAAAACTTTTGTTCCGAAACAATGGACGAATCCACCTTTAGGAACCAACAGAAAAGAATACTACTGCATCTTTCGTTACTTGGTGAGGTGTTCTATATGATTTCAGTCAGAAATTCATTCAATAAATTTCATTTAGGTTTGCATATATCAAGTAAATATATGCAAGCGCTCAGCTGATTATGTTTTTAATGTATGCAAATATTTGGTGTTTATGCTTTAATTTTTCATTAAAAAGTAAAGAAAAAAACGTTTTAAATTGATAATGATTTGGTATCAATCGCTTTCTCTCAAGATTCATTTTAGAAAATATACATATATGCGATTGGGGAACAGAAAGGGCCTAATTGTAAGCAAAAACAAAATGAATGCACTCTCTTAGGGGTCTGTTAATTAATAATTGTAGTAATTGTAATTGCAAATTTGTGCATTACTAACATCCATTCAAAATTTAACGTTCACTCTTTTAGGGCTCTGCACTTCCCAAGATGTTGACGTTTTTATTCGACACATGAATAATGCCAGATACTTACGTGAATTAGATTTTGCGCGTTTCCATTTTTATGCTCTTACCGGTCTTTATGAAAAGGTTAGAGAACGTAAAGGTGGTGCTGTTCAAGGTGCTTCCAGTGTACGTTATCGCCGCACCATCCCCATCTTTCATCCATATAAAATCGAAAGCAAACTTGTTTGGTGGGACGACAAGGCCATTTATTTGGAGCAGCAGTTTATAACATTGCCCGATGGTTTTGTACGTGCTGTTGCCTTATCCAAGCAGTGCATCACCAATTGCAATGTCATGGAAGTAATGAAAACATTTGAAGAGACTTCCAAGCGCCCTGAAATACCAGAAGACTTGAAACTATGGTTGGATGCTATTGAGGTGTCTAGTCAAAAATTGCGCAAAGATAAATAGATTTTAAGCAGTTTCATTTTAAGTATAAACTTATGATGTATGTATGTATGTAATTAGTAATAGTTTGTTGTACTATAGAGTTGAAGGTATATTTTTAAGTATTTCAAATAAATATGTAACGCTTCCAAAATAAATATTTTTACATGTATGTATGTATGTGTGTATAAAGATAAAAGTGATTGCGAGAAATAAATATTTTTTGAGAATTAAATCCCATTGGGACGGGACACTCTAACTTGCAAATTTGTTACTTATTAATTTTTTTTTTTTGAAATGCATACAGCACTTGAAGCCCAGCTAAAGTTCAGCTGCAATTGAGGTTCGAACAACTTACTAAATCAGCTCTTACTCATTTATTCATGGATATTTTATTAATAGCTGCCTCTTGTATGCTGATTTGCAGTAAAATAGACGTTAAACATTTATTTTTTATACACAATAACTGCCGTATTCAAAAAACAATAATTTATGTTTAACTGTGCCCTGGAGACGATCAAATATACTCACCAATCATATAGTTGTCTGCGTGCAGCCGAGTTTTCTCGGCATCAAGTAAGTGTTATCGGCAATGGTTAATGAAAACCAAAAAGTTTTTATAGGTAACACACATCAAAAATGTTTTAAATAACTAAATCTAAAGTATCTTAAACTTTTTAATGCTTATTTTTGAGATCGGTTTAATTTTTTTTCTAAATTTTATCATATAAAAAAATTAAACGTGCTACACATAGTCCATTTTTTATGAAAAATATTAAATGGCATACAAATTGTTAAATTTTCATGCAAAAAATATAATGGGCTATACATTTTCCTTTTTTCATACAAAAAAATTTAATGGACTATACATCGACCATTATTCATGCAAAAAATTATTTTATGCATCTTCCATTTTTCATGAACAAACACTATTTTATGCAAAAAATATAATAGACTATACATCGTCCATTTTTCATGGAAAAAATTATTTCATGGAAAAAATATTATGGACTATACATCGTCCATTTTTCATGCATAAAATCATTTCATGCAAAAAATATTATGGACTATACATCGTCCATTTTTCATGCAAAAAATATACTGGACTATACGTCATCCATTTTTCATGCAAAAACTCATTTCATACATCAAATATAATGGACTATACACCGTATATTTTTCATGCAAAAAACATAATGGACTATACATCGTCCATTTTTCATGCAAGAAATTATTTCATGCAAAAAATATAAAAGACTAATACATCGTCTATTTTTCATGCAAAAAATCATTTTATGCAAAAAATATAATGAACTATACATCGTCCACTTTTCATGCAAAAAATATAATGGACTATACATCCTACAATTTTCATTCAAAATATATAAGGGACTATACATCTTCCATTTTTCATGCAAAAAATTATTTAATGTAAACAATATAATATACTATATATACATCGTCCACTTTTCATGAAAAAAATCATTTCATGCAAAAAATATAATGGACTATAAAAAAGTATAATGAACTATACATCGTCCATTTTTCATGCAAGAAATTATTTCATGCAAAAAATATAATGGACTATACATCGTCTATTTTTCATGCAAAAAATCATTTCATGCAAAAAATATAATGGACTATACATCATCTATTTTTCATGTAAAAAATATAAAAAATATATGAAAAAAATTAATGGACTATAAATTGTCCATATCGAATGCAAAAAATTAAATGGACTGTATACGTCGTCTTGTTTTAGTTCATACAATTTAATGGACTATACATCATTCATTATTCATGCAAAAAAATTTTATTTTAATGGACTATACATCGTTATTTATTAATTTTTTATCAAAAAATCTAATCGACTATAAATCGTCCATTTCGTATGCAAAAAATTAAATGGGCTATACTTCGTCTATTTAAAAAAAAAATTAAAAAGACTATACATACAAAATTTAATGGACTGTACATCGTCCATTTTTAAATTTTTTATGAAAAAATTTAATGGACTATAAATTGTCCATATCGTATGCAAAAAATTAAATGGACTGTATACGTCGTCTTGTTTTCGTTCATACAAATTAATAGACTATACATCATCCATTTTTCAAGCAAAAAAATTTTTATGAAAAAATTTTAATGGACTATACATACAAAATTTAATGGACTATACATCGTTATTTTTTAATTTTTTATGAAAAAATTTAATCGACTATAAATCGTCCATTTCGTATGCAAAAAATTAAATGGGCTATACTTTGTCTATTTTCCCATAAAAAAATTAAATGGACTATACATAAAAAATTTAATGGACTATACATCGTCGATTTTTAAATTTGTTATGAAAAAATCTAATCGACTATAAATCGTCCATTTCGTATTCAAAAAATTAAATGGGCTATACTTCGTCTATTTACCCATAAATAAATTAAATGGACTACACAAAAAAAATTAAATGGACTATACATAAAAAATTATATAGACTATAAATAAAAAATTTAATGGACTATTCATCGTCGATTTTCTTTGTCTATTTTCCCATAAAAAAATTAAATGGACTATACATAAAAAATTTAATGGACTATACATCGTCGATTTTTAAATTTGTTATGAAAAAATCTAATCGACTATAAATCGTCCATTTCGTATTCAAAAAATTAAATGGGCTATACTTCGTCTATTTACCCATAAATAAATTAAATGGACTACACAAAAAAAATTAAATGGACTATACATAAAAAATTATATGGACTATACATAAAAAATTTAATGGACTATTCATCGTCGATTTTTAAAGTTTTTATGAAAAAATTTAATGAACCATAAATTGTCCATATCGTATGCAAAAAATTAAATGGACTGTATACGTCGTCTTGTTTTCGTTCAAACTAATTAATAGACTATACATCATCCATTATTCATGCAAAAAAATTTTTTATGAAAAAATTTTTAATGGACTATACATCGATATTTTTTAATTTGTTATGAAAAAATCTAATCGACTATAAATCGTGCATTTCGTATGCAAAAAATTAAATGGGTTATACTTCGTCTATTTACCCATAAAAAAAATTAAATGGACTATACATACAAAATTTAAAGGACTATACATCGTCCATTTTTAAATTTTTTATGAAAAAATTTAATCGACTATAAATCGTCCATTTCGTATGCAAAAAATTAAATGGGCTATACTTCGTCTATTTACCCATAATTTTTTCGTCTATATAATTTTTTGCATACGAATCGGACTATTTATACTCGATAAAATTTAATTTTTTGCATGAAAAATAGACGATGTATAGTCTATATAATTTTTTGCATACGAATCGGACGATTTATACTCGATAAAATTTTTTCATAAAAAATTGAAAAAAAGAAAAAAATGTTTTTGCATGAGAAATGGATGATGTATAGTTTATTAAATTCTTTGCCTGAAAAGAAGACGACGTATATAGTCCACTGAAGCTTTTAGATACGAAATGGACGAATTATAGTCAATTTAATTTTTTGTAAAAATTTTAAAAATGGACGATGTATAGTCCATTAAATTTTGTATATATAGCCAGTCCATTTAATTTTTTGCATGAAAAATAGACGATGTATAGTCTATATAATTTTTTGCATACGACTCGAACGATTTATAGTCGATAAAATATTTTCATAAAAAATTGAAAAAAAGACGATGTATAGTCCATTAAATTTTTTTCATAAAAAATGTTTTTGCATGAGAAATAGATGATGTATAGTTTATTAAATTCTTTGCATGAAAAGAAGACGACGTATATAGTCCACTGAAGCTTTTAGATACGAAATGGACGAATTATAGTCAATTTAATTTTTTATAAAAAATTTAAAAATGGACGATGTATAGTCCATTAAATTTTGTATATATAGCCAGTCCATTTAATTTTTTGCTTGAAAAATAGACGATATATAGTCTATATAATTTTTTGCATACGACTCGGACGATTTATAGTCGATAAAATTTTTTCATAAAAAATTGAAAAAAAGACGATGTATATATAGTCCATTAAATTTTGTTCATAAAAAAATTTTTTGCATGAGAAATGGATGATGTATAGTTTATTAAATTCTTTGCACGAAAAGAAGACGACGTATATAGTCCACTGAAGTCTTTACATACGAAATGGACAAATTATAGTCAATTTAATTTTTTATAAAAATTTTAAAAATGGACGATGTATAGTCCATTAAATTTTGTATATATAGCCAGTCCATTTAATTTTTTGCATGAAAAATAGACGATATATAGTCTATATAATTTTTTGCATACGACTCGGACGATTTATAGTCGATAAAATTTTTTCATAAAAAATTTAAAAAAAGACGATGTATAGTCCATTAAATTTTTTTCACAAAAAATGTTTTTGCATGAGAAATGGATGATGTATAGTTTATTAAATTCTTTGCATAAAAAGAAGACGACGTATATAGTCCACTGAAGCTTTTAGATACGAAATGGACGAATTATAGTCAGTTTAATTTTTTATAAAAATTTTAAAAATGGACGATGTATAGTCCATTAAATTTTGTATATATAGCCAGTCCATTTAATTTTTTGCATGAAAAATAGACGATGTATAGTCTATATAATTTTTTGCATACGACTCGGACGATTTATAGTCGATAAAATTTTTTCATAAAAAATTAAAAAAAAGACGATGTATAGTCCATTAAATTTTTCTCATAAAAAATGTTTTTGCATGAGAAATGGATGATGTATAGTTTATTAAATTCTTTGCATGAAAAGAAGACGACTTTTATAGTCCACTGAAGCTTTTAGATACGAAATGGACGAATTATAGTCACTTTAATTTTTTATAAAAAATTTAAAAATGGACGATGTATAGTCCATTAAATTTTGTATATATAGCAAGTCCATTTAATTTTTTGCATGAAAAATAGACGATCTATAGTCTATATAATTTTTTGCATACGGCTCGGACGATTTATAGTCGATAAAATTTTTTCATAAAAAATTGAAAAAAATTTTTTTCATAAAAAATGTTTTTGCATGAGAAATGGATGATGTATAGTTTATTAAATTCTTTGCATGAAAAGAAGACGACGTATATAGTCCACTGAAGCTTTTAGATACGAAATGGACGAATTATAGTCAATTTAATTTTTTATAAAAATTTTAAAAATGGACGATGTATAGTCCATTAAATTTTGTATATATAGCCAGTCCATTTAATTTTTTGCATGAAAAATAGACGATATATAGTCTATATAATTTTTTGCATACGACTCGGACGATTTATAGTCGATAAAATTTTTTCATAAAAAATTGAAAAAAAGACGATGTATAGTCCATTAAATTTTTTTCATAAAAAATTTTTTTGCATGAGAAATGGATGATGTATAGTTTATTAAATTCTTTGCACGAAAAGAAGCCGACGTATATAGTCCACTTAAGTTTTTACATACGAAATGGTCGAATTATAGTCAATTTAATTTTTTTTGAAAATTTTAAAAATGGACGACGTATAACCCATTAAATTTTGTATATATAGCCAGTCCATTTAATTTTTTGCATGAAAAATAGACGATGTATAGTCTATATAATTGTTTAAATACGAATCGGACGATTTATAGTCGATAAAATTTTTTCATAAAAAATTTAAAAAAAGACGATGTATAGTCCATTAAATTTTTTATATATAGCCAGTCCATTTAATTTTTTGCATGAAAAATAGACGATGTATAGTCTATATAATTGTTTGCATACGAATCGGACGATTTATAGTCGATTAAATTTTTTCATAAAAAATTGAAAATAAGGACGATGTATAGTCCATTAAATTTTTTTCATAAAAAATTGTTTTCATGAAAAATGGATGAAGTATGGTTTATTAAATTCTCTGCACGAAAAGAAGTCGATGTATATAGTCCACTTAAGTTTTTACATACGAAATGGTCGAATTATAGTTAATTTAATTTTTTTTTTTAAATTTTAAAAGTGGACGATGTATAGTCCATTAAATTTTGTATATATAGCCAGTCCATTTAATTTGTTTCATGAAAAATAGACGATGTAAAGTCTATAAAATTTTTTGCATACGAATCGGACGATTTATAGTCGATTAAATTTTTTCATAAAAAATTTAAAAAAAGACGATGTATAGTACATTAAATTTTTTTCATAAAAAAATTTTTTGCATGAAAAATGGATGATGTATAGTTTATTAAATTCTTTGCACGAAAAGAAGACGACGTATATAGTCCACCTAAGTTTTTACATACGAAATGGACGAATTATAGTCAATTAAATTTTTTATAAAAATTTTAAAAATGGACTATGTATAGTCCATTAAATTTTGTATATATAGCCAGTCCATTTAATTTTTTGCTTTAAAATTGACGATGTATAGTCTATATAATTGTTTGCATACGAATCGGACGATTTATAGTCGATTAAATTTTTTCATAAAAAATTTAAAAAAAGACGATGTATAGTCCATTAAATTTTTTTCATAAAAAATTTTTTTGCATGAGAAATGGATGATGTATAGTTTATTAAATTCTTTGCCTGAAAAGAAGACGACGTATATAGTCCACTGAAGCTTTTAGATACGAAATGGACGAATTATAGTCAATTTAATTTTTTGTAAAAATTTTAAAAATGGACGATGTATAGTCCATTAAATTTTGTATATATAGCCAGTCCATTTAATTTTTTGCATGAAAAATAGACGATGTATAGTCTATATAATTTTTTGCATACGACTCGAACGATTTATAGTCGATAAAATATTTTCATAAAAAATTGAAAAAAAGACGATGTATAGTCCATTAAATTTTTTTCATAAAAAATGTTTTTGCATGAGAAATAGATGATGTATAGTTTATTAAATTCTTTGCATGAAAAGAAGACGACGTATATAGTCCACTGAAGCTTTTAGATACGAAATGGACGAATTATAGTCAATTTAATTTTTTATAAAAAATTTAAAAATGGACGATGTATAGTCCATTAAATTTTGTATATATAGCCAGTCCATTTAATTTTTTGCTTGAAAAATAGACGATATATAGTCTATATAATTTTTTGCATACGACTCGGACGATTTATAGTCGATAAAATTTTTTCATAAAAAATTGAAAAAAAGACGATGTATATATAGTCCATTAAATTTTGTTCATAAAAAAATTTTTTGCATGAGAAATGGATGATGTATAGTTTATTAAATTCTTTGCACGAAAAGAAGACGACGTATATAGTCCACTGAAGTCTTTACATACGAAATGGACAAATTATAGTCAATTTAATTTTTTATAAAAATTTTAAAAATGGACGATGTATAGTCCATTAAATTTTGTATATATAGCCAGTCCATTTAATTTTTTGCATGAAAAATAGACGATATATAGTCTATATAATTTTTTGCATACGACTCGGACGATTTATAGTCGATAAAATTTTTTCATAAAAAATTGAAAAAAAGACGATGTATAGTCCATTAAATTTTTTTCACAAAAAATGTTTTTGCATGAGAAATGGATGATGTATAGTTTATTAAATTCTTTGCATAAAAAGAAGACGACGTATATAGTCCACTGAAGCTTTTAGATACGAAATGGACGAATTATAGTCAGTTTAATTTTTTATAAAAATTTTAAAAATGGACGATGTATAGTCCATTAAATTTTGTATATATAGCCAGTCCATTTAATTTTTTGCATGAAAAATAGACGATGTATAGTCTATATAATTTTTTGCATACGACTCGGACGATTTATAGTCGATAAAATTTTTTCATAAAAAATTAAAAAAAAGACGATGTATAGTCCATTAAATTTTTCTCATAAAAAATGTTTTTGCATGAGAAATGGATGATGTATAGTTTATTAAATTCTTTGCATGAAAAGAAGACGACTTTTATAGTCCACTGAAGCTTTTAGATACGAAATGGACGAATTATAGTCACTTTAATTTTTTATAAAAAATTTAAAAATGGACGATGTATAGTCCATTAAATTTTGTATATATAGCAAGTCCATTTAATTTTTTGCATGAAAAATAGACGATCTATAGTCTATATAATTTTTTGCATACGGCTCGGACGATTTATAGTCGATAAAATTTTTTCATAAAAAATTGAAAAAAATTTTTTTCATAAAAAATGTTTTTGCATGAGAAATGGATGATGTATAGTTTATTAAATTCTTTGCATGAAAAGAAGACGACGTATATAGTCCACTGAAGCTTTTAGATACGAAATGGACGAATTATAGTCAATTTAATTTTTTATAAAAATTTTAAAAATGGACGATGTATAGTCCATTAAATTTTGTATATATAGCCAGTCCATTTAATTTTTTGCATGAAAAATAGACGATATATAGTCTATATAATTTTTTGCATACGACTCGGACGATTTATAGTCGATAAAATTTTTTCATAAAAAATTGAAAAAAAGACGATGTATAGTCCATTAAATTTTTTTCATAAAAAATTTTTTTGCATGAGAAATGGATGATGTATAGTTTATTAAATTCTTTGCATGAAAAGAAGACGACTTATATAGTCCACTGAAGCTTTTAGATACGAAATGGACGAATTATAGTCAATTTAATTTCTTATAAAAATTTTAAAAATGGACGATGTATAGTCCATTAAATTTTGTATATATAGCCAGTCCATTTAATTTTTTGCATGAAAAATAGACGATGTATAGTCTATATAGTTTTTTGCATACGACTCGGACGATTTATAGTCGATAAAATTTTTTCATAAAAAATTGAAAAAAAGACGATGTATAGTCCATTAAATTTTTTTCATAAAAAATTTTTTTGCATGAGAAATGGATGATGTATAGTTTATTAAATTCTTTGCACGAAAAGAAGACGACGTATATAGTCCACTGAAGTCTTTACATACGAAATGGACAAATTATAGTCAATTTAATTTCTTATAACAATTTTAAAAATGGACGATGTATAGTCCATTAAATTTTGTATATAAAAAGCCAGTCCATTTAATTTTTTGCATGAAAAATAGACGATGTATAGTCTATATAATTGTTTGCATACGAATCGGACGATTTATAGTCGATTAAATTTTTTCATAAAAAATTGAAAAAAAGACGATGTATAGTCCATTCAATTTTTTTCATAAAAAATGTTTTTGCATGAGAAATGGATGATGTATAGTTTATTAAATTCTTTGCATGAAAAGAAGACGACGTATATAGTCCACTGAAGCTTTTAGATACGAAATGGACGAATTATAGTCAATTAAATTTTTTATAAAAATTTTAAAAATGGACGATGTATAGTCCATTAAATTTTGTATATATAGCCAGTCCATTTAATTTTTTGCATGAAAAATAGACGATGTATAGTCTATATAATTTTTTGCATACGACTCGGACGATTTATAGTCGATAAAATTTTTTCATAAAAAATTGAAAAAAAGACGATGTATAGTCCATTAAATTTTTTTCATAAAAAATTTTTTTGCATGAGAAATGGATGATGTATAGTTTATTAAATTCTTTGCACGAAAAGAAGACGACGTATATAGTCCACTGAAGTCTTTACATACGAAATGGACAAATTATAGTCAATTTAATTTCTTATAAAAATTTTAAAAATGGACGATGTATAGTCCATTAAATTTTGTATATAAAAAGCCAGTCCATTTAATTTTTTGCATGAAAAATAGACGATGTATAGTCTATATAATTTTTTGCATACGACTCGGACGATTTATAGTCGATAAAATTTTTTCATAAAAAATTGAAAAAAATTTTTTTCATAAAAATTGTTTTTGCATGAGAAATGGATGATGTATAGTTTATTAAATTCTTTGCATGAAAAGAAGACGACGTATATAGTCCACTTAAGTTTTTAAATACGAAATGGACGAATTATATTCAATTTAATTTTTTATAAAAAATTTAAAAATGGGCTAATTTAATTTTTTGCATGAAAAATAGACGATGTATAGTCTATATAATTGTTTGCATATGAATCCGACGATTTAAAGTCGACTAAATTTTTAATAAAAAATTGAAAGAAAGACGATGTATAGTCCATTAAATTTTTTTCATAAAAAATTTTTTTGCATGAGAAATGGATGATGTATAGTTTATTAAATTCTTTGCACGAAAAGAAGACGACGTATATAGTCCAATTAAGTTTTTAAATACGAAATGGACGAATTATAGTCAATTTAATTTTTTATAAAAAATTTAAAAATGGGCGATGTATAGTCCATTAAATTTTGTATATATAGCCAGTCCATTTAATTTTTTGCATGAAAAATAGACGATGTATAGTCCATATAATTTTTTGCATACGACTCGAACGATTTATAGTCGATAAAATTTTTTCATAAAAAATTGAAAAAAAGACGATGTATAGTCCATTAAATTTTTTTCATAAAAAATTTTTTTGCATGAGAAATGGATGATGTATAGTTTATTAAATTCTTTGCACGAAAAGAAGACGACGTATATAGTCCACTGAAGTCTTTACATACGAAATGGACAAATTATAGTCAATTTAATTTTTTATAAAAATTTTAAAAATGGACGATGTATAGTCCATTAAATTTTGTATATATAGCCAGTCCATTTAATTTTTTGCATGAAAAATAGACGATGTATAGTCTATATAATTGTTTGCATATGAATCCGACGATTTAAAGTCGACTAAATTTTTAATAAAAAATTGAAAGAAAGACGATGTATAGTCCATTAAATTTTTTTCATAAAAAATTTTTTTGCATGAGAAATGGATGATGTATAGTTTATTAAATTCTTTGCACGAAAAGAAGACGACGTATATAGTCCAATTAAGTTTTTAAATACGAAATGGACGAATTATAGTCAATTTAATTTTTTGTAAAAATTTTAAAAATGGACGATGTATAGTCCATTAAATTTTGTATATATAGCCAGTCCATTTAATTTTTTGCATGAAAAATAGACGATGTATAGTCTATATAATTTTTTGCATACGACTCGGACGATTTATAGTCGATAAAATTTTTTCATAAAAAATTAAAAAAAGACGATGTATAGTCCATTAAATTTTTTTCATAAAAAATTTTTTTGCATGAGAAATGGATGATGTATAGTTTATTAAATTCTTTGCATGAAAAGAAGACGACGTATATAGTCCACTGAAGCTTTTAGATACTTAATGGACGAATTATAGTCAATTTAATTTTTTATAAAAATTTTAAAAATGGACGATGTATACTCCATTAAATTTTGTATATATAGCCAGTCCATTTAATTTTTTGCATGAAAAATAGACGATGTATAGTCTATATAGTTTTTTGCATACGACTCGGACGATTTATAGTCGATAAATTTTTTTCATAAAAAATTGAAAAAAAGACGATGTATAGTCCATTAAATTTTTTTCATAAAAAATTTTTTTGCATGAGAAATGGATGATGTATAGTTTATTAAATTCTTTGCACGAAAAGAAGACGACGTATATAGTCCACTGAAGTCTTTACATACGAAATGGACAAATTATAGTCAATTTAATTTTTTATAAAAATTTTAAAAATGGACGATGTATAGTCCATTAAATTTTGTATATATAGCCAGTCCATTTAATTTTTTGCATGAAAAATAGACGATGTATAGTCTATATAATTGTTTGCATACGACTCGGACGATTTATAGTCGATAAAATTTTTTCATAAAAAATTGAAAATTTTTTTCATAAAAAATTTTTTTGCATGAGAAATGGATGATGTATAGTTTATTAAATTCTTTGCACGAAAAGAAGACGACGTATATAGTCCACTGAAGTCTTTACATACGAAATGGACAAATTATAGTCAATTTAATTTTTTATAAAAATTTTAAAAATGGACGATGTATAGTCCATTAAATTTTGTATATATAGCCAGTCCATTTAATTTTTTGCATGAAAAATAGACGATGTATAGTCTATATAATTGTTTGCATATGAATCCGACGATTTAAAGTCGACTAAATTTTTAATAAAAAATTGAAAGAAAGACGATGTATAGTCCATTAAATTTTTTTCATAAAAAATTTTTTTGCATGAGAAATGGATGATGTATAGTTTATTAAATTCTTTGCACGAAAAGAAGACGACGTATATAGTCCACTTAAGTTTTTAAATACGAAATGGACGAATTATAGTCAATTTAATTTTTTATAAAAAATTTAAAAATGGGCGATGTATAGTCCATTAAATTTTGTATATATAGCCAGTCAATTTATTTTTTTGCATGAAAAATAGACGATGTATAGTCTATATAATTTTTTGCATACGAATCGGACGATTTATAGTCGATAAAATTTTTTCATAAAAAATTCAAAAAAAGACGATGTATAGTCCATTAAATTTTTTTCATAAAAAATTTTTTTGCATGAGAAATGGATGATGTATAGTTTATTAAATTCTTTGCACGAAAAGAAGACGACGTATATAGTCCACTTAAGTTTTTAAATACGAAATGGACGAATTATAGTCAATTTAATTTTTTATAAAAAATTTAAAAATGGACGATGTATAGTCCATTAAATTTTGTATATAGCCAGTCAATTTAATTTTTTGCATGAAAAATAGACGATGTATAGTCTATATAATTTTTTGCATACGACTCGGACGATTTATAGTCGATAAAATTTTTTCATAAAAAATTGAAAATTTTTTTCATAAAAAATTTTTTTGCATGAGAAATGGATGATGTATAGTTTATTAAATTCTTTGCACGAAAAGAAGACGACGTATATAGTCCACTGAAGTCTTTACATACGAAATGGACAAATTATAGTCAATTTAATTTTTTATAAAAATTTTAAAAATGGACGATGTATAGTCCATTAAATTTTGTATATATAGCCAGTCCATTTAATTTTTTGCATGAAAAATAGACGATGTATAGTCTATATAATTGTTTGCATATGAATCCGACGATTTAAAGTCGACTAAATTTTTAATAAAAAATTGAAAGAAAGACGATGTATAGTCCATTAAATTTTTTTCATAAAAAATTTTTTTGCATGAGAAATGGATGATGTATAGTTTATTAAATTCTTTGCACGAAAAGAAGACGACGTATATAGTCCACTTAAGTTTTTAAATACGAAATGGACGAATTATAGTCAATTTAATTTTTTATAAAAAATTTAAAAATGGGCGATGTATAGTCCATTAAATTTTGTATATATAGCCAGTCAATTTATTTTTTTGCATGAAAAATAGACGATGTATAGTCTATATAATTTTTTGCATACGAATCGGACGATTTATAGTCGATAAAATTTTTTCATAAAAAATTCAAAAAAAGACGATGTATAGTCCATTAAATTTTTTTCATAAAAAATTTTTTTGCATGAGAAATGGATGATGTATAGTTTATTAAATTATTTGCATGAAAAGAAGACGACGTATATAGTCCACTTAAGTTTTTAAATACGAAATGGACGAATTATAGTCAATTTAATTTTTTATAAAAAATTTAAAAATGGGCGATGTATAGTCCATTAAATTTTGTATATATAGCCAGTCCATTTAATTTTTTGCATGAAAAATAGACGATGTACAGTCTATATAATTTTTTGCATACGAATCGGACGATTTATAGTCGATAAAATTTTTTCATAAAAAATTGAAAAAAAGACGATGTATAGTCCATTAAATATTTTTCATAAAAAATTTTTTTGCATGAGAAATGGATGATGTATAGTTTATTAAATTCTTTGCACGAAAATAAGACGACGTATATAGTCCACTTAAGTTTTTAAATACGAAATGGACGAATTATAGTCAATTTAATTTTTTATAAAAAATTTAAAAATGGGCGATGTATAGTCCATTAAATTTTGTATATATAGCCAGTCCATTTAATTTTTTGCATGAAAAGTAGACGATGTATAGTCTATATAATTTTTTGCATACGAATCGGACGATTTGTAGTCGATAAAATTTTTTCATAAAAAATTCAAAAAAAGACGATGTATAGTCCATTAAATTTTTTTCATAAAAAAATTTTTTGCATGAGAAATGGGTGATGTATAGTTTATTAAATTCTTTGCACGAAAAGAAGACGACGTATATAGTCCACTTAAGTTTTTAAATACGAAATGGACGAATTATAGTCAATTTAATTTTTTATAAAAAATTTAAAAATGGGCGATGTATAGTCCATTAAATTTTGTATATATAGCCAGTCAATTTAATTTTTTGCATGAAAAATAGACGATGTATAGTCTATATAATTTTTTGCATACGAATCGGACGATTTATAGTCGATAAAATTTTTTCATAAAAAATTGAAAAAAAGACGATGTATAGTCCATTAAATTTTTTTCATAAAAAATTTTTTTGCATGAGAAATGGATGATGTATAGTTTATTAAATTCTTTGCACGAAAAGAAGACGACGTATATAGTCCACTTAAGTTTTTAAATACGAAATAGACGAATTATAGTCAATTTAATTTTTTATAAAAAATTTAAAAATGGGCGATGTATAGTCCATTAAATTTTGTATATATAGCCAGTCCATTTAATTTTTTGCTTTAAAATTGACGATGTATAGTCTATATAATTGTTTGCATACGAATCGGACGATTTATAGTCGATTAAATTTTTTCATAAAAAATTTAAAAAAAGACGATGTATAGTCCATTAAATTTTTTTCATAAAAAATTTTTTTGCATGAGAAATGGTTGATGTATAGTTTATTAAATTCTTTGCACGAAAAGAAGACGACGTATATAGTCCACTTAAGTTTTTAAATACGAAATAGACGAATTATAGTCAATTTAATTTTTTATAAAAAATTTAAAAATGGGCGATGTATAGTCCATTAAATTTTGTATATATAGCCAGTCCATTTAATTTTTTGCTTTAAAATTGACGATGTATAGTCTATATAATTGTTTGCATACGAATCGGACGATTTATAGTCGATTAAATTTTTTCATAAAAAATTTAAAAAAAGACGATGTATAGTCCATTAAATTTTTTTCATAAAAAATTTTTTTGCATGAGAAATGGATGATGTATAGTTTATTAAATTCTTTGCACGAAAAGAAGACGACGTATATAGTCCACGTAAGTTTTTAAATACGAAATGGACGAATTACAGTCAATTTAATTTTTTATAAAAAATTTAAAAATGGGCGATGTATAGTCCATTAAATTTTGTATATATAGCCAGTCCATTTGATTTTTTGCATGAAAAATAGACGATGTATAGTCTATATAATTGTTTGCATACGAATCGGACGATTTATAGTCGATTAAATTTTTTCATAAAAAATTGAAAAAAAGACGATGTATAGTCCATTAAATTTTTTTCATAAAAAATTTTTTTGCATGAGAAATGGATGATGTATAGTTTATTAAATTCTTTCCACGAAAAGAAGACGACGTATATAGTCCACTTAAGTTTTTAAATACGAAATGGACGAATTATAGTCAATTTAATTTTTTTTTTTTAATTTAAAAATGGGCGATGTATAGTCCATTAAATTTTGTATATATAGCCAGTCCATTTAATTTTTTGCATGAAAAATAGACGATGTATAGTCTATATAATTTTTTGCATTCGAATCGGACGATTTATAGTCGATAAAATTTTTTCATAAAAAATTTAAAAAAAGACGATGTATAGTCCATTAAATTTTTTTCATAAAAAATTTTTTTGCATGAGAAATGGATGATGTATAGTTTATTAAATTCTTTCCACGAAAAGAAGACGACGTATATAGTCCACTTAAGTTTTTAAATACGAAATGGACGAATTATAGTCAATTTAATTTTTTATAAAAAATTTAAAAATGGGCGATGTATAGTCCATTAAATTTTGTATATATAGCCAGTCCATTTAATTTTTTGCTTTAAAATTGACGATGTATAGTCTATATAATTGTTTGCAGACGAATCGGACGATTTATAGTCGATTAAATTTTTTCATAAAAAATTTAAAAAAAGACGATGTATAGTCCATTAAATTTTTTTCATAAAAAATTTTTTTGCATGAGAAATGGATGATGTATAGTTTATTAAATTCTTTGCACGAAAAGAAGACGACGTATATAGTCCACTTAAGTTTTTAAATACGAAATGGACGAATTATAGTCAATTTAATTTTTTATAAAAAATTTAAAAATGGGCGATGTATAGTCCATTAAATTTTGTATATATAGCCAGTCAATTTAATTTTTTGCATGAAAAATAGACGATGTATAGTCTATATAATTTTTTGCATACGAATCGGACGATTTATAGTCGATAAAATTTTTTCATAAAAAATTGAAAAAAAGACGATGTATAGTCCATTAAATTTTTTTCATAAAAAATTTTTTTGCATGAGAAATGGTTGATGTATAGTTTATTAAATTCTTTGCACGAAAAGAAGACGACGTATATAGTCCACTTAAGTTTTTAAATACGAAATAGACGAATTATAGTCAATTTAATTTTTTATAAAAAATTTAAAAATGGGCGATGTATAGTCCATTAAATTTTGTATATATAGCCAGTCCATTTGATTTTTTGCATGAAAAATAGACGATGTATAGTCTATATAATTGTTTGCATACGAATCGGACGATTTATAGTCGATTAAATTTTTTCATAAAAAATTGAAAAAAAGACGATGTATAGTCCATTAAATTTTTTTCATAAAAAATTTTTTTGCATGAGAAATGGATGATGTATAGTTTATTAAATTCTTTCCACGAAAAGAAGACGACGTATATAGTCCACTTAAGTTTTTAAATACGAAATGGACGAATTATAGTCAATTTAATTTTTTTTTTTTAATTTAAAAATGGGCGATGTATAGTCCATTAAATTTTGTATATATAGCCAGTCCATTTAATTTTTTGCATGAAAAATAGACGATGTATAGTCTATATAATTTTTTGCATACGAATCGGACGATTTATAGTCGATAAAATTTTTTCATAAAAAATTTAAAAAAAGACGATGTATAGTCCATTAAATTTTTTTCATAAAAAATTTTTTTGCATGAGAAATGGATGATGTATAGTTTATTAAATTCTTTGCACGAAAAGAAGACGACGTATATAGTCCACTTAAGTTTTTAAATACGAAATGGACGAATTATAGTCAATTTAATTTTTTATAAAAAATTTAAAAATGGGCGATGTATAGTCCATTAAATTTTGTATATATAGCCAGTCCATTTAATTTTTTGCATGAAAAGTAGACGATGTATAGTCTATATAATTTTTTGCATACGAATCGGACGATTTATAGTCGATAAAATTTTTTCATAAAAAATTGAAAAAAAGACGATGTATAGTCCATTAAATTTTTTTCATAAAAAATATTTTTGCATGAGAAATGGATGATGTATAGTTTATTAAATTCTTTGCACGAAAAGAAGACGACGTATATAGTCCACTTAAGTTTTTAAATACGAAATGGACGAATTATAGTCAATTTAATTTTTTATAAAAAATTTAAAAATGGGCGATGTATAGTCCATTAAATTTTGTATATATAGCCAGTCCATTTGATTTTTTGCATGAAAAATAGACGATGTATAGTCTATATAATTGTTTGCATACGAATCGGACGATTTATAGTCGATTAAATTTTTTCATAAAAAATTGAAAAAAAGACGATGTATAGTCCATTAAATTTTTTTCATAAAAAATTTTTTTGCATGAGAAATGGATGATGTATAGTTTATTAAATTCTTTCCACGAAAAGAAGACGACGTATATAGTCCACTTAAGTTTTTAAATACGAAATGGACGAATTATAGTCAATTTAATTTTTTTTTTTAAATTTAAAAATGGGCGATGTATAGTCCATTAAATTTTGTATATATAGCCAGTCCATTTAATTTTTTGCATGAAAAATAGACGATGTATAGTCTATATAATTTTTTGCATACGAATCGGACGATTTATAGTCGATAAAATTTTTTCATAAAAAATTTAAAAAAAGACGATGTATAGTCCTTTAAACTTTTTTCATAAAAAATTTTTTTGCATGAGAAATGGATGATGTATAGTTTATTAAATTCTTTGCACGAAAAGAAGACGACGTATATAGTCCACTTAAGTTTTTAAATACGAAATGGACGAATTATAGTCAATTTAATTTTTTTTTTAATTTAAAAATGGGCGATGTATAGTCCATTTAATTTTGTATATATAGCCAGTCCATTTAATTTTTTGCATGAAAAATAGACGATGTATAGTCTATATAATTTTTTGCATACGAATCGGACGATTTATAGTCGATAAAATTTTTTCATAAAAAATTTAAAAAAAGACGATGTATAGTCTTTTTTATAAAAAATTTAAAAATGGGCGATGTATAGTCCATTAAATTTTTGTATATATAGCCAGTCCATTTAATTTTTTGCATGAAAAATAGACGATGTATAGTCTATATAATTGTTTGCTCACGAATCGGACGATTTATAGTCGAATAAATTTTTTCATAAAAAATTGAAAAAAAGAGGATGTATAGTCTTTTTTATAAAAAATTTAAAAAGGCGATGTATAGTCCATTAAATTTTTGTATATATAGCCAGTCAATTTAATTTTTTGCATGAAAAATAGACGATGTATAGTCTATATAATTTTTTGCATATGAATCGGACGATTTATAGTCGATAAAATTTTTTCATAAAAAATTGAAAAAAAACGATGTATAGTCCATTCAATTTTTTTCATAAAAAATTTTTTTGCATGAGAAATGGATGATGGATAGTTTATTAAATTCTTTGCCCGAAAAGAAGACGACGTATATAGTCCACTTAAGTTTTTAAATACGAAATGGACGAATTATAGTCAATTTAATTTTTTATAAAAAATTTAAAAATGGGCGATGTATAGTCCATTAAATTTTGTATATATAGCCAGTCAACTTAATTTTTTGCATGAAAAATAGACGATGTATAGTCTATATAATTTTTTGCATACGAATCGGACGATTTATAGTCGATAAAATTTTTTCATAAAAAATTGAAAAAAAGACGATGTATAGTCCATTAAACTTTGTCATTAAAAAATTTTTTTGCATGAGAAATGGATGATGTATAGTTTATTAAATTATTTGCACGAAAAGAAGACGACGTATATAGTCCACTTAAGTTTTTAAATACGAAATGGACGAATTATAGTCAATTTAATTTTTTATAAAAAATTTAAAAATGGGCGATGTATAGTCCATTAAATTTTGTATATATAGCCAGTCAATTTAATATTTTGCATCAAAAATAGACGATGTATAGTCTATATAATTTTTTCCATACGAATCGGACGATTTATAGTCGATAAAATTTTTTCATAAAAAATTGAAAAAAAGACGATGTATAGTCCATTAAATTTTTTTCATAAAAAATTTTTTTGCATGAGAAATGGATGATGTATAGTTTATTAAATTCTTTGCACGAAAAGAAGACGACGTATATAGTCCACTTAAGTTTTTAAATACGAAATGGACGAATTATAGTCAATTTAATTTTTTATAAAAAATTTAAAAATGGGCGATGTATAGTCCATTAAATTTTGTATATATAGCCAGTCAATTTAATTTTTTGCATGAAAAATAGACGATGTATAGTCTATATAATTTTTTGCATATGAATCGGACGATTTATAGTCGATAAAATTTTTTCATAAAAAATTGAAAAAAAAAGACGATGTATAGTCCATTAAATTTTTTTCACAAAAAATTTTTTGCATGAGAAATGGATGATGTATAGTTTATTAAATTCTTTGCACGAAAAGGAGACGACGTATATAGTCCACTTAAGTTTTTAAATACGAAATGGACGAATTATAGTCAATTTAATTTTTTATAAAAAATTTAAAAGTGGGCGATGTATAGTCCATTAAATTTTGTATATATAGCCAGTCCATTTAATTTTTTGCATGAAAAATAGACGATGTATATATAGTCTATATAATTTTTTGCATACGAATCGGACGATTTATAGTCGATAAAATTTTTTCATAAAAAATTCAAAAAAAAAGACGATGTATATATAGTCCATTAAATTTTTTTCATAAAAAATTTTTTTGGATGAGAAATGGATGATGTATAGTTTATTAAATTCTTTGCACGGAAAGAAAACGACGTATATAGTCCACTTAAGTTTTTAAATACGAAATAGACGAATTATAGTCAATTTAATTTTTTATAAAAAATTTAAAAATGGGCGATGTATAGTCCATTAAATTTTGTATATAAAGCCAGTAAATTTAATTTTTTGCATGAAAACTAGACGATGTATAGTCTATATAATTTTTTGCATATGAATCCGACGATTTAAAGTCGACTAAATTTTTAATAAAAAATTGAAAGAAAGACGATGTATAGTCCATTAAATTTTTTTCATAAAAAATTTTTTTGCATGACAAATGGATGATGTATAGTTTATTAAATTCTTTGCACGAAAAGAAGACGACGTATATAGTCCACTTAAGTTTTTAAATACGAAATGGACGAATTATAGTCAATTTAATTTTTTATAAAAAATTTAAAAATGGGCGATGTATAGTCCATTAAATTTTGTATATATAGCCAGTCAATTTAATTTTTTGCATGAAAAATAGTCGATGTATAGTCTATATAATTTTTTGCATACGAATCGGACGATTTATAGTCGATACAATTTTTTCATAAAAAATTTAAAAAAAGACGATGTATAGTCCATTAAATTTTTTTCATAAAAAATTTTTTTGCATGAGAAATGGATGATGTATAGTTTATTAAATTCTTTGCACGAAAAGAAGACGACGTATATAGTCCACTTAAGTTTTTAAATACGAAATGGACGAATTATAGTCAATTTAATTTTTTATAAAAAATTTAAAAATGGGCGATGTATAGTCCATTAAATTTTGTATATATAGCCAGTCAATTTAATTTTTTGCATGAAAAATAGACGATGTATAGTCTATATAATTTTTTGCATACGAATCGGACGATTTATAGTCAATTTAATTTTTTATAAAAAATTTAAAAATGGGCGATGTATAGTCCATTAAATTTTTTATATATAGCCAGTCAATTTAATTTTTTGCATGAAAAATAGACGATGTATAGTCTATATAATTTTTTGCATACGAATCGGACGATTTATAGTCGATAAAATTTTTTCATAAAAAATTGGAAAAAAGACGATGTATAGTCCATTAAATTGTTTTCATAAAAATTTTTTTTGCATGAGAAATTGATGATGTATAGTTTATTAAATTCTTTGCACGAAAAGAAGACGACGTATATAGTCCACTTAAGTTTTTAAATACGAAATGGACGAATTATAGTCAATTTAATTTTTTTTTTTAAATTTAAAAATGGGCGATGTATAGTCCATTAAATTTTGTATATATAGCCAGTCAATTTAATTTTTTGCTTGAAAAATAGACGATGTATAGTCTATATAATTTTTTGCATACGAATCGGACGATTTATAGTCGATAAAATTTTTTCATAAAAAATTGAAAAAAGACGATGTATAGTCCATAAAATTTTTTTCATAAAAAATTTTTTTGCATGAGAAATGGATGATGTATAGTTTATTAAATTATTTGCACGAAAAGAAGACGACGTATATAGTCCACTTAAGTTTTTAAATACGAAATGGACGAATTATAGTCAAATTAATTTTTTATAAAAAATTTAAAAATGGGCGATGTATAGTCCATTAAATTTTGTATATATAGCCAGTCCATTTAATTTTTTGCATGAAAAATAGACGATGTATAGTCTATATAATTGTTTGCATACGAATCGGACGATTTATAGTCGATTAAATTTTTTCATAAAAAATTGAAAAAAAGACGATGTATAGTCCATTAAATTTTTTTCATAAAAAATTTTTTTGCATGAGAAATGGATGATGTATAGTTTATTAAATTCTTTCCACGAAAAGAAGACGACGTATATAGTCCACTTAAGTTTTTAAATACGAAATGGACGAATTATAGTCAATTTAATTTTTTTTTTAAATTTAAAAATGGGCGATGTATAGTCCATTAAATTTTGTATATATAGCCAGTCCATTTAATTTTTTGCATGAAAAATAGACGATGTATAGTCTATATAATTTTTTGCATACGACTCGAACGATTTATAGTCGATAAAATATTTTCATAAAAAATTGAAAAAAAGACGATGTATAGTCCATTAAATATTTTTCATAAAAAATGTTTTTGCATGAGAAATAGATGATGTATAGTTTATTAAATTCTTTGCATGAAAAGAAGACGACGTATATAGTCCACTTAAGTTTTTATATACGAAATGGACGAATTATAGTCAATTTAATTTTTTAAAAAATTTAAAAATGAGCGATGTAAAGCCCATTAAATTTTGTATATATAGCCAGTACATTTAATTTTTAGCATGAAAAATAGACGATGTATAGTCTATATAATTTTTTGCATACGAATTCGACGATTTATAGTCGATAAAATTTTTTCATAAAAAATTGAAAAAAAGACGATGTATATATAGTCCATTAAATTTTGTTCATAAAAAAATTTTTTGCATGAGAAATGGATGATGTATAGTTTATTAAATTCTTTGCACGAAAAGAAGACGACGTATATAGTCCACTTAATTTTTTAAATACGAAATGGACGAATTATAGTCAATTTAATTTTTATAAAAAATTTAAAAATGGGCGGTGTATAGTCCATTAAATTTTGTATATATAGCCAGTCAATTTAATTTTTTGCATGAAAAATAGACGATGTATAGTCTATATAATTTGTTGCATACGAATCGGACGATTTATAGTCGATAAAATTTTTTCATAAAAAATTGAAAAAAAGACGATGTATAGTCCATAAAATTTTTTCATAAAAAATTTTTTTGCATGAGAAATGGATGATGTATAGTTTATTAAATTCTCTGCACGAAAAGAAGACGACGTATATAGTCCACTTAAGTTTTTAAATACGAAATGGACGAATTATAGTCAATTTAATTTTTTATAAAAAATTTAAAAATGGACGATGATGCAAAAAAATTTTTTATGAAAAAATTTTAATTGTTATTTTTTAATTATTTATGAAAAAATTTAATCGACTATAAATCGTCCATTTCGTATGCAAAAAATTAAATGGGCTATACTTCGTCTATTTTCCCATAAAAAAAATTAAATGGACTATACATACAAATTTAATGGACTATACATCGTCCATTTTTAAATTTTTTATGAAAAAATTTAATGGACTATAAATTGTCCATATCGTATGCAAAAAATTAAATGGACTGTATACGTCGTCTTGTTTTCGTTCAAACAATTCAATGGACTATACATCATCCATTTTTCATGCAAAAAAATTTTTATGAAAAGATTTTAATCGTTATTTTTTAATTTTTGATGAAAAAATTTAATCGACTATAAATCGTCCATTTTTAAATTATTTATGAAAAAATTTAATCGACTATAAATCGTCCATTTCGTATGCAAAAAATTAAATGGGCTATACTTCGTCTATTTTCCCATAAAAAAAATTAAATGGACTATACATACAAATTTAATGGACTATACATCGTCCATTTTTAAATTTTTTATGAAAAAATTTAATGGACTATAAATTGTCCATATCGTATGCAAAAAATAAAATGGACTGCATACGTCGTCTTGTTTTCGTTCAAACAATTTAATGGACTATACATCATTCATTTTTCATGCAAAAAAATTGTTTATGAAAACATTTTAATGGACTCTATATACATCGTTATTTTTTAATTTTTTATGAAATTATTTAATCGACTATAAATCGTCCATTTCGTATGCAGAAAATTAAGTGGGCTATACTTCGTCTATTTTCCCATAAAAAAAATTAAATGGACTATACATACAAAATTTAATGGACTGTACATCGTCCATTTTTAAATTTTTTATGAAAAAATTTAATGGCCAATACATCGTTCTTTTTTAATTTTGTATGAAAAACTTTAATCGACTATAAATCGTCTGTTTCGTATGCAATTATTTTTCATGCAAAAAATATAATGGAATATACATCGTTCATTTTTCATACAAGAAATATAATGGGCTATACATCGTTAATTTTTTACATAAACAATTATTTCATGCAAAAAATATAATGGGCTATAAATATGTACATCGTCCATTTTTCATGCAAAAAATATAAATATATCGTTAAATTTTCATGCAAAAAATATAATGGGCTATACATCTTTAACTTTTTTCACAAAAAATTATTTCACGCAAAAAATATAATGGGCTTTACATCGTTAATTTTTCACACAAAAAATTATTTCATGCAAAAATATAATGGACATCGTAATAATACATCGTCCATTTTTCATGTCAAAAATTATTTTATACAAAATATTAAATGTGGTTCTATTTTCATAGTGAAAAATGAAACGGATTAAAATTAAATGGACTGACTATACATGGTTAATTTTTCATGCACAAATAAAATGGACTATACTTCCGCCCATTTTTTATACAAAAAATTAAATGTACTATACATTGCCCATTTTTTATGCAAAAATTCAATGGACTGACTATACATACATATATGGTTAATTTTTCATTCAAAAAATATAATAGACTATACATCGTAAATGTTTAATGTAAAGAATTAAGTGGACTTACATCATCCATTCTTTATGCAAAAAATTATATGGACTATATATCGTCAATTTTTTATGTAAAAAATTAAGCATATTCATCATCATTTTTCATGGAAAGAATTAAATGACTACACAGCTAAAAAAAAATATGTATGGTCCAAATATTTTTAATATATGAATGTAGTATATAAATATATATGAATATGTATGAATTCATGTATGGAAATATATAGGATTATACATTGCAAAAGTATTATATATGAATTGATATACATATGGACTGATATATGAAATTTATTATAATATATGAGGTCATATGTATATGGAAATTTAATTATGAAGCTCTTCATATGTCGATCCATATATAGAAATAAGATGTAATACATATATGAAGCCATATAAAAATGTGTGCATACATGATATCTCACATAAGATCGTTTTTGCAATCAAAAAATCTTGCATTTTATTAACTCGAATTTTTTCTCTCTTTTTTTATCACTGGTGAATTGCAAATCTATTAGAAAATACATACGGTTTGAAAAGTTTAGATGCGTACAGCCTCACCGTTTAAAAAATAAACCCCATTCTTGTACGATTTTATACGTTGCGGCCGTATTAAATAAATGAAATAATCAAAAGAATATTTCAGTCATTAATTTTATAGAAAATATCGAAATACTCTAGATATTTTTAAGAAACAAAGTTCATATTACTGCAAGAAAAATTATTGAAAACTAGTGTTGAAATAAAATTGATAATTTTTTTAATGATTAATTGCATTAGTTTTTAATCTAAATTCGTATTAAATTAAATTTTATGTACGCAGATAAGTTTTGTGTTTTTTAAGTAATCGATGAAAAATGTCTTATTTAAGTTCGTTTTCAATTATTTATCCAAACAAATGTTTCATCAAATACAACTTCGATGTTTAAAATCTTAAAAAAAGTAATTTTAATAAATATGAATTTCCAAATATGTACATTTATGAAAATGTATGAATATATATTATCATATATGGCCATATATGACCCTCATTTTTCGAATCCAAACCATATATGGAATATCATATATGCTCCATGCATTTTTTTTTAGCTGGGTATACATGGTCCATTTTTTATGCAAAAAATATAAATGGACTAGAGATCGTCCATTTTTCATATCGAAAAATTAGAATTGCTATAATACATCGTCCATTTTTCACATAGAAAATTTAAATGTGGTGTAGCCAGCATATTTTTCATATCGAGAAATTAAACATGCTATACATGGGACATTTTTCTTATAAAAAAAAATTTTGGATGTACATGGTCCACTTTCCACATAGAAGTATTAATTTTGCTATACTCAGTCCACTTTTCATATTAAATGGAAATAAAGTTTTATTTATTATAAAAAAAAACTTCGTACGTTTAGTTTATGGTAAGACTATTAATAATAAGTTATTGAGAATCACAATATATAAACATAATAAGTTTAAAAGTCTCAAACAAAAATTTTTACATATAAAATTTTTAGCTACATATTTACAAAATCTTTTTGGGCTGATTTTGTTTGTTTTAATTTTGCACTTACATAATTAATTTTTTTACTAAAATGTTTAAACAATTGGTGATTTTTTTTTCTGTTCCTATTCCATACATTCCACAGTGAAACAGCTGGTGTTGGAAATATTCTTGTCATCTTCTTTTTCTTACGCTCGATTTTTGCGTAGCTGAATGTTGAAATATAATCTAAATGCAGAATAGGGGGTATTACCTGATTTTGTCAAACAAGCCACATCACTTTCAATATGTCCCAGAATTTCCTATTATATGAATAACATAAATTAAAAATTAAAATTATATGAAATACATGAGAATTATGTATATGTCTGAGGTAAAAATGGGGCCTTATGCAGTTTAAAATCAATTAGTTTGCCCAAAATCTCACCATATCCGATTCTATAATTCCAAAAAAAAAAAGAAAGCAATAGTTTATGTCCATAGATGTAATTATAATATTGTACATACGAGGGTATTCTATATAACAAAATGTTTTTCTTTAATTTAAAATCTAAAACAAAAAATAAAATCATTGTTACAACAAAAATTCTTCTATCAGCACTGTTCCCTTAAATTTTTACTGGACAAATCATTATATTCTATCCACTTTTGTATTTCCACTGGAAGATCTGGCTTCAGCTTCGCTGATCTTACTTGACCATTTTCAGCCATATTTTGATCTACATTCGTGCTGGCAATGGCATGATCTAGACTAACTGTGGAACTCAAAGTGTTGCGCGACGCCTGCAATTGAGCCGTTTTGGGAGACAACAATTCGGTCATAATATCGTCGGCCGAACAGTCAACAATACGCTGGCGACAAATAGCGATGCAGTGAATAAATTGATCAGTAGGCCGGACAAAGCGATGTTCCATATAGACGGATTGTTCATCCCAATATATGATCTGAAAATAATGAATGTTTCGTTAGAAAAATATTTTAGTTTGATTAAGAAAAATATTTTGTTTTACCCGCGAAACAATATTGAATCTGTGAAATGGCCGTATAAATCTCCTGTAACGTATTGTGGCTGCTCCTTGAAACACCGAGCCCCCTTTGGCGCGAATTGTACGATATAAATTGGTGCGTTCATAAAAATCTACGCGTGCAAAATCTAATTCTCTAAAATAGCGAGCATTGTTCATGTGATACAGCAGAGTGTCGATATCGTTGGTCAAACAAATACCTGCAAAAAAAATTAAATGTTATCGAATTTGTATTGGATAATTTAGTTTAGGTTACACAGAGAAAAAACTGCCTCATAGAATCAAGAATAATTTCTCTATGAACCGTCTTTAGGCTAAGGGGTATCCCAGCAGAAAGAAGCGAAGATTTTTTCATAGAGATCCCTTATTGTTTTTATGTGGTAAATCTTATTAATTTTATCAAGAAGAAAACCACATAAAATCAAGAAGAAATCTTATTATTCACAACTTTTTTTACTCAATTTCCGTTATTTTTGGCATCAAAAAAACAATCCAAAGAGAAAAACTTCTCGATTCTATTAGGTTTTCTTATAAATTGTAAACTATAGGGATTTCTTATTGATTTTATTAGGTTGCCTTCTTGATTTTTTCAATAAGGTTTTCTTCTTGATTTTAGTAGGTTCCTATATGAGTATGTCTAAAGCATCTTATTGATTTTTTTAATAAGGAAATCTTCTTGATTTTATGAGGTGTCTTGTTATTTCATATCTATAAATAGACATAGAGAAAATTTTTTTCATGATCTTTTTCATTTTTGTATAAGAATGTTTGCACAATAATTTCAATGGTTATTCAGGATGCTTGTTAGCATATTGGGTAGAGTGCTTGTCTATCAGGTAGAATTTTGCTGGTTCAATAACTTGGTGAGTAAGTTAGTTAAGAATATAACCTAATGTGTATGTATGTATGTATAAATAAATAACATCTACAATATACTGCATACATACATATGTACATATGTATATGGTATAGAATTTAAATGAAAATACATATGTAAGTACAGAGAATAAAGACGCAATTTTTTTTTATTGAAAAATATCAATAAGATAATCTCATAAGAACTACAAGATTTCTTCTTGATTTTTTTCAAAAAAGTTTTCTCTATGAAATTAATAAGATTTCCTTATTGAAAAAAACCATAGAGATTTCTTATTAATTTTGTTCTATTTTATGAGGTATTTAGTAGGCACTGTTTTCTCTGTGTAGGTTAGGTTAGGTTTGGCAGGTGATGAGAAAAATGTTCTGCTGTCAAACAATTTACGAACATTTTGTTTGATTTTGACACCCGAGAAACTAACAGCTGATCATCATCTGCTGGACAGAGATTACCCTGGTGATTACTTTGTAATTTGAAAGGGAAGAAAATTTTTTCGAATTTGTATGTTAATAACATGCAAACATGGGTCTGGCCACGAATTGAACTCGGGCTCTCGAAGACCGCAATATGCTTTTTAGTCGACACACTAACTATTTCAGCCAACGGCACGGCACCTTCGCCGGTGAATTTAATGTCGGGGGGAAAATCAAAAAAAAAATACTGTCTAATGTAAGGTTTTAAATAAATTGTTTTCAGAACTAAAAAACAAAGGAAACATTTATTTGATAAGGCAGAATTCAGGCAAAATATATTAATAATAATACCAAAGAAGTGTGTATAGGCACACTATTTACTATATTTTACTATATTTTAACAACGGCATGGGGAGTGTAACACTTGATATAAAACATATGTATATGTATGTATGAGTTCAAAGTCCCAAACAAAACGGGCACTATGAATTACAATGTCAATGTAAAAGTAGTTAAGAGTGGATTTATTTATAAGTATTTTAACCACAAATAATTAAATGAATGAATGAGCAATTTTCATCAGTTCAGATCATGCACGATATATATATATATTCTTAAATTATCGCTATAACAGACTGTCAGTAATGGAATATTTTCAATATTTTAATAATAGCAAATACAGTACTCAACAATGCCCGTTCTGGACAAAATAAATATAATATACGTTTGTATTTAATCTCCCATATTCATAAAATTTAAAACGAATTTTAAATGTTTTTATTTAAAATTTTTTATACAAAATTTTGCTAAAACGGATTTAAAACTAATTTTATTTTTTTATATATACGGGGGAATTTATTAAATTTAAATTTAAAATGCATAAATTTTTTCTAATACTCGCACTTTGAACTTGAAAATACATACAGTGGTAGAAAAAGGAATACGTGCGTTTAGAAAAATTAGTACATATTCCAAAAAAAAAAATATTGTTATGGCAGCCGAACTTCAATTGAGTATGGCAACTTTCTTCAGTTACCAAAAATTTATTAAAAATACAATTATGACAGATTGGCAACTGAAAATCATTCTTAGAAGATTTATTTATCATAAAGATTATTATTTGTGCGGAATTATTTTACGAAGAAGAGAAGGAACTACAAAATGTTAGCATCTATTAGAAGGCCCTTAAGGGAAAATTTGAGGCATTAAGCAAACTAAAAATACTACTGCCCTAATTCTGTTCGACGATTGTATCGTCTTGTCTATGGACGAAAAAAGCTGCAGTTGTGATTCTTTAAAACACTTATTATTTATTGTCTATGCTAGAAGGTTCGTGTATTTGCTTTATGATTTTATGATTATGTTCCAAACATTATATCCAACACATATTTTTTCATATACATATTTTTCAAACTATTGTATAATACACCTGCAGGAAATGGAAATATTGAAATTGTAGTAATTTACTAGTGAGAGTCTAAACACAATGTTTGCGGTGCGGTGCCATTTCTCGTTGCGGGAGACGGCTACGGCAATACTTGTCATTGTTTGTTTAAATTTTTATTAATTTTTTTGTGGATACATTTTTATAAAATTTACTTTTTGCTTAATATTTTGTAATGGAGGTCCCATGCTCCTTATAGGAATGACGGGAACATACATATATATAATATTTTGTAATGGCAGTAACTAAAAGAAAAAAACTATTAACATTTTATACATTCGCAGATATATTTAATATATTTTTAAACTTTTATATTTTATGGCAAAAGTTTTTGAAGTTCAAAATCATTTTTTTGTTCACAATAATGTTGTGAACACCCGCCAATTATTCAAAAACTATGGCAACATCAGAAAGTGAAAGAGATTCAAAAATTGAGAGAATAAGAAAGTCCGCAGAGAAAATAAAATAGATTTTAATTTTATACCGTTCTGCACTGCGGTTTTTTACTTCAAAATCGTATGAAAAACCGCACCGCAATAAATTATCGTTACATTGTGTTCAGACTCTGACATTGTCAGTAGTACTACTGACCAGCTGTACCCCAGCCAATGTAATCACCTATTGACATTTAACATTAGCTTGTCATTGAAAATCCACCACTAGACGGTAGCACTACTGACTAAGTAGTTCTTTTGGGACCACATGGAGACATTGGCACCAAAGATTCACTAGTAAATTTTAGAGGCTCAATTCTACAATATCGATATTTCCTCGCTCATTGTCAATAGTAAAATTGTAGTGATTTACTAGTGACATTGTCAATAGTACTACTGACCAGTGTACCCCAGTACGTAAGTTTTTAACATTATTGAATAGCACAATAAAAAAGAAAAACAAACTATTGACGCGTTCATTGACAATGTCATTGGAAATGCACTAGAACTGTTGTCTTTAACGTATCTCTCTCTCTCTATTCGCGCATAAAAGGAAAGTTGTCGACTTGTATCTAGAGAAAAGAGTGTTGACATAGAGACATATGATTCTAGGCTGACTAGAGGGACTTTAATTTTATTTTTATGTTTTAAAAACATGGCAATAATATTTTTATTTTTCATTATCAAAGACAACAGCCATTTTTGAAGAAAATAATTTATAGAATTCAAAACCAAGAACTCAAAAGTATTTTCAAACAAAAACGTCCTAAATCTTCTTACTGAATTAGAGCATAAGCAGCATATTGGGACAATAAAACGCACAAAAAAAATTAGTTAATTATTTTGTTATTGTACATACCGGAAACTGTTGTAGTTTCTAAAATGTGGCACTTCCTTTTCACAAAACGGGCCAACAGGACACACAGGCACATACGCAGGAAGTAGTGAAGCTCAAACAAACAGTAGAGGATTAAAATGGCAAACAAACAGCAAAATAGACCAAAGCCGAATTCAAAAGCCATTTTATATTTCAATTAAAGTTCTCTAATAATTTAAGTGTTGATGTGATGATTGATGATGTTGTTGTTAGCTGGTGGTGGTGGTGGTGGGTTCAGTTGTTATTTGATTTTATTTTTGTTGTTGTTTTCTTTTTCTTTTATTAAATGTTTCCTTTTTCTTTTAGGTTTTCTTTAATTTGATTTCATTTATGTACGTCTTCTTCTCAGTTATTTCGAATGATTGACAGTTTTTCTATTTCCCTTAAGGATTATTTAATTGGAATTAACACTGTTGCTGGCTCATATTTATTACATACATACGAGTATGTACTTACATTCATTTTAGCCCTTGGCCCTGGTCGTTGTTGTTGTTTTTGTTGTTGTTTTATAACACATGTTGTTGTTGTTGTTGACGCTGCCGCTAAAAACAACCAATTAAACTATATGTAGGTATTTCTTCCCATAAAAGTATTCACTTAAATAAAACACACTCTAATTGTCCGGATGATGAGTCAATAGTCCAAAAGGATTTAATATAAAATTTTTTTTATCCTGATGTGTAGTAGTAGTGGTAGTAATATTTTTTTTCCCATCTTACACTCCACAGATACTTGCTGCACCTGCATGTGCCTGCATATGTACGTATGATTGTATATTTTGACTTGTAGATACAAATTTTTATTTATAAAAGGACACTGCAAAATATATTGTTGAAGGCTTCGGAAAATTTTATTGCATTTTCGAAACTGAAAACTTTTTATTACTTATTTGTATAGTTTTTATATTTTTAATAATATACATATTTTTGAAAATATATTTAAGGCATTCTTAAAACGATTATTTAATTAAAGGCAAAATATGTATGTGGATGTAAGTAAAGTCGTCCAAAAGAAAAACAATGATTCTTAAACAACTAAATACTACAACTGACTGACGTTTGAAATTGTTTGTCCTTCCATTAACAAACAAACTGCACTCACTCACGTTTTACATTAAAAGAGATTCCAATTGGAAGAAAAACAAATGAGTCTGAGATTTTGATTATTTTTTTTTTTTTTTAAATATTAACGCCTGCGCGTCTTGGATTTTTTGCAATAATTGTGTACAAGAGCCGGCGGGAGGTGGCCGAAAGAATGAAATCATTATTTGTTGTTGAAAAAATACCGGGGCGTTAATCGGTTTTTATAATCGAAGAAAATGTTTTCGATTTACCATTATTAATAACATTGCATTTAATATATCGCTCATTTACTGCAACAACATCCATTATGTTAGTTATGGAGAATTACTACTTACATACATATATCGTTATTCATATCCAAGTAGAATTTTTTTGTTTTCCCTATTACTTGCTATTGGTTAAAAATTTCTCGCGGAATTTTATTCATAATCTTATAGGTATCTTGAAAGATGTAATAGCAGGGGGCTACCGCGTATTTCGTTTCGAAAGAAATAACTTACGAATTCGAACGAATTGTACTGTGTATTACGATTTTCGTACTACATGTTTCGAATTTACGAACGGTTTTTGTACTCTATCGAAAACTAAAAATCCCTTTCGAGACAGCAACTCTGTATTACGAACAATAAAAATCCCTTTCGAAAGGGCTACTCTGTAATACGAAAACGAGTGTCAGTTATGCAAAAAGCGTTCGGAAATTGTTCGAAAGACATTTTGTTAGTGACAACTTGAGAGAAAAATAGAAAATGTAATTATTTAAATATTTCAATATAAATAAAAGGTGTTATAAACAAATTATACTTAATTTTTGATTTGCTAAAACATAGTGCTTATTTATGTTGTTATAAATGTTTTAATATTTGTGATTTTGAAACATTCAAGGAATACTAAAAAAATTACACAAATAAAAGTAATATGAAGAAGTTGTATCTAAACTATATCTTCTTCTTCTTCCTGTGCTGACATACTATGTATGTCAAAAAAGGTGGCTTCGGACACTTAATCCATGGTGCCACCTTTGTGGTGATAATTTTGTTTTGTTGTGTAGGAGCTTCCTTCGGTTGCTGCGAACGACCTATACCTTCATATAGGAAGTAGGAGTTTCCAAGATCCACTCCCTTGTGGTGGTTGTTTTTATTATTGTTGTTTTTGTTTTTGCATGTGGTTAATGGAAACCAACGGCAACCATTAATCACATGCGGCGAGACGCAAAACTCTCGAAGGCCAATAAACAACAGTGGCCTGGTTGCATTTAAGAAATAATTGCCAACGACGCGTGATGTTGACTCGCCCAGAGCTGCTTTACGAATCCATCTAAACTATATGTCTCTGCATCCATACCTCGCAAGAGGGCATCTAAATTTTCAGATGCTAAAAGCAAATCGTATAATAATCATCCTCGTCCAACCACAGCAAACACAATCCATTATAAAAATTACAACAAGCACTTAATTTTTCTCACAAAATACGTATACCATTAAATTTTTTGCAAGGCATAGATTTTTTTGTTATGGAATATTTTTTGCCATTTTGGTACTTTAGCAGCAGTGCTCCCAACTTTTCATATAATATCCCATTCGTTTCAAAATACAACTCTGTAATCGTTTCGAACGAGTTACGCAGTACGGTTTAGCATTCGATTCGGAAATTTCTTTCGAAAAATTTTACTTTTCGAATCGAAATACACGGTAGCCCCCCAGGAGTCTTCAAATTTGGTATGGACCAAATTTCACAGCACTCCCTACCCTAGAAATTCCCTAAAAATTATTTATTTGGCAAAACAACGTTTGCCGGGTCAGCTAGTAATAAGTTCTATAAAATTTAAGTAAAATTTCAAAACTTACCGCCCTTTTTTTGTTTTACAAAAATCAGTATGGATGAATCATTTTAATATTCTGCTACCATATGACCATCATCAGTTGCTTACCGCATGTATCTCATGCTTTTTTTTGCATTTTGCAAATACATATTTGAAATTTCACTTTGTTGTGGTCTTTGCATTCGCATTTATCACACCATTCCTACAGAAGTATACGTATTTGCTTGTGAGGTGTGTTGTTTATTTAACAACCCTTAATTTATTTCTTCAAAATTTTCGTTTTCATAGATACCTTCACACAGAACATGTTTTCCATTAACCTTAACCATCACCATGCAGACAAAGCCTTATTGATATTTTACGTAAACTCATTTGACGTACAAACATTTCAACTAAGAAATTTTTTCCTAGAAAGAAAAGACGCCCGGGAAAGCATTTCTAAAAGCGAAATTGGTCAATTATTCACCTCAATGCTCAGAAGATGCGCTGCTGTTTTGAAAAATAATGGATATGCCATTAATTATTAAAATAGATTCAAAAATGTTAATAAGTTGATGTGAGTTGCTTTAGTTTCAGCCATGCACATATGAATTATTTTTATTTTCGTGTTATTTTTTTAATAACTAAATTAAATTTAAAAAAAATTTGGTGTTAAAAGGTTAATATAGCGCTAAAAGTTTGTAATAGGAACTGCTAAACCTATTTAAATACTTTTTTTTTATAATACTGGTACGGAATTGTAATAATACTAGCTCAGTTGCTTTAGTTTTTGCCACTAGTGTATATATGATAATTACATAATGTTTCCCTCCAAACTGTATTTTCTATAAAAAAAAAACTTTTAGAAGGCTCCAGACATTTATGTTGCCATATCCTCTTTCTGCTACTGTCTCCATATTCCTCTATAAAGCATTGCCTTAGTACGTCCATCGACAGGATATCATAATTGTAGCAAGTATTCTGTTTCTTGACTATGTCACGGACCGGTTGACACGGCGAGGCTTCCGATTAGCTCAATTTTGTCTCAGGAGGTTAAACCCACCAATTACAAGATGCAACCGGAAATAGGAAAGCAAGTGGTTACAGAGCGTCCATTTCAAAAGCTGTATATAGATTTCCTGGGAAAGTACCCCAGGTCAAAAAACGGAAACTGTTTCGTGTTCATAGTGGTGGATCATTTTACAAAGTTCACGTTCCTGAAAGCGATGAAAGATGCAACTACAAGCAATGTAATACGATTCTTGGTCCAAGAAATATTTCATAAGTTTGGAGTTCCAGAGACCATACATAGCGATAATGGCCCACAATTCACAGCTAAGAGTTTTGAGAATCTAATGAAGACCTACAAGATTCAACACATGAAAACCGCTGTATACTCACCACAAAGCAATGCTAGTGAGCGAGTAAATCAATCAGTTCTGTCTGCCATAAGGACATATCTAAAAGACGACCACCGGGATTGGGATATGTATCTCTCGGAAATAGAATGTGCACTTAGGACAGCTATACATACAGCGACGGGGTATACGCCTTTTTTCGCGCTGTTCGGATACCACATGTGTTCCAACGGAGCTGAATACAAATTGGGTAGAAAATTGCAGTCACTAAGTGACCACCAGATTGTAGAGCTCACGCGAAATGATAAAATGGGAGTTATCAGAGAACAAATTATGCAAAATATCAAAAAATCATATGAAAACAGCGCAGCTAAATATAATAAGCGAGCAAGAATTGTGACTTTTAAGCCTGGACAAGAAGTATACAGACGAAACTTCATCCTGAGCGATTTTGCGAAAAATAGAAATGCAAAGTTTTGTAAAAAGTTTTTGAAATGTAGAGTGGTCCGACCCGTAGGGAACAACATGTATGAGTTGGAAACTTTACAAGGGAAATTAATAGGCACGTATCACGTGAAAGATATTAAGTTCTGAAAGAGAAATCAAAATGGAAGGAAAAAAATAACAATTATGCAATAAACCGGGAATTATATTAGTTAGTTGTGAGATGAGAACCATAAACAAGAACATGATAGAGTAGTTTTCAATTATACTTATATACATACATAGTGATTCTACACAAGTTTTACTTACCAGTGCAATATATAATATATAGCCAATAAATCTAACACCTCTGTGATTAAACATCTGTGATATTTTTCTTTGTGACGTCCTTTTTCTGTGGTCTTATAGGTTAAGTCATTTATAGGTGCAATATAGGCTAAGGTTGGTGTTGTGCTTGTCCGTGATGATTTGAGGAAACTGAAAAGGGGAGTAAAATGTCACAAAGTAAATACGAAACAAATAAAGCAGATTATGTTATATACTTCCCGTCATATACATATGTATACCGTTGCAGCAAAATAGGAATGATGTCTGAATCTTTTAGCCATAAAGGTATCTGACTTCAATAGCTAAGTTTGGACAAAACAGTTTAAGTATATAGAGGCATAACCCGTAATAAATTGACGCGGTGTTAAAACTAAGTAAATATTTTTTTTGCCTCAAAAGGGCGTTCGTTTGATTTAACTGATACGCATTCGTACCCTACCGATTAAATTTGGTAAAAAGAAAATAATTTACAAAAGGGGTTGCCTCTACAACTTTTTTTTTTCACCAGAAAACTGTTGGGAGAGAGCGTTTGTCCAAATAAGCTAGAGGGGAGAGGTAAGAGAAGGAAAGGCTGGATAAAAGGTATGGGTCGCAAATAACAAAATTGAGTGGAGAAAACAGCGACATGGTTGGGAGGGCAAAAAGGAAACAATATCATCCGTTTCCTAGATTGTGGTATATGTGGTATGTTGTGATGTAGAGTGTAATAGTTTGAGTTAGTATGAATCATATGTTTTGTTTACGGATACGCTGCCGGCAGGAAGGGTTGGGACCTCCTGAGACAAAAATTGAGCTAATCGGAAGCCTCGCCGTGTCAACCGGTCCGTGACAACTATTGTACTTAAAATTAACGGTTGACAAAAACAAAATTCAATTCATAAAAAAACCGCTTTTTTACGCAACTTCTTTGCGTTGCCAACATTTATCACCCGTCGTACATTTTTCATTCATAAGTGGTAACACATTCACCGAATTACCTACTGAACGAAAAGATGTGTTTTCATACCTCCTTTGAACATACCGCATATGCTTTTTTTCGCACATTTTAATTAGTTTGTAATTTGCTTGTGGCATTCTTATTAAATCTGTGGTTTTATTAACATTAATTTATATTCAGTCGTTAAGCAGTGAAGCAGCTCTGGGTTGAAGAAAAACTCTCGCGTCATCGTAATTACTTCTTAAGTGCAGTCAGGCTTGTGTGTGCTGTTTGGCCTTCAAGAGTTATTCGTCTCGCTTGCACTGGTTGACTGATCTGTCACGGTTAACCATATAATCTTGCAGTTCTTTTGTGGAATTTCGTTGACAACCACGTTGCTACTTCCTATATGAAGGCATAGGTCGGGTAGTCACTGTCCATTTTTGTGCAACCATATCTGTAAATTTACTTTATATAGAAGTACCAATAAATAAATAAATAAATAATTTATATTCCAAATTTTCTTTATTACTTACAGATTTTGCTTGCCTCTACTAATACTGGTCGTTTAATTTTCCTACATACAAAACTAAAAAGGGTGCCGCTTGTCTTCTTTATATATCCAACCACCAACTTTGCCACAACAGGATACCACTGCGGTAGGCCATCCGCACACTCAAGGTGGTCCATTACTTTGTCAAATTTTGTCTGTTTTTGGCCTTTTTTGCGTGTGCCCACCGCAACAACAGTTACGATCGTGGTATTCCTAAAGTTCTGCACGGTGAATCATTTGCGAAAATTCCCGAATTCGTTTATAAAAGCATTTTTCGTTTGTTTTGAATTTTGGTCTATGTTGGGCTTCCTAAGCGCTAAGGATTTTTCCAGCGTATTCATGGAATTGGCTGTAAAGATGTTGCTCATAAAAAATTATCAGATTTTCGTAAATTTTTCAGAAACCGAAATGAAAGGGAGAAGTGCTGGTCAGAAATTGCAGCTGCAACCAATCATTGCATAGCCGACTGCAAAGCACAATTTAACGCTGTACGATCACGCTATACGAGGGCGGTTCGGAAACTTCTTAGCCTATCAATGAAAGAGAATAGTTAGTTTTTAAAAAATATTGTTATTTTTCAATATAATCTCCTGAAACTTCAATACACTTAGTCCAACGCTTTTCTAGCAATTCTATCCCTTGATTAAAATAGTTTTCCTCAAGGTCTTCAAAATAGTGGTTTACAACTGTAATTGCATCTTCATTTGAGGTAAAACGCTTGCCAGCAAGGAATTTTTCTAGATTTGGGAACAGGTGAAAGTCACTGGGAGCCAAATCAGGAGAATAAGGTGGGTAGTCAAGCAACTCGTACTTTAATTCGTTGATTTTAGCCATTGTTAAAACACGCTTGTGCGCTGGTGCGTTGTCTTGATGAAAAAATTTTTTTTTGTGTGGTAAGCCAGGACGTTTTTCTCGAATTTGTACATTTAATTGATCCAAAAGGTTGCAATAGTACTCTGAATTTATTGTTTTGCCCTTTTGCAGATAGTCAATCAATAAAATACCTTTGAAGTCCCAAAAAACCGTTGCCATAACCTTACCAGCCGATTGAATTGTTTTTGCCTTCTTTGGGGCACTTCCTCCAGCTTCAGTCCATTGTTTGGATTGTTCTTTTGTCTCTGGAGTATAGTGGTGGATCCATGTCTCATCAACAGTTATGAAACGACGCTTAAAATCCATTTTATTTCGCTTAAAACGATCCAAACAAGCTTGAGAAATTTTCATTCTTATGCGTTTTTGGTCGACTGTTAACAAATGCGGCACCCATCTTGCAGAAAGCTTTTTCATCTGTAGTTCTTCATGCAAAATTAAATGGACTCAATCATTTGAGATGCCCATGATATTAGCTATTTCACGCACTTTTATTCGTCGATCATTTAATACCATATCATACACTTTGGCTACAATTTCTGTTGTTGCTGTTTTTGGACGTCCACTACGTGGTTCATCTTCAATGATTGTACGACCACGTTTAAATTCAGCAACCCAATTTTTTACTGTTGCATATGAAGGAGCACATTCACCTAACACATTCACCATATCATTATGAATTTCTTGTCCCGATAAACCTTTTTTATGTAAATATTTAATGACACCATGCATTTCTAATTTTTCCATTGTTAAAAAATCGCGGATGCGTCTTTTGTGAACACATGTTTCTATATGAAGGAGTTGCCAGATCGAAACAAAATTTAACATGTGTTCATAGCAGAGATGGAAGTTTCCAAAACACCTAACTTTTTTCTGTTTATACCGCGCTTTTTGTGCTAGGCTAAGAAGTTTCCGAACCGCCCTCGCAATGTAAATTGTTTTTTTTTTTTTGTATGTTTTGATCACATTTAAAAGTTTTATATATTGAAGGCGGAGCACAAAAAAATAAATACCTCCAAAAGTGGACAAGGTGGCGCTACTCATGTATCAAGATATGAATACTTTGCAGCTCTAAACTTTTTAGATACTGTGAGAAATCGTGTATCAGGAGGTACAGAATCAAACTTCGAGACCTTAACTAATTTTGCTTTTGAGGATTGGGATGATGTTGAAGAGCAGTTTCAGAATTCGGAAGCTCAGTGTTCACTTGCAAGTGCTGCTCTCGAAAATAGCACTCCTGCAAAGTGTAGAAAAGTGCAAAAAGTAAATGAAATCGACAGTAAGCGTTCAGAGGGTCTACTCTGTAATTCGAAACGAAAGAAAATGCTTTCGAATTTACATGTAATTAACATACAAATTCGAACGAATTTTCTTTCGTTTCGAAATACAGAGTAGACCCCCAGAAGTTTACGAAAAACTTGGCCAATTCCTATCTCAGAAAGTGTCAGAAGGAAAAGAAGACATAAGTTGGCAGAATCGCTATGGAGAGTATGTTGGGCAGCAGCTTTCTGCATATTCAGAGTCAAATGCTCGCAGGCGAGTTTGAAATGCATAGTACTCAAATAATATTTGATACGAACTTGATATTTTCAGACTGAGAACTCAAATTAATAAGGTCATCGACTCATTTGAAGCACAGCAAAATAATTAACTTTGTTTAAAATTTTTTTTTTATTTTAATATTTTAGATGTGAACAGAATGTGATTTATTTTTAATATTTTAATTTTGTTTTTTATATAGAAACAGAATGTAATTTTAAGTTCCCAAATAAATGAATTGAATTTTTATTTCGATTTATTTGGTTTTAATAAATTTTTAATAAATATGCTTGTATTGCCATGGAACTTCTCCTTCATTTAAAAAATATTCCGCGAATTCTTGTCGAATGAGCTTAGACGTTTCGCTTTGACGACCTTGATCGCACAATGGTTCTATCGAAGACAAAATATTCTCTGTCCGCACTTCTTCACGCCATCGTCCATCCATTATAGATCCATCCGCATTCACATGGTCGTAGTCTCTTGTTTGTGCATAGGTACCACACTTGTGTTTGTTCACAAAATTGTGTAATGCACATACTGCGAGAACAACTTTGACAACATTTGGTGGGGAAAGTTCCATTGTTCTTCTGACAACGCGAAATCGGGCTGATATTAATCTAAACACATTTTCCGAAACACGCCTAAAACTGGACAATCTGTAATTGAAAATTCTTTCCTTCGTGGTTTGATTTCGAAAACTATATGGTTTCATAATATTTGAACTTAAGGGAAACGCATCATCTGAACAATCACATATGGAATAGGTTTTTGTCTACAGGGAAGTGTTTTCGGTTGCGGCAAATTCAACGTGTTATTATATAATCCATTCGATAGCGAACATCCACTGAATACTCCGCCATCGGACTCTCTACCCTTTGCGCCAACGTCCATGTACACAAAATTGTAGTCCGCGTCCACAAGCGCCATCAAAACAATGCAGTTCTTCTTTTTATAATTGAAATATGCGCTTCCACAGTGTGCTGGTGCTATAATATCGATGTGTTTTCCATCTAATGCTCCGATTGAATTGGGAAAATTCCACGTTTCATTTATACTTTGGGAAATTTTCTCCCATTCCTCTTCTGTTGCTGGCATCTGTACCAATAGATATTATTTTTGATAGGTTTTTTTATTTAATAAATTAGGTTTTACCTTTAAAAATTCATCTTTTAATACTTTATATAATGCAGCGCACACTTCAGGCACAATATTGCATATCGATGATATTGATCTTTTAAACAAGAGTATCAGACTTGCGTAACTGTCCCCAGTCGCTAAAAATCTCAAAGTAATTGCCAGGCGTTCTCCGAAGCATATAGATTCCCGCATATTACTATTGGCCTTTTCTATTGATGTGGTGACGAGATTAAGCAAATAATCAAAATCGTCTGGTGACATTCGCACAAAGTTTTTGTATAGGTCGGGATCATTCCTTTTCAATCGCTCCCTAAAAGAGACATACATACCATTACCTTCCAAAAGAAAGGGTCGAACCCAATGTTCCTTTTGTTTTCTTTTTTTTTTTTTTTTCATTATTATCAGCTAATTCTTCCTCCAATATTAAAAATGTTGATGCTATCGATGACTGTGACGTCGTCCATATTTATTAATTGTTTTTTTATAATAATAAATTATTTAAAAAAAACAAAACAGCTCATCAAAGGCAATATTTTTAATATAAAAAGTGTAAATTAGCTTCAACAAATTTTGATCAAATTTTTATCAAAAGGTTTTGAAATATATTGAAAGAATATTTTGATAAAATTTTTGAAACGTGTAAATAGAACACCAAAATAAATTTTCAAAATTTTGATATGACTTCAAAATGCCTTCAATCGTGTAAATCTAGCTTTAAGTCTAATAAATATACTTCGGTATTTCATGTATAAAAATATTTTTTTTCAATGGCAGTAAGTAATTTATGAAAGTGATGGATATGAAGTCACGAAAGTGGTATTTTTTGTGGACATGTCAAATTCGGGTTTATTTTCATTCAAATTATTTTTGTATTGTAGCCAAGTATTAAAAAAATTAAGAAATGCTCAATTAAAAACTATTGCTTTTGGGAATTTGCATGGAACATTTGGAATCTTGCAATCATCTGGGAACGAACTCTGTCTCTCTTCTTACTCAGTTTTCTTTCAATTTTAATTATTAACTTTTTTCTCTCTTTTTTGTGGATTTTATTATTATTTTATTATCTTCTTGTTGCTTTAAATATTATTGCATTATAATAAAATAGAAATAATTTTTTTATAATTATTTTGTTATTGTATATCAATTTAATTTTGACTTATAAAGGAAACGACAATTGTAGCAAGAAAAGTAATGAATTTCTCAATAAAATTTTCAACATAAATTAATCCTGGTTTGTTACTTAACAATTTTTTTTTTTTTTTTTTTTTTGAATGAGATGGAAGTAGAATGGAGTAGATGATTGGTTTATTATGTGTGTATATTGTTAAACTATTTGATGAGTTTAAATTACTAAAACAAATTGTTATATTTTTAGTTAATCCTAACTACTTTTGTGGGTGTGTATTTGTGTGTAAAGTTTTAAGTGTATTGGTGTATAATTAATTTAATTGTCTGTTTAATTATTTCAGTCACTGCATAAATATGTATAATAATTTACTTTTATTTTTAAGAGAAATAAAGAAACAAATTATAAATAAAGGCTTTATGTATTTCATTACATCTAGAACATAAGACTATAGATAGATACAATCAATACACATTCGAAAATTACTTTATTTTTATTTTTAAGTGTTTAATTTATATTTATAATTTCTAGGATTTAAGGGGAGAATTATATAACAATCTATTCAAACATGCTTCGTCGAATGAGAAATCTAATGCATATGCAATAAGAGTAGAAAAGCAATTGTATGTAGAAGAAATCATATATATATATATATATATATATGTATGTATATACACAATCTTACTATTTAAATATATGTAATGACAGGGATAAAAATAAGAGCTTTGTGAATAAAAGAAAAAAAAATTATTTAAAGCTTCCAATACATTGTTGCATTTAGGGTTAATATATATAGATAATATTTGGGAAGTAGTTGCTGTTTCTAATCATTAATCTTTAATCATTATCATCATCATCATCTAGAGAATGTGGGGTACACATCATACACATGGTACATGCATGCACACTCGTAAACATATAAACATTATGTACAAAAATAAAATGAAACTATTAAAATAATTTAAATCTTATAGATGTATGTATGTATGTATGTAGGTTTGTATCTCTCCAAATATGCATTTGACATTATTGGCGTGGTATGTATAATTTGTACGGCCTTAAAATGTTTTGCTTTAACAAATCTAGTTCATTGTTTTTAGTTAGTTGGTTGGTTGGTTTGTTGTTCCTTCGGTTCGCTCAGTCGTCTAAATGTTTTACATTATCTTCATTTAAAACGCACATTTCGTCGAAATTACACTTATTTAAACTGTGGGCAAAGATTTTGCGCATGTTGTCTAAACTGCAAAGATCTTGATCGTCTGGACAGCCGGGTATGTGTACGACTTGCTCTTGATGCAACGTCAACACCATTGGCCCTTCCTCCTGGCAACTGAAAGCATACAAAGGGAATAAAGCTTATAAGCCTTATTCAGAAAAAAAAAATAATTTAGGTTTACTAAACGTTTAACAAACAAATTTCCATACAAAATTTGTTTCGTAAACCTTTTGTAAAATCAAATTACTATATTTTCTGAATACGGCAGTATATGTATGTATATCTCTATGTTTAACACTCACTCATATAAAATGAAGGCCACATTTGTGGCGAAAGCATCAATGGCACTGGTGCGCCATTTACGCTGTTTTCCGTAATCTTTAAACGTTAAAGGAGCCGCATCCTTATACAGACCCAAATGTGATAATACTTTTAGCAAAGTACCAGAATGTGTGAAATAAATTGTTGTATTAGGCTGAGAAGATTGGGGGCTACCAGCAAACAAGAAGAATTAGTTAGAAATTATAAACAGAAGTTAATCGGCCCCGTTCAACAACACAAAACGAATCATTTTCAAAAATAGGCAATTAAATAGCGATTTGTATTTTAAAAATCACAATGACTCCATTTGGCCCATTGAGCCTAAATAAGAATGTCGTATTTTCACTTCGACTACGACGATTTTGTACTTTACTAAAGTTTTCCTTTAATGGAATAGGATAGAATAGAAGACATATAAATAAACATATTTTTTCTAATTTTAAGGTTGTTGTAGCTCTTCAACTAAGAGACATTTAACGAATCGTAAACGTATTTGAAGTTAAAAATGGCCGGAACATTTATATCTGTGCTTAAAAGCCATAACAACATGGGTCGATTTAAGAAAAAAAAATTATTATAAAGATATACAGGGCAATTATGAATAAAATTCCGCGAAAAAAATTTCCCGGGGAACAATTCCAACTAATAGCAAGTGATAGGGAAAACAAAAAACTATAATTGGAAAAGGGAGAAATTTCTCGCGGAATTTTATTGATAATTGCGCTGATAAACAAAATAATATTGACCTAAGCCTAAATTCAATTAAATTTGTAATAAATAAGATCTTTTATGCACTCGTTAATAAAATAATCTTTACGACAAAATTACTTTAATTCCTTTTTTCTCGAAATTATGTGTTTCGACTTATGCTGTTATCGCTTGTGACCACAGATATTTATTTATGTAATAGCTTCTATCCGCTCGCGTAGAACTGATATTTTGGTAACTATACTTAAAATGTGTGAATATTTTGTTATTTGTTACTCACTGATAATGTTAAAAAAAAAAGATAAAAACCGACAAAAAGGCGATAAAAATAAATAAAAACATAATAAGAACCGGTTTTAAATAAAAACAGAGTAAGAAACGGTTTTAAAATAAACCAATCAAACCCGAGACGTAAATTGCCCTAACCAGCCCAAAAATGTGTGTTTCGGAAAAATCTCAACGGTTCCGAACCATATAAAAAAATATGCGATGTTGTGACACTGGCAATGTAGCTTTCCATTGGTGAAAAAATTTTCCAAATCGATTTAGCGTTTTGAAAATCCATTCTAAATATAAAAAACCGGTTCCGAACCGGATAAAAAATAGGTTATGTTTGACGATGCTAATGAATGTAGCCTTCTATTGGTGAAAAAATTTTCAAAATCGGTTTAGTGGTTTGGGCGTGAAAACGTAGCAAACAAAAAACAAACTCACTTTCACATTTGAGGAGCTGGCGTAGTCTGGTGACTACTCCCGTTAACTGTTAACAGGATAAGCAAATTACTCAACTATGTACTTACATAGTTAGTCTCTAGGAAAAGTCAGTTTTCATTTTTTTTAACGCAGGATGGAACTGGTTTTGAATGAAAATATTTCGTGACTTCATATATGTGTACTTGGAGAGCCCAAAAAAAAAATCACTTATTGAGGACATGTTTTGTTCGCCAGCTCCTCATTTATAATATTTATTAGTAAAGTAAAGTACGTTGCGACTTGTTTTACAATTTGATTAAGTTGTACACCCAATTGTTACGTTAGAGGTCTGATTGAACCAACGTTTGGTCATCGGATGAATAAAAAATCCAAAAAATTGATTTCCATTCAACTGACGAAAAACTTAACGTATCAAATTCGTGCCTGTGATGGCGGTTTCTTCTTTCGTTTCTCATTTTTATTCAGACGTTTTGTAAGCAACAACGTACAAAGTAAAAGAAAAAGAATAAAAAATGCTAATGGGCAATTTTATTGAAAAATATAAAACATTTTTCAATTTTATTTTCTTGATCTTCTTCAAAGATTTATTTATGGTCAGTAGAGTTAAAAAATCTGACCATATTGACTCTATAAAAATAAAGGAACATTTTTTTTTAAATTCCTTTCGGTATCAAATAGTCTGCCTTATCGTGGTTGGCGTATTTCAAATACGACTACGACTGTCTGGTAATAGATTAAAAAAGACTTCAACGGTTGTTCTTTAATCTATTACCAGTCGTAAATATATGAATGCGTTTTAAAAATGTGACTTTTATTACAATTCGGTTTACAGAACAGGGCCGCCTGTCTCATAAATAATAATAATAATAATAATAATAATAATAATAATAATAATAATAATAATAATACTCACTCGATGTGCTCAAACATATTTGCTATTGCTGGGCAGGCAATTTGATGTGTCAATTTATAGCCATAACCGTCATTCCAATAGTATTCCAAGTCCTCGACGAATTCTAAAATTTGTATTGATTTGCGATCGAGCAATTGGCACCACACCGAAGGTTCCTTGTGTCTTTGCCAAGCAGTTTCAAAGGCACACACCGTATAAATAAGACGTGCTGTAGAAGCATCGATGTGAGTTAGTTTAGATTTGTTGCGCAGTTGTTTCAGCACGTCCAGCATGTTATCTGTTTGCAAAAATTTACGTACATTGTCAAAAGTTTGGGGATTTTTATCGACATCAGTTTTCCAGCGACGACATAATTTATAAAACTAAAAATACATGAAACATAATGGTAATTTATTAATACTAAAAAAAAGAAAAAATACAACTCTCACGAGCAGATATTTAATTTGTATTTATTTTTCTTCATGTATGTACATATGTACCTGATGGTGGTTCGTATACTGCCACCGTATTGTCTACAAAACCAACAGCTAAAGTCATTTTGTGTAAATGGAAAGCTAAACAAGTGGGGTGTCCTATTTTTGGACCCATAAAACTATCATTACTGCGTAGAGTACTCTGTACGCGACCACCTTGTTGTGTACTATAGATGTTGATTTTATTGGCGCTTCCGGAAGCCACTAGATCGGCAGACTGATGCGCCGCTATGGCAGTTACATCATTTCCAGCTTCCCATTGATGAAGAATACCACCATTGGACGCCTTTGAACGTAGATCTATGACACTAATTTTGCCTTGCGAACAACCGGTAACTAAGACAGTCTGGTTGTCCTTTAGGCAACAGCTTAATATTGCACCAGAATGTTCGCGATATACACGAATACGAGCATCTTGAGGGGAGCAGCGTTTATCATACAGACGTACGCTGCCGTCAGCGCATCCTCCTACAATTAGGTCACTGCGTGCATTACCAGCAAAGGGCGAAAGAACGCGTAAACTGTGCTCACTGCCAATGGAAATATCGCTGAGACGCAACTCACGTTCAACATCCCAAATGCGTATAAAGCGACTTATTCCACCTGCTACAACCAATTGTTGCGACCACTGATGCCATGCAGTCACTAAGCCACAACTATCTCCGGCCATATCCTTGCGAGTATATTTAGAATTTGAGCCTAAACTAGGCGAAGTGCCCAAGTAGTTGGATTGAAGAGCTGGTAGAGCCACCCAGGCCGTGACCAGGCTGCCGGGAGTCTCCCGCGCCTGTTCTTCGGACGCAGCGCCAGTGTTTGGTTGCCATATACGTACTACACCATCCTCGTGACCGGCTAGAGTCAATGGCATGTCGTGGGCATTTAAAAACTCTATAGCACTGACGCGAGCCACTGAATTACGGGTGGTATGAGGGGGTGGTGAAGCCGATGAAGTTCTTCGCCTTGTTGTGGCGGCTTTTGATGGCACAGCGTTTGGTGTAAAGGTCCTAACGGTGTTGCGCTGCCAGTCAAATAGTAGAACTTTCTCTCTATAGGCTACGGCAATTTGTTGTTCGTAAGGCAGTAGTCTGACAAGAGACGGGGTTGACTGTGTTTTGCGTATCCAACTTTGCGTATCGATACGTAAGGAACGCGATTGTTGTTCTCTGGCCTGGCGCCTTATCTGGTGATTGCGTTGATAACGAAATTCTCGTGTCCTTAGCACCGGATCATTTTTGTCGACAGGAAAAATCTGAACACGTTCGCTAGATTTATCGGCGGCGTAACGATGTTTTCCTGGTCGGGTGAAATAAGAAACTGCCCATGGTATAAATTCTGTCGCTACGATCGGTTTCAGTATATGTGATTTTGATTCAAAGTTGGTATCACTTGTGCTGCTGTGACCAGAGGCTGAACCATCGCCTCCTCCTGCTCCTCCTCCACCTCCGGCAGCTGTCACACCGCTTCCTACTACGATATTGCCAATAGATGCATTGTGATCAGTTATAATGGTTGCCGTTGCGGAAGGGACAGCACAACTGTCCGTTTCATCATTCATGGATGTGGTTCTCAACTTTCGATGCAAAACTGATTGAGGATCATTGACCAAGTTTCTTAATTTTGGCGTCCAATGATTCGCTTGATTGACATGTTGACTACCTCCACCCACGGGCGGTGATTCTTCTGTACCACTACCACTGAGGTAAGATACGCGTGTGTTGGGACTTGGTGGCAAACTTACGCTAAGACTAATACATTTTTCATTAGTTGCCTCTTTTGCTGTGATTAGGCATAGAGCAGCATTCTCAATGTGTTTAATAATCTCTAGAGCTGTATCTGCTACCTTAGGAAATGGATCTTGACCCAGTAACCAAAGACCTTGCCAAAGCTTAAGAAAAATCGATTGGAAAGGTATCGATGCCGAACTTATATTTGAAATAGAACTCGAACTAACTCCTCTTCTCATGGTGGCATGTCGTTCTAAGCTGTGTGTGGAATGATGGTAAATGCCGCTATAGCCACCACTGCCAGTGGTTAATGAAATTCCCGCCAGCACATGGCTGACACTGGCACTGCGATCGCCAGATGACGAAGTCATTGGCTGTTCCTGTAGATACACTGTTACAAACTGTGATTCAAATAATAGAACCATCCACTGCAAGGCGGCAGCCAATTCTAAGCGTACCAGTGGAGACATGTCTTCGCTAACACTTTCGATCAAAGTTATTGCTATTATGCGATCAATGTTATTGGCATGTTCTTCCGAACGATCTGTTACCGAACTAATAAAGGTGCCCAGTGCAAAGACAGCAGCAGCTCTAACTTCCGGTATGGGATCTTTAAGTAACGGATATAACTTTTCATGAGCCAAATCTCGAACGCCAGACCAACGGGCTTTTTCAAAATTTTTCCATAACATTCCTTAAAATGTGAATAAAAGAAAATATTGTGTACAAAACGGAAAAATTATTGAGTTCAATTTGAGGAGTTTACCTAAACATATAGCTAACCATTGCCTCAAAAGCCAGCTTTCGTCATTCAGTTGCTCGAGACATATTGACACCAGCGATCCTTGCAGTGCACTTGTTTGTCCCAGTAAGAAATTGTTTACAATGCATGCCAAAACAAAAGCTGCCAAAGTTCGAGATTCCTTGGCCACAGTGACGTCTTGTAAAACTCCCAAAAAGTATTTATGATCCTTGACTAAATCCACCTGACAGGAAGGATCGACTGCCAGTATTTTTGCCCATATAAATACCAAGACAGGCCGTAACTCTTTCGCAGAACTTTGCAAAAGCTTAAGTACATAAGGGAATATACCAACCCCTAAGGCCAAGTCTACAGCCCAGGGCCCCAAATCCAAAAATCGCGCTAAGAGCTCCAAAGCTCGCAGACGATGAACCTGTGAGAGCAAAACTTGTAACACTATTGGAAGCTGTTCAGGCGGTGTACGCGACTCTGATTCACGATCTAGCCAAACTTGAAATGCTGTCAATTGCTCCTCGAAAAATGGAAGCTGTTTGTAGGGAGCACCGTCTTCTAATATACCTGGTAATTGCTGCAGAGCCAAGTCCACAACTAGATCCCAAGCCGTCCACATGGGATGACGAAAGCAAGGAGGTAATGCTGGATGCGATACCGGCGTACAATCGTGAGAACGTAGTATTCTTTCCGACAGCAAGAAATTACGAAAGAGGCTGGCCACAAGTAAATCTTGTCTGAAGAGTTTCTGGAACAACTCGCGTGGCAAAGTATTCCACGCTATTGTGTCTGTTATGGCAGTAAATACCCAGTTTAACTCTCCCAACATGGTGCGACGATCATTTACCTTGCCTGGTATCTTGTCAATAAATTCTGTGTGCAGGCGCTGAACCAAAACAAATTTCTCTCGCATAGTATACCATTTTAAGGCGATATTAATGGGTGTAGTAAGGCAGGAAGTAAATAAATCAGCCGGCAACTGAGCATTCATGGGCAAAATCTCACCCACTGAACACGCTGCCAAGTGTATACAATTTTTATAGCTGGGTGGCATATTAGATGTCTGGACACCAGGATGCAAACGTTGTGCAGCTACAATGGCTTTTTGAACCTCACGCTCTTGCTGTTCCGCAAATTGCAAAAATGATTGTATTATTATGCCGGCATTTGAGCAATCATATACATAGATTGAAGGATCGTCCATCCAACTTTGCAACTCAAAGATACTTAAGGGTATATATTGTGTGAAGGTTTTATTAAATACCCAAATCTCACCATTTGCGGTAGGTTTGGGAACACCGTGGCCATTGTAGTGAAATAAAATACGCTCTCCCTTAGCATTGCGTCTTAGAGAGATACACAGCTTTTTCACATCCTCTACGGTTGGATCATGGCATTTTTTGTAGCGGGCTCTCGGTTGCCATCTTTCGTATTGCATTTGCAAATTTGAGCCGATTAAATCCATAGCTTTTGCAGCCGAAACAGAAGAGGGATCTATCCAACATTCCAAGCGGGAGCATGGTTGTATTTTAATTACATCTGGAGGGTCCACACCAATATTTAGGCACAACACCAAAGCCACACTGGCGGTTTTCATGCGTTCACGTATGCGCCATGGCTGGCGGTCGCATTCTATGGATTCTATGGCCTCATGATGACGCTTAGCTTGAAAACACAAAGGGCAGTAATAGTCGGGCACCAGCTCTACACCCTCTTCTATAGAAAGGTTATGTAAAGCTCTTGTTATTTGTTGTGCATCACTGGATATTGAAATTTTGCGGCTAGTCGACATATCTGAATAACTGCATGTAGAAGACTGTGGAGTGATCAATTTTCCTCGTTCACTTGTGTTGATTGCTATGCAACTTCTTGATGTGTCCTTACTACCTGATCCCACAGAAACTGTATTTACCGCTGTTGCACGTAAATAGCGGGATTCAAACATTTGTAGATTATGTTAGGAATTAAATTCAGCAAGCCGCTAAGCAATAAATTTTACAACCAACAAAAACAATATCCAAAGTTGCAGTAAAAGCAACAATAATTAATTACAACAACATCCGGAGAAGTGCATAGTAAAAGTTTCTATAGCAGCAACAACAACAAATTAACCAAATGTCGTATTTAATAAGGCGTCTTTTGTATGGCCTTTAGAGCTGTGGAGAGTGAGAGGGCGTCGTAATTGATTTTCAATGAATTTTCATCAGAATTCCACGCATAATGCTATTGAATTTTTCTTTTCTGCTTATATTGATTTAATTTTTAATTATGTATCTTTATGTTGTTTTTCCAATTGCTTGTGATCTAAATTCTTAGAATTCCCTTCATTAAACACACTAGTATAATCAAAACATAACCACATTTTTTTATGTACAGGAAAAAATCCCCTAATGATTTTTTTCAACACTTTTCACTAGAGTTAATTTACTTTCACATGAAGTTTCTTAACTTTTTTCCAATAACTTTAATGAATCCAGTAATTATATTTTCCATTTTATACATTTAACAATGAAATTCGTTTCTTTATTGTTTAATAAAAACGAACAGAAAGCGCAACCACGTTAAGAAGAAAATATACGCAGCATTTTTTCACGGTTCAACTTTTTTACTTTTTTCACTCTTTATTGTCGCATGCATAATAAAACTCGTGGAGTTGCCACCGTTTGAAATACGTCCAAACATTAAAGTGCATTTAATTTTGAGATGTTATATACATACATATCTACATGCATATGCATTATTTTGTGCATGTATAGTTGACATAGGGTTCTCAGTAAATTTTTTGGTTTTATCCCCAATTATCGACTTGTTATCCCATACATTTTCAGTAAAGCAGTTCTATCACATCATCGATTTTTATTATATTTACTCGATTTGTATGGATTAGTTTTAAATTTAATCCAAAAAATATAATTATTAAAATCCTAATTATATTAATTACATATTAACTTTAGAAACAACATCTTTAATGAAATTATATTGTAGAAGTCGCTTATATGAGTTTGGTAGAACAAAATGCACTACATCTAATGCCTATATGTTTTTGTTCTGAGAAGAGCTTCTAAAAACTTATATTGTTCTATATACGACATTATGTTTACAATTTTAAAATTAATTTGGGACTTTCAAATATTGAATGAAAGTAATATTCGCTGTATATAACGAAACACTATTATATTATCGTCAGGTACAAGTGTTTATGGGAAAAATATTAATCTTATTGTAATTTTTATCACTGAAAATCCCCAACAACCAGAGTATTACAGGAATTGTTTATCCCCAATCACGGGAAAATCTCATTTGAATTTAAATCAGCAAAATTGATAACAGCGTGTTGAATGTCAAGCAAAACTATTATAAACATTACTGAAAATATTTTTAAACTTTTTTATCCATATGTATGTACACTATTATGCATATCCATATGCATTTATGTACATACATATATACATACATATATACATATATTTTGTAGTCTCAAAGAATTTCAATTTGCCGGTTATTTGTTGGATAAAGAAATGGCACCCTTTTCTCTTGCTCTCTTTGCATAATACACACATGCATATGTATGCATGTAAACATGTGTAACAAACGTCATATACATCAGCGATGCCAACTATTTATAACCCAAACGCGCTATACCCCTTCTCAAAACGCGCTAGAACGCGCTAAGTTGCAGCATTATCAACAATTTATAGTCAAAACGCGCTATTTTCATACGCGCTAAATTAAATTTTAATAAAGGTAGATGTATGTATTAGTAAATACGAGTACAATTAATTTTTTAGTAACTCTTTTTCAGATTATGCAATATTGCTTCTTCGAAATTATATCCTAAGTAACTAAAATCATTTAATACAGAATCAGTCTCGCCTTCCAAATATTCGAAATTCTTAGTTTTGATTTTAATTTTATTTGTCAAACTTTGTAACAAGTTATATAAATTGTCGAATAGTGTTGCGATTCAAATGCTTTTTGAAGTACATACAAAAAGAATAGATGCTTAATAAGTTTTATAAATTTTTTGGGTCACGAGTACGAGTACATATTTTTAACTGTGAAATTTAAAAATATTTGCCATTTACAATATTAAGATGCGTTTTTAATTCTAACCACAGTCAAGGGAATTTTATTTGCAACATCTGAATCATTAACGAATTTAAACAAAAAGTTAAATATTGTTAAATTTATACCAAAACGTAAAAAGATATTGAACTCAAATGATATTTTTGACTTGAATCAAAACGCGCTAATTTAGCGCTTTTTTTATTAAACGCGCTAAGACGAAAAAAAGCGCGTTTGGCATAGTTAAAACGCGCTAAAACTAGCGCGAAAGGCGCTAAATTGGCATCGCTGATATACATAGGTATTTCATGTTACCATACTATTCATCCAAAATGGGTATTGCTTAAAATCATCCGTAATTTCCTCATTCCCAAGTATTGACCCAGGCAGATATTTATATAGATGTTAGTGTAAAGACTCCTAAATACGGATATTTTAGTTTTTCAGGGAAACTTTCTTCTTTTTTCATTTATATTCTTTCGCTATACATACTTTCTTTTCAAAGTACGCAAGGTAACGTTAGTTTATATGCCATAATCTTTATACCATAACCTATTTAGTTTCGACACTGTAGTTGAACATAATAAATATATGTACATATCGTCGGGTGATTATTGGTTATTAATGTATTCCTAATGTACTCTGTGACAAACCAGTAATCACCCGACGATATGTAATCCGAGCAGTTTAATTAAGCTAGTTGTGTTTTGCGGTTACGTCATTTTAAAACGTTTTATTTAGCTTTAAGGTTTTTCATCTTTTGAATATTATTTTTTGTTTTTATTTATTTCATTACTCGCATACTTTAATATCCAGGACTCGAAAGAACATGTTAATTATTACAAATCGGTGCACTATAAATTAAACGAGCATATTTACATGCATGTGAGACGTTTATTTTCAAAGTGGCATAAGTCATTTCATCGAAAATATTTACTCAAAGATTTACACTGTTATTTTTGTACATTTGTAGTACTATGTATTTTTATTTTACATATTGTAAATTTGAGTCGTTTTAACTTTAAAGTTAAAAAAAATATGTATTCGCAAATTTATAGACTAAAGAGCTGCCTAGATTTATCTTAATGGTGTAACATATGCCACTTTAAAACAACCGGTTCATAGGTATAATGATTTTTTCTTAATAATACGCAAGAGCATACATACGTACATAGCAAACAAAAATTATAAACATTTTCGCAAATTTTACGCATTTGCTCACTACTGCTATAAACGTTACTTCTATTAAATATTTAATAAAAAATACATATCGCTCACTTACTTCAATAGTGTCATAACTCAAAAGATTAGAATGCAGAATATTGCGGCATTTATTTTATCTTGTGTAAAAATTTCATATAAATAGCTTGTACCATCACCTCCTGAGAGAAGAATATTTTTTCTTGTCTTCATTGAGTTGTATGCAAATTGAAAACTTAAAACGCGATTTTTGCAAAACGGGTTTTTTTTTGAGTTGTGACACTATTGAAGTAAATGATCAGTATGTATGTAATTCAATCATTTCAGGAATTGCTCTTTTTGCCAGATTTTAAGGAATGCTAGGTATATTAAAAATTATCTACCATTGTGCAGATTGACGTAAGAAGTTACATTTTAATAGGTACATACATACATATGTATATGTATATAAAATTATATTCCAAATTCCATTTCCGTACTTACCCTTAATACAGGATCTCTGCGTAAGGCCTTTGGATAAATTATATTACCAATACGATGTCTACCAAATAAGCCAGTAGCAAAGCTTTCGGCGCTCTTCAACGTCCTTTGAGTGGCGGTATATTTAAAAAAATAATGCTTTGGATTGTACATTTCGGGAAATAGTTTTGGAAATCTTTTTTGCATACGTTCAGCAAGCTCTATTAGTTCATCTTCTCCTTCGGCAACAAGATATTTTTCTTCCTCGGGGCTTACAGTGAAATTCCAATTTCCCAAACTCTTCAAATGTTTTGGACACAATTCAACATCTTTGGCTGCTAAAATATTATCTCTAACAGACCCCAGCTGTGTTTTAATTTCTTCTATTACTTCTTTGCTGGGATTCCTGGTACCGTGTCGTACAACTGACCAAATACGTAAAGGTTGGCAGCCTGTTAAAGAAATGTTATAATGTATTTAAAGTAGCTGGACATTACTTTTCTCAAGTGTTTATTACCTTCATATTTTATGGGCTTGTCATCGAAATTGGCCACCACTCGATAAGGTGTTTTCGAAGACAAGTATTGTTCAATGTCAGCTCTGGGTATATCATTGCATAATTCAGCTTTGTTTGCAGATAGATCATTCAAACTAACATGGTCACTACCGCTAACATTCACTCCTATGATAAGGTATGTAAACACGAAAACAAATAGAGAAAAAAACATTGTAGAACAAAAAAAATTTAGTGGTTTTGCATTAGTGTGCAGAAACTTGTCAGTTTTAGTAAAAGCAATAAATTATACAGGAAAATTTAAATAGGTTGGAAACAAATGAAATGATTAAAATTTAAAAATACTTTGCGGCACGCAATATACGAGAAGAAAAGTGGACAAAAAGTATTTACGAACTGTGAAATGTAAACAAAAAGTTGACATCAACAAACAGCTGAGTTAATAACAAAGTTGCTTTTACTTCCTTTTTCGGAAATGAAAACAGCGTGTGTCATATGAAAATATTTAAATTAACGTCTTTTAGAGATGAGAGTTGTTTTACCTTTGCTAGCGAAGCCAATACATCTATTTATTATTTATTTACGTGATATGATAATCACAGTGATTTCAAAAACAAACTATTAATAACTCACTTGTAAGTGGACTTTTATTGTATATTGTCGCTTACGATAAAATCTTAAATAAGGCTCGATATATGTATTTGAGACTTGGTTCCTTAGGTAAATTGAGGCCGTTGTTTAATAGAAGCTTTGAGTGGTTGACATGTATGTACTTTGAGAAATGCATTGAACATATACATACATATCGTCGGTTGGTTACTGTGGTGTGCGGCACAGTATATTCAAAATACATTGTCTGCAGCAAACCAGAAACCAACCGACGATATATATTCACAAAGAAACTATTCTTTGAATTTCAGTTCTTATAATTGTGGTACTCTGAATGATAGATATACAGATATGATTATTATGGGATTATTAATTGATTACACATTGAAAGTTTTCAATTAAAATTACATTTTGTAATTGTGATTACATTTTTTCAATTACAATTGCATTTTTGTAATTGTAATTTAAACATCTGAATTACAATTACAAGAAATTTTAACTGAACCTGCCCAAGTCTGCTGAATAATATTCTCGACAATATTTTCAAATATTCGGCACTGTTCTGTAAACCAATCGATTTGAAACCGCACGATTTTAGAAAACTAAACTAAATGTTGTTAGAAAGCTAAACTGAATGTTGTTATTACGTATATAGATTCCCAAATATCATATCTGAAAGAAAATTATCGTGTATGATTTTAAACACGTCTGCAGGACCATTATTAATTTTTTGAAAACGAGAAATTTGTTCGGATTCGGTTTACAGGACAGGGCCGATTAATTAAATCAAAGTTTTTTTTTTAATTTATAATATATTTAAAATTTCAAATTTTCATTAAAGAGAAAACATATCCAACTCTCTTAACTTTTACTTCTCTTTAAATTTTTAACAAGAGCAAGAAAACCAGCGTTGCCGACTTCTGTGCAATTATACAAATTGGTACATTAATTTGTTTCTTCGATTATTTTTGGATCATAAAATTTTTATGTAATTTTGCATTCAGCATTCTTTCACATATAATTTAATTTTTAATTCAAACGTTTTTATTTAATTTTTTATTTCTTTTTTACTTTTGTTCGGCAATACTTGGCGAAATAGAGAATTTTCAGCAAGTTAAAATTAATATCGCGTCAATATTTTTTTTGCAAAGGAGACGAACCATTTTTGAACCAACTAAATAAATGTTGAAAATATTGGAATTAACAAAACAGAAACTATTTTTGATGAACAAGTAAGATGACGACGCTTAAAATTTTTTGTAACCATTTCTTCTTTTACCGTCCCTTGCTATTTGACTTCTTTAATTTCCTTTGGTGTCTTTCTTTGCAAAAATAGCAGTTCTGCACTCGTGTGACGGGTGTGACCAAATATTTCTTATTACTAATTGCTCGAATATTAAAAAGGACGTTCTCAAAATTTAATTAAATTATTCACTCCTATCGGAAGTGGATTTTTTTTTGCCGCGAAGATTTCATTCCAGCCGATGGGAAAAATGGTATCGTGAATATAAAAAAGGGAAAAAGAAAGTTTTGTAAAACTTAAAAATAATTTGAAAATCAAACAAATTTAACTTTAATAATAAGAAATGCACAAATTTTAGGTTCCAAATGAAATTTTCCTAATTTTAAATCAAATTTACTGTATGTGAACCAAAGAGATTCACACTCCATGAAAAAAAGTGTTGTAGGGGATTATTGTTAAAAATCGTGAACTAATCTTGTCCTAAAAATAAATATTTGTAACTTTTAATATTTAATTCGAAGGAAATTACACTATGTAATGATTCAGTTGGCCGGCAAAAATAAAGTGAACAAAACCAAGGGATAAGTGAAAAGCTTCCCGCGAAAAATATTTGGCCTTGTTCTGTAAACCGATCGATTTGAAATCGCACGATTTTAGAAAACTAACTCCGACAATAGAAATATTTTTTTAGATTTTTTTTAATTTTTTTATTACAATATAGATTCTCAAAAATTATATCTGAAAGAAAATTATCGTGTATGATTTTAAACACGTCTGCAAGGCACATTTTTAATTTTTTGAAAAATACATATGTGTACATATGTATATGTATACATACATATAGAATATAGAAAGGCCCTAACTCATTTATTTGAATTCGAGTTTTTTGTATATTTCGATAGAAGAACATCTAATGTACCGAAAAAAGCAAAAAATGCGATTTCAAAAAAAAAAATTAGTTAGGGTAACGAGATATTCGTAAATAAAAAGTGTTACTTATTATCAAACACAACAGTTGCTTTATGTAATTCAAAAAATTTTGTAGTTTTTTTGTGTAAAATTGAATTTGAATTTCGGCAACACTGAACTAAACTAAACCTCCATTGATAACAATTGCCGCATATTAATTCGATACATTTGCAATTCCTTTCACAACATACCTGCTATGGAAAAAAAAGTGACAGTGTTAAGGCCACGACACGCCATGATAACAGTGGCTAGTGGTGTTGTGGCGAGTGTGGCAAGCCGCAATACTTGTATTAACCTCAGCCAGTGCCAGCATGTTAGTTAAAGTTCTTGTTAAGCAATTTCAAGAAAACCAGTTAGTTGTGCGCGAATTATCAATTGGTTTAGACGTGTTTCTTGATACCAAATGCTCTAATAAAACGGGCAACAACACGGCCAAAATTTTCGTTTTGTGTTTTTTTTTAACTTTATTCCCATTATTATAAATAAATGGTGGAAATTGTAAAAGTAATAACAAAAAATTTTAAACACCAGATGTTTGCGGCTTGAGGCGTAAATTGATACGATTTTCAATACACTTGTGTTTTTTTTTTTTTTGTGTAACTTACTTTCAATACATTTTTATGGTTTTATTGCTGCAGTTGAAGTGTTGAAGTCTGATTAAAAAATAAACTACCGCCTGTCTGTATTCACAAAGACAAAATATAAAAGCAGAATTTTGGTTACCATAGAGAATTTGCTTAGCTGAAATTATTAAAAGTTTTAATCAACTTATGAATCGGAAGTCCAAAATGAAAGAATTTTGTTGCTAACATATGTTGCCAATTAAATTGCGCCAAAACTTGAAAATTGCAAAAGAAAATAAAATACATATCTAATATAAAAAAAAATAATGCAAACCTCCTAATCCATACATTATCCATTAATTTCATATTCACTTGTGTATTCGTGCATAAAATAATCCTTTTTAGTTGCTCTTTTAAACGAGTATGTCACACACAAACACATGCAGCAGGCGGCAAACAAGTACGAATGCAAGAACACACAAGAACATGAGAGCATTTCCCAGCAAACATTTTCTATTGATTTTGATTGATTGATTACTATTTACACCAATAGTTAGTTATCTTTTGTGCTGAAGATCTGCTTTTTGTAGGTTCAATCAATGTGTGCTGCAACCAGTTGTTAAAATTGAACATTAAATTGCCATATAAATGGATAGGTGAATTTGAAAGCAATCTAGTTTTCAATTTAAAAAGTTTGATTGTGTTAGTAAAAAAAGTGTGATTGTATTTCAAATTTAATGGAATTGAAAGGAAAAAATTGAACGTGTGGCCCCCAAATATAAGGTGTTTCTTCCTAATTATCAAATTTCTTATAAAAACACTAAAAAACATAATAACAATATTTTGTTTGCTTTTTAGATTCATATGAAGTTTGAAAATTTTACGCAACGTCTTGGTTGTATGCATGATACAATAATATAAATTTTGTTTGTCAAAAAATATCTGATTAGACCCCTTTTAGATACACAAAGTTTTTTTTTTGCAATGTCTTTATTCAATTGGGTGAAAGACAGATAGGGCAATACTTTCTCATTTCTCACAGTGTGCAAAAATGGCTATCACAAAAAAATTAATTGATTTTAGAACTAAATCGCTACATAATTTCCAAATGGTAAAAAAAACTTTATGTAGCGTTCAGAACATATTTCTAGAAATTACAGAGAGGACACATAGACGTTATACAAGAATATAATAACAAATACGGTGAAGTTGAAGAAATACAGAAGAACGAAGCATTACAAATTTAAGGCTACATAAATGGAAAAATTTGCTCAGAACTGATCAATTTTGGATTGAAGTTCATAATTATAGAAATTTAGCTAATAATAGTAAATTTCTAAAAGGTGAAAACAAGTTATAGCGCTATGAATTATTTTAAAAGTATAACTAGAGCACTCGATAAGGACCAAGTTTTCAAAACATTTCCACTTAAATTTTATTCAAGTGTTTTGATATTTCGACTATACCGGATGATTTGATTTAATATATAAAAGAGTACAAATAAAATTTGAATTGAAATCTTTATCCTGTACATACATACATATGTATGTACGTACATACAAACCTAATTATTGCATTTAATGCTTTTTAGTCATTTTTTCATGAACAAACAGTGCTTTTTGCTTTGAAAAAGTTGGCATCACTGCGTGTGTGTATGAAAATGATTATTTTTATAACAACATGGCTACACGACTACATAACCGCGGTTGCAGCTGTTGCCAAATGAAACCAAAGCATTAAACACATTAACGGCAGCAGGCTGCCAATAACACGACTAAAAAGGACACTAGCAAGTATTGTCGCCGTGCACTTAATTATTGATATTAGTATATTTTTTCATAAACTTCACCATACAAGGGTTATTTTTTCTCAAAAGTCGTACGATTGTGTAGGATAGTGAATCCTATCTATAAACAAATAATTTTATTTTTATAAATGTAAAATATTTGAAAGTGGCTCCAATGTAGTATGTATGTATATTGGCATTGTCACAATCACGTTACGTAATTGTCATGTTTCCTAATTGTCACTTTACATCACCAAGCAATTAAGCTTGTCATTTAGAGCCATGCGGTTCGATTTATTTTTTTTATTTTTTTTTACCAAATGTGGAGCTAACTACGTTCTAAATCAATATCCAAAAGAGAATATAAAACATAAGTATTTCCTTTAAAAAAAACAAGCTATATCACCAAGTTTCCTAACGTGACAAAAAGTGGACTTTTCTGTGGAAATGTCCATATATGTTTTAATATCAGGTGCTGCCACATTCAAAACAATTAAGTAGCTGGCTACAGACTCTGTAGTAGTACATAGCAACAATTGCAGCTACCGGTATTTGAAGTCGTGCAGTCGTATAGCCTTTGGAGGTCTAATGAAGTATTCCTTCTGTTTTCGGTGATGTCTTTTCACTATTTACATCGAGTTTTCTCAGGGATTGCTCTACAAGAATTGTCATTTATCAATGGGATATTATCAAACGATTTCAAACTTAATTAGTATTTGTAATCATACAAAACAGCTGACTCGCCATAACTCCATTGCCATTACCATAGAAACCAATTGAATTTTGGGTTGGTTATGGTTATGACATTATGGCTATGTCACGCCTAATTTAACCTTAAGATTCAATGTTTTATACATATAGGCTCGGCCAGTAACATTATGTGTAATTATTATTAAGGAAGCAGCCGCTTTTGATGGTCTTGACATGAAAATTCATTGTGATGTTCGTTGGAGGCAAAACATTTTTATATTCTCAAAAGAAGCATTCAAGTGTCCCGGTTTTTCGAAGCAAGTAAATTCGAGAACTATTATTGAGAGCGATTCCCGTGTGCGATGTTTGGAGAATGACTGATATCTACCATTTAGGTTAGTTTAAGTTTAACAGCTTGCTGAGCAGAGAAAGTAAGTTTTCAGCTTACTTGGAAATAGATAACAGGTCCTTTTGTGGTGTAGTTAAATGTAATATATTGTAGTATAATACAGTGGCACGATTAATACAAAAATATTTAAAAATATTTATGCATAAATTACAAATTTACAATTGAATTAGTTTTTGCAATACTTTCAGCAGTTCCACTTTTTTATCTGAATATTTATCTTTAAATATGAGTTTCTCAACAGATTGTAATTGCAAATCTTAAGGTAGAATTAGTAAAATCGTATCGTTCTACTTTACAGCTTGCCGTATCGTTCAGCTTTGTGTACAAGTTACTATATAAAATGTAACAGTTTGCCCAGCACATTATTTTTGTCTGGCTTTGTATGCGGCTTTTTGACATTCGCTGAGATTTCTACGTCAGCAGTGCTAATACCATATATTTTATAACTAGTAACATGAATTGGATATGGTACGGTTTTTGCCAGCTGACACGCAACTTTACGATAGGATTTTACTGAAGGCTCAGTTACCCGATTGTAATGTAATGTAACTGCAATGTAGGAAATAGCTGATCAATATTGTTATGTGAAATGTAATGCAAGTGGTTATAGAGATGTAATGTAACGTAAACTACTTTTCATATAAAAGTATCGATCAGCTGTTTCCTACTGTTGCAGTTACATTACATTACAGCCGGCTAACTGAGCCTTAATTCTACCTTTACTGTAGCCTATTTAAAAATTAAAAAAATTGTTTGAATGAAAATTAACGAATGAAATTCACTACATACTTTCTTAAAACGTACTTCTCAACTACTTGGCCGATTTGGTGGTCAATTTCCAAACATACATACATATGTATGTATATCTTTTGTAGAGGACATTCATCTATTTTAACTTCCTGTCATTAATAAAATTTGTGTCTTCTTTTTGTCATAGTTTTTATTATCAGTCATCTTTAATATTAAAATAATGATTTATATTTGTTTTTATCGATGAAACAATGTACCCTCACTTTCATTTCATTTTCTAACTGGTTTGAGTGCACCCTGGTAAGCTGTGATCTTACAAACATCTTATTGTTGAGATTCTTTCTGTTTTTATGGCTTGCTACAGCGTTAACTGCGTCGTGGGGTTTTCAAAATTTTTAATTTATTGAACTAATTTTACTACATACATACATACATACATACATGTATCGGCCATAACCGCTAAAATAGCTTAAGCGACACATTTTTCGTACTTTCTTATTTTCATTAAAATCGACTATTTACGATCGCAAATAATCGATTTTGGTAAAAAAATGAAGTTCGAAAATTGTGTTGTTTAAGCTTATTTGGCGGTTATGGCACGGTATGATATTCATATTTAATGTACTCGTATTTGTTCCTATAAAGTGTGTAAAAAATTTAGAAATTGAATTCAAATAAATTTTTTTTTTTATCGTGCCAACATTCGACCCCAAAAGTTCCTTCATTATTACAACACACTTTTGCAATTTTACAAGCAACACTCTCATAACAGTAATAACATCATGCAAGTCAGAATATTTAAACAACTACACACACGCATACATACATACACACAACCATGCATACATGCACACAAACATACATGCATACATACTTATGTATATAAATGGTATAAATATTCTTCTTCACACGCACCGAACAAGCATACATACATACATACATAGTTGTAAATGCCGTTATCCTTTTAAATCGTCCTGCCAAAAAGTAAAAAAGCAAAACAAAAATAATATAGGACAACAACTTGTTGAAATTCGTTGTAAAACAAATTTTTATAAAGAAAAATCAACATACCAATTGGCCAACTCGTCGGCGTACAAAATTGAATTTTGATGAGCACTCTTATAAATGGGATAACGTGTAGGTAAAGTGTTGTATTATTATACATACATACATATGTACATATCGTTACCTGAATATAGAAAGGGCCTGACTAATCATTTGTTTGAATTCTAGTTTCTTGTATATTTCGATAGAACAACAACATCTAATGTATTGAAAGATGCAGAAATCTGGATTTCAAAAAAATAATCTTGACGTTAACGCTCTAATTCAGAGACAAACAAAAGGCTGCACAAGGGCCAGCTTTGCCATTTTGGTGCATTTCGGGTATTTTTTTGTGCTTTTTGCCTTTCTAAGTACCCGAAACTTTATTAAATACCCGTTTCAGAAAAGCGGGTATTTATAGTGCATTTTACAATTTTTCGCAGTGCTTTTTCAATAATCAAAATTTTTCCAACAAAGAAACAAACGCTTTGACTTTTCTCAATAAATTTTTTTAATTCCTTATAAGAAATTTTTTTATCTAACGATTTTACTATTTTAATTCGCATAATTGAACACAGTTAAGCAACGTGGATTTGTAATTTGTACACATTTAAGACATAACGAAAAAGTGTATTAGTTCTTATGAAATTAAACATTTTTCTTGAAATATATAGAAAAAGCTTAGAAGAATTATCGAGCGTGGCTTAGACCAGCAAAATATGCGTTAAAGGCACTATGGCATTTGATGTAATTTTAAAATAATTTCCTGCTATAGGGATTTAATACGTCATAGTTAAACTAAAAATAAAGACTTATTTATATAAAACATAACCCTACGTCTACACCTGATATATTTTTATGTCAAAATCCATATAGAAGAAAGAGCTAACATAAAAAAAAATTATTTTTCAATTTTCAAGGAAATATTTAGTTACAAAAATAACGGAGAATATTTAGCTTAGTGCTTTTTTACCCACAATTTTTTTAATTTTTAGGGTTCCGTACACCAAAGGTGAAATGGAACCCTATTGTTTTCGCTACGCTGTCCGTCTGTCCGTCTATCCGTCTGGCCGTCTGTCCGTCTGTCCGTCTGTCCGTCCGTCCGTCTGTCCGTCACAGGGTATTTTCTCGAGAACCGTAAGAGCTACGGACCTGAAATTTGGACACAGTGTGTAGACCCTTGGCCGCTACAACAACAAATACATGAGAGTTGTAAATTAAAGGGTGTGCCAAAACGAGCAACGAAAAATGGTAAAATCCCATGTAATATACATACAATTGTATGTATATGCACTTGAAATTTGTAAAGTTAGTGTATTTTTATACACACTACAACAATTAACACTAAAATTTAAAAAATTTTAATTAAAGGGTGTACCATCAGTTAATGTAATTTCGACTATGTAATTTTGATAACTTGCTGTATCTTGGAAACGGTAAGAGCAAACTTCTTGAAATTTTCAAAACCGGTAAAACAAAAAAATCTCAAAATTATAAAATCGCCAAACCGAAAAAAAATCGCCAAAATAAAAAAAAAATCGCTAAAACGAAAAAAAGCACCAAATTAAAAAAAAATTCTAAATCGAAAATAAATCGCAAAAAACCGGAAAAATCACCAAAATGAAAAAATCGCCAAAATGAAAAAAAATCGCCAAAATGAAAAAATCGCCAAAATTAAAAAAATCGCCAAAATGAAAAAAAATTGCCAAAATGAAAAAAAATCGCCAAAATTAAAAAAAATCGCCAAAATGAAAAAAATCGCCAAAATTAAAAAAAAAATCGCCAAAATTTAAAAAATCGCCAAAACGAGAAAAAAGTGAAAAATAATCAAAAAAAATTATTTCAGCTGAAAAAACGTAAAAAACACTGTATTAAAAAAGTGCTCAAAGCCCAACGTACGGAACCCTTCGTGCGCGAGTCAAAGTCGCACTTTACTGAATTTATTACCCTTTTTTACCCTATTTTATATGCTCACAGTGCTTTTGATGACCCAAGAGTTGGTATCACTGACAAGGGCACTTCGTTATGCTCTTATTTACACGTACTTAAACACACGTACGGAAGAAAACAACTCAATCTCTCATAAGCATTCGACACAGCATACATTTTACTCTCTTTCATATTATCACTAATACATAAATGATATAAAGATGTATGTATGTGTGTGCCTGACGGTGCTCTAATTGTCTAAGTCACGTCACCAAACTGATATTTATAGAAAATTCAAAAATTTTAGGTTTAGAAAACCAATCAAATTAAATTTTTGCTTGGAACACAACAATAAACTTTCAAAATTTGTATGTAATTTTTCCAAATGTTTTTTTTTTGCTATCATGTAAAGGGTGGGTGGGTAATTGTATACACAATCAATTCTCATATTCCATTTCATAGAAATTTAAGTTAAATAGCTGATGTTAATAATAATCTCTACCCCAGTAGATAGACATGGGTGCTGATGAAGTGCGTGGCTGCACAGAAAAATATCGGTATTTCCCCCAGCTAATAAGGTCTAGTTTAATTTTTCTTCTCTTCTTTAGATACTCACATTAATTAATAAAAATATTTCATTCAATAAGAATTGAAATTACTGAACTCAAGCCTGATTAAGAAATTATTTCTGATTTGTATTTTCTTTTGAAAGTTCGGCGCGTGAGTGAATTTTCATTACTTTTGTTTTACAGACCAAGTGGCAAGGCAAATTCATTTCCAGGTAATATCAGGATTACAAAAACAATGAAAAAATACAACAATGAAAAAAACAACATGGGTTGTAGTTCATCCAAAACTTCAAACATATAATTTCTTTAACATAATAATAATAAAAATTATTCACATAAATTTAAAAATATTTCTCCACGGCAGCTCTTTTCATCTTTTTTCGGATGAACTTTAATTTGAAAAAAAAAGATCAGCTGCATTTCCGCTACTACCTTGTGAATGTGCCTTGCCAAATGGGGTACTCATGGTTTGTGTGTGTGTGTTTTTTTATGTGCTGGCTCTCTCAAAAGGACAAACATGAACATTGTTGCCAGCTTCGTTCAAAAATATCATTATTAAAAGTACATTTATGTCGGCCAAAAAGATTATTTTTATTATTAAAAGTATTGCTAGGTACATTCACTAATATATTTGTAATACCTGTCTCACACACTTAAGGCGTTTTTACTCAAGTTTTGATTTTATACGGAGAGAGGTATACAAACTGCATACATATGTACATACATATAATAGTTTTCATCATTAAAACTTGAGAAGGAAAACTTGGTGTGTGTGAACCAGCTCAGTACAAGCATTGTATAAAAATATTTGACTTTGTATAACTTAATTGATCTTAAATGTAAATACAAATCAGATTCATTACATAGTGACCACACCTGATGACTTTATGTCATGATGAATGTCAAATTGAATTCATCACGTATAGACTCAATTTATTAATATTATGGCAGCGTTATGATATAATCATCAGAGCTTACGTCCTGAGAAATTCATCTTGATATCAAATGTCATTTTAGGTATCACTGTGCATTTAACGTTTATTTATTAAGCAATTTTCGTTTAAAAAAGGCGGCACAACAATTATTTGTGACCAAAAAATTAAACAACACGCAAATTAGATATTTTTGGCAAGTATTTTGCAAATATTTGTTTGAGTCATCATGATATAAAATTAACAACGTCTACCGCTTTGTGTTGATATTAATGAACAAATTACAATTATACCCCTTTTAGACACGGAACGTTTACTTAGCAAAGTCTTAATTCAGCTGGTAGAAAGACAGAAAGAGATACTATTCCTACCTCTGTCTTTCATACAGCTGAATTAAGACTTTGCAAAGTAAACTTTGCGTGTCTAAAAGGGGTATTTCTCTGCCGGCGTTATATTACGAGTTATGATAAAAAAAATAGAGACGAATTGTTAACCTCCTTCTTTTTTTTGAAGTCGGTTAAAAAAGTCAGATGTATACAGTATGTTACAGTAAGAACACAGTGATTTTTTGAGAAAATAAAACCTAACAAAACTTTCAAAGTTCCCAGAACATCTTTGTAAATTGTACTGTGAAACAGTGTTTGCAATAAGTTAATTTGCTTAATAATAAATAATAAAAGATTAAAAAGTTGATAACGTTTAATGAATGATGCATGATCAAATTAAATTAATCTGAATCGTAATCTCAATCATGATCGATGATTAGTGAGATTAGTTCAATTGCAATTAAATAAAGTTCTTCTGATTACGTTTGATGATTGCAATAAATGAAAAAGAGAATTCTTATTAATTAATTAAAACAACAAAAGCCAACCACATTTCTATTTAAAATTGATTTTCAAATGGATTTTATGAGGATTACACAGGTCTATCGCTTCAATGATGGATTGATTGTACGCTTAAAGCATAACTTATTTCAATATCATAAAAACTTATGTAAACTTTTGAATTTTTGTATCAAAAATCTACGAATTTTATTTTTTTTGAATGAATGGATTTTTAAAATGCATATTTATTGCAATGGAAAAAGACGAAAAAAGTTCACAAATCAAATGGTTCATCAATCAAATGAAGTGTCTTCACTTAATTGTGTTTTCACACCTAAAGTTAAAACTTCGTTTTAACTTTAAAGCCATCAACAGCTGATTTTGCGTTCGCACTGAAAGTTTGATAAATTCAGGTTTTAAGCAACAGCATGTCAAATAATTTTCTTCAAAATAAAACAAATCTCCTGTGGAAGTCGGTGTATTTGTTGCTGTATTTTCTCTGCTCTTTATAAAGCAATTTTTCGTTTTGTACAATAATAGCGCCAATATGTATGGCATAATCGAAGGTGGCACAATATCAAAATCACGGCAACTTTGTTCAATGTTGTTTACTTTTTTACAGTCAGGGAAATTGGGTAATATTTTCTTTAAAAATATTGTGCCATTTATTGCATAGTATAGGTCAAAACGACAATAATATGTAAAACAACATACATATGTGACAGCGCATAGAGAAAGGGACCTAAGGGTAAAAAATCAATTTTCACCTTCTTTTTTTTTTTGATGTGGACAACATCTGAGCATCGAATGAGACCGATCCCATGCCCCAAAAGTGTTCCTTCCCAGAGATATGCGCGTTTTATGAAATTGAAGTCGACGATTCTAAAGTTATGTGAAAAAATTTTCGTACTAACAGAATGATATTCACGAAAGAATTATAAATTATAAATTTATTATAATTCACAATTAATAATTTCAGAAAATAAACCTGGGTTCGAAACAACGCGAGCAAAATTGATATCAAAACTCATGGAAACAGCGCACTAGGTAGAAAACAGTAAAAACCAACTACACAAAACAAGAGGTAGGGACGACCTACGCGCGTTTTCAAGGTTGACCAAGACGTTCCTGACGTCATGAGATGTGTCGCTTTCAAATGAGACCAATACCAACACGCTCAGTGATGGTACACCAAAGATACACGTATTTAAATCTTTAAAATGGCTCTCCTGAACAAAACCGGTTTTTACCCTTAGGTCCCTTTCTATGCACATATGCAATAATATTCAGGGCTATCGTGAATAAAATTCCACGTGAAATTTTTCCCAGGGAAAAACTCCAACTTATAGCTAATAATAGGGAAAACAAAAAATTCTAATTGGAAAAGGGAGAAATTTCACGCGGAATTTTATTCATGATAGGCCTGATTGTATAATGGATGGGTCGCTTAACACTTGACAAACTGTACAACGGCTGTTTTTGTTTGTATGAAAAACTCAGAAATTTTACAATATGCTCTAAAATTTAAATTATTTTTTAGGTATTTTATAAATAAATATTTAAAATTAAGGAACTGCTTATGTAGATAAAATAAAGAAGTGATTGGAAATCAAGTTATATTACATTATAATTATATTACATTATAATCAAAATATTTTTTATGGGCAGCTGGATGTCATGAAAATATTTTCGTTGTTTCTCTTTTTCTCCGCAATTTTTTTTAATATTTTTGAGGCTGCAATCACTTTTAAGTTGAAAATCTTTCCAGCATCATCTATTCTTATTCACTTGGCATATACTTAACTTGGCAGCACTGAATTTATTAAAACTAATTCCAAAACGGTTTTAAGTTGGTTTTAACAAAATCATTTTGTATGATAAAACCAGCAGTGGGCAAATTACGGCACTCGTTATCGAACGAAATTACGAAATATTTCAATAGAGTTTATATGGAAACATTTTAAAATTTCGAACCGTATCGAATGCCGTAATTCGGCCTTACAAACAACTATTATTAAAACCATGTCAGTGTGAAAACACTACAACTACGAATAAAATGAAAAGATGTGCAACAATTTTAAACATTATTTTCCTAAATAAAATATGTAAAACTGTACACCGAAACAAAAATCGGTGAAAATCTATTTGAAAGTTTACAAGTTCTCGCCTAAAAAACAGTAAAATATGACTTAAGCACTTTTTCGTTAATGCCACGGATTTCTAATTATAAACTTTTTTTTTAGATTTATTTAAAAAAAAATGTTTTCTGACTTACTCGTACACATATCGTATGTATAGCAGATATAAAACATTTTAGGGTGTAGGGTATTTTACCACATTCGCTAAGAAAGAGTTTCAAATTCTTAAGCATGCGCATTAAAATGAGCCAAATGTTACCATGACGGACGACAAACAGCAGCAGCAGCCAAGGAAAAGGACTAAAGAGGAGAATAGTCAACAGAAACAAGCTCAGCAAGTTAACAAACAGTTTATTTGAAGCCATCCTTTGTTTGCCGGTTACATTCAGTACAAATTCAATTTTCAAATTCAGTTTCAACTTGCATCTCAAACGTAACGGAACAATTTGAACAATTAAAATGTCAAATAAGAAGAATAAAAGCAATTAAAAAATTAAAAGCTAAAAATCGTTTTCACAAAAAACATAAATAAATAAGAAAAACAACAATAATAACAACAATCAATAACAAAGTTCAAAAAACTATTGTTACGTACAATTTGGCGTGAGTTGTTATAAATCATTACCAAATACTTTTAAAAAAATTTCAATATGAAAAAACATAATTCACAAAAAAATACAGAGATATTTTAACTGGATTTTCGTGTTTTTATTTTTATAAAATATGTAAAAATAAATAAAAAGAATTCTACAAAATCTATATTCATTTACACGCTCTCTGGCGAAACGTTCTAAACAAATTTCAAATTGTATTAAAATAAAACAAAAGCATTAAATGCAATAAATTATAACAGACAAAAGTGTTAATGAATTAAGAAAAAAAAAAAAGAAAAAAGAATGAAACGAAAAGATAAAGAGAATTCACTATTTATGCATTTACATGTACTCGTATGAGACGAAACAAAAAATAAATAAATATATAAATAAAAATTTTAAATCAAAAGTCTTCGATCGTGTGACAGGCGACAGGCCCCCCGCTGTTTTGGTTTTCTGACAAACGGACGGACGCAGGGACACCAAAAATTTTTATTCATTCTTTCGTTCGTGTGTTTTCTTGTCGTTTCGAATGTCTCAAATGAAAGCAAAACGTTTTTATTTTCTTATTTTAAGTGAATTTTAGGAGGAACGAACATATAATGTGTTGGAATTACACTAGCGTTCAAAATTACTACCATTAGTTGTTATTAAATTTCCACGCACAGTGGCGCCCAACTCAAAAAAAAAATTGTAATAAATCTGTATGTTGCGAATTTAGAAATTTTTATTTTTTTAACCTTGACTTGATTTGGCTTTTCGCCAAATCTTTCTCAAGAGATGCGTTTTTGGTATAAATAATGCGGAAAAATTCGTCATACCATATTAAATCTTGTGTAAAAACGATTGTACTTCTTCATTGAGTTGTAGATATGTAAATTGAAAACTTTAAAATTATTTTTTGCAAGACTAGCTTTTTGATTTATGACTATGTTACAATAAAGGAACGATATCTCCCGTTTGTTATAAGTGAATAACACTGTCGAACAAAATTTTTTCAAAATAATAAGGATCCAACAATTGATTCTGGTAGAATATCTCTGCCAAATTGTTCCAAATAATTTTTTATTTATTCGAGGCCGTTTCGCTTGATTCGAAAAGGTGATCGAGAGAGTAATTTCAACTTTATAAACATAATTCTTTACCTTCCGACTCTGCTTTAATTTGCGACCAGTGTGATTAGCTGTGTCCTTACATATTTTCATATCGTTGGTTTAGTCAGCAAGCTGGGTAAGTCCACTTTTTGTGAAAATTGAGATTTTCATGCAGCATGCTAGTATAACTCAAAATACATCATTTACAAAAAAAAAAAAATACAATTACGTTGTTTTTCAAAAAATAAAAAAAAAACACATGCAGCCCATAGTGACTCGACGTACCAAATCTTGTAAGCCTTATGTTTATGTAAAATAAAGTGTGTTTTTTAGAGTGTCACAACTTTGAGTTGGCATCACTGCTTTGTTTGAGCACAAATTTAACAGCTGATAGTTGCTTTGAAATTTCATTATGAATCGACTTATACATCGTGCACTTCTCCCATTTTATGGCGCACAAAATCGTCCTTCAGAGCGGCTAATTCGAAGAACAATAGACCGTTTTCGGACCACATTTACTGTTACTGATAATGTGCATGCCGTGACACGCCGAACAGTGCGCACTTAAGAAGCTGTAGCGGCTGTACAGGAATTGAAAAATTTAACACCTTGAAATCAGCATTAGAAGAGTTAACCGCGAAATACGGCTGCAAATGCTGCGAAAAGTTGTTGAATATTGGTGTTCCAGATTGCGCCTTCTACGCGCCAGCCGTGGCGGCCACATGGCAAAAATCATATTTAAACATTAATTTCATAAAATTTTCTTGCCAATAAAGCCCGAGTCATTGATATTAAAAATATATTTCCTTGTCTTATTATGATTTAAACTTGTGTCTCTATAAAAAAACACCCTTTACCACCAGGATCATTTTTGTGGACCATGTTCACCTTCTAGATCTTCCTGGTAAGGGCATTTTTGTTCCTTTCTTGAAAAAAGAGCAAAAAATGTATGTTCAGCGGCTGAAATGTTCTACAAAAATATTTGTCTTCAAGGACACCTAAGCAACAAACTCAACCTGAACGCAAGAACGTTTATGTAAAACAGCACCAGGAACACATTTGTGGAACAATTTAGCCCACTATATCGTCTCTGAAGAGGAATTTCTTGCCAATTTTTAACAAAAGAACAAAAACTACATGTCCGAATCAAACAGTTTTTCATTAGTAATTAGTGGTTACGCTTTTTTGGGCACATGACACACAGATGAAAGCCCGGCCTTAGTTAAAAAAATAAATAAATGGAAATCATGCGTAACGCTGTATTGCAGCGCAAAGTGTGCTGTCCTTTTGAAAGGATGGCCGATTCCGGAAAAACTATAGGTTTTAAGAACATACATATGTATATTGTATAACATTTTTTTTATAGAAATATTTAAAATTTCAGTTTCGAAACAAAAATTTAAGTTTTAAAGAAAATATTTTTGTGCTTAATGCGACATTTATGTATTACACTGTGCAACAGTGAAAAACTCGATAGAACTACCAAAGGGTACTAAAGCCCTATACCCAGTTTGGCGATTTTGGTGACCAATTTTTTTATGGGCCTCTAAAGATTCCGAAAATCATTGCACCATCCTTAATTCTATTTATTGGCATAAAATGTTAGCAAAGATTTGTTCGGTAGACTCTTAGCTACATTATTGCGATATATATAGCTAAGCGCTATCACTAAGTCTGAATAAGCTGATGACACCATTTTTTGAGGATGCACTGATTTTCGAAATCTTTGAAGGCCCATAAAACAAATTCATCACCAAAATCGGCAGACTGGGTATAGGGTTTTACTACCCTTTGGTAGTACTTTCGAACCTATACTATCAGGACCGTGTGTTTTTCCAAAAGTCTCAATTTGTTGCATAGTGTCATGTCACTCATGTCACTCATAAGCGATAATATGCATATTATGCACTCTCATGTGAATTAAAAATGAACCCCACTCAGTATCATCAAACTTTTCCAGTCAACACCTTTAAGGTGGGTAATGTCGACAAGGTAAAATCACCAAAATAACAGTATAGCGGATGGGCGAAACCAGCGAGCTTTCGTTTCGAATTACAGAGTAGACCGCCTAGACAATGACACTAAGAAATAGCTCCATTGTCTCGATGTCCTCCATGCATGCGTTGCAGTCATTGTTATCTTGTGACTCCAATCCGATACAAATGCCTTCGTAAGTTAGAATGCCCCGTTAAGACGCCGGTAAACTTTCCTAGCTCGGGCTTGTTTTCTCAACAGCACCCTTGTTTTGTCTTTTTCCGGGTCGCCCCATACAAACTGGATTATGTTACCCATAGTATCACCAGTCCACTGTATCCTGTGGTCCATCTTCGACACAAAATCAAATCTTCGCTGTCTTGAAAGGCTTTACATTTATCAGAGTTAAGGCTCAGTTACCCGACTGTAATGTAAAGTAACTGCAACAGTAGGAAACAGCTGATCGATATTGTTATGTGAAAAGTAATGAAAATGATTATAGAGATGTAATGTAACGTAACCTACTTCTCATATAAAAGTATCGATCAGCTGTTTCCTACGTTGCAGTTACTTTACATTACAGTCGGGTAACTGAGCCTTTACTGTCTATAATGTTGTGGCCTTTTTCGCCAGTCCATTTGCACGTTCATTTCCGATTAGGACTACGTAATCGTTAAACGGTCCTAGAGTTTACTCTCTCGGTTGTGATTGCCCTAATTGCAGATTTGATGTCAGTAAATATGTTGACATTTGTTGTCCTAACAGATTGATCATTTTTAAAATCTCCGCACTAACTTCTATGAATATGCGCCACTATATTTAGGCAATGAAAATATAAAAAAAATATTGAACGAAAATTTGATAAAGTTCATATTAAAAGTAGAAAATCATAAAGAACAAATGTGTTACCAGAAGATCCTACAAGTCTGCAAAAACAAGATGGTCTAGACAAGAAAACAAAAATTATACAAAAAAGTTACGACAGTTATTTACGAGTATCTCTCCTGAAAAAATAGACTTGGACCAGTTTTCTGACTAAGCCAACGATATAATGCATGTTGTTTGCATTATAAGACGGAATATTTACAAAATTACATTCCAACACTTAATTTCAAAAGTAATTTTGTTAATTTCTTAAAGCAATTGTAATTGTAATAAAATATTAATTTGCAACATAATGCCTACAAGTCAATGTGAGCAACTCAGTAATTTCAAATACTCCCGCTGAAAACAGTTTTATTTAAACCAATAAATAAAAAAGCGCAAACACGTTGACCATGATCGATTATTTCAAATGACTGCAAATGAAATGTTTTTAAATTTGACTGAACATGTTATTGGTAAATAATTTAAATTTCATTACTTTGTTTATATTGAAATTTTTATTCATATCGAAATGACAATTTAAGCCAGTATTTAAAAAAAATATATATTTTATTTACCCTTTCATAAGTTCTATGGGGCTTAAAAAACACACTCTATACATTGTCTTAAATAAAATAAATACGTTTTAAGTAACTTACCAAGTTTTCACAAAGTTAAACTTCCACTTTTGCATCAGTTGCATATTTTCAACACTCTGTACATCGAGACAAGTGTGACAAGCGTCAAAAGTTGTCACTTCTAGACAATTTTTATGAATCAACCTAAATAGAGATTTTAACAGCGCATTAAGAAGTGAAGTCGGTCGCGGAAAAGGAAAATATGTATAAGACAGATAATGTCTATCAAAATACTCGTCAATCATTATCATGATGATTGTTGGAAAATAAAAAAATTTAGATTTTGTGACATTTTGATGTGTTTGTTGTGACCGCTTATCAAGCACGAACACATTTTAAATAGAATTTCAAGGTACGCGGTTATTATTTTCATTTCATTCAAGCCATCATCGCTACTAAATTTTCTTTAGATATTGAAATGTTTACAATATTGACAGCACATATGACATTCATATGATGTTGACGGCAACAAAAAATCAAAACCAAAATTACATATTGACGGCTTATCCAGCAACATTCAGCAAACGCAAAGCAAATGAATTTGACATCAAGCATTTTGATCGTGTTTAGGCCACTTAAAAGCTAGTTACAGTCGTGTTTAGTTTATTGGCAACTCTGGTTTTTCCAAAGCGTTATCGCTCCTATTCGGGTATGACACTTGAGCATTAAACACATTAACCTCAGTAGGCTGCCGACTTCAAGATGTCAAAAATAGATTACACATGTTAATATGTCCAGCAAAATATTAGACATTACCATGAGAACTACTTGCCATATAATGTGTTACATTTCTGATTGGAAAATTTCATTACTTGCTCACAAATCACATTAAATAAATTTAAAATAATAAAATTGTATAGAAGTTGATTAATAATAAGAAGAATGATTCTTTTAGTTTTAATAGATTACGTGAATATTTTGTTAAATAATGAAAATAAATAAATTTCAAGAATCGATTATTTTATGCTCACGCCTTGTTAAAATCAACAAGAAGAGCTTCCGCCAAAATTTCTTAATTCCAAACTAGATTACCTTTTTTTTGAAATATTTTTCTGGGATGAACACGATTATTTTCACGGCAACAAGGCAACACTTCGGCAGGTTGTTGTTCTTGCTGTCAAATTAAACTAATTTCTGTTTGTGTTGGCAACAATGAGCAAATACAGTGCTGCCAATAGAATACAAAATGTTTAATGAATGATAGCTTAAAATTTCTTCATATTATTTAACAGAAAGAACATCCTAGAAATTCATGTAAAGAAATATATTTATCCTCTTTTATACTTTAAAGTGATTTAAGTATATTTTAAATAATTAATTTTATTTTTATAAATGTGAAATATTTGAAAGTGGCACCACCACAATATGTATTTATAGTTGAACATTACCTGCTTATGATGCTGCTGCCGTTTCCCCAAAATAATTAAGTAGTTGGCTACAAGGCGACAATTGCTGCTAGTGGCAGCACACAATAGGGGATTTTGCAAAAAAAAAATGGGAATAATTCTGCAGTTTCTAAACGGGCCATCGGATTGCTTAAAATTTCATGCAGCATTTAAGGAGGTGTTACTGAACTTAAGTCTAGAATTTGGACTATATATCTATAAAGGGGGCGGATCCAAAAAACCCTAAAGTGGACAACTTCGGGCTAATGAAAAATTCAAACCGATGCCAAGGATTTTTTGCAAATGTTTTTTTTTTTATCCAAAAGCTAAAAAGAGTCTGCCACATGTATAGTTTTTCGCTTAGTTTAGAAAATATTCGAGAGAAAAAAATAAAATTTTGGCAACCATGGTTCACTGTTCCGCTAATGGAGAAGTCAAATCTTGTTCGATTTGAAAAAGAAAACTTGTTATGAATTTAGAACAAAATTTTTAATATTTAAGAATACGCAATTTAAATTAACATTTTGGAAATAGTCTATTTTTCTCCGTTTTTGTAGAAAATAGTGGATTATTTTTTGCAAAAATACCAAACCCATATTTTTACTTACTTAAAATGTAATACCATATTACAAAGAAATTTTTGGTTAAAAATTTTCGTTATTGAAGGAACAAGATCGTTTCAAAATATACCATATTTAAGGCCTTTTTTCTAAATTTCCAAAGCTGGAACCAACAATTTATCATGCCACCTTAAGACATGATATATATTTTTTGCACCCGGCGTAAAATAAGAAGAATACAGTAAAAATACTGAAAAATCCCATTTTTGGGATTTGGCGAAAATTTTTTCGGGAATTACCGGGAACTTAAAAGCAAATTTCACCTAAAGCCTGGTACTCTGTTCACAATTTCGTGCGAAATGCTGTCGAACTACATATAAAAGTATTTGGTATGAAATATTTGCGAAATAAATTCGCAAAAGTAGTACTCTGTTCTTGTTGTGTCTTTCCATGCAAAATTAGTCTGGCATCATTTTAGTTCAGCTGCGAAACAACATGAACAGTGTTTTTTTCACACGGAATTTTAACAATGTTGCATACTTTCAAGCAATAAAAGCGAGAAATTTATAAAAAAAACAGCGAGTTGGGCTACATTTAGTACATGTCAAGTTTTTCACGCGAAATAACCAATGGCCCTGAAAATTTTTCACATCTTCGAACAGAGTACCAGCCTTAAAAGAGCATTTTCAGCCGAAAATATTGATAAATATGAATCGTATAGCATTATGGCGTAAGAGCTCTGTCTTCTCGGAAAACTCTGCATATATTGTAAGTAGAGGCACCTCCTCAAATGCTGTATGAAATTGAATAACAATCTGACGGGTAGTTTAGAAAGAGCAGAATTATTTAAAATGTTTAACAAACTCCCCCACTGTGTGCCGTCAATATGTTTAATGCTGCATAAAACGCACTACTTTCAGCGCTTATTAAGGTTTGTCTATTAGTTTTCCTACTGGATGGCAACGTTTGAAGTAACAGTAATTTTCCGGCTTGCAACGACTTTCAACGGCTGCATCGTCTGTACCAAGCAATACACTTTACATTATTCCCTCTCTTTACGCTTAGCCAGCAACTATTTTTACACACTTTCCTCATTATTCAAAAAATTTAAAATGAGTTTGAAATGTATTTAATTTTAAATTTTTTATACAAAATTTTCCTACAATAGATTTCAAATCAATTTTATTTTTTTATGAATATAAATAATATACAAACATATACGAGTATTTATATAAATTTCAAAAGTGATTTACAACTAAATTTCTTAAGACCAAAAATCCAACTTAATAGTTTTGTTTTATAAAAATGTTTAAATAACTTGCATCATAAAATGATGTTAAGCAAATCAACGCAATAAGGGAGAAGACAGCCAGCGTTCCAAAAACTAAACTAATGCATATTAAATGTGCCATAGAGTTCCAGCAACAGAAGTAAAAGGAAAATCTGTGGAACAGAAAATCCATCAACAACAAACTCAATATAAAACTCCCATCCTATTCAACGGCAGTAATAAGCATCACCCACCCAATCACCAAACAACTAAACACACACACACACACGAACAAGACATACCAATCAACTGGACAACCAGTCTGTCAGTCACAGTCATAACCAATATTTTAAACCACAAAAATTTAAAGTGCTGACGAGAAGAGCTCGTACATGCCAATGGATAATAATACAAATAAACTCATAAACAATGGTTATCTGCGTACGCCATTCATAACTACCAAAAACAATGGTCATGGCAGTGGAAACACTAACATTAACACTAACACTAACACTAACGCTAACAGAACCAATAATGCCAACGATGACAGGGGTGGTGGTGGTGGAGGAAGAGGTGTTGTTGGCTCTTTGCAAGATATTGATGCAGCTACTGTAATATCACCTCTATTGGGCACTGAAAACAAATCAGAATTATCTGAAACAGGACTCATGCATCACTCGTCATCATTGCCACAGCAGCAGCAGCAGCAGCAGCAGCAGCCACCAATATCATGTGCCAATAATGTGGGTCATACGAAATTCCCCACCGTTGTGTTTTTGGGCAATGATAGCGGCAAAGCGCTAACAGGAATTGGCCCCAATACTAGTGCCCCACGAACTTCACTTCAACACAATGCTCCTGTCGTCTCCTACAATATTTCAACACATTCAGCACATTCAACGCCACACCATAACGAATGGTTGCTTAAAGAATCTACACTGCGTTGCAGGTTGCTGGTTCTAGCTGTTGCCTTAACAATTTTAGGGGCTGCCATTGGAGCGTTGGCAATTTATTTTGCAGGCAATTATCGTTGCCAAACTACAACTCAAACAATAGATAAAAGCCGAAATATCAACAACAACCACAATTTAACAGGTAAGTGTCGAATACAAAAGTTTATTGTTATTTTTGCTTTTTGTACAGTAATGATGACAAATATAGTAGCAGTGGAAAAGCGAACGTGTTGTGAGTCTATCTTCATAGTTACACAATTTTTTAATTATTTTTCTTATTTTATTCCTCATAATGTTCATTAAAAATTTATGGTGACTTGGAAATTATAAAAGTAAACATTTTATTGATTAACAATGTATTTTTAGGGCCTGTTCATCTAAATGCGAACGATAGATTCGATCGAATATTTATACTGAAAACAAAAATAAATTTCAGTTTTTTGTTTTTGTTTCTAATATAAATTTTCGATCGAATCTATCGTTCCCGTATAGATGAACAACACCTAAATTTTTGTATTATTTTTAGCAGTTTGTTTTTTTAGCTCTGCCCTATTTATTCTGTAATCCGCTAAATCTAAATTCAATCGCTAAAATGCTGAACAAATAGAAAATTAAAAATGTTTGGCGATGTCATAAAAAACTAAAATTTCGTTGGATTAAATTTTGAAGTCATTCTAGAACACACATGGGGCTGGGAAATTATAAAAATAATCATTTTATTAATTTAAAATATGTTTTAAGTTTTAGCATTATTTTTTAGCAGTTTTTAGGGTTTCGTACACCAAAGGTGAAAAGAAACCCTATTGTTTTCGCTACGCTGTCCGTCTGTCCGTCTGGCCGTCTGTCCGTCACAGGGTATTTTCTCGAGAACCGTAAGAGCTACGGACCTGAAATTTGGACACAGTGTATAGACCCTTGGCCGCTACAACAACAAATACATGAGAGTTGGAAATTAAAGGGTGTGCCAAAACGAGCAACGAAAAATGTTAAAATCCCATGTAATATACATACAATTGTATGTATATGCACTTGAAATTTGTAAAGTTAGTGTATTTTTATACAGACTACAACAATTAACACTAAAATTTAAAAAATTTTAATTAAAGGGTGTACCATCAGTTAATGTAATTTCGACTATGTAATTTTGATAACTTACTGTATCTTGGAAACTGTAAGAGCAAACTTCTTGAAATTTTCAAAACCGGTAAAACAAAAAAATCTGAAAATTATAAAATCGCCAAACCGAAAAAAATCGCCAAAATCAAAAAAAAAATCGCCAAAACAAAAAAAAGCACCAAATTAAAAAAATTTGTAATTCGAAAATAAATCGCAAAAAACCGGAAAAATCGCCAAAATGAAAAAATCGCCAAAATGAAAAAAAAATCGCCAAAATGAAAAAATCGCCAAAATGAAAAAAATCGCCAAAACAAAAAAAAAATCGCAAAAATGAAAAATATCGCCAAAATTAAAAAAAAAATCGCCATATTTAAAAAAAAAAATTGCCAAAATTAAAAAAATCGCCAAAATGAAAAAAAATCACCAAAATGAAAAAATCGCCAAAATGAAAAAAAATTCTAAAACGAAAATAAATCGCGAAAAACCGGAAAAATCGCCAAACCGAAAAAAACCGCCAAAATCAAAAAAAAAATCGCCAAAACAAAAAAAAGCACCAAATTAAAAAATTTGTAATTCGAAAATAAATCGCAAAAAACCGGAAAAATCGCCAAAATGAAAAAATCTCCAAAATGAAAAAAAAATCGCCAAAATGAAAAAATCGCCAAAATAAATAAAATCGCCAAAATGAAAAAATCGCCAAATTGAAAAAAATCGCCAAAATGAAAAAAATCGCCAAAATGAAAAAAAAATTGCCAAAATAAAAAAAATTGCCAAAATTAAAAAAAATCGCCAAAATTAAAAAAATCGCCAAAACGAGAAAAAAGCGAAAAATAATCAAAAAAAAAATTATTTCAGCTGAAAAAACGTAAGAAAACACTGTATTAAAAAAAATGCTCAAAGCCCAACGTACGGAACCCTTCGTGCGCGAGTAAAAGTTGCACTTTACTGAATTTATTTGTTTTCTTTTTCGTATAATTTAAAGGACAACTTAGCTCCATTTTTTTTTTAATCTGATCACATTGTATACGGTATACCACAATGGTCTGATTACTCCTTGTTGAAACGGTTGGTCACATCCCATTAATTGTGACAAAATATACTTTGATATAAACTACCATCATATATAATATAATTGTGAGCCTATTCGGAAATCCATCACTGTGCTGCATTTGATTAGCATGTGTGATTGATTTGCCCAGCTAATGCAGGTGATTAATGGAAGCGCAGTCAAGAATATCTTTTGATTACAATTTCGAACAAGAGAACATTAAAAATTTATAAATTAATAATCGGCTCTATTCTGTAAACCGAATCTTAGTAAATTTCTCGTTTTCAAAAAATTAATAATGGTCCTGCAAATGTGTTTAAGATCATACACGATAATTTTCTTTCAGATATGATATTTGGAAATCTATATAATAAAGAAATTTAAAAAAAAGAAGATTGTCGGAGTTAGTTTTCTAAAATCGTGTGATTTCAAATCGAACGGTTTACAGAACAGGGCCAATAAAATATTTTTTTTTGATTTGGATAACAATGAACTGAAATTGTGCAATCGAAAAAATAAAGAGTTTTGAAATTAAAAAAAAAAAGAAATTTATAATTTGATCAGGCTAAAGTTCGTATCGCCTTGTAAGCCAAATTACTAACATGTGCATAATTAGTTAAGAACAAACAACAATGGCAAGACTGTTGTAAATTTAGAGATGGTAAAATTGAGCTTTCATTACAAAAAAGCTTTCAGCAAAATTGAATACGATGAATCAAAACAATTTACATATTCCATTTGCAATATTGGCTGAGTATATAAAGCAGAAATCTACATCAACTGACCCCACAAACAGTGGACAAAAGAACAAAAGAACGCTGATGATGAAGGTGTAGTGGCTGGCCTTCGAAAACAGCTAGTTGTTTCAGAACATTGGTGTTAGTTGTCCATTAATCACCTTTATCGCGAATAAAAGTTCACGTCAAATGTGTTCCCTTTCCCTAAAATTGTGATCGCCAATGTTTGCGTTGTTATTGTGTCAGTATACTATTTTCTAATTTTGTTCGCCATTTTTTGTTCAGGGGAAATATTTCATGTGAACAAAATGTTCGCCTTTTATTCGCGATAAGGGTGAATAATTATCACATGTAATTTGGCGATACGAACTTTAGTCTGTCCAAATCATAAATATAGAAGCAAATAAAGTTCGAAGAATAATAATTGAAATTAACTAAAAGAAATTTATAGCTAAAAAAATGTATGTTCGAACAATATGCGAATTCAAAAAGTTAATAATAATAATCAGCCTTGTCATGAATTCCACATTTCCGAATTAAATTTTTCGTTCACATGGATTTTAATTTCGTATCATCAATTCTATTAAAATTAAAAACTTACATATTTCCAATTTTTCCGACAGACAAATATTTATGAATAATTTTCTTCGTAAATTGTTAAAATATTTCACAATCGCAATTTTGCAATCACAATTAGACTGAAAAACATTTGGAAGGGAAACATTTAGGGCCTGTCCCACTATGTCGACAGCGTCCAACTTGTCGCACACATACATTCACAAACAAAAAAAAATTTACAAATTTTTTTAATGTTTCCAAGGTAACTGAGTAACAAGTCGAACGCTTGGGAGCATATGACGGGAGGGGGATAGCGAATCGTTTTTGTGTTCGGTATTCGACGACACGATTTGTTCTTTGCTACACATACATACATATAAATATATGATTAGTATTATCCAATAATAATGGAATGTTGCCGGCAACATTTTTGTCTGTGTGACCGCGAGAGAAAAAACAAAAGAGAATTTCTGATGTTTCTTATCCAAATGTTCGCCAGTGTAAGCTCGGACCAAGCAATTTTTTTTCGGAATTTATGAATGTAAATATTCGGAAATATTCACTACACATTTTATTTATGATACGAACTGTTTAGACGATCGGAAACGTTCAAGTGAAATTTTATTTATGATAAGCCTCATTATCGGCTGATGTATTTTTATTTATTTTTCCAATAAAATAAAATAAGTCAATAACAAATTAAGCTCTTACTTTTGTGATGAGTGGCTGATGTTTTTTTGCTCATCATATCGAGCCATAACCGCTAAAATAGCTTAAGTGACACATTTTTTGGACTTCGTTTTTTTGACGAAAATCGACTATTTACGATCGCAAATAATCGATTTTGGTCAAAGAATGAAGAGTTGCATTTTAGCACTCATGACATTTGTAGTGTTGCCAATTGTGCATTTTCAGATGCAGTGCAGTAATGAATATCCGAACAGGCCATATATTGGATGGTATTATGAATACAATGGACAGTTTTGAGAATAGTAGGACATTCGGGTAGAATTTCTGACATTTAACGCTAAACCACTTTAAATATAACCTAGGCCTTTTTTGATTTTATGTGAAAAAAATGTCACTTTATTTTGTGTTACTTTTGGAAAAGGACTACTTTTGTACTTTCCGATGGTAATGAAATTTTAACTGCCGACAAAATATAAAAATGTATTGACTACTACTACGAGTAAAAACAGAAATTCCAGTAGTTCTAATTATCTGATCGAGAGTGTATATATATATTCATTTATTTGTAAATTTCTTTAAACGCTTAAATGAATTGTTAACTCATACTGGATTGGTTTAAACATGTGCTATTTTGTTACACAACACTGTTTAGCGTATTAATTATTTGTAAAGAATAGTTCACAACTTTTTTCAGCCGATATCCATCATTATTACAGTGCGTTATTTTGAAGTATCTATTGCCATAATCTGTCATCAACATACAAACGTATGTATGTATATAAACGTGCATAAATCGATATTTGATTAGATTTGATAAGAAATTCTCTCCAATAGTTAATTAGAAAAATTGCGAATTAATAAAAAAAATAAAAATTATCGCTTAATTTATGACAGAATTTTCGAGCGAATTTATACATCAAAAATTCTATCGAATGTTTATAGTAAATAAATACATATGTATGTATATATGTCCGTACATATTGCTCATTTACTTTAATATTGTCATAACTCAAAAAAAATTTTTTTTTAATGCAGAGCAATTTGGCATTTCGTATTTTATTTTATGTAAAAGTTGTTTTCATAAAAAGCTTGTACTCCCATTTCATGACACTGTGCTGTGACACAGTTAGCTTTTCTATAGGAAAAGTGTGCTGTGACACAGTCAACTTTTCGATAAGAAAAGTGTGCTGTGACACAGTCAACTTTTCGATAAGAAAAGTGTGCTGTGACACAGTCAACTTTTCTATAAGAAAAGTGTGCTGTGACACAGTAAACTTTTCTATAGGAAAAGTGTGCTGTGACACAGTCAACTTTTCTATAGGAAAAGTGTGCTGTGACACAGTTAACTTTTCTATAGGAAAAGTGTGCTGTGACACAGTTAACTTTTCTATAGGAAAAGTGTGCTGTGACACAGTTAACTTTTCTATAGGAAAAGTGTGCTGTGACACAGTTAACTTTTCTATAGGAAAAGTGTGCTGTGACATAGTTAACTTATCTATAGAAAAAGTGTGCTGTGACACAGTTAACTTTTCTATAGGAAAAGTGTGCTGTGACACAGTTAACTTTTCTATAGGAAAAGTGTGCTGTGACACAGTTAACTTTTCTATAGGAAAAGTGTGCTGTGACACAGTTAGCTTTTCTATAGGAAAAGGGTGCTGTGACACAGTTAACTTTTCTATAGGAAAAAGTGTGCTGTGACACAGCCGATACGTCGTGTGATATCTCGGGTCCTTGTCGCTTCGCTTATTGACCAATTTGTTCCTGCCTTATTATTTATTATCATTATTATTTATCATTTATTATGATCCATGCGGCGTGTAAATAATTAAGTGTATCCTTGCGTCCTTATAGATTTATTATACATGTACATGTGTATGTATGGGCATGTCTAAAAAAACAGCTTGACTTAAAAAATATCTTTAAATGCATCCATTAAAATTCCAAAGCTAAATTTTAAATTATTTGCTATAATTTACAATAGCTTTTTATTACGAACGTAAAAATTAATGGAAGTAAATTATATGAAATGTATGAAAGTTTGTTTTATCAATACTTTTCCGAAGGCCAGTGTAATATAAATAAAAATTCAGAGTCTGTATGAAAGTGACCAACATCATGTTGCTAAAACACCCACTTACAAATGCAGAAATATATTTATTTATACGAGGGCGGTTCGGAAACTTCTTAGCCTAGTACAAAAAGCGCGGTATAAACAGAAAAAAGTTAAGTGTTTTGGAAACTTCCATCTCTGCAATGAACACATATTAAATTTTGTTTCGATCTGGCAACTCCTTCATATAGAAACAGGTGTTCACAAAAGACGCATCCGCGATTTTTTAACAATGGAAAAATTAGAAATGCATGGTGTCATTAAATATTTACATAAAAAAGGTTTATCGGGACAAGAAATTCATAATGATATGGTGAATGTGTTAGGTGAATGTGCTCCTTCATATGCAGCAGTAAAAAATTGGGTTGCTGAATTTAAACGTGGTCGTACAAGCATTGAAGATGAACCACGTAGTGGATGTCCAAAAACAGCAACAACAACAGAAATTGTAGCCAAAGTGCATGATATGGTATTAAATGATCGACGAATAAAAGTGCGTGAAATAGCTAATATCATGGGCATCTCAAATGATCGAGTCCATTTAAGTTTGCATGAAGAACTACAGATGAAAAAGCTTTCTGCAAGATGGGTGCCGCATTTGTTAACAGTCGACCAAAAACGCATAAGAATGAACATTTCTCAAGGTTGTTTGGGTCGTTTTAAGCGAAATAAAATGGATTTTAAGCGTCATTTCATAACTGTTGATGAGACATGGATCCACCACTATACTCCAGAGACAAAAGAACAATCCAAACAATGGACTGAAGCTGGAGGAAGTGCCCCAAAGAAGGCAAACACAATTCAATCGGCTGGTAAGGTTATGGCAACGGTTTTTTAAGACTTCAAAGGTATTTTATTGATTGAATATCTGCAAAAGGGTAAAACAATAAATTCAGAGTACTATTGCAACCTTTGGGATCAATTAAATGTACAAATTCGAGAAAAACGTCCTGGCTTACAACACAAAAAAATAATTTTTCATCAAGACAACGCACCAGCGCACAAGAGTGTTTTAACAATGGCTAAAATCAACGAATTAAAGTACGAGTTCCTTGACCACCCACCTTATTCTCCTGATTTGGCTCCCAGTGACTTTTGCCTGTTCCCAAATCTAAAAAAATTCCTTGCTGGCAAGCGTTTTACCTCAAATGAAGATGTAATTACAGTTGCAAACCACTATTTTGAAGACCTTGAGGAAAACTATTTTAATCAAGGGATAGAATTGCTAGAAAAGCATTGGACTAAGTATATTGAAGTTTTAGGAGATTATATTAAAAAATAAAAATATTTTTGAAAAACTAACTATTCTCTTTCATTGATAGGCTAAGAAGTTTCCGAACCGCCCTCGTATATACATACATACATAAGAATAAGAATACATACATGCATTGATTCTAAGCATCTTTATAAAAGCAGCAGCTGGCAAACTTTTCTGAAACTGAGTCCATGCAAATTATTTATACACAATTTCTATCCGAAATGCCATTGTGACTAATGGGACTTTATGAGGGCAATCAGGAATAAAATTACGCGAGAATTTTTTCCTGCGGAACAATTTCAAACAAGGATTGCCCTGTATATGTATAATGTGTCATTGCGTGGATTCGTAACTATGGATGAGGCATGGGTCAACAACTTCACCATGAGACAAATGAACACTCTAGTAGACTAGAATGGGAGAATCCTGTCCAAGGAAGTTGTAGACAGATCCATTTGCAGGCGAGATGTGTCGCGGTAATTTTTTATTGATTATTTTTAATAGGAAAACGCAATTAAACGGCGAGTACTTTCCTAACTTTTTTGCACCCTGTGATGAAATTAAGCAAAAGAGGCCGTAAGGTTAGGCTTGATTTTGTGAGTCTACACATCCTTACAAAAACATAAATCTCTATAAAATATCAACTCTCCAGTGAAAATTTTAGCTTTTATTTTTTATGAGCGTGAGCCCGCCCCTTTTTTAAATTCAAAATTTTTTTATCACCAATGTTTAGCATTCGTGTAAAGTTTTGAAGGAAACCGGATAATAAGAAACACATAAATAATAGATTTAAATCTACAAAGGCCGAAGTACATGAAACAGTAGGTTTAAATTATATGGGCGTGTTAGCGCCCACTTTTTGATACCAAAATTTATAGCCTTGCATTATCGCAACGTGTATGCTAAACTTCACTAAAATCGCTTAAGTTAAAAGCTTTAGAATTCTGAGCTTTATGGGCGTTGCTCCGCCTCCCTAGGTCTATTTGTGTCTCAAATTTCATCTCTCTAGCTATGGCGAAAGTGCTTAATAATATTGATGAGTGAGTCAGTGAATCCCTATCAAACTTCACATTTGATTTTGCATGAATTAATTCTAAATAGTTATGGTTTAAATTTCATAATTTTACGATTGGGGAAAACAAAGTTATGAGGGGGTAAAAGAGAGGAAGGAACTTGGCCTGTCGCACTACCATGCGCCTAGATATACACACATTTGATCGAACGTTTGGGTATCGATGTCATCCCCTTTGACGACCGCTGGTTTACAAGTTTGTCTGCCATGTCCGTCAGTCAGTAACTACTGCAAGTATTTATGATTGTTTCTTTATTTGTTATCATCATCCTCTTTTATTTATTGTTTGCTTTTCTTTTCGTCATCAACTTTGTGGCATTTATATGTAATTTTTTTCCCTTACAAATGCTGTTCTTAATATTGCATTAGATATAATAAAAGCTAAAATGTTCAGCAACAGCAGAGCAACAAGAAGAAAATATATAATTTCCTTTCATGTCTCTTATCGCGAGCAACAGGCAACAAAAAGGAAGCCTTTTCAACATTTTCATTTCCTTTTCTTTTTTTGTCAACACATCTACAAACGCACGCTGGCACAAACACTAACACGTACATACATACATACATACATGCATACATGCATAAATACATACATACATACATACATATGTATAGGCACATTTACGATTATAGGCAACACTTACAAGCAATCTCCTTGTGTGTCTCCTAGAAATGTGTTCTTTTCACATGACCATCATCGTGCAGACAGACGCGTTTATGGTACAAATCGTTAAACTCGATTATTGCATTAAAAAATATCCATATACATAAATAATAAATAGGAAAATAAAATATAAAAAAAAACGTTAGTAGCGGCACTATCAAGGGCGGTATTTTTAATGTGTGAAACTGTGAGTTGGCAACAGTGATTTCAGGCAGCAGACAATTCTTTTGCCAGCAAGGCAAGATTTTTTTGTTTCCACCTGGCGCCGTTTGTACAAATTGCTTACCGTCGTATCAAAGGTTTGCCAATTAAAGGAGATAAAATATTTATGTATATGCCGGCCTCATCTGTCTGAATATGAGCGAGGACACGGCTTATGCGGACTTTGAATTCAATATCCCGTAAAATGTTTTATTACGAGTAGTGAGTCGCAGTACTTTTTTTAAAGTCAATGTCATCCTCAAATTGTTTTTATTTTGTGCATTTTTAGGGTTCCGTACACCGAAGGTGAAAAGGAAACCTATTGTTCTCGCTACGATGTCCGTCCGTCCGTCACAGGCGGACCTGAAATTTACACAGAATATAGTAAAACTTTGACCGTTACAACAACAAATATATGACAGTTAAAAATTAAAGGGTGTTCTAGATCTAGCAACGAAACATGTTGAAATTTCAAGTGTTCTTTAATTTCAAAGTTTTCAATTAACACTGAAATTAAAAAAAAAATCAAAATTAAAAGATATTTTATCAGTTAAAGTAATTTTGACAACTTGCTGTATCCTGGAAACCGTAAGAGGCAAACTCTTGAAATTTTCAAAAAATACTAAAATTAAAAAAATACCGAAACGGAAAATCCGCCAAAATGAAAAAGCGCTTAAATGAAAAATATCACCAAATATAAAATAGATCGCTAAAATGCAAAAAAAAAAAATACCCAAAATAAAAAGATCGCCAAAAATCTAAAAAAAATTGCCAAAAAAAAATTACCAAAAACGAAAAGGGCAAAATACTAAAAAAAATCCCGAAAACTGAAAGTATGTTTTGCAAAAAAATAAAAACAAAAAAAAGCAAAAAAACGAAAAATCGCCAAAATGAAAAATATCACCAAAAATAAAATAAATAAGAATCTTGTCAAAAAAAATACTAAAAAAAGTCAGAAACCGGAAAGGATATTTTATCAATTAATGTAATTTGGACTATGTAATTTTGACAACTTGTTGTATCCTGGTAAAAGACAAAGGCTGGAAATCTTCAAAAACACTAAAACTAAAAATTAAAAAGCGCTTAAATAAAAAATATCAAAAATAAAATAAATCGCTAAAATGCAAAAAATCACCATTATTTAAAATGTCGCCAAAAAACTAAAAAAAATCCATCCAAAAACCGAAAAAATCGCCAAAACAAAAAAAAAAGCACCAAAACTAAAAAAATTCTCGAAAAATAAACAAAACAATCGACAAAAAACAGAAAATAGCCAAAATAAAAAAGCGCTTAATGAAAAATATCACTAAAAATAAATCGCTAACATGCAAAAAAAAATTCATCAAAAGTAAAAAGGTCACCAAGAATTAAAAAAAAGCCAAAACCGAAAAAAAATCGCCAAAAACAAAAAAAAGCACCAAAACCAAAAAAAAAAAACGCCAAAACTAAAAAAACCCCAAAAATTAAAAAGCATCAATACTAAAAAATCGTCAAAAACAGAAAAAATTTACGAAAAGAGACGAGCGTAAAAGCTAAAAAGTTGGTATAGTATTACATATCGATGGTATCAAGTAGAAAGGCCCTAACTAACTCGTATTTTTTACAAAATTTAGTTTTTCAGTGATTCCAATACATTTCACACAAATACACCAGGTCACAAAAATGTATTGCAATACATAGTGTAAATAAATTCAGTAAAGTGCGACTTTGACTCGCGCACGAAGGGTTCCGTACGTTGGGCTTTGAGCATTTTTTAATACAGTGTTTTTTACGTTTTTTCAGCTGAAATAGTGTTTTTTTTATTATTTTTCTCTTTTTTCTCGTTTTAACGATTTTTTAAATTTTGGCGATTTTTTTTAATTTTGGCGATTTTTTTTTTTAATTTTGACAATTTTTTTCATTTTGGCGATTTTTTTTTCATTTTGGCGGTTTTTTTCATTTTGGCGATTTTTTTTCATTTTGGCGATTTTTTCATTTAGGCGATTTTTTTTTTCATTTTGGCGATTTTTTCATTTTGGCGATTTTTTCGGTTTTTCGCGATTTATTTTCGATTTAGAAATTTTTTTTAATTTGGTGCTTTTTTTTCGTTTTGGCGATTTTTTTTTTATTTTAACGATTTTTTTTCGGTTTGGCGATTTTATAATTTTGAGATTTTTTTGTTTTACCGTTTTTGAAAATTTCAGGAAGTTTGCTCTTACGGTTTCCAAGATACAGCAAGTTTTCAAAATTACATAGTCGAAATTACATTAACTGATGGTACACCCTTTAATTAAATTTTTTTAAATTTTAGTGTTAGTTGTTGTAGTCTGTATAAAAATACACGAACTTTACAAATTTCAAGAGCATATACATACAATTGTGTGTATATTAGATAGGATTTTAAAATTTTTCGTTGCTCGTTTTGGCACACCCTTTAATTTCCAACTCTCATGTATTTGTTGTTGTAGCGGCCAAGGGTCCCATGTAATATACATACATATAATTGTATGTATATTACATGGGATTTTAAAATTTTTCGTTGCTCGTTTTGGCACACCCTTTAATTTCCAACTCTCATGTATTTGTTGTTGTAGCGGCCAAGGGTCCCATGTAATATACATACATACATACAATTGTATGTATATTGCATGGGATTTTAAAATTTTTCGTTGCTCGTTTTGGCACACCCTTTAATTTCCAACTCTCATGTATTTGTTGTTGTAGCGGCCAAGGGTCCCATGTAATATACATACATACAATTGTATGTATATTACATGGGATTTTAACATTTTTCGTTGCTCGTTTTGGCACACCCTTTAATTTCCAACTCTCATGTATTTGTTGTTGTAGCGGCCAAGGGTCTACACACTCTGTCCAAATTTCAGGTCCGTAGCTCTTACGGTTCTCGAGAAAATACCCTGTGACGGACAGACGGCCAGACGGACAGACGGACAGACGGACAGCGTAGCGAAAACAATAGGGTTCCTTTTTCACCTTTGGTGTACGGAACCCTAAAAATGACGCTTTTACAAGCAGGTGTACAAAAAAGTTACATTTTGAATATTACAGTTTCTATTATTTTTTTACCTTCTCCTGTAAAGTTGCAATTATTTGAGTTAGGGCCCTTCTACTTGAGACCAACGATATGTATTGTACGTATTGTCAAAGTCGCACTTTAGTGAATTAATGTATTATTTTTTAATTTTATTCTATTAACACATATCAATAGCAAAAATAAATTTTAAAAACTTCCGAATATATCTAGAGAAGATGTGATAGCTACAAACGGCTGGACCGATTTTCTTAAAACATAGCTAAGAACGCTCAGCTTTCAAACAGAAAAAACGAAATCAAAATCGATCCATACACTATACAAACTTATAATACCCGTTTTTTTTTTTTTTGGTCTGGGGTTAAAAAGACTTTTTCCAGCCCTGCTTGGATATGATAAATATATCTTCAAGGATTGTATTTCCTTGAACATAAAATTATATTTATGTGACTTAATGAAGATACAAAATACTCCTTATTTTTCCATTCCTTTTTAAATAGAGAAATGCAAATTTTTAAAATATTCTTTCTTACCCAATTTTTTAAAAAACTAATTTGCCAATAAAAAGGCTAAAAATCAGCTGTTTGGCAAATTCTTGCAAGTAAAAATTTTATCAGTAAGAATATGAGAGAACTTTCTTGCGTTTAAATTTTTTCTATCCTTTGGTGTTCTACTATTTAATTATGTCCAGTAATAATTCTTCTAAATTTCGAAGAAAAAAAAAATTAGTAAATGAACACACCTAATATTCCTACACATGTTCTTAGTTTTATTTCAAAAGTTGAAAATTTTTTTTAATATTCCACACTATTCTACTTGTTGCTTGGCCGAAAGGAAGCATACAGCTGAATGCTACCGGGCGCTTCGACAGGTTGCGGATAGTGGAAAGCTCCGTAGATATGCGGAGTAGCTGCTAAGGCAGTCGCGGACAATCAGCGGTTCCGAGTGGAGACTTTCAGATGGTTTCCGGGTAGCGCTGGACTCCCAACAAATTCTGAGTGCCTACGATACTTGGAACGTCAAGGCGAGTAATTGGCGCCTTGAAAGAACCAATAGCCACCTATTGCCAGCGACTGTTCCTCATGTTAGAGGGCGATCCCCTTGTAACAAGGGGATCGCTATACAAACGTGATATAAGGCTTCTAAGCCAGCCCAGCTGCTCATCTTAAACTATATGATTACCGAAACCTCAAAAAAACAAAGAGGCCCTATGCTCCTTATAGGAACTAAAGGATTTAATATAAATATATATATATATATGTATACATATATATCGTCAGCTAAAATGCAAAAAGGTGTAACTAACAGAAAATTCAAAATTGAGTTTTTGATTGATTATTATGAATACCATTAAACTACATGTCTTGACCAAATTTTACACTTCTGCGATCAAAAATTACGCTTTTATTAACAAAAACCAAATGGACTTAACACAAAGTTTGTTTAGTTTTTTGCTTCTCCTGTAAAATTATATTTTTGTTAGTTACGCCTTTTTGCATTTTAGCTAACGATATATATATTCTACTTGTTAACATGTTATTCAGGTTGTGAATGGCAATACATACCAATGTGAACGTTGAGTTGACTTCCAGACGACCAAACTGCGTTGAGTTGAGAATCACAGTTATCACAATGGATCCAATTGGGTCTCCGAGTGGAGGTGCATTTTTGGCACCACCCTTCCTAACCTAACATACTCGTAGTATCGTTATTGAAATATCTTTCATTCTGGAGGATGAGCAGGATAACTTTTTTTCAGCACATTCTAGGGTCGCATCCTTGCAGTACCGAAGATGTTATTAATATTGTTATTCTTTTTAGACTGATTGTATAACCTCTAGTATACGCGCAAATGTATATACAAATGCATGTGTCACTCGTATTAGGATGGTGTTCGTATGCTAGTAACCATGGAATAAATTGCTTTTAAACTCTGCCCCATAGCATTTCATTATATGTCCAGAACAAGAATAGAATTTAAAATAGAATTGAAGAGTTGGCAAAAGCAAGTAGAAAAGTTAATTGATTTTCAGCAAACAATTTATCTACATGCAAGAGCTGCAAACATAAAAATAATGGCTGCAAAAATAGCAAAATTTCTATATATTTCAGAAGGAATAATTATAGAGGTCAAGGAACCTTAAAATAGCAAAGCTTAGGAATTATGGAACTTTGAAAAAATAGTTTGCAGTTCATATGTGAATTAAGCCACCAGCAGAACTTCCTAAAATCATGAAAGGCTGCCTTATTATTACTTTTTTAATTTTCACTGCGCTAAATAAGTTTCCACAAGTGTAGTTTCTTAAGAAATGACACAATTTTAACAAGTTTCCGTTTAGAAGTTTTTATTGCTTTTTCTTCATTTTTTTCCTATCGAAATTGACTTATTTTCTTGATACGTGTCTTGCCATGTTGTATGTATTTTTTACACTTTTAGCTTGAGTTAAAAGAAAAACAAAGGAAAGTGTCCTTTTTCTATCTACGAGTATAAATGTTACACAAGCTAACATCACATACGAGTACGCTCAGTAAAATAATGTCATTGTTTATTTTCTTTTTTATTATATTTTCTTTAAGATTGATGATTCTAAGGTTAAAAATTATTGAGTACTTTTAATTATTGTCGTCTTAACTTTAAAGATTATTTTAAAAAATTCTTCTAAAATAGCAGCATCATCAGCTTTTAGTGATTATTTAGTGCGACCGAGCATCATGGCTTTAAATAACAAATTAAGATCACCAATAGCGGGATTTGGGCTTCAACTTCAGCCAACAGGATTTTCTGTTGCAAATGTTATAAGTTTAGAGAAACAGGCCCCTGATCTCTGAAGGGTCGGTCCTCCTTTGTGCTGGTTTGCTGGTTTTAATATGTAGTTTCTACAATGCAAGCAAGCGACTTGTGTAGTAAATTTGTATAGGAGACACTAAAAAACAGTTTTTCATATCGTTAAATAACCGCCAAAAAAGCTTAAGTGACATAATCACCCTTAGTCCTAGTTTACACTGTGCAAGTCTTATTGCTAAGCTGATTAGTTTGAGGGTGAGAGATACGAGGGGAACAGAAACGTTTCTTTTCCCCTCGTCTCTCTCTCTCTCTCTCTCTCTCTCTCTCTCCTAACAAACTAATAAGCTTAGCCATAAGACTTGCATAGTGTAAACTAGGACATATCGCGAATCTCAATAATAATAATTTCTTTATTCCCATTAACAACAACAAATTGGCATCGCCAATTCTTAGGGAATAAATTAAACATCTGTTGCAAGCAGTAATGCCAACTATTTTTAGTGATTTTTGAAGACTCGAAACGCCAAATTTCGAGCGTTAGTGCCAAACTAAGAAAAAGCACTAAGTAGTGCATTTAAGAAATTTGTGTATTTCTTAAAATTACTTTAATAAAAACTTGGTGTGTTTACTTTTACAGTGTAAAGCATACCTTTTTCATCTGATATATTTCATTAAAGATGATACTATTGCCGAAATAGAGAATATGTTAGAAAATATTTAACATTATTAAACTTCACTCGTTTGGATTTTCACTCGTTTTTCACGTTAGTGCTTTTTACGCCTTTTAGATCTCAAAATTATACTTTTTAGTGCTTTTTTTCAATTTTGATGTGCTTCCAGAGCCAAAAAAAGTTGGCATCACTGGTTGCGAGTCGAACATGCTATTGTGAATTGATGTTATTGTAGTTTTTACGTTTTATGCGTATGTTTATAATTTTCTTAATAATTCAGCAAAATGAATATTGGAAGCATAGTTGCCAGATGAAATAGGGGCCAATTCGACAAAATCGTCAAAATAATTATTCGAGAACTGCCAAAAGTCACCAAAAATAAAACATACACTTTTTCATACATACATACGAGGGCGGTTCAGAAACTTCTTAGCCTATCAATGAAAGAGAATTGTTAGTTTTTCAAAAATATTTTTATTTTTCAATATAATCTCCTGAAACTTCAATACACTTAGTACAACGCTTTTCTAGCAATTCTATCCCTTGATTAAAATTGTTTTCCTCAAGGTCTTCAAAATAGTGGTTTGCAACTGTAATTGCATCTTCATTTGAGGTAAAACGCTTGCCAGCAAGGAATTTTTTTAGATTTGGGAACAGGCAAAAGTCACTGGGAGCCAAATCAGGAGAATAAGGTGGGTGGTCAAGGAACTCGTACTTTAATTCGTTGATTTTAGCCATTGTTAAAACACTCTTGTGCGCTGGTGCATTGTCTTGATGAAAAATAATTTTTTTGTGTTGTAAGCCAGGACGTTTTTCTCGAATTTGTACATTTAATTGATCCAAAAGGTTGCAATAGTACTCTGAATTTATTGTTTTTGACCCTTTTGCAGATAGTCAATCAATAAAATACCTTTGAAGTCCCAAAAAATTGTTGCCATAACCTTACCAGCCGATTGAATTGTTTTTGCCTTCTTTGGGGCACTTCCTCCAGCTTCAGTCCATTGTTTGGATTGTTCTTTTGTCTCTGGAGTATAGTGGTGGATCCATCTCTCATCAACAGTTATGAAACGACGCTTAAAATTCATTTTATTTCGCTTAAAACGATCCAAACAAGCTTGAGAAATGTTCATTCTTATGCGTTTTTGGTCGACTGTTAACAAATGCGGCACCCATCTTGCAGAAAGCTTTTTCATCTGTAGTTCTTCATGCAAAATTAAATGGACTCGATCATTTGAGATGCCCATGACATTAGCTATTTCACGCACTTTTATTCGTCGATCATTTAATACCATATCATGCACTTTGGCTACAATTTCTGTTGTTGTTGCTGTTTTTGGACGTCCACTACGTGGTTCATCTTCAATGCTTGTACAGGGTGTTTTTTTAGAGGTATAGAACTTCGAATTGAAATAAAACACAAGAAAATCGTTTTAATGTCCATCAATTTGGCTTTATTGGAAGGATAATTTTATGCCTTTAATGTTTAAATATGATTTCGGGCATGTGGCTGCCGCGGCTGGCTCGAATAAAGCCAATTCTACAGGTCCAATTTTCAACCACTTTTTCGAGCATATGGGGCCGTATGTTGGCAATAACGCCACGAATGTTGGCTTCCAAGTCCCCTAACGTTTCTGGTTTGTTGGCGTAGACGAGCGACTTCACATATCCCCAAAGAAAATAATCCAATGGTGTCAAATCACACGATCTTGGTGGCCAATTGACAGGTCCATTCCGCGAAATTATGCGCTCATCGAATGTTTCCTTCAATAAATCGATTGTGACGTGCGCTGTGTGGCATGTAGCGCCGTCTTGTTGGAACCACAACTCATCCACATTCAAAATCTTCCATAAAGTTGATGGACAAAGCTCCAATTGCTGTGCACGGTGGCGAATCGATTCATTCGGGTCCTCTTCAACACTTTGCTCTACAGCGGCAATTGTTTCTTCGGTGCGCACTGTTCGACGTCTCTGCGGATGCGTATTATCACATAGAGTAAACGTAGTGCGAAAACGATCCATGGTTAACCGAATTAATTGCTCTGATGGACGATTATGTCGACCATAAAATGGACGGAGCTTGCGGTAAACTTCGCGAACTGAACCATTATTTTCGAAATAAATTTGCACGATTTGCAAGCGTTGTTCTTTTGTCAACCTGTTCATGATGAAATGGCAAACCAAACTAAATATTAATCACTTGACAGCTGACAAAATGGCCGCCAGTTAAAAAAGTGATGCCAACTTAAAGTTCTATACCTCAATAATTTTTACTGTTGCATATGAAGGAGCACTTTCACCTAACACATTCACCATATCATTATGAATTTCTTGTCCCGATAAACCTTTTTTATGTAAATATTTAATGACACCATGCATTTCTAATTTTTCCATTGTTAAAAAATCGCGGATGCGTCTTTTGTGAACACCTGTTTCTATATGAAGGAGTTGCCAGATCGAAACAACATTTAACATGTGTTCATAGCAGAGATGGAAGTTTCCAAAACACTTAACTTTTTTCTGTTTATACCGCGCTTTTTGTGCTAGGCTAAGAAGTTTCCGAACCGCCCTCGTACATATGTATATATGTATATATGTACATATATTGGAATTGAAGAATTCTATTAGATCAGTTACTACTTGCAAGTCAAAACAATTACAATTATTTAGTTTTAAATATAACCAACCGATTTCTTACTTTGGTTTTGTTTGCTCGTAAGTTAACTCGGCTAAAAACTTTTTTTTCTATATTGCGGTAAAAGTAAAATAAAACTAGTTAACGCGGGATAAAATTACTTAGCGTGGGAAATAAAAGACCCTTGAGTAGGTTTCTTCATTTCAGAGTTTTTTTTTTTAATCTAAAAGTTTCAAGTGTATCAGGGAATTTTAACAACTTTAATTGTCTGAATATTCAACAAAGTGACGAATTTATTAGAATATCGTAGAAAATGTTATTAAAATCGTATCACACATTTTTAAATTTGATTAGCTTTAGCACTCGCAAATAAATCCCTGGCACACACTCCCAAGTAAATTTATTCAATGTCTAAAAAATAATTTTCACTTTTATAATCCACCAAATAAAAATGATCACACTCAAGCAAATCTGTTTTTAAAAGATTATTCGTAACATTTTCAAGTTGTTTTTGCATTTGATCATATAAATTTTGTATTTCTGTTGGTCCAGTTGATAAATTATGCAAAAGAATTTGTTTAGAAACCATTTAGTTCCAAAATTATTAATACAAAACTTACAGTGCTATTCTCGAACCAGTTATAAAAAAATTTTTGGAATAGTAAAAACATTTTTGACAATAACAAACAAAAAGCTATTTTGGGTTTCAAATAAAAGTTCGTTTTGTATTAATTAATAATAATAGTTATCGTGTTCACAACAGAAGAGCACATGACAATAATAATTTATTGTAAAAAATCAACAAAAAAAAAACTCAATTTTTCCGATAAATATGGAAAAAGATACCTATTTTTTTTTTACTGATCAATAGAAATCATTCATAGGCATGGCTTTATAGTGTAAGAAATTAGAAGATATTAATATTTTGATTTTTTATTAGATTGGCACAAGATGTATCTAAGTAGGTGGCAGCGCTACCTCAGCTGATAATTTTTTGCTCTATGTGCTTTGTAGCTAACGAATGTCAAAAACTTTGTTTTGTTTTGCTTTTCGTACAATTATTTTTGTGCTTTTGACATTCTTCGGTTCTTTACACAGCTATGGTTGCCGTATTTTTGTATAATTACGCCATGGATTGGCATTTCAAAAAATTAATTTAACCCTTTGTTAGCAAAAGTCTCAAAACATATTTCATATATGTAAATATTTTATAAAATATTTCCACGAAAAAGAACGCTATTACTAGCCAGGCTAAAACAAGCATAAATGATCTGATCAATGATCTGATGAACTGCCTTCATTAAAAATGTCGAACTGCGCATATCAAAAATTTATTATTACACTCAAAATATTATGTAGGTAAATTCAAATAAAAAATCATTTAAAACAATAGTATATATTATATATTTATACAATATTTCTTTTTGAAATATAACTAAACTTAGTTGAGTTGTAAACCGTAATAGGGGCATTAATCTTGAACCCAAAAATTGGCCCTTAGTTGTTAGTAAAATCAAAACTTTAAATTTGTTTTTTTCTTTGCTGCAAAGGCTCGATATGTAAATAAATATGAATTTTTTTTATATTGGCAGCAATCGATTCACATGTATTTGAAACTGCAAATTCACACACGAATAGACAAATGTTTTTCAAAGTTTTGTTACGTGCGTACTCGTTTCATTTCAATATTTTCTCATAAATTGATAGATGTTTTTGCACTTTAAACGGAAAATATATATGTACACTATAAAGTATCACATTTCTCAAATGGAAGCCAATTATTAAATAGCAACATAGAAAAATGCATATATGTACAGCAAATTCCGTTTAACTGATTTTTTTTTTACAAATGTATGGTTTTCGTTGCAATTAAACGGGTAAATAAATCACTTATGTCTATGATACTCGGTGAATTGTTTCACTAACACATTTTTAAGAAGTATACCATTTAATTGCACAGAATTATCAATAATGCGAGTCGTTACTCAGAAAATCCGAAACGAGTGTCGAAATATGACACTCGTAATTAGGCCCATGGAATACCTTAGCAATTCAGACTGAAAAAACCTAAGAAAGTATATTGTGGAAACTAGCTTCCTAACCTCAAGGGTTAATCAATTAACCGAACATCAATTAAGCGGAAACTACTGTATTTGCAATCACACACATCACAGAAAGTTGTTAGTCAGTCAGTCATATGGTGTGAGTTTCTAATAAGGAACTCTGCTCTATATGTACATACATATGTAAATACATATGTACCCAGGTAGCATTTGGCTGATAATTTTTTGCATAAATCTCTTTTTGATTCTCCTGAGATCACTTTTGATGATTAAAAACTGATTTATCACTTAGGTGAGTGAAAAAGGATTTACTTATGATTCATCTATATGATCGAACAATGATTTCTTGAAAATAGAGGAACAAAATGGAAAGAAACCGCCAAAAAGTCATTTCATGATTTAATACTACCAGAAAATTGCTCAGAAATTAATCAGCAAATCGTATCCTAAATGATTCTTTAGTGTGATTCATCTGTAGGGTACCATTTTCTCACAACGGGAGTATCATTTATGATCGAAAAATGAGCTCATATGCGGCTATTTTTCCCGTCAAGCTGATTCGGAAAAGATCCGATTATGATACAAAATGCTAGTTGGGTATAAGAAAGGCGGAACTCGAATTTTCCTTATTTTATAGGAGAAGCAAACAACTGAAGAATAGCTAGAGCATTTACATGCAGAAATATTTTTTTAAGTGGCCATAAGTCCTTGATTTTGAATTGTAACGTACACTAAGATCTTCAAGGAGGCTGCAATTATACCATGTCTCCCAGAAAACGTTAAAAACGCGATTTCGAAAAAAAAATTGAGATACGCCCTTTTTATATTAAGCCTTCGATATGCACTTGCATCTATGCGCACAATTATGAATTTAAGTAGTTGGTCATGCACAATGTTTAAAGTTCAAACGATGTTCACATACACTTAGTCGCAAAACTCTACATACGACTTAATATTTAAAAAAAAAATTTTACTTTTTAAAGGAAAATCATTAATTTTGTCAACTTTTTTATACCCTTTACCGAAAATGGAAAAGGGTATATATAGGTTTGTCATTCCGTGTGTAATTTCCATAATATTAATTTGCGACCAAAAAAATATATATATTCTGGTCCTTATGAATAGCGAAGACGAATAAACGATGTCCGCGTCTGTCCGTCCGTCCGTCCGTCTGGTGTACGTGAAATCGGTTTTCCGAAGCTCCCAGAAAAGCTAGAGACTTCGTTCTCGGACTGGTGTATCAGAAATGGTCCAACTTAGATTGGTATTGAAATTCAGCAAAATCGAGCTGACGATTGCAGAGCTGGAAGACTTAAACTTCATTTTGCCATATAAAAGTAACTACCGAAAACAAATTTTTATTTTTTTTAATAAATAAATTTATTTTACACTTCAGTACGACTAAAATTGGAATTTTAAATTAAAAAAATATAAAAAAAATAAAAAGACGTTTCCAGGGTTGGAAAGCTTTAACTTTTTGTGTTATGGAAAATTAACTATGTCTAAAACTATGCAGGGTATTTTCTCGAGAACCGTAAGAGTTAGAGACCTGAAATTTGGACACAGTGTGTAGACCTTTGGCCGCTACAACAACAAATACATTAGAATTGGAAATTAAAGGGTGTTCCAAAACGAGCATCGAAAAATTTTAAAATCCCATGTGATATACATACAATTGTAGGTACGTATGTATATACACTTGAAATTTGTAAGGTTAGTGTATTTTTATACAGACTACAAAAATTAATACTAAAATTTCAAAAAATTTAAATTAAAGGGTATTCCATCAGTTAATGCAATTTTGACAACTTGCTGTATCTTGGAAACCGTAAGAGCAAAACTCTTGAAATTTTCAAAAACGGTAAAACTAAAAAATCAAAAAATTATAAAATCGCCAAATCGAAAAAAATCGCCAGAAACAAAAAAAATCGCCAAAATGAAAAAAGCACCAAATTACAAAAATAATGTCTAAGACTAAAATAAATAGCGAATAACCGGAAAAATTGCTAAAATGAAAAAAAAAATCGCCAAAATGAAAAATATCTCCAAAATGAAAAAAGCCCCAAAAACAGAAAAAATTCGCCAAAATGAAAAAAACCCCAAAATAGGAAAAAATTGCCATAATGAAAAAAAAATCGCTAAAATGAAAAAAATCTCCAAAATGAAAAAAAATCCCCAAAAAAAATCGCCAAAATGAAAAAAAACGCCAAAAATTAAAAAAAAATCGCCGAAATGGAAAAAAAAAGCCACAAAACCAGAAAAAAATCGTCAAAATGAAAAAAAAAATCGCCAAAATGAAAAAAGAATCGTCAAAATGAAAAAAATCTTCAAAGTGAAAATAAACCCCAAAAAAAAAACAGAAAAAATCGGCAAAATGAGAAAAAAACTTCAAAAAAGCAAAAAAGCCACATTAAAAAATGCTCAGAACCGAATGTGCGGAACCCTTCGTGTGCGAGTCAAAGTCTCACATTACTGAATTTTTTAATATTAAAGTAACTAAATACAACTAGTATTTTCCTTATTTCTTTTTTTTCTTTATTCACTTAACATATTTTATATATTTTTTAAAGAACAAGATTGATATAAGGAACCAAAAAAATCTAAAATGATGATTCCAGGGTTGGAAAACTTACACTCTTTGTGTTATGTAAAATTAAATAGTTCTAAATTTTTTTTCCTTTATAAATTGAATATATTTTATGCTTCTGGAAGAAAAGTTTGGCGTATAAAATTTAAAAAATTAAAATTACAGCTCCAAAGATGGAAACTTTGATTTTTTTTATAATATAATATATAAAATATAAAATTAATTTTTTTTATTTCTTTGTTCACTTAACACACTTTATTAATTTCTTAAATCAGAAAAGTCTAAAAGGTTGATTCCAGGGTTGGTAAATTTATTATTTTTTCTACAAAAGTAACTAGGTCAAGTTATTTTTTTCTTTTTGTTTACAAGTTTTATATACCTTATGACTTAGAATGAAATAGTTTGGCATAGAAATTAAAAAAATAAAAGACATAGCTCCAGAGCTGGAAAACTTAAATTTTTTCTAGTACAAAAAAACTAATTATTTCTTTGGTAATTCTATATTTTATAAAGAAATAAATTAGTATTAAGAAACTCAGAAATATGGTTACAGGGTTGGAGCTTAAAAAAAAGTTTCGGTAAGAAAAATAACCAAAAATATTTTTTTTTTCAGTTAAACAGATTCCATGTTTTAGGAAAATCATTACTCAAAATTTTTTATACATGGTTAATTTTTTTATGGATATCTAAACTAATTGAAGTATAAACAAAGGTTTGTGCTTATTGTGCTATTAATTTTTAGTAAATGGAGATAAAACTAAGACTTATCGCTAAAGATAAATTAAAGGACATGTTCCGTTTAATTTTCCTGATACATTTCCTTTCTGCTGAACAAATTTAAAAAAAAATCCTGTAGGAATAAAACGTTTACATAATACCACGATGTATACCATTTGCAATGGGAACTTTAAATCAAGACACTAAGCAGTTTTGCAACATCAATGATTATTAAATACGGGAAAATATAAAACAAGTTAGTTTACTTGGTATGGAGGTGCAATACTAAGAATATTTTAGAGTTATTAAATAGCAGCACGGTTTTTGAACATCTCGAGAGCGAGTAAATAAGCTCAATTTGTTTGGTATTGTATTGACGTGACGTCGATGTTGACTGAAATCAGAATGATTCAAAGAAGCCCATAAATAATCTATCAGATTTAAATCTGGGGACTGTGGAAGATGTGGAAGCCATTCCTTAACCAGCCTTAAGTTATTCTTGGGGTCATTATCATGCATAAATATATATTTATATTTAAGGTGCAATTTGTTCACATTCTGTAAAAAAACTCCATCAAAAAATTTTAATTCTCCAAGCCCATCAGTACTTATGCACTCCAACACCACTACGGAGTCCCAACCATGTTTGACAGCACTGCATGCGTTTTATTATCCAAGTCAATATTAAGTCCGTAAAAATAACTCCTTCCCAAAACTTAGATTTTTTGAGATGGACGTGTTTGTACTCCAGATCATATGTATACCCTTAGTTTTGTTTATGTGACTTATCTTAATATATATCGTCATGTGAGAACTTAAGTGTCCAATATCCAATAGTTTATAATGGCGTATTGGACACTTAAGTTCTCACATGATGATATATAAATCAAAGACACGTTTATTTGTTAGGGGTGAACTCTTCAATGCCCCAACAGATTTTCGCCTTCCACCCCACAAAATATTTGTAAAAGACCGGCGCGTGTTTTTATATATATTCTACCCCGGTAAATGCTACGCCCCTTTCAGAAATAGTGATTCGTCCGACAGATGGCGCAATTTTTAGTTTTTTTTTTGTGTTTTTGCACCGTAACTCAAGAACTACTGAACCGATTTTGACCAAACTGCATATACATGCTCTATGGGGCGCGAGGAGCGTTTCTGTGTAGTTTGAAGTTCGTCCGACAGATGGCGCCATATTTAGTTTTTTTTTTTGTGATTTTGCACCGTAACTCAAGAACTACTGCACCGATTTTGACCAAACTGCATATACATGCTCTATGGGGCACGAGGAGCGTTTCTGTCTAGTTTGAAGTTCGTTCGGCAATATTTAGTTTATTCGTGGGCAAAATCCAATTTTCATATTGTACCACCAAAGCCATATACAACACTAATGTTTGCTTAGGGCCAGCAACGCGGACCGGGGTCAGCTAGTGTATGATATTTTTCTGGCTATACACGTCTATAATCCAACTTTCTTTAAGCAATGGCGAATTATATTAGCATCTACAAGAAATTCATAATTATTTTTAAGGTTCTCTTTCAGTTTTGTGCTACTTCCGTGTGTATTTTTCGCAATTTCTCTCACAATTTTGCGCCTTAGTCTTTCATCAAGTCTTGCTATTCGTCCCAATCGTGGAAAACTTTAATTCTTTTGTAATTTTAATGATGATAGTTATGATTGTAAATTTACAAAACTTTAAGGTTTGTCCGGTTTTTCTCATTTAATTCCCTTCATTTAAAAGATTGATGACGAATTTTCGAACGTTGGTTGATATTTCCTTATTTTCCACCATTTTTTTCAACTACTGCTAATAATCAAAGCAAAATTTAAGGAAAATCTAACACATATTGTTAAAACAAGACTAAATGAACACAAAATTATAAAATGAAACGTGCTACTATACAGCGATGCCAATTTAGCGCCTTTCGCGCTAATTTTAGCGCGTTTTAACTATGCCAAACGCGCTTTTTCGTTTTTTCGTTTTAGCGCGATTAATAAAAAAGCGCTAAGCTAGCGCGTTTTGATTAAAGTCAAAAATATCATTTCAGTGCAATATCTTTTTACTTTTTTGTATAAATTTAACATTTGTCTAATATCCAAAATTTAACTTTTTGTTTAAATTCGTTAACAATTCAGATGTTGCAAATAAAATTCCCTTGACTGTGGTTAGAATTAAAAACGCATTTTAATATTGTAAATGGCAAAATTTTGAAATTTCACAGTTAAAAATATGTACTCGTACTCGTGACCCAAAATATTTATATAACTTATTAAGCATCTATTCTATTTGTACTTCAAAAAGCATTTGAATCGCAACACTATTCGACAATTTATATAAGTTGTTACAAAGTTTGACAAATAAAATCAAAACTAAGAATTTCGAATATTCGGAAGGCGAGACTAATTCTGTATTAAATGATTTTAATTATTTAGGATATAATTTCGAAGAAGCAATATTGCCAAATCTGAAAAAGAGTTACTAAATAATTAATTGTACTCGTATTTACTAATACATACATCGACCTTTATTGAAATTTAATTTAGCGTGTAGGAAAATAGCGCGCTTTGACTATAAATTGTTGATAATGCTGTAACTTAGCGCGTTCTAGCGCGTTTTGAGAAGGGGTATAGCGCGTTTGGGTTATAAATAGTTGGCATCGCTGCTACTATATCTGTAGTTAATACAATTCAAACGCGCATGTGCACTTTTGCGACGTTGGCTAAGCATCATTTTTCAGCCATTTTTACTTTACCAAAAAAGTAACATGGATTTTTTATGTTTTTTATCTCGAAGTTATAAAGCGGGTCGAATATACATAATACTCAAGATACAATATTTTCAAAAATTAAACATTAAATAAAAATTAGGAATAAAAGATATGAAATACCTAAAATCAATTGTATGTAGACTTTTGCGACTAAGTGTACATAAGTAAGTGTGTGAATGGCTGGCTGGCTGACTGGATTGAACATACGGGTAAAAAGCGTAAGTAGCCTTTAGGATACCGATGCTAAGTTGATTTTCGATGTCATCACTTCTGATTGCAAAATTTAATAACTTCTGTTCCTTTTGCTTTTCCTTTATTTTTTTTTTTTTTTGATATTTTGTTGAATACAAATAGATGCAAAGTGCATACATACATCATACTTCGATGAATATTTAAAATATTATTTACTTCTTTTCAGATTCAACGTATGAACGGGGCGACATATGTCTGACAGAGGAATGTGTGAGGACGGGTGAGTTTCAAATGTATTGTGTAGCTTTGAAATTCCAATTGAAAACAAAGAGATCTTTTCTGCATAAAGCCTGGTACTCTGTTCGAAGTTGAGAAAAATTTTCAGTGCCATTGGTTATTTCGCGTGAAAAATTTGACATGTACTAAATGTAGCCCAACTCGCGTTTTTTTTTAATAAATTTCTCGCTTTTATTGCTTGAAAGTATGCAACATTGCTAAAATTCCGTGCGAAAAAAGCACTGCTCGTGTTGTTTCGCAGCTAAACTAAAATGATGCCAGATTAATTTTGCATGGAAATACATGATTTTCCGTGTTTTTCACACCAAGAACAGAGTACTACTCTTGCGAATTTATTTCGCAAATATTTCATACGAAATCCATTTATATGTAGTTTGACAGCATTTCGCACGAAATTTTGAACAGAGTACCAGGCTTAAAGCTCATAAAGTGAATCTCTGTCAAGTTGGCACTGCAATCATATGTGGCTATGTACACACGGTTGTCAGATCTTACAATATTGTTAGATCTGGCAATGTGCTGACATTGTACTGACAATCAAAAATTGCAAGTGTATGGCAGATTGACAGTTCACACGGTTGTATCAAATTTATCAGGAAATCTTACAATTTATTGCTAGATGATTGTATGACAATAAAATCAGCTGACAAAATCGTCAGCAAAAAAATTGTAAGTTCACACGGTTGTCATATGCAAAAATTGCCAGACATTATTATGCGTTGCCAGACTCAAAGCGCTTGTTAGAAATTGTTAAATATCAATCGTTTGTGGTAGTGCTAAATGTAAAAAGTGAAAATATTAATTATTATGGACCATAAAGAAGCAACTGCAATGATTTTGGCTGCATATATTTTATTAAATATATTTTCTTTAAAATCAAGCGTGTACAGTGTTGCCCATAGAAATAATTCTCTTACAATGACGCCATTGTCAGATGCACGAACTTCGCGCATCTGACAATATTAAAATGTCTGACAAATAGCTGGCAATAATTTTACAATGTGTTCACACGATTGTAAGATGTCTGACAATTTGTTGTCAGCTGCTAGTCTTGCAATGGACTGACAATGATTTTTCTGGCAACGACGTCTGACAAAAATTGCCAGTTCACACGGTTGTAAGAAATTTTGAGCACATTTTACTGGCAATATTGTAAGATCTGACAACCGTCTGTACATAGCTTTAGAGTTTAAATTTCGAAGAGCAACTCCTCAGTTTACTCGGAGAAGCCATTCTGAAGTCTCAAAACTAAGGCGACAAATTACAACACTCGATATCCAACGAAATTTGGAAATATTTCAATAGAGTTCATATGCAAATATTTAAAAATTTCGATTGATATCGAATGTTTGTTGTAATCTGCCCCCAGGGGACGTAAAAAATTATCTCTTCATATTTAATCTCCTTGGTACAGAATCCAATTTATATTCGATTTTCCGAAATTCTTCTTTATGCACCCCACAACCTTGATTTTTTCAAGTTGTTTAGTAAGTCTTTCAATTAGATGGTGCTGTGTGTTCGAATCTCTTGATCAGCTGTCAAAATTTATGTTTGTATTTTTCTTTTGTAAGGAAAAAGTTAAGTATTTTTAAAATTATCTTTAATTTGAATTGAATTCAATTGAATTAATTGAAAATTGATTGAAAATCGTTCAATTCAGTTTAAGAAGTGTGTGGCCAAGAATCCATTCAATTGAAAGACTCAATTGAGAATTGAATTGGAACGTGTACGGGGTGCTTTACTAGATATACAACAAAGTTTCAAAGTATATAAAAGCAATATTCGATGTGATGAAAATCGAATGATGAATTTCTAACGATTTCAGAATCAATATTGAGCTAATATCAATTTATTGACCCTCAGAAATATAATCTGAAGTTACAATACAAATTATATAGAGCAACTGGGAAAATATAGCCCCATTGTCACAGAATACACAGAAGTGAAGAAAGTGACAGGTAAAAAAAGCTCCAATCAGGTTTTTTAAAATTCGTGGAAAAAAGAGAAAGGTATAGTGTATTTGATACTGTAGTGTATTACTACTTACCAATTAACACAGCTAATTAAAAGCGTTTTAATTTTATTGCACTAGAAAGAAGAATCAAAACAAAAACGACGACAAAATTTGAGGGAAAACGAGACAAACAGATAAATACCCTTATCTTCCGTCTCGTGACACTTCTGTATGATTTGTGCCATTGTCATTCTAAACTGAACTCCGTTTGACCATATGTGAGTCAACCCAACTTTCACACAAGTCAATTATATTTTAGTATTGTTACGTTAGGTTAGGAAGGGTAGCGTTGTAACACACATCCACTCGAAGACCCAATTGTGTCTATTTGTACCCGTTAGTAAAATTAACCCGCTTTAAAACCACATAAGCCCCATTACCTGTCATTAACCCACTCAGTTTTCATGATGAAGCCCCAGATATCTTCTAGTTTGCACTTTGTGATAATAATCTCATGAAAACGTCTAAACAGCAACCTAAGCCTATGTTGTAGCAACGTCTGGCAATGGCAGATAATATGCTCGATGGTTTCTGGTTCCTCCTGATCCTCACACATCCTCATACTTTCCCAAATGCTGAGCAGGGACCAGTTAAACCACCTATCAAAATACCTAGTACTTTCCTATTAATATCCAGTAGCAGCTTGGATCTTCCTAAGTCGAGTTTTGCCAAATAGCCCTCCAGACTACAATCCTTCTTGCTCTCCCATGAATGGTTGGTCCTGTTTAATACCCAATTAGCGAATTCTCTATAGTAATGACCCATTGTTAATTTAGCCCATCTGTCACAAATTCCCCAATTTCGTTTCCCTCAACATTGCAGTGACCAGTAACCCAACAGTCTGACACTATATTTGTCCGCAAGCAAGTTACAGCTAATAAGTATCAGTTTGGATCTTCCTTAGTGAGATTTTGGCTAAGTATTCGCCGATATTTCAATCCTACCTGCTCTCCCATGAACGGTCGGTCCTGTTCAACACCCAATTACTAATACTAACACTATCGGTAGATTAACACACTCGCCCTTATCGGGAATAAAAGTTGACGTGAAATGTGTTCCCTTTCCCTAAAATTGCAATCGCCAATGTTTGCGTTGTTGTTGTTTCAGTATGCTATTCTCTAATTTAGTTCATCATTTTTTGTTCACGGGAAATATGAACAAAATGTTTGCCTTTTATTCCATTTGTCCATATATGCAGGTTGAGGGCTCTCTTTCAGTCACTAGTTTCTATTGTATCCCTTCAAAGCTTTCAGCGACGTCTGACTGTCGACGTAGAAGATTTCTGGCGACCAGCTCCAAGAGCCTGAGTATCGCCAAAATCTTAGCTGTGAAAACTCTACAATCAATCGACAGTCCGAGAGCAATACGAATTTCTGTCCCCAGCAACCGTACCTATACCCATTTTTCATCCGTCTGTAAAGACTACCCCACCTTCATATAGCTAATCAGTTTTAACCCAAGAGTCCCTATTCAAAATTATCAGTGAGGGCACCATACTAAAATCATCTGCAACGACCACATAATCCGTGAACCCAGGGGTTATGGAAACCCGCCACTCCTCTGAGCACCTATGATGCCCAGAGAGGCGCTACTCTGGACCTTAGGAAGTAATCTCCTATTAGTATTGTGAATCACAGCAAATTTTCAATTATAATAGTTATGGCACCACCAAATCTTCATTTAAGTTGTGAATGGCAATACCAATGTGACAGTTTGCGTTGGCTTTCAGACAACCAAACTTCGTTGAGTTGAGAATGACAATAGGGTCATAACGTAGATATTTTTTTTTCAGTTTTAGAATCGTTATGGAAATATTTTTCATTCTAGTGGATGAAAGGAATAAAATATAAAAAAAATAAATTTAATTTAACATACAAGAGTTTTTTTACAGACTCTGGAGATAAATTCGGTTTTAAATCGGTTAATCTGAATTTTAGCTCAGAAAGTGCGCTTTCTACAGTTCATTTAACAAGGAGTATCTTGATGTATTCCTTGTGCTCGTAGCACTTCTCTTTTAATTCGGCTTTTTTAGTTTAAATTTAGAAAATAATCGTTATTTGCGGTTCCTGAAATTTTGTAATATTTCAGAGAATTTCAACCTTTGCTTATCAGAAATAAATTTAACCATATACTTTAATAGTTTTATTAAAATTAGTCAACTAATTATCGATATTTAACAACAATTGGAATTAAAAATGGGCCTTATTTTGTAAAACATTTAGTGTCACGTTTACAACAATTAAATACTCTATCTGCCAATACATATTTCCAGGACGCACCACAACCATAATATACTTAATAATTTTAATTTATATTTTAATTTAGCGGCATATTTACTATCAGCTATGGATACTTCAGCCAATCCATGTGAAAACTTTTTCCAATACGCATGTGGTACATGGAACAAAGTCCATATAATACCGGAAGATCGAAGTTCAATCAGTACGTTCGAGGTAAGTTTAGCAAAACGATTTACATATACATATATGCAGTTCAAAATATAATGGCGTTGGGCTCGAGCCCAGTCTTCGACAGCCACTAAATAGCAACACTACGCATTTTTCTGATCTGCATTAGTGTTAATTTTTATCAGTTGTAGGAAAGTTCAAATGATTAAGGCATAGTCCCTGGTAACTGAACTACATCGGTTTCAGCGGATACTAATCCTAATGTAATATCAGAGTGTCCTCCTTCGTCGGCATTGTGCAGCAGAATCATCGGCGAAGTACAAATAACCAATAAAAAGGCTACTAAGCACATCTTCAGAAATTTAATATGCTTCATTAATACCAGAGGCGCTGCAACACTGAATTATTATGCTAGGTACAGACTTAGCAACGTGTTTATGCAATAAGGCAGGTTGCATTGTTGGTCGCATAGTCTGTAGTCTTGTTCATGGTTGCGTTCGAAGTTGCATTCGAAGTTTCGAAAATATCAAAATGTTTTGATATTTATGGGTTACATTGACGGTTGCATTGTAGGTTACAGTGTCTGTGTCAAAATATTCGAAAACGTGTTGCGTAAGCAAGTTGCAAAGTCTGTACCTACCATTAGAAATATGCAAAAATGCAGAGTTGTAAAAAAAAATTAAGTTTTCCTCTATCTCTTCCTTCACCACCTGTCTTCTCTGCCTAAAAATGTGACTCGTAATGTACATAAATTCTTTCGCCTGCCGGATTATAATACAGTTCCTCAGATTGAGTTCACGGAAGATATAATGCCTAAAGGAAATTGACAACAGATCGGCAACGCTGGTCTCAGCGTAGTAGTGTATTTATTCGAATTGGTGTAATTCGTATTTTTGCAGCAGTGTGCTTCTTTTAAAGAATAGGCGTATAAAAGCCATTCTGAGAATAGGGAATTTCTCCCCAAGAATTGCTGTTAACCCCCTCCCCTTGGAATCATTAAAAATTGTCATAATGCCCCATCCCTTAAATTTTTTTTTAGCTACGGCCACGACCGTACTGTGATTCGAAAACAGTAGACATATGACTGTCATACGAAAAGCTTCAGTTAATTATGATTGTTTTTTTTTAATTTAATTTTAGGTGCTGGCTGATCAACAACAAGTTATTCTAAAGGGAGTTTTAGAAGAACCCGTCAACGACTTGGATAACCAGGCAACTATAAAGGCGAAAATGTTTTACAAAAGTTGCATAGACATACGTGAGTTATTTATCAGTTATTCATTCACAAGCATATTCATTATTTTTCTTAAAAGAAACCAATTCAAAAGCAGAAGCACATGAAGGACCAACTTATTCAAAATTCCTAGTGCTTTTGATATGATTTTATACAAACTTATTAACTTGATGGTGCTTTTATAAGCATGGAAAGAAATAATTCTCCAATAAACAGGTTTAGCTGAAAAAAGAAGACCAAAAATCAGTTGGAAACTGAATTGTGTCAATTAAAGCTTTTAATTAATTAAACTTTTAAATAAAAGTTTAATTGATTCAATTCAATTACTAAACAAAAGTTTAATTGATTATTTTTATTTTTCAATTAAAAATTCTGTACGCATGTAATGGGTGTTTTTTATTGAGGTATAGAACTTTAAGCTGGCATCACTTTTTTAACTGGCGGCCATTTTGTCAGCTGTCAAGTGATTAATATTTAGTTTGGTTTGCCATTTCATCATGAACAGGTTGACAAAAGAACAACGCTTGCAAATCGTGCAAATTTATTTCGAAAATAATGGTTCAGTTCGCGAAGTTTACCGCAAGCTCCGTCCATTTTATGGTCGACATAATCGTCCATCAGAGCAATTAATTCAGTTAACCATGGATCGTTTTCGCACTACGTTTACTCTATGTGATAATACGCATCCGCAGAGACGTCGAACAGTGCGCACCGAAGAAACAATTGCCGCTGTAGAGCAAAGTGTTGAAGAAGACCCGAATGAATCGATTCGCCACCGTGCCCAGCAATTGGAGCTTTGTCCATCAACTTTATGGAAGATTTTGAAGATTTTGAATGTGGATGAGTTGTGGTTCCAACAAGACGGCGCTACATGCCACACAGCGCACGTCACAATCGATTTATTGAAGGAAACATTCGATGAGCGCATAATTTCGCGGAATGGACCTGTCAATTGGCCACCAAGATCGTGTGATTTGACACCATTGGATTATTTTCTTTGGGGATATGTGAAGTCGCTCGTCTACGCCAACAAACCAGAAACGTTAGGGGACTTGGAAGCCAACATTCGTGGCGTTATTGCCAACATACGGCCCCATATGCTCGAAAAAGTGGTTGAAAATTGGACCTGTAGAATTGGCTTTATTCGAGCCAGCCGCGGCGGCCACATGCCCGAAATCGTATTTAAACATTAATGGCATAAAATTATCCTTCCAATAAAGCCAAATTGATGGACATTAAAACGATTTTCTTGTGTTTTATTTCAATTCGAAGTTCTATACCTCTAAAAAAACACCCTGTATAAGAATTGTTGAAATGCTTTCAAGATTATATTTAAGAAAAATTAAATGGCCAAATATTTAAAAGCGTTTAAAGAAAACTCCATGCCGAGTTGCATATTTTTACTTATTTAATGATTTTTGTTGTTGTATTTTTTGTCATGCCCTGCTCTATCTCTCACTCTCTCTCTCTCTCTGCCAGCCCAAATTCGCAAAGTTGGTGAAGGCCGCCTTAAAAGTGTCCTCAAGTCTTTAGGTGGCTGGCCGGTCATAGAACCCAAGTGGAAAGCGCCCAATATTACATTCGAGAAATTGGTGGGAATCCTGAGAGGAACTTATGGTGAGCCCGTACTCATGGAGCTGTATGTGGGAGCAGATGACAAAAATTCCTCAATACACGTTCTACAAATCGATCAATTTCCTTTGGCTTTACCTTCGAGGGATTACTATTTGAAGTCCAGCAGTGAACATGATCTAAAAGCCTACCATCGTTATATGACTCAAACGGCCATACTGATGGGTGCGAATCCATCGACAGCAGCCGCAGAACTAAACGATGTTTTGCAATTGGAGGTAAAACTGGTAAATGCTACACTGCCGGAAGCGGATCGTCATGATACGAGTGCCATTTATAGAAAAATCAATTTGAAGGAACTGCAAGTGGAAGTGCCACAAATCAATTGGACTCTGTTTTTGCAAACCGCCCTGGGCAGTGACATGGTGCTGCAGGAAAATGAGGAACTTGTCAGTTATGCCATGCCTTATCTAACGGATATGGGGAAAATACTACAGGAAACGGATGAAAGGGTTCTACATAATTATGTGTTGTGGCGTTTGGTCATGTCGATTATGACGCACATGATTGATGACTATCAAAAGGAGAGGGTGGAGTTTCGTAAAATCCTTTTGGGCATACAAACTGAACGTGTGCGTTGGTCCCAGTGCGTGGACTGGACAAATAAAAAGCTGGGCATGGCAGTTGGTACGCTGTTCATAAGAGAAAATTTCAATCAGAATAGTAAGGATACAGCCTTGGAAATGATTCACACTATAAGAGAGGCCTTCAATGAATTGCTTAGTGAGAATCACTGGATGGACGATGAAACTAGAGCGGTGGCCAAGGAAAAGGCTGATACTATGAACGAGCGCATAGGATATCCAGAGTTCCTGACAGATGCCAAGGAACTGGAGAAGGAATACGCTAATGTGGGTTTAAAAAAATTGGTTTAAAAAGTAAAAAATCTTAACTTAACTTTAACTTTAATTGCATTACAGCTCACCATAATTTCTGATAATTTTATGGAAAACATTTTGAGTATATTGAAGTGGGAGTCGGAGAAAAATATGCAACTTTTGAGGCAGCCGGTAGATAAGGAAAAGTGGACAACGGAGCCAGCGGTGGTGAATGCTTTCTATAATCCCAATAAGAATGATATTGGTAAAAAAAAACTAACTGAGGAACTCTTTTTTTTTTAATGGTCCTTAGCAATAAAAATTTAATTTTTAGTGTTTCCTGCTGGCATTTTACAGCCCCTGTTTTATAGCCAACATTTTCCTAAATCCTTAAATTATGGCGGCATAGGCGTGGTTATAGGACACGAAATAACACATGGTTTTGATGACAAAGGTGTGTGTGTGTGTGTGGGTGATTAAAGAAAAGTGTGATTTTTTAATTTAATAAATTTAATTTACATATATTATACGAAGGTCGCCAATTCGACAAGGACGGCAACATGATGCAGTGGTGGAATAATGCTACAATAAAAGCGTTTCGGGAGCGCACCCAGTGTATTATAGATCAGTATTCGAAATACAAAATCGAAGAGGTGGGCTTATACATGAATGGACGCATGACCCAAGGAGAAAATATTGCTGATAATGGGGGCCTTAAGCAAGCCTTTCGGGTGAGTTTCTTTATATGTGACCTTCTATGAGAAAAGGGACTTAGTGTGTCAGAAAACGAGCGTGTGTCAAAATCGATAAAAATGAGAAAAACATTAAAATTTTATTTTTTAAATGCGTTTTTCTCAAATCTTCATTTTCACACACTAGGTCCCTTTTCTCGGAGAAGGTCACATATATTCTTTTCTTTTCTTGGCAAAAACGAACACCAGCCAAAAATTGTTTCTTCATTTTTAGGCCTACAAAAAATGGGTGCAACGTTATGGGCCCGAGCAGCGTTTACCCGGCCTCAATTTGACGCACAATCAATTATTTTTTTTAAATTACGCCCAAATATGGTGTGGTTCCATGCGGCCTGAAGATGCTCTTACCAAAATACGCTCCTCTGTTCATTCACCCGGTTCGATAAGAGTTTTAGGTCCCTTATCAAATTCAAAAGACTTTGCCGAGGCATACCAATGCGAACTGGGCTCATCGATGAATCCCATCGAAAAGTGCAGTGTGTGGTAATGAAAAAGAGACACATACATACATACATAAATAATTATGTAACTTTTTAATAAAAATGGTGCCTGTCGAACGCTCGCAATGGAAATATTAGAGATAAAACACACACACTCACACACCCACACACACAAACGCTTACATACGCATATATACATACATACATACATATGTACTTAAAGTTCACACAATCACTCATACACGCACACACGCATACGAATCACATACATAAGTTTGCGAAAGAAAATTGGAAAAAAAACTTAGCATGAAAAAATATATAAAAATTCAATATCCCTTCAAATAAAATTGAAATATATAAGTGAGTAAGTAATTAAGTAAGAATTAAATAAAATATATTAAAGAAAAATTAAAAAAAATATGTACAACTTAAAATAAAAAATTTAGAAATATGTACCTACACACAGAAAAATTTCAACTTAAAGTCTACGTAAACAAGGTTAATTTAACCTTTTTTTGGCAATGATTTTGCTTCATATGTCTTTCATGTTAATCCAACATGATTTATAGTTATCTTCAAAGAAAATTTTTCCTTTTGAAATAACTTTATTTCACGTTAATTTAATATTCCCGTACTGTTAAATTAAAATGAAGCATCATGTTGAATCAAAGTTATTTCAAGTTGAAACAACATGAATTTAATTAAATGTAGTCATTGTATTTTAATAATTATTTAACTTACGCGATTGCGTGTATTTGCACAGGCATCAGGAAAATGTTTGTGTGTTGGCTTCAACGGGCAAGATTTGAACTCGGAACTCATCGCGTGGCAGTTAGCGCGCTTACCGCTGCAGCCTCAACAACCTTAAATATTTTTTAGATATATACCATGGTGAATGAAATTCTAACTAATTCAACATTCAAGAAAGCGGTTATCCGAAATATTGTCAATAAGTTTACCTTAATTTGAAATTTATTTGCTGGTGGTTCAGCAAAAATATTCAAGGCAATCATGAATAGAATTCCGCGAGATATTTCTCCCTTTTCCGATTAGAATTTGTTTGTTTTCCCTATTACTTGCTATTGTTTGAAATTGTTCCCCGGGAAAAGTTTCTCGCGGAATTTTATTCATGATAGCCCTCATTATTCTTTGTGACTTTTTGTGACTATTTTTTTAAACTCTGTGCATAAGATAATAGGTTTGTAACTGTTGGGCATGTGTGGTTGAGGTCTACTGACGATTTGTTACAGCTATAATGAGATGCATATAGACAATGCTGAATGACCAGCAAATAAATTTCAAATTATTCTAATTCAACATTATTTAATTGATCATTTAACACAAAATTTATTTGAAATGAAATTTATAGTAAAAAAAAATACAAACTGCGAAGCTACTTTGATTTGTCTTCAGAATTCGACTCTGCGACCTTCCGACTACAAGTCTAGAACACTGCCTACTAGCCAGTAGCAGGAAGTTTTCGAAATAAGGAAGAACGAAATAAGAACAAGTCACACAACAAGGCAACTAAACACCAACACACTTAAACAACATGTTATTGCTTCTATGTAAATTTAATATGAGTTGAAATCAAAATTTTTGCATGGTGATTTTACATTGGTATTTTTTTATGTGTGTACATGCCTACTAAAGGTAAGTACGAGTACATACTCCCGATCAGGTGATTACAACCACATAAATTTCTGCTGTCATACAGGCCACCCCAAGCGTTTCAATAAGAAATGTATCTGCTCAGATGGGTATCAATCGATCTTCTTTCGTGCAGACAATTATGCGCAAAGATTTGAATTTGTTTCCCTATAAGCTACAAATCATAAACAAATTATAACTCCTAGACTTGCCTATCCTCTCGGAAGTTCGCCGCCAGATTCTATGAATGGTGGAATGCTCAACCATGTCTTTATGTCGGACGAGGCCCATTTCGATCTAAACGACAATGATAATAAGCAAAATAGTTTAAAGTGGAGTGTACCAAGTTGTATTGTCGGGCCATACTTTTTGGAAGAAGGCGGTTGCACTGTAACGGTACTTGAGATCGCTATTTAAAAATGTTACAAGAATTTTTCATTCCGGGAAAGTGAGTTATTTTCAGTTCTGTGTGGTTTCAACAAGATGGTGCAAAAAATGTCTAAATAAAATTATTTAAAGAAACTCAAAATTTCGGTACCAATTCGACATCAATACTCAGCATCATACTAGCAAACTTTAACTTCAAATGCAATGATAGTCTTTTTTTTTTAGTAGTACCATGTTTGTACCTCATATATGACTTTCATTTGTACGTTATTCTACTTCAACAAAGCGAAGCGTTATCTTTGGGCGGATTCAATAATACTGTTACGTAAAAATATTCCAACAGGATTAATGTAAGTGTTACGCGAAAATATTCCTACAGGGTAAATGCAAGGAACTATCTAGAAGTATTTAACTAAAGAACTAAACGTACACAAGTATTCACATGCAAGCACTATAGCAACAACAATAATTGTATACATACCAGAGAACTGCATAAGTTGATTCACTTTCGCTCTCCACTCACTATTACAATGCTTTTGTTTTGTTTTTTTATCAGTATGTACTAATGATATTGCTTGCAGTGTTGCCTCCCTCACAACTGAATGCCTTTTTTAAGACATTTTTATTTTAAAAATCAATAAAAACTCTTACTGTTGTTTGATTGTTTTGTATAGCAATCAAATAACTCACAAAAGCATGTTGACAAGATGAAGTCTTAAGTTAATAAAACATGACGTATTAATTAATAGTTTTTCTCGTATTAAAACAATTTATAAAATAAAATGGGGCTAGCTTTTTTATTTTGTAATGTTACATAAAACTATATTTGTCAGAAGGGGTTTTAAGAAGTATTCAAAACAATCATACTGATTCATTGCTTTAGTGAGTCATATGAATGAATAGAGATTGCAAGCAGTGGCATGCATTTATTAACAACAGTCTCATTGATATGAATCATGCAATAGCATCATTCATTATTTTAACAAACAAAATTATGCCGTTTGATTCGTAATCATGCAGATCACTGATACATACCATGAATAAAACGTGGGGTTAAGTCTCCCCAAGTAACCACTTTTGTCGACTATTTTGGTGACATTGTCAACAGAGCGTTTATTAATATTGTTTTTGATGCGTAGAAAACATTTTTTCAGATATACACAACTATTCTTCTTCGTAATGTTTTATTGGTTTGTTGAAAATAAAAGTGAGGCCAAGCAAACAGCGAAAAGTGCAAATTATGGAAATTTTTGTATGGCCCTGTGGAAGATTTTGTGCCATCAGTTAAAGATTTGTCACAGTTTCAGATCCATACGTAAGTCTAACGATTCTATTTAATAGAAATGACAAACAAAATCTCTAGTTCCTGCTATTTTATGCTTTTTATGCATAAGTTTCATTTTTTACATACAGGGCAATTATGTAAAAAATTCCGCTGGAAATTTCTCCCTTTTCCAGTTAGAATTTTTTGTTTTCCCTATCATTTGCTATTAGTTGGAATTGTTCCCTGGGAGAAATTTCCTGCGGAATTTTTTACATAATTTCCCTGATATTTGTTTAATAAAATACCAAAATGTGAACAAAATATGCAATTTCATTATCAAAAGTGTATACTGGAATTACTAAAATGTAGTAGTGACTATCTGTTTCCAATGTCTTCATATGGTCCCTAAAGAACTATGTAATCAGTAGTACAAATGTCAGTAGTTGCTTTTCAATGACACGCACATCTTAAATGTCTATAGCAAAGAGCATTGTCTGGGGTATAATGAGTCAGTAGTACTGGCGACAAAGTCAATAGTGAATCAGTATTGATTCACTAGTGACATTTCCTACAGCGTTGCTACACACATACACACATACAAATAAAAGTGCGATCACATATGGTAACAACCCTGTATTACCAGTAACACACGGTATTACCAACATAAAAATCGGTACTAAGCTAGACTGAGTTTACATCTGGCATTTCTTGTGTGCCATTTGCCCAAAAAAGCGTAACCAACTAATTACTAATGAAAAACTGTTTGATTTAGACATGCATTTATTGATTTAAACGGTTTCCAATCATGTTGGATTTTATAAAATTGTTTATTTGTTATTTATGGAACTATTTAACTTAATAAATACATGTCTGAATCAAACAGTTTTTAATTAGTAATTAGTTGGTTACGCTTTGTTTACGCTTGTGTGGCACATGACACACAGATGCAAACCCGGCCTTACTCTGATATTCAATATAACGGCCAATCGAATTATCTACAAACACCTAGCAACAATAACATGAATTTTCCCGATTGTGTTAGAAGACTGTTTGATCGTCTGGCTACCAATAGTAAATGACAATACAGATAGCAACGTGTATAGCAGGAACATCGTTATGCAGTAACTAATACAATTTCTGCCATTTGGCTGTACTAAATACACACATTTCATTACGCCACCTACTAGTAAATGGCGAACATTCTAGAAGCGGTTGCTGTAGTATAAAAAGAGGCACCCTGTGTAAGAGTCAGTCAGTGTTAATCAGAAAATAGTCAAGTCAACATTTCTGGAATTACCCATATGTATATGTATGTATGTATGTATATCGATTAAAAAACATTTTATTGCAGAACATGCCTCCGAATGAGCGTGTCCAGCTTCTTACAATAAAAAGTTTCCGATTCGAGCGCAGTGTAACATTTCATATGAGCCGTTTGTTCTGAAAGCGTTTACATTGTTTATTTTATTTCAGTAGTTTTATAATTTTTTTCTTTGGAGCCGTTTATTTTAAAAGCGATTGCATTGTTCATTTTATTTTAGTATTTTTATTGCTTTGGTGTAATGTGTTTATATTATATGCAACTACTCGTATTTTGTACTTTTATGACCTTACTTTAAAATATTTCTAATGATGTGATTTATGACATTTTTAAAATAAACCGCCTATATACATATATGCATACGTACTATGCATCCGTAAATACAAATATACGATTAAGTTAACGTTCTCAAATTAAGAATTAAGCCTAAGATTTCATATTTTTAACTCAGCCTTTGGAAATAAAACTCATTAACATTCATCTGTTTCTTCTGTTGTAGGAACACCTAATTGCGTATATTTTAAAAAAGTTTTTACTAATATCAATATTAAATACTTTAAATTTTTATGTTATCTTAGACGTACTACATATGCATGTATGCAGATCTTTTTGTTCCAGCTACAATTTGCTGTCAAAGCAAGAGTCCGGGCTAAAATGTATCACACTTTCTTTCTTCTAAAAAAATATAATAATAATAATAATAATAATAATAAATAAATAAAATAAGGTACACACACACACTATATGTAATTTCACACTGTTATAACTATAATCACATAAATGCATCTCGTCATCACGTCGTTTAATGAGTGTCAACCGATGGCAGAATTAGCACCAGTTCTCATGGAGCGCACACGTGACCAACTCTGCTCTTCGGCACTGCTGAAGAGCAAATATATAAGATTTCCTCCAATATTCAGGCCACCAGCCAGCCAAAACACTTTGCGCCACTGCTGCAAGGTTTCATTGTGATTGATTATGTTGCCAATAACATAAGGAGCCAAAAAACCACAAATATTGGCAGCTGAATTCGTTATGCCATACATGGTGCCGGCGTATTGCGGACTGAGGGAGATGTGATTCATTTGATTGCCGGCATAAACCGCTCCAGCAAAAGAGCCCACACCGGCCAACATAAAGGTGACCCACTGCCAACTGCAGCCCACATAACCTACACCGATTAACGCTAAGGAAGGTACAATGGAAGCCACAGAATTCCACAATTTATACGAATTCAAAGTAGTTATATAACGTTTTTCCAGCATCCAGTCGGCCAAAGCAGAACAAGCAATACCCACCAGCCAGGAAGTCAAATAGGGAATGGCATTGAGCACCGCATTCGATTGTATGTCAAAATGCAAAATGTTGCTCATGTAAGTGGGCAATTCGGTCAGCTGGGTGTAAAAGGCCCAACTCTGGCCACACTGCGTTATCAGAATGGCCCACAGAGGTATTGAGGTCATGAGCGAGCACCACGGTATGCGACTATTTTCTGCTGCTAATGTCTCTATTCTATAGTCGTCATTGTTATCATTGATACTGTGGAATGCAGCTGCCAAGCGATTATTGGTGGACTGTTGAGCCATTCGTATACTGCGCTCTATGTAAAGTCTTTCTTTTGTGCTTATGCGGGGATGCAAAGAGGGTTTGTCATACACCAAACACATCCATAGCACAAACCACATGATGCCTGCTATGCCAAATAGATAAAAGGCCAGAGGCCATCCTCCCATAAAATCCAAAGAGCACAACCATCCCGTTAAAGGCATGGAGATAACAGTGCCAATATTGGAACCTGCATACACTACAGCTGCAAACTTATTACGCTCTAGAGGCGGTATCCAATGGGCCAGCATAGCGTGCATGGCTGGATAAGTGACCCCTTCGCCCATGCCCTCTAAAACGCGCACCAATATTAGAAAGGGCAAATTCCAGTAGGCAGCTAAAGGCGTTAACAGAGTAAAGAGAGCGGTAATGAGCACACCATAGCCATAGATAAATTTGCCACCTATTAGCTCAGCCATACGTCCGCCAGGGACTTGAGTCAAGACATAACCATAAAAGAAGGAGCCCAAGACCAAGCCTTGCGTTTCTTCGTCCCACAGAAATTCGCCTTGAGGTAGTAGGGATGTCTTATTTTTAGTTGTGTCATCCAGGGGACAAGTATCGTCCACTATATCCGAGGAGTTGGTGTTATCATGAGGTATGGCCGTTTGGTTTACCATGACCACAATGGCCACTGAAAGGTTCACGCGCATCGCATAGACAACAGCAAAACCAAGGAAGCCCATTAAACCGAATATTGTGCGAGCATTGATGCAGTCATCATCTTCTGATTGAAAATAATTTTATTAAATTCAATGTTACTGCGAATAAGGATTAAACAGTTGTGTTACACGAATAATAGCAGCAGCAGTGTACGGATTTGATTTGAATAAATTTATATTTTACTCTGAACAAATTACATATTGAATTTTTTAAATAAAATAAATTAATCCTACTAATATTACGAATGGGAAAGTTTGCATCTTAGAACGAAAAAAAAAAACAGTTAAAAGAATTGTAATCAAATTCGGTATCCAGCCCAGCTGGATACACTAGATTCAGATATACCTTTTATGACACGGTTTAACCCATTATGGGATCGTATTTTTTTAATTTTTTAAAATTTTGCAAATTTTAGGCAACAAAATGAAAAGGATTCTTTAAAAAAATAAAGATTTTTTAAATAAATTAACCCATTATTGGCCAGTAATATACTACAAAAGATTTTTTATCACCAAGAAATTCTTAATCGGGCTTTAGTTCAGTATTTTCAATTGAAATTGAATGAAATATTTTTTTATTAATTAATATCAGATATTTAACATGATCTTTAAAATGAAATGGAATATGAGAATTGATTCTAGTTCAACTAAATTTAAATATGTATTACAAAAGAATTTTTGGTAACAGAGTGAAAGATTCTTGATAAAAAAAAGTTTTAAGATTTTGGACATGAACCGAAAATATTAATTATTCTTGAATTTTTAAAGAAAAAAATCAAGTACAAGAAAACGTCGGACAACGTGGCCAATCACACCATTTCAGATGTTTTCAACAGAATTTTCGAAACTGTGCCTCGTTTCTGTAAGGAATGTGAGAACTTTTCGAATCGAAAAAATTGTTATCATCCTGTGAAAAACAGGGTGAGTAAGAAAAAAACTGTATTTGTTGATATTTTTTGTAAGTTTATATAAATTTTTATGTGAGTAACCCTGTGTAAAATAGGACAACCAATATAATTATTTAATTTTTCTCGATGCGAGAACTTCTCACAAGTTACAGAAATGAGGTACTGGATTGATTTTAAAAGTTTTGATTTTTATTTTTTTAAGCAGAAATAATATTTGGTTAATTTTAATTATTATTGTTCGAACTTTATTTGTTTCTATATTTATGATTTGAATAGGCCAAAGTTCGTATTGCTTTGTAACCCAAATTACATGTGATAATTATTAATGAACAAATAACACCATAGTTAATTGTAAATATTCTGACTAACACATAGTTGAACGGAACAACTAGCTGTTTCCGAAGGCCACTAAACCTTCACCATCAGCGTTATTTTGTGTTTAATCCACTGTGTGTGGTGTCAGTTGACATCGATTTCAGATTTATATAGTCAGCCATCATTGCAAATGGAATATGTGAATTGTTTTGATTCATCTTATTTCAATTTGCTGAAAGCAATTAACCCATTACTGACCAATGCTATGATACTAAAGAACTTTATAACGAGCTGTCCGTTTGTTCCTGGATGCAAACGAAGATGCTAGTATACTTATAATAAAATAAAATAAAATATGAAGTCAAATGAAAAATTAAAATATAGAAATAAACAATAATAATAAAAAAATTATATTCAAATTAATTCCAATATTTCGCTACTCTTTTGTGTAGCTTCGTCAGGGAATTATTCATAACAATAATTGAATATACATTTTATATATTAGAATTAATTAAAATATAATTTTTATAAAAAACAAAGACCCTAAGCTTGACTATTTCTATATTGTAATTTATAAAAAGGTCGAAAAAGTTATTTAAATCAAATGAAAAATATAAAATAAAATAAAATAAGTACAAACAAAAACGTTGCTCGCTAATGTGTTTTTATATATTATAGTGGGTACACACTTTGCAATGAGTTTACGTAACACGTTTTGTCCCGGTTCACACGTTTCAACTTTAGTTGCTCAACTCCTAATTCAGCAGTAAGAAAGCCGGAGAAGGAAATACAAATATCTCTTTTTTTCTTACAGCTGAATTACGAGATGAGCAACAAAAGTTGAAAATGTTCCGACTTTCATCTTTCAGTTGTTTCCATTATTAATTCCCATATTTCTAATTTACATTGGTATCAATAAAACTGAATTTGTCCAAAAATGTGTGCTTTTAAACCGATTTACTTCCTAACCTTAAATTTGCCCACCCTTTATGTACATGTATTGGTGTTTCCGCGATGTCGAACGTGACCGTTGTACACATTTTAAGTGAAAAAAACAACAAAATAATAGTTTTTTTTATTTTTACAATAAACGTAACTAATAGCTCTAAATTAGCCCAACAATTGGTGCGAAGTTTAATTCTGAACAATTTTTCGTTCTCCAGATAATTGCAAAATACCAAGGCACTCGCATGTGACAAAAACCTGAAGCAATATTTCAATGTGACAAATTTTAGAATATTGCCTCTTTAAAATAGATTTGATTCTATCCAAAAATGATTTATAATTTTTTTTTAATTCAGTTTTAATCACAGTCGCAAGTGAAATTTCGCACGTGACATTTTTTTCCATCATAATATTTATATTGTTTCTGTTGCTTTTTTTACGAAATTATAAATTATATGCTTCTATCGACTTTGTCTCTTACATATGCAGTCAAGCCGCCTTTTCTCTTCAATCATTTAATTTTTTCATTCAGCCAACTTTTACTAACTTCTACTAGCATTCCGCATACTTTTTTTGTTTTTAAATTTATGATTTTATAATAATATTTCAACTTCATTAAAATGTTCTCTCCACCGTTTGCAACAATCTGCTCTTTTTCACAAATGATTTAAAAGTTTGTAAAAAAATATTTCATGTAATAAAATGGTTTTCTTTTCATTTTAAACTTGCGATGTCGCACGTGACAAATTTTACATAGGTACCACGATCACACATATTTATATTTTCCAGCAAGATTTTTTTTTACTTTAATTGTATTATATATCTCTGTTTGCGCTGAATATTCCATAAGCTATCTGCATGTACTTTCGATGCACTGGTTATAAATTTTGTTCGTTAATGTCGCACGTGACATCTAAATATGCAATTTTACAAAGTAAAAATTTGCAGTCATTTACAATTAGAAAAATTTTAGAGAGCAAAAGTCGCTGGATGATGCATCTCGTTGAGAACGTTTAACAAAACAAAACGAGCAAAAAAAATAACCAAACGAATAATTCTGCCAAAAAAAACCGACTTCAATGCAAAGACCTGATAGAGCATTTGCGAAAGAGATTTATGGAACCAAACTTGAAGTAAACTCTCTCAAACAAAATAAAAAGAATTGAAAATCTGTTGGTTAAGAAGCACGTGAAAATCAGATTTTAATGGGCGTACCAACGCCCATTTTTTTACATGCAGGATTGTGTGTTTTTCAGAGTTAAGTTTCAGTTCAGTGGTAATTTTTGTAAAAATCGGTAAAGCAGACCCACGTAAAATAATATATTTAATTTTAATGGGCGCGACTCCGCCCATTTTTTTTAATGGAACATTGTGTCTATTTTAGAGCTCAAGGGGTGTGGTAAGTTTCGTAAAAATCTATTAAGTAGAACCACGTAAAATATAATAATAAATTTTAATGGGCGTAACCACGCCCATTTTCTTAAATTTTAAAATTTTGTAATTACAAGAACGAAATATGTTTGCTAGGTTTCGCAGCAATCAAATAAGTAGAATATTATAAAATGAAATATAAAAAATGTGGGCGTGTCGCTGCCCACTTGTTTTGTAATGGGACAAATTTGAAGCTATACTTTCTCAGACAAAGAAAGCCGAGTTATGAAGTAACAATGACAAAAAAAAAGAAATACTGACGAATTGATTAGTCTCCTCCTCTTTTTTGAAGTCGTTTTTGTCACTTTGCATTCGAATATGTATCTCGAAATTGGTCATGTATAAATCTAAACAAAATTTACATTACGTCAGCCCATTATTGGTTTGACCCACCGACCATTTTTTATAAAAAATGAGTTAGGTATGGGGTATATATATTTTGAGTATCCCCTTTCTGAATCCAAAACAGGTTTTGCGAAATTAATTATGGTTTCCGAGATATTTAGCATTAATTTTGCTCCATGTCAACTATTTTAAGGTTTAATAAATATTGTTTTGCCGTTTTTCTCCATTCTGACATTTTGGCGTATGCTCCAAACCAATAATGGGCCGACGATTAGTTAAATTTTAATGTTTATCTATGAAAATATATATTTACAACAAAGTGATTTTCAGAATTTTTCAATTTTCCGTGTCGGTGGACCTTTTGGAAAGGAAATGTACATGTTTGTAAATACATTTTATAGCTACATACATACATACATACGTATATCGCTTCGTTACTTGAATAGTGCTACAACTCAAAAAAACTAGTTTTGCAGAAAATGCGTTAAAAGTTTTCAATTTACATACAACTCAATGAAGACATGAAAAAATATTTTTCTCTCACTAGGTGATATTACAAGCTATTTATATGAAATTTTTACACAAGATAAAATACGAAACGCCGAATTAGTTTGCATTATAAACTCAAAAGTTGCGTTTTTTGAGTTATGGCACTTTTGAAGTAACTGAGCGATATGTACTACATACATATACTATATAACATACATGGACGAAAGCTAAGAAAACTAAAATACGTTAATACGGAATCAAACAGAAATAAAAGGAAATTTGTAACATACATATCGTTACCTTAATATAGAAAGGTCCCAACTCATTATTTATTTGACATCGAGTTTTTTGTATATTTGGATAGAAGAACATCTAATGTATCGAAAAATGCAAAAATCTCGATTTCAAAAAAATAATGAGTTAGGGCCTTTCTATATTAAAGTAACGATAGGTATGTTGGTTGCAATTGAGTTTTTTTAGCTTTTAAAATTACCTGTTTTTTTTATTTAATAAAAAGTGGATAATTTTCTTTAGCAAGTTCTTGAATTTGGTGATACAACCAAATGTTTGTAAAAAGTTCATAATTTTTTTTTAAATAACTTTAATCGTCTTGAATGTTAGATATCAATGTCTTTGATATTTCTAGCATAGTTCGAATAATGTTCTTCGAATACATACTCGAATAATTCTTGTTGGGTTGATAAACAAGATGCACTAAACTTCAAACTTTATTTATTATTTTATTAAATTGTATTTTAGGAAAATTCTTTAAAAAAAATTATTTAAAATCCCTTCACTACAGACACAAACACAGTTTAAATACGAAAGACAAACATTCAGCCATAAAGAATATTTTATTTTAATTTCAAAAACTTTTAAATTAAAAAAAAAACAAGGCCACTAATCGACCAATGCCTTGTGGTCCAAGCAAAATTAGCACAATTTTGAAAGTCAATGAAAAATTAAATATTAAATGATTCCCATAATACAGTCAGCTAGCCCACTTTAAAAAGTCCATGAATTTGTTGATAAACTTAGCTGAGGTAAGCAAAAAAAAAAATTTAAAAACTAAACTCAATGAAGTATTAGTTTTTTTTTTTATAACTATTCCTTCAACTTCAAAATAAACTGTAGAATTTTTGCACATAAAGAACAGTTCAAATCAATGTAGAAACTTAAAGAAGAAACAAAAAAGAATTAACTTTTTAGCAGAGGTTGTTGTTACTTCACTGCGCTTATGTATGAATCACTCCAAAATAACTTTTTGTTTTGTACACTTTAATACACGCCAATAAAAATATAATTTTTAAGCTAGCATGTACATATGTATGTATGTGTGTATGTGTATTTATTTATGTACATACATACATACTTTGCTATTAGTTACCGCTGCTATTATTACACACACAACTGTCCATATGCAAATTAACTTATTACCTTCAGTGTTGGCAATCAAATTGCTGGTATCCAACAAACCATCTTCCTCATATAAACCACTCTCCTCCTCGTCGTCATTGTCGTCGTCAGCTCGAATGTCATTGCCAGCAGCGGCCATTATTTCTCTTTGGAATTGCATACGTTCTTCATCGTGGAATTCATTGACGTACAAACTGCACTGCCCTCCCCGGCTATTGGAGAATGCATCATCGTCGGTCTGAACATCTGGTTCCCATATGTCTGTTGGTGCTGTTTCATTTGTTGTGGTCACCACCGTTGAAAATTCTTTATTTTGTTTTGATGACATTTTTCTTAGTGCACTATAAGTCAAGAAGCATTTCCTTTTATTTCCTTTTGCAATTCAAAACTTTCCGACATAAATTTCGTTAATTTGTTGAAGAAAAAAAACAGACTTGTTACTTTCTTTCTTTCTTTCTTTCTTTGTTATCAAACGAATTAATTCCCACGAATTAATTCAGTTTTATAAATTATATTAACAAGCAGCAGCTGTAGAATAATGTCTTAACATTTAAAGTGATTGCTTGGAAATAAAATATACAATCAAAAAATTTTCTAGATATACAACAACACCACAACTGAATGTACGAGTACTTTGCAGAGAAAAATTCATCATGGAAACGTAACAGAGCAACCAACAACCAACAGCACACTGAAAGCCCAGTCGAAACCTGAGAAAGCCACGACACAAGTTTTTTTTCGTATTGTTTTATAAATGCTTGGAAAAAAAATATATAATTTAACAAAAAATGTTTCACTTTACACTCTTAACAAATTGTTGCGAGGGCATTTTAAAGCGCAAAGAGCAGACAGAGCATGTTGCGGGTACCTTTTAGAATAGTGGAAAAGTTCAGAGAGGTGGTGGCGGTGTGTCGGTATCTACTGGATGATTGGTGGTGGTGGCACGAAACGAAACACAAAGCGAAATGCATAAAAACAAAGCGATAGTGTGTTCATTGTTATGAGGAAACAAATAGACAAACAAAAATATGATTAAGTAATTGTTTTAAGCTTCAAAGCAGTTTGTCAAAGTATTAATTCTGTAAGAAAAATTGCGCTGAAAAAAAGATTCTCATCACTTCTGTGGGTGGGTGGGCGAAACCAATAAGGTATGATTTACTTATGAAAACATTTTTTTTATAATAAAAAAAATTTAAATTTGTACTAAATTATTTAATTATTATTACGTCAGAGTATAATATCGACCTAAAAAATATATCGCCAGCGGAAATGTTAAAGCACGTACATATGTAACTAACAAAAAATTCAAAAACGCAGTTTTTAAATTAATTATTGGATATTACATCGAAACACATGTCCCTACACATATTCAAACCTTTATCATAAGAATAAACTGAATAAATAATGGTAAATGCTTGGATCATAAATGAAAAAAAGAAAGAACAAAAAACATGTTCACGCTAATATTTAGACCTCTGCGATCAAAAATAACGACTTTATTAAAGAATGCATCTATTTGTTAATGCAAAGAACGTAACTAACATAAAATCTTAAATATACAGATATAAAAAGGAAATAAATGATTAAGAACATATGCATAAGTATCCATACTACAAGAAAATTTTCAACAACACTTTATTATTAGTCTGCCTTATCGTGGTTGGTGTATTTCAAATACGACTACGATTGTTTGGTAAAAAATTAAAGAACACTTCAACAGTTTTTCTTTAATCTATTACTAAACAGTCGTAGTCGTATTTGAAATACGCCAACCACGATAAGGCAGATTGATTGTGAAACGCGTTTTGTTTCTCCTGTAAAAACTATAAAGTGTAGTTACGTCCGTTTGCATTTAAGGTGACGATATGTATTACATATTTGTTAACTTAATTAAATTTTATTTTTTTTATAAAAAAAAAATTATTAAAAGCATATTTACTTTTTATAATTTCTTAAAGCTTTTATCCCATATGCAAAAAAAAAAAAAATAATGTGTGCTTCAAGTACACGTTATTTAATTTTTTTTTTTTGCATATGGGAGTTTATATTTTATATTTATTTGCAAGTTTTATTAAGTAAAATACATATAAGAATAATGTTAAGTGTTTAACGAATATTGCTTAATAATTTTTATGAATACGATTTTTGTTGTTTAATAAAAATTTTATTTATAAAAACTGAACTTTTGCTTAATAAAACTTGCAAATGAATATAATATATAAAAGCTTTAACAAATTAGAAGAAGAAAATGTGCTAACCATCTCTCCATCACTGTATATGGCCATATTACAATGTGGTATATTTAAAATGGCAAATGTTTTGTAGAACATTTCAACTCGTTATATTCAACTTAAAGGTTTGCACAGTAAAAGTTTCTCTCTCTTAACACCTCTACTTAAAAAAAAGTACAAATCATCAATTAAAAATTTAGTTGCGAATATTAAAACTTTTTAATTAATTAGGACATGTTCCTCTAAATGCGAACGAACGTTTCGAAGGAGTATTAATATTGGAAACAAAAACGAATTTGAGATTTTTATTTTTGTTTTTTTTTTTATAATATAAATGTTCGATCGAATGTATCAAAAGTTCAATTGTAGTTATTTTTTGTTCGAATTTATGTTTGTTTTTTATCCTGAATACACATTTAACATTTATTTTGTTGTAATTTTCAAATTGTGTGAAAATCAAGTTCGAAAAATACCGAAAATGACAAACGTTGCCAATAGTACACACTATTAATGATGTCACAAAATGGCACAATGTGTACTCAGCATTAAGTTAACAAGTACACCATCTACAAAATAAATCAAATTAATTATTAATTGTTTTCAAATATTTTATTCAAAGAAATTTTAGCAAGAATAAATACTTTCAAATGCATGATTGCAACATGCTCGTATTAATCAAAGAGAACATTTGATGCAAATATACGAAGCAGATAACCAAATAGAAATAAAAATATCGTAATAAACTATTTTTGTTCACATACAAACATAAGTTTGAGTAAAGAAGATACCCATACAATTTTAATATTTTAGTGAAAGCTTCGACTAAAATATACGCCTCCTAAAATATAGATGATGGAAATATAATTCATCGTTTTATTATTTTTAATAAAACACAATGATGAGAGTTTTATATTAAAATTTTTTTCTAAATCAAATATAAACAAAATTTTACTCCTAGTCACGGTTTACAAACGGCAATTTTAGTTGGGCAACTTTTTTGTGAATTGGCGAGAGAGGAAGATATTATGACTAGCCTCTTCATAATCTTCTCCTCTCTCATCCATAAGCTTAAAAGTTTCTCAACTAAAATTGCGGTGTGTGAATGTAAAAATTCCAAAAATTCCTATGAATTATAAGAATAACAAGAACAATAATATATAACGAATGGGAACTTTTTTAAATTGTCTACATCTAATAAATTAAAAAAAAAAGTTAATTAATTCAATGTATATAATTTAAAAAATAATTAGTATTTAAACAGAATGGAAATTGTTGTTGAAAAATTATCACCTTACAACATAAAACTAGTGGAGTTCACACCAAGCACGGTAACTATTTGTTCACTCTGTAAAATTATATATTTTGTTGATACAAAATTATATTTTATAGATATTAATACCTTATTGTTTGTTTCCATCCAAATCATGAAGGATTTATTTATTTCCAAAGGAAAAATTTTTAAAGCTAACTCAATCTAAAATATTATCCGATCATTGGTAGGTATATAAAAATGTAAATAACAAGGTCGTTTGATAACATTCACAAATAAGCGCGATTCATTTAAAAAAATCAGTATTTAATTTAATTGATTAACATATTTACAATTAGTTCAATTGGTAGCCGTATTCTATAATTCTCTAAAGCTAAATCGCCTTTGTGGAAAAGAGAGCAACTGAGACCAGCCTTGATACTCGCACTATCTAACGAATTTTTTGCTTTAAAAGAATAACTATTATTTTTAGGTATTAAGCATGGAATTTGCCGCGTTATTAATGTTCATACCTAGATAAAATAAAGTCAAATTATGTTCATATGTACATATATGTATATGTATAAATACATAAACACATATGAATATTTTTATATACATGTATGTAGTATGTATTTCAAATATGAAAATATATTTATGTACATATGTATATCCATACAATGATACAATAATATATGATTGTATCCTGCTATGAGCTATATAAACACAATCGTTAGCTGAAATGCAAAATCACGTAACTACACTCTTTTAAATTTTATACTTGGAGAGAGAAAAAACTAAATAAAATTATTCAAGTGACTGAAGTAAAGATTCTTTACTTTAATTTTTAACTCGGCTTATTTTTAACCCCCGACCAAAAAAAAAGGGGTGTTATCAAGTTCTTAGTGTGTGTCTGTCACGGATGGAAATCATGGTACAATTGTACTTTTTATGGTACATTTTTGACCTCGTTAGTACCGTGGTACTACCGCGAGTTACTTGGTACAATTTTAAAATGCCAATGTTTCACTATATCGTCGGGCTGTTTCTGGTTTGCGGCAAATTATATGCAAAACACATTGTGTCTGCAGCAAACCAGAAACCAACCGATGATATGGTAACATTAATTTTGCCTATGTTGTCTTTAACTTCTTTGTGTGTATTTTATTTAGAATCACCGATCTCTAACAAGTCTAATCTACGAATGTACCCTTATGAATGTAACATTTATTATTCTTTTATGTTATTTTTAATTTTTTATACTGAATTTTTATACAAATTTTTGTTAAGTTTCTGTTTTTTATTGTTTACTTCTGAATTTTACACATTTTTTTACGTTTCCGCTCTTATTAGTATATATTAAAAAAAAGGTACCGTCGTGGTCCAAAAAGTACATTTTGTTCTCACAGTTGGTACAAAATCCAAGAAGTCATTTTCCTTCCCTGGTGTCTGTGTATGTGTTTCTGTGTGTCTGTCCGTGTTCACGTGCAGACCAAACGGCTGGACCGATTTTGATTTAGTTTTTCTGTTTGAAAGCTGACTTGATTGGGAAGGTTCTTAACTATGTTTGAAGACAATCGGTCCAGCCGTTTAAAAGATATCACATCTTTTCTAGATATATCGGGGGTTTTTAAAACTTTTAATTTTTGTTATTATGATAAAGGTTTGAAAATTTGTAGGGACATGTGTTCCGATGTAATACAAAATAATTAATAAAAAATGAGATTTTGATTTTTTTTTTTTTGTTAATTAAGTAGCTTTGCATTTCAGCTGACGATATGTAGAATACAAAAATTGATATAAGAGGAAATGATTGTAAAAAATGTAATCACATTGTTTGGCATTTACTTTGTATAAAACAAAACAAATTCACCAAATCAATTAGCAAATATACTACCAATTGGGAAGACAATGCTCTTTTGTACACCATCATGTTGTAAAGTCTCATAGTGATAAGATTTATCCAGATTGACATAATTTTTGCATTGGCTAATGCTCTGTTCCAAACCAGTCAATGGTACATGCAGGCAATTAATGAAGAAATTTTCAGACTTAAGAGCTGCAACCAATTCGTAAGCGTATCCATGATTTTCATGCCATATGGATACGTTATTAAACTGCAATGTTTCCTTATTGACTAATGATATGGCTTCTTTGGCAGTGCGGAAAGTATGCAATGTGACAACGCCCGTGGGTGCTGAGGCACCCAAATGTTCATGCGTAAAATCACATACAATTGTGGGCTGATAATTATTTTCATCCCATTTATCTATTTTAATTATATGAGCATTTAGTTTCTTGGCAGTTTCCAAGGATTCCACAAATCGCTGATTGTATTCTATTCTATTAGATGGATCTGATTTGAGTTGTAGCTGCAGTTTTTCTATAAAGGCATCCTTGATTGCTTCCTGCACAAGTACTGTAGCAATAGCTTGGGGGTCGAAAGGTGAATTCAATGATTTCTTTAAGTAGTAAAGAGCAGCATTAATGTCACTATTTTTAAATACAATTAACACAGTTGGCTTATTATACTCCTCATTATTGGTACTTGTTGCATTTGTCTCCTACATTCCATTTTGATTGCATTGATAAAAAAAATTAATAATTGAGTTTATACATAATGCACTTTATCAAACCAAAATTTTTTAACACTTACAGCCTTTGGATCATTAGTTGGAGTATCAAAGTTCATTTTGTCAAATAATTCTTGTGTTATTAACATATTTTATTAAGCAAATAAATGCAAATTGTTGAAATGAAAAACCAAAAACAAACAAAACCAATTGTAAATATTGCTGAAAATCACAAAGTAGACCCTGTGCCTGTGCTGAAAATGGTACAACCTGACAGAGTTACCGTTTAGCCCGAATTTTAACTGAAAGAAAATTGTCCCAAACCCAAAGCAAATCCGTCGAGGGAATATATAAACAAATTATATGAACAATAGACTTACATTTGTATTTATATGTATATAACTTCATTTAACTGCTTTTAATTACATATTAAAAATAAACATAATTTCTAAGCGTTTTTACACTATGACTTTTTTTCATCTAACTTTTGGAACATTATGGACAGAGAATTTGCAAACAACTTATTTCATTAACTTTCCTTTTAACTTAACAATTTTATATCAGCTTACCGTAATAATGTTACATCTCGAGTTTTTGTCTATTAAAACTAATTAAAAGTAACTTTTTACTGTGCACAAACTTTTAAGGAAATTATTAAAACTTTTTCACCAACGCGCTGTTAGACGTTATTACAGAAACTATTCGACCGTTTTTACACATTTGCAACAAGAACATACAACTGTGCTGCCAGATTAAATATGTTGAGTAATTTTAGCGTTACATTTTTGTTCTTTTCAAATGATATGTGGGCATTGCCATAGGAATGTCCATGTTTGTAACGTTACGTTACTTAATGACGTAGTTTGTTATTAAAAGAAACTCTTGTATTTTATATATATTTTTTTTTTGCATGTCAATGTAGATATTACTCGTAATTAGCTCTACATTTAGTACAAAGTAGAAAAAAAAATTTAACAGCAAAGGTCTAAAATACAAGCTTAAGTGCTTGGTGACTGACGTATTGTGACAAAAGGTGGACTTTTCTGTGAAAATTCCCACGATATTATTTAGTAAACATTTAAATAGATACCGTTTTATTTAAAATTAATTTCTATTACAATTAACTGAAATTAATGTAATTGAAACTGTTCAAGTTGGATATGTGCATATACATATGTATATGCATATGTATATACTGTATGTATGCATGTACATACATAGATATTTTATCGGCCACCTTTGCAAATGAAAAAATATAGTGAAATTTGTTAGACAGTTCAGCACATACTCGTAACAACAGTATTTTTGCCGTTTTTTAACTTCAAAAATATTCTCATAAATGTCAAAGTGGCATCAAAACTTCTACTGTTTTCTTTCAATTTAGTACCAAAATGTTTAATAAGAAATGCTAAATTACTTAAAGTAGTTCCCCATGACACCTCCCACGTTGTTACTCTAACTGATTAACAAACTCACAAATCTTAATATCCATACATATTTTGTATATACTATGAATATATGTATGTATGTACGTAAGTATTAATGATTACGACACTTTTATATTATTCCTCTTTGTAGTCGTCGTTCGCAAGTACATACTTAGACATGTACATACGTATGTATGTACATATGTATATTAATTTCTTTACTTTTGTTTACTTTAGTCAGTTCAATTCAATTTGGTTCAGTTCAGTTCAGTTCCCATTTAACGGTCCACCAACAAGTGTGTTTAATAGTGAGCAGCTATTTAGCGTGTTACTTGCATTAATTTTACAGTGTGACGAAAGAGTATCGTCTACATTATTGTATTTTGGGGCGAATGTGTGCATTTACATAATTATTATAGTAATAAAAAATTAAAAAAGAAGAAAGAAAAATATTTAACTACAAATTGGAACATATTGTGCAAATTCATTAGTAATTTATTGTTAATTGTTCGTTCGCTAAAAAAAATAAAAGGGCGATTTACAAAGGAAACCCACCCATAAGAAAAATAAAAATACAAACCAGCTGTTGCTTGAAATAATTTGGGTTGTTTAAGAGCAACGATTAGTAATAGAAAATTTGAAAATTATACAAAATAACAACAACAAAAATATTTGTATTCATAAATAACATTCATACATATAAGTATGTATGTATGTATGTAGTGCACAATAAAAAATAACATCATCATCAGAAGAAGAAGCTGTAGTAACAACAACATTTAAATAAAAATTTAAAACAAAAACGTACCCACCACATTGTTGTTTTTGGACTTACTTATGACAATCATGACAGATATAAACGAATTAATGGGATCTGCCTTTGTGCGCGTTAAGGTAAATAACTAAATACCTTCAACAACATTTACATTTTTTTCAACAAATTCTGTAGTAATCAATGTGGGGCGTTTTGAATAAAGAATATTAATTGATTTTTTTTTTTAATTAATGTCACAATAAACAATTAGTCAGCCGATCGTTGGTCATTAAATCGTTTGTTTATTTTGATGTTCAGTGATGTTAACTTTTAAGTTTTAAGCTTACGCGCGACGTCTAAAAATATTGGCTGGTGAAGTCAGTATTATGAGGTTTTGGTCTGAACTTAAGAAAAATAATATCTAGCGAATAAAATTTTTCATGTGATTTTCTTTAAATGTTTTTGTGAAATTTGTTTTAAAAATGCACTTGCTAATGAGTAAAATTACACCACAAAAAAAATATATGTGATGCCAAAAGCATTTATTTTATTTGCTCCACCGGCAGTTTCTGATAGGCATGTACATTAGGGGTATAACCAATTTTTTGGCATAGTACCATGAGGTCAACCATGTCCTAGTAACCACGAAAATCATAATCTTTTGTAATTTTTCTCAAAAAAGTTCACGCAGCAATTGGTTTTTCTAAACATTATTATGGCGCGTAGTCATAGTTAAAATAAAGTACACTTTAAGAAATTAAAAGCAGTATTTTGTGTGGTAATACTAGTTTTAACTTCTTAAAGTGTACTTTGTTTTGACTATGACTACGCGCCTATATCTGCACATTATTATTTCCTTGAAATGATTTAGTTCAAAATCAATGTTTTTTATTTTACGCGGTATTACTAAACTGTTTTTGAATATAGTTAACTGGTTTTTCCAGATTGTGGGATTATTAATTTTTAATCAAAAAGAAAATTAAAAATGTTCAAAACTCCATCGCGTTTGGTGCGTGAACTTTTTTGACCTTAGCGAAAAAATAAATATATGTTCTCTTATAGTTTTTTATGGTCTACTGTGCTATGCCAATTTTGATATTTTAAAAAATTGTTAAAAAGCTATATCCCTAATGTATATACATAAAAAATCACATGTATGTACAAATTGCACTGATAGCATGCAAACAGGCCATGCGCATTATACTTTTCACCCAAAAAAAATAACCTATCTTAACTACAAACACTTTTGGCACCATAACTTTCAAATGCGTCGTATTTCGGAAAACTTCTTTTATAACTATGTATTTTTGTTTAGAATAAATAGCACAACATTTGTTCTCTACATAATTTTACCATAACTGTGGCCTATCATGATGCTTTAATAGGATGGAACTAAGTTTTTTGGAATTACTTCTTTTCAATGGATTTCACTAAAAATTTCGTTTTTATTTTCTTATAAGGTTATATCTGTAGATTATATATAATCCCATTACATTTGAACCAAACATATATCATTTAATTTTGTAGCCTCCAATATTTTTATAAAAGTTTCATACATAACTAAAAGACAATTTTATATAATCCTGCATGATTGGAAACTGTTTAAATCAATAAATACATGTCTGAATCAAACAGTTTTTCATTAGTAAATAGTGGTTACGCTTTTTTGGGCACATGGCACACAGATGTAAATACGGCGCAAAGCTGCGCACACACGCATGATTTGTACGTGCGACTTATCCACACACGCAGGGCTGCCAGATTTTGTCCGACCTATTTCGCCAAATTGATTTTAAAAGTCGCTAAAATCAATTTTATGCAGTTTTTCTTAATATATACCTATTTGATAATAAATTTATTTTTAGGTACACTTCCGTACAGTTAATCACCCTTATTCCATTTGTCGACATCGACGTCACTTTAACACAATACTAAAAAATTGGTGCTTGTACACACGTTCTCGAAAACAAATGACTCCTGTTGGCAAGCTCAAACTCTTTTGTAGACCTTGGGTAAGAGAAATAGACTATCCATAGCACAAAATTGTTCTCGAGAGCAAGGCGAATTCAGTATCAGGTGACCTTATCGCTACAACAATTTTACAACACAAAAAACAACACGTAGTTTGCTATGCTACAAAACCAATCTGTCAGAAGATTTCTAAGCAAATTTTGACGTTTTGGTTCAAAATGCTCAATTTGGTAGCAACAGCTGATAATCAGCTGGGCTGATAATCAGCTGGGCTGATAAGGTCACCTGATACTGAATTCGCCTTGCTCGAGAGCCAATTTTTTGGTATTGTGTTAAAGTGACGTCGATGTCGACAAATGGAATAAGGGTGAATATTATTGCTTTACTTGCGCACTTTGCTTCTCTTTCCCTCCTTCTTATTAATGATTTATTTGCACTTGTCTGTATTTGTTCATATGCACTAGCAGCGCTGACTGACCAGAAAGAAGCAAGCAGTCATTTATGTATTTTTGAATTTGATTTGACCTCTTTTTATTATACAATAGAGTTCGGTTATAACGAACTTCTGTTGTGAAATGAATTTTCACTTATAACGAACTGTTTTTTTAGTCTTTTAAAGAAAACTGCATGCAAATTTACACGTTTATAGTGAACAAAATAAAATATGAAGTTATTGTCTGGTATTTTTCAAAACAACACTTTTCGTAGCTGCAAAATAAGAAAGTGTCTGTTAAATTGTTAATTTGCTTTTTAAATTTTTAAAACATACTGCCATGTTTTAAAAATATTTGTATATATTTGAGGAGAAAACGCACTATTTTGCTTATGTTTTGTTATTTTCTTTGAACTGTAGAATTCGTTGCAACCGAACTTCACTGTATTTTTCAAATTTGGGGATATTTCGATTGTTGCACTATCGTCACTTGCTGTTGCTGCCGATTGCATTTCAAAGTGTGCTAAATTGCTTAAAAGTATTTTATGTGAATATTTTTATATCTGGGAAATCTTGTCTGTTGTCCAAATGTTCGAGTTTGAAAAAAATAAATAATAATATACAGATCGTTTTATTTTGTTTATAAATAAATTATTTTAATAGTCAAGAAAATAGAAGAAAAACTTTTTAGTAAACAAATTTTATACTGCTTCACAAAATAAAATAAATTGTGTCTCTTTGAAAACATTTAACAATCACATAGTGAGTACGAGGGCGGTTCAAATCAGTCCGTTACTTTTTTAATGAAGCACAGGTTTTTGGATAAAAAAACATTTATAGCTCGACACACTTTGCGCAACGTTTCTTCAAAATTTGTTGATCTTTTCCAAAAATAAGATTTGTCGAGGTCATCAAAATATAAATACAACATCTATAATTTTACTATACTATACTTGTTTCTGTCACAGCGACATTGCGACGGGTGGTTATTGGTTTGCCGCAGTAATAATGTATTTTTAATATACTGTGCGGCAAACCAGTAACCACGCAAAGATTGATCGATCGTTTTATATAACTTTTGGTTCATCTCATGTTAATCTCTATATTTCCGTGGCAAATAAGGAAAAAGTGCTTATAAAAAATGTTAGTGTTTTGAAGGAGAGCTATTTTAAACTTTCAAGCCGATTTTCATAAATTTACTTCTGCTGCAGTTAAATTGGGAAATTCGGTTATCGCTTTTATTTCATTTAGGATAACGTCGTTCTGCACACCACGAGTATGAATAATACATTAAATTTGAAATGTACCAAAGTATGTACTCGTATAAGCTAAATTAAGCTATTATTCCATATTAGATTATAAGTCGAAAAAAGATAAGCAGCAAGTCATTGCGCTATAACCATTGGCTGAGCTAATAAAATAATAGGGTGCATGCACTCCCCATGGGGGGAAGAGGTATGATTTCCATGAGTAATATTAAAATACATAATTACAAACAATTTATAATAATTCTATGGGTGTAATGGCCTTTCTCTGCCTATGGCTATAACTATATAAAATACTTGAGATTTTTCTCACAGTTACTTTGGAATATAAAGATTAGAGGAGTGCCCTTAACTCAAAATTTGCTTATCCCGACTTAAGCCCTTTTTCCTTTTTGCCTCACGATTTATTGCAAAGGTTTTCAGATGTAATACCTTTGGGTCGGCTAAAAATTTGTTTTTAAGACATAAGTGGTTTTTTAACAAAACCACAAATCTATGATTGTTTGTATTTCTAAGCTGGGGCCCGTTTCTCAAAACTACAAATTACAAATCTACAAATAAAATACACACAAAACAACAACACTTTTACAAATTTTATTGTTGTTTTGTGTGTATTTTATTTGTAGATTTGTAATTTGTAGTTTTGAGAAACGGGCCCCTGGTATTTAAATAAAATGCAAATGCTTGAAAAATAAAAACATAAGTACATACATATGTACATACATACATATGCATTTATATGTATCTACATATCGTTAGCTAAAATGCAAAACGGCGTAACGTACAAAAATATAATTTTAAGCGGCCCATCTACTATACAATATTGTTTTGACCTATACTATGAACAATTTTTTCAAAGAAAATATTGACCAATTTTCAATTTTCCTGACGGTGATAAAAGTAAACAATATTGAACATTACACAATTGTCTTGATTGTACAATAAAAATCAAGTTACGTTCCCTTGTTTTTTGTTAATAAAAGCGCCATTTTTGATCACAGAAGTGTAAGCTTTTGTCAAGGCATGTAGTTTAATGACATTCATAATAATCAATCAAAAAGTCGATTTTGAATTTTTTGTTAGTTACGCCTTTCTGCATTTTAGCTAACGATACATCGTCGTTTGGTTACTGTTTTGCCGCACAGTATATGAAGAATACATTATTACTGCGCCAGTGCTGCCAGTTTTTTTCTAGAGCTTATCCCCAATTTTTGATTTATCATCCCCAAAAATCCCCAAATTTAGCTCTTTTGATTCAAATTTGTTATTTTGTGCAAATGAAATAATCACAAAAATAACATATTTATTCAATAAACTTCATTTATATCGATAGCTGTATTTACATTCATATTAATTTAATTTGTACTTATAAAACTTCTAAAGAAAAAATTAGTTTAATATACACAAGTATAAAAAAATGTTTAACCAAAGTTTACCATTTCAAAAACTTCAGATTCAAAATCTTGTGATTCATCAGCCTCAAACTTTGTTGTATATAGTAATTGTATTAAAAAGCTTTAGTATTTCAGCAGAAGGATTAAATTTGTCACAACAAATTGAATTATTTTTAAAGTGTGTGTTTATTCTAAGAAGTGCTTCCAACAAGTCATAAGGCTCAGTTACCCGGCTGTAATGTAAAGTAACTATAACGTAGGAAACAGCTGATCGATATTTTCATATAAAAAGTATCTATCAGCTGTTTCCTACGTTACAGTTACTTTACATTACAGTCGGGTAAAGGCTCAGTTACCCGAAGGTAATGTAATGTAAAAGTAACGTAGGAAATAGCTAATCGATATTTTTATATGAGAAGTAGGTTACGTTACATTACATCTCTATAAACAATTACATTACTTTTAACATAACAATATCGATCAGCTATTTCCTACTGTTGCTGTTACTTTACATTACCGTCGGGTAACTGAGCCTTTATACGCGTATTGCATTTTGTTAGGTATTTTTGTTTTGTTAGTGTTCATTATTGGTTAAACTACCTTGATACTTCTTCTTTATTAGAAACCATTCACTATGAATAGTAACACACATTTTTAGACTTGCCAGACGCATATTTCTTAGTTCAAAAATCATTCTTCTTACCATCAGTTAAAAAAAATAATCCCCAAAAATTTCCCCTAAAACTTGGTTATCATCATCCCCAACAAAACCCCAGATCCCCAATACGAAATTTTCATCTCCAATTGCGAAAAAAAATCCCCTAAACTGGCAGCACTGTTACTGCGGCAAACCAATAACCAACCGGCGATATACATACATACATATGTACATTGTATAATATAATAATTGTAACCGCAACTCAATGTGACAAAATATTCCTAAAGGGTATTTTTTTAGCGGAGTTTTTTTTGTAATTTTATCACCACCAATAGGGTATTCAGCGGACTTAGTCCCGAGTGACTATTTATTGTTTCCAAACCTGAAGAAATTGTTTGGCGGAAAGAGATTTGATTCTAACGATGAAATCATCTCACAAACAAATACCTATTTTGATGACCTTGACAAAATCTTAATTTTTGGAAGGTATAAAAAAATTAGAGAAACCTTGGACAAAGTGTATAGAGCCTAAAAGAAATTAAGTAGAAAAGTAAAATGAGTTCTTATCCAAAAACCAGTGTTTCATTCTAAAAGTCACTGGCAAATTGAAAAAAAAAACTTCAAAATAATGCGTGATCGTGGGCGATCATGGCTGGTTGTTTCAATCAATCGCAATCATGTGGGTGCTGTTGCCCATCTCTATTTTACAGCACCCATATGCACATACATACATACATACATTTACATGCTCGTATCTGTAAGATTGTTGTAGCTCGTTATTTACTATCTGTGTTATAAATACATAAATATTTATTTATTGTCTCAAATGCATCTTTTTTATTACATAGTTTTAAGATCCCCTGCTTGGTAAGTGTAGTTTTTGGATACTGTTGTGTTGTTTTTTGTAACGACTTTAGTTTATATATACTTGAGGTTTTTACTATGGCTTCCCTGGAGCAAGAACATATTGAATTTGTATTTATTTACATACACGATACTCGCAGATGGGGTTGAGTGGCTGTTATTCTAACTCTAGCAAGTTATTGCAGTTCTAGATGTCAGTCAAAATGTTAGCAATGGACAATCAAATCAAGGTGTTTCTTTTTTTTTCTTTTAAATTACTTTGATTTCGTATTAAATAATTGTGTGTTAAAATAAATTACATTACATTACATACGATAACATAACGTAATGTAGTAAAACATTCATCCATTCATTTTGTTAATTAATCTTTTTTATCTGTTTTTTTTTCTTTAATCTCTTTACAGTGCGTGGCTTTTGTGCATTTTCTTTTTGTATCGAATGCCATGCTGGGCATGTGGGGTCATGGAGCCTATGAGTTTTACAATTTTCTGTTTATAATTTCCATGTTCTGGACAATGCACAGCAAGGATTCGGTTGAAGCCATACAAACGGTGAGTTAAGTTTCAATTTTAAATGTTCGGTGTTGACAATTCTCACAAAACAAATGGAGCCGCAAGCATCAACATAACGTCGGGTGGTTGGTTACTGATTTGCCGCACAGTATATTAAAAATACACTATTACTGCGGCAAAGCAATAACCACCCGACAATAAGTCAACAACACACATTAATTAGTAAGAAAGGCATTTTTCTTTCTACATATAATTAACTAAATGAATAATTTTTTGTTTAAACTAACTTTGTATTCTTAAAAGCAAATAAGCCCAACAAAGAATCCCTTCAATTGTGTCAATAAGTAAATCTGAGTTGAGTTGGTAAATAGCGCTATTAAAGTGCATAGTGTAAAAAGCAGGTTTACTTATACAAAAAAAAATACTTACACAAAATTTAAGACCCCGAGATAAGCATTTATACGGGGCTGATGATTTCAATTCAAATTGTAACAAAAGAGTGAAATTTGTTTAATATTTATAAAAATTATTTTGTGGCAAAATAAATTTTATGGCATTAATTATTCAAGTGGCTGCAAATGAAATAATATGCTAATTTTATTAAATTGGATTATAATTAGACACTAAGGTATTGCATATCATATTACCGGAGAAAATTATTTAATGATGTCAAATCTTGAAAGCTAAAAAGATATGAATTTATTCTCTCTAATAAATAAATTCATTTAACCTAAATCAGCGTTAATAAAAGTTTTTTGCATTTGCATAATTTTCATCTAAACTTAAGTTGTATTTAAATACGATTTCGTTTTTTCCGTGGCTAATTAAAGTTCCCACTTAATTACGTTGAAAGTATGACAGCACTGAAAAGTTTCCATATATTATGGAAAACCTTCCAGGCAACAGCTGTTTAACATAAATAAGAAAGTTGATTTATCTGATAAAGTGAAAAACCCCATTTTATGAAACAAAAATATGACTGAACGCATTTGAACTGTTTACTTACATATTTGTTTCAGGTTTTTAAACTATTGTGGGTGTCATATATTTCAGGAAATTAAAACAAATTATATTTAATATGACCACATCAAGGCGATATTCATAACAGGTGACCAGCTGGTCATTTCTCTGGTCAATTATCTATTACAACATTCGTAAATTTTTTGCCAGCAGAAACTTTTCGCTAACAAATATCGCTGGCTTAACAGGCAAAGGCCCCAAGTCCATTTTTTTATATATTGAGATTTTAATGCATTAATGTACAATAAGTAAAAATACATTGATTACAAAGAAAAAAATTGCATTTATCTCGTTTTTTGTTGTTGTTTTGTAGTGTTGCTCATCAATTTATCCAATTTATCACAAAAAAAAAGCTCTAAGTTCTCATAAAAAAGTAGAGTTTAAACATTTCTGTCAAATTGTTCCATCACATGTATTAAAAAAATCTACTAACTCTTTAATAATAATTAATGTGCGCTAATTTTTTTTTTAATATTAACGTATCAGTAGTTCGATTGTATAAAATTTTAAAATATGGACTTAAAGCCTTTGCATGTTAAGTCAGCGATATACAGTATACAAACTTTACATTCGTACAGCCTCAAAGTTTAAAAAGAAAAATTCCTGTAATAAAATAAGTAACCAAAATATTCATATTTTTATTGTACAATGTTTTTACATAGTGACCCTATTTAATAAATTAATTAATCAAAATATTACAATAATATCAATAATATTACAGAAACTAACGCAATTCTCGAGATATTTAAAACATATTCGGGCAAAAAATAATCTCAAAAGAATTTTGTGTAGGAATATGAATTCTGTTTTTTTTTTAAGGATAAGGATTTGTTACGGGTTAGAAAATTTATATTGAAAATTTTTTAAAAAGCTTTACTAAAAGGGAGAGGTATAAAAACTTCGAAAATAGCGTTACGTAATATGTGAATGTCCCCTTATATTATTAATACTGTAAAAAAGGTAGTCTGATCATTAACAACTTAACTGTAGAAACCTTCCCACCAAGGCACATTCATTTCCAGGTAATATCAGTATTACAAAAACAATGAAAAAATACAACATGGCTTTTAGTTTATCCAAAATGTCAAAAATATAATTTGTTTAACAGAATAAAAATAAAAATTATTCACATAAATTTTAAAAAGTTTCGTCACGGCAGCTACCACTAACAAAATTTGCAACGTTTAGTTAGCACTTTTCACAATTTTTTAATAGTTTTTATATATTTTTAAATTTGTTTTCACAAAATTTTTTTAATAAAATATTTTTCATATTGAAAATCGTTTTCCATATTATTTACTTTTTGATGCGGTGTCTCTGTTATGAATGTGTATAAGCGGGGACAAATTAATTAGTGATGGTTTGAAATATTTATTGCAATTGAAAAATTTTGTAAAAAGTAAGAAAGCAAAAAACTAAAAAATATTAATTTTAAATTAAAAATAATTTGTAAAACAAAAAAAAAAAACTGCACAACATAAAAAACTGTGAAAAGCAGACAAATCTGCACATTTGGCAACACTGACTGCTCTAAACTAAAAAAATAATAATAATAATAAGCCTGGACACAAACCATTAAATTTAATAGAACTCTGCTCACGTGCTGACAGATCTCTGTAGCACATACAGTTTGTCAAATATTTCTTTTCAAAGCAATTTTTTTTTTGATTTATCATTTAATCAAAAATTGCTACAACAAATAGTTTTTGTTTGTTTTTGTACATACATTTGCAACAACAAGACGCCAAAATACCACAATTGCTCACACATATTACAACAACAAGTTTAGCTCTTAATAAATTTGGTTTTAAAAAGTGTACACATACACATACAAACATTTCAGTGCATTTGCATCTTTATTTATGGATTTTTTTTAAGAAAAGCAAACTGTGAAGCTACTTTGGCTTGTCTCCAGAGTCTCCAGCAGGAATCGAACCTGCGATCCTCCTACTACTAGCAAAGAGGGCAAGATCATGGAATAATTTATTTGTATGCATCAAGTGCCTGAGAAATTTATTTTAAAAAATTCCAGCATGAGGAGTTATGCCGGTCATACACTACACAAGTCCAGTGCTCAAGTCTGGCACTGCGTCAACTAAGCTTGTGGCACTCACTATACAAGTAAACTGTGCATTTTTTATTTTAATTCGCCATAATGCTGGTGATTCTTTGTATAATTCTAGGAATTCTGTCCAGAATATTTGTTCTGCGCTCATTTCTTGTTGTAAACTCTTAAAAAATCACTACACAACTGAGCGTTTACAACATACACTACACAAGTTCACTGTATAGTTTTCAAACTTGAACAAATATCAAAATCATTTTGATATTTACTCAGTTCACTGCGTAAATAGCACAAATACCCCCATACACTAAACAAACGCACTGTACAGTGCCAAACTTGTGCAGTGAACTTGTGTAGTGTATGGCCGGCATTAGTAAAAATATTATTCTGTAAGCAAGGCGAATTCATAGCAGGTGGCCTCGACCAGGGTTGCCAGAAATAGCGCTTTCTCGCCAAACGTGGAGATTTTTGCACCTTGTTCGGCGTCTAAATTTTTGATTTGGCGACTTGGCAATTTTTCTGGCGATAAATAAATTTGTTGGCGATCTGTATGGCTATTTTTTTTTTCTCAAACAAAATTGAACTTTTCTTTGGTAATTCAGGAAAATTAGTTGCTTAAAGGAATAGTTTCAAAAGCAATCCTAGCAAAACTCGTCTCCAAAAAATAAAACAATTTGATTTTGATGCGTTTTGAATTTGGATGACAAAAATTTACAAGAAATAACTTTTGGCAATTATTTTTTAATTTTTGTCGATTTTCTGCTAAATTTTAAAAAAAGTTTTATATAAAAACAAATTTATAATCAAATATGTATGTATATATTAAGAAAAAACTACATGAAATTAGTTTTGGCAAGTTTTGGCGATTCTTAAAATCAATTTGGCGAAATAGGTTGGAAACAATCTGACAACCCTAGCCTCGACAGCCCAGGTAATTGTTTGCGCCGCCTATGATTTTAATCTCTCTCAGCTGTCAACAGACATTTTTCAGCCCATTTTTTTTCACATCCAAAGGATGCATTTTTCAAGGCGAATTGGGAAGAGTATACCTCAAGGCGAATTCATATCAGGTGATCTCAATTCAGCAGCTGATGGATGCTCAACAGTGAATTTCTCTGGTGTCAAATCAAAGCAAAACGTTTTTTGATAGTAGGAAATTTTACACTAGCAAATATACAAGGCGAATATGCAGAGTTGCAAATCGAAACCACCTGGTACGAATATGCCTTGTGTTGCCTTTCAAGCAATTTCCTTCTCCATACTTCTTAACGCCTTAACTTAAATTAATTTGACATAATAAATTTCATGAAAAACAGTCACAGTAAATTTAAATTTAATCCAGTCATTGCAATCCATAGTTAAACAAAAGGGAACAACAACTGACTACTGCTTTAGAAAAGAAAAGCGATAACTTGTCCCGCATAGAGGAAGTCCAAAATCATTATTTATAAATAAATATATTTACCATGGCTCGTTATATTTGTATTCATGTACATGATTTTATGAAATTTCTCTTTACATTTTTCTACGAGCTTATGTATTATTGGCTTTTCTAACAAAAAAAAAACATTAACTTCATTTACATACTCGTGTACCTCTTGGTCATTCTTTATGAAGAAATTTAAGGAAATGTGTTTGGGTTTATTACTCAACTTTGACCTTTTAAGCGTGCGGCAATAAAAAATATACATTTTCATCATGCCGGCCGCCAACATTTCATGCTTTCTGGTACGATAAATAATTTCTTTAACATTTGTTAACAGTTCGCAAAGCAAAAAAAAAAAAAATAACCAAGACCATTTGTACTCTGACCCAAATCATGGCATGCATTTATGTTTTTTTTTTTTGGTTTTTATTTCACAACGTTAACAATTTAAGACGCGGCCAAAGGCGTTTCCCATAAACTAATTCAACAATCGCTCACGCAATCTCATCTATGTGATGGTTTTTATGTTCTTGTTCTTTGTTGTTTTTAAGGACTGAGAACTGGGGGGTCTTCACTACTTTTCAAATCCTTAAGACTTTTGCACCATTTCCCGAGAGATCAGTAAAAGTGTTCATTATTAAAATTGATTTTGAAAGTTGGTTTCCCATCTAATTGTGTAAATAGTTTTTTCACACAGAAAAAAATATAAATTGAATGTTTTTGCTTCTCAGCTTAAAAATTTAAACTTACGAGGAATATTAAATTGCAATTGAAAAAAGCATAAAGTAATATTACACACTAGTCTTGAAGTAGAAGGAGATATTATTGAAATGTTTCATCTATTTGAAAGACCTATCGATGGCGTTATGTGTTAAATACAGGGTGTTTTTTTAGAGGTATAGAACTTCGAATTGAAATAAAACACAAGAAAATCGTTTTAATGTCCATCAATTTGGCTTTATTGGAAGGATAATTTTATGCCATTAATGTTTAAATATGATTTCGGGCATGTGGCCGCCGCGGCTGGCTCGAATAAAGCCAATTCTACAGGTCCAATTTTCAACCACTTTTTCGAGCATATGGGGCCGTATGTTGGCAATAACGCCACGAATGTTGGCTTCCAAGTCCCCTAACGTTTCTGGTTTGTTGGCGTAGACGAGCGACTTCACATATCCCCAAAGAAAATAATACAATGGTGTCAAATCACACGATCTTGGTGGCCAATTGACAGGTCCATTCCGCGAAATTATGCGCTCATCGAATGTTTCCTTCAATAAATCGATTGTGACGTGCGCTGTGTGGCATGCAGCGCCGTCTTGTTGGAACCACAACTCAACCACATTCAAAATCTTCCATAAAGTTGATGGACAAAGCTCCAATTGCTGTGCACGGTGGCGAATCGATTCATTCGGGTCCTCTTCAACACTTTGCTCTACAGCGGCAATTGTTTCTTCGGTGCGCACTGTTCGACGTCTCTGCGGATGCGTATTATCACATAGAGTAAACGTAGTGCGAAAACGATCCATGGTTAACCGAATTAATTGCTCTGATGGACGATTATGTCGACCATAAAATGGACGGAGCTTGCGGTAAACTTCGCGAACTGAACCATTATTTTCGAAATAAATTTGCACGATTTGCAAGCGTTGTTCTTTTGTCAACCTGTTCATGATGAAATGGCAAACCAAACTAAATATTAATCACTTGACAGCTGACAAAATGGCCGCCAGTTAAAAAAGTGATGCCAACTTAAAGTTCTATACCTCAATAAAAAACACCCATTATAAGTTAGGTTAGGTTAGGTTGAAAAGAGAAGCCATTACGCTCATGTCACATAAGCCATACACATAAGCCCGTATAGGCCTGTTGTGCGCTCTCATGTGAACTCAAAACGAACCCCACCTTTATGGGAACTCAGCAGTCCCTCAAACTTTTGTAGTCAACACCTCTAAGGTGGGTAATATCCGGTGAGTTGTGAACCGCAAAAATAACGGAATCTCGTCTGACCGAAAGCTGGACAATGACAAAGAAAGTGATCTATTGCATCGATGTCCTCCTGCATGCCCGGTCAACTTTCCTAGTTTAGGCTGTTTTAGTTTCATTTGCTTCCTCGTTTTGTCTTCTTTCGGGTCGACCCATACAACCTTGGTTAAATTACCCATATTACCCATAAATTACCCATTACAGGGTGCCCTTGTGGCTGAGTGGCAGCGATGCTAGCCTCTCAGTCCAGAGGTCGTGGGTTCGATTCCCACCATAGACCCTGGGTGTTTTCCGCAGACAAGCTAATCGCTTTGCGGGTTGTGTTTTGTGTTTGTTTGATTTTTTTTTTCCATTATATGGGCCATCTTCGCCCAATTTATAACTCAATATTTTAGGTTTATTGCATTTTTATTTGACAAATTTCCCATAGAAACATGTCAAATAAGCGCTTAATAAACCTGAAATATTTTTTATGAATATGGCAGTTAAAATATATAAAACAAAATTTAATTGGAAACAGTGTTTTTTGTTTTAAATATTCTTGTATTCACAATTATTTCCACTTAATTAAAAATAAAATACACGTACATTCTCGTTTCTCTAGGAAAAATAAAAGAAAATCGATATAAAAAAAGTTTCGTACATATGAATTAAATTGTAGTTTAATAACAAGGTGGGCAATTATTTTATAAATGGCCAAAAAAGAATTAAATGCTTTATATTGGTTCTTCCAATAGAATCTTCCCTACTTTGATAATTGATAAAGGCTGTCAAATTGTCCTGTTTTGACAAATCATTTGATGCAACAACTTTTTATTTTTTTAGTAAAAAAATCGAGAAAGGAATACAAAATGTATACATTTCTATTTCAATATTCTCCCTCCCACATTTCAAGTTTGGACCGGGACATAGACGGATATGACATTCATCAAAGAACACACACGCAGAAGAAATATATGGTTTTGGAATGGTTGCGAAAACACGCTTGTTATAGATGTTATGTTCGGGCATAGAACAGACCTTTCTTCTCATTTAAGCTATATTCAGAAGCGATTAGGATAATTTCTGGATGAAAGGATACGTAAACAAGAAAGGTTAGGTTCGGTTAGGTTATGTTACTCTGTATGGGCAAATATCTCGCATAGACCGGGATTGATCCTTAGCGATGACAAGAAACCTGTAAGTATGGACGCCTATTTCGTGGTGCCTGTATCGAATGACTCCCACACAGATTTAACAAACCTTAGCAGCCTATTCAGTTCCATTACCGATACAAGTTAAGAAAGACTCCGCAAAGTGTGGCCACCAAGATAGTTATATCTAGTGTGACTTAAAGCCCTTTACTGGCAAAGTAGATGTTCTACTGTCTACATTACCCCTTGTTCCTTACATTTCCTGCAGCTGCCGTCAAGTATTTGTCCTATTTTTACGGCATACGAAGCCGTGCAGCAGTGTTCTATTAACAGCCCCACTAAGAAGTATACCGTTGCTTCTGGTTAATGATAAAAGAAATTTAATCGATTTGGGATCATAGGAGCTCCACATAACTTTTGAAGTTTGCAAGTTTTCATCGCACGCCAACCTTTCCCTGCTTCTTCCTTCATCTTGAGTATATGATCCCTTTCAGGTGTTGTATTGGTTTACACCGGTAATTGAATTCCCTTTTTTAACCAGTGTATCGGCCATATCGTTTCCGTCAATTCCCATATGTCCACATACCCAAAATATATTTACTTGACTACCAGCACATAATTACCCTTATTCCAGTTGTAGACTTCGACGTCACTTTAACACAATACAAAAAAATTGGGGCTTGTTCTCGCTCTCAAGAACAAATTTGTGCTACTGATAATCTAATTCCGTTCCCTAAGGTCTAGAAAATAGCATAAACCTGCCAACAGGAGTCAGTTTTTTTCGACAACGGATACACAGTCCCAATTTTGGGTAATGTGTTAAAGTGACGTCGATGTCGACAACTAGAATAAGGGTGAATATATATTCTTATGAATTGAATAGGCTAAAGTTCGTAACGCTTTTTAAGCCAAATTACATGTGATAATTATTAATGAACAAATAACATCAAAGTTAGTTGTAAATATTCTGACAACAACACATAGTTGAACGGAACAGCCAGCCGTTTTCGAAGGCCACTAAACCTTCCTCATCAGCGTTCTTCTGTGTTTTGGTCCACTGTGTGTGGTGTCAGTTGATGTAGATGTCTGCCTTATATACGTAACTTTATTGCAAATGGAATATGTGAATTGGTTTGATTCATTGCATTTCAATTTGCTAATGTGTTTCGTAATGTATACGCAAGTTACCATCTATATATATATACCATCTTCTATATATATTACCATCTTCTATATATATTACAACAGTCTTACCATTGTCGTTTTGTTCCTTACTACTGAACCACACACAGTGGACCAAAACACAGAAGAACGCTGATGAGGAAGGTTTAGTGGCCTTCGAAAACGGCTGGCTGTTCCGTTCAACTATGTGTTGTTGTCAGAATATTTACAACTAACTTTGATGTTATTTGTTCATTAATAATTATCACATGTAATTTGGCTTAAAAAGCGTTACGAACTTTAGCCTATTCAATTCATAAGAATATAGAAACAAATACAGTTCGAAAAATAATAATTAAATTAACTAATTAATAGTCATTGGCTTGTGGCAAAAATTAAAAATAAAAATATACTTAATAGTAACAAACCAAAAAAGTTTGTCTTAAGTAGAACAAAAATAAGCAAATTAACAAACATGTGTATAGTTAGTAAGGAACAAAACGACAATGGTAAGACTGTTGTAATATATATAGAAGATGGTAATATATATAGAAGATGGTATATATATATAGATGGTAACTTGCGTATACATTACGAAACACATTAGCAAATTGAAATGCAATGAATCAAACCAATTCACATATTCCATTTGCAATAAAGTTACGTATATAAGGCAGACATCTACATCAACTGACACCACACACAGTGGACCAAAACACAGAAGAACGCTGATGAGGAAGGTTTAGTGGCCTTCGAAAACGGCTGGCTGTTCCGTTCAACTATGTGTTGTTGTCAGAATATTTACAACTAACTTTGATGTTATTTGTTCATTAATAATTATCACATGTAATTTGGCTTAAAAAGCGTTACGAACTTTACCCTATTCAATTCATAAGAATATAGAAACAAATACAGTTCGAAAAATAATAATTAAATTAACTAAGGGTGAATATATTTAGGACCTTGCTACACATGAGTGCAACCGAGAAGTAGTTGCAGCATGCTGAAATTACCTTAATTGCTGCTTGACTGTCTATACACATATTCACACGGGCATTCATGATTTGAGGGGTGAAAGCTAATTTCCGATTGTAAGATGCTGCAGTAATCAGGAAGTTTATAAGATTCCTCTATACCGAGCTCTGAACAGTAAACCGCAGCTCCCACCCCCCTCCATCCATCTTTCAACCATCAGTAAACAAGGTTAAACTAGAACAACTACAGTTAAGACCTTCAAGATAGCCCTCTTCCCTTATAGTGATCTGTGGTTTGGCAAGAAAGTTCATTACTGGAATGATGTAGTCCGAGCTAACTCCAGGTGTTCCAGCAATTTACCATGACCAAATGATCTGTACGACATCTGTCCTGTTCTCCTGAGTCGGATAACGGATTTGCATGCCGTGTTCACTGCTGTTAGTTTTATTGGTTTAAGGTCTCATATAACGTGTAAAGCTGCAGTAGATGTGCTTTTTACAGCAGCAGTGATGCAGAGTTCTGCTAGTCTCTGGATATTTTCAAGTTTTTCAAGTATGCTTGTGTCTCAGTCTCCCTCCACCATACAATTATTCCGTAGAGTAGGTGCAATATGTCTTTGCTCAGCATCAGCATTTACATGCGTATAGAGCAATGGTGGCCTTTCTAACTCGCATCTTCTATACTGGGTTTCCACGTCAGTTTACTATCCAAAAATAACCCCCAGGTATGTCAACAAACAAAATTATAGAACTTGGGATGCAAGAGCCTTCAATGCATCCCGAAAAAGTCACTGTTTAGTATGGATTTTGGGCTGGCTACGTCATCGGTCCAGATTTCTTGGAGAACGACGTTGGCCAGGTAATCACCTTTAATGGCGAGCGCTATAGATCGATGACTACCAAGTTCTTTTGGTCAGAACTGTATGCTATGGACATGTGGTATTAACAGGAGGGCACTATGCGGAGAAACAGCTCATGCCACTTTAGACATTCTGCACGAGGACCTGGTTGTCTCACGTAGAGGTGATATGAACTGATGTGCACTAGTATCCCTTTACGAGTATATCAATTGTTGTACACAGAAAAAAATATTCAAGTTCAATTGAAAATAGAACCAAAAATCAATTAAAAGTGTATTTAAGTCAATTAAGATTTTGTTTAAAAATAAAATATTCCTGCAATAAACAACTTTAATTAAAAATAAAACTAAAATTCAATTAAAAATGTATTTAAGTCAATTACACTTTTGCTTACAATTTTAATTAACTGCAAAGTTTCATTGATTCAATAACATTTTTAATTGGTTTTTGTTTTTATTTTCAATTAAAGTTGTTTATTGCAGGAATATTTTATTTTTAAACAAAAGTTTAATTGACTTAAGTACATTTTTAATTGATTTTTTGTTTCATTTTCAATTAAAGTTGTTTATTGCAGGAATATTTTTTTCTGTGTAGGAAAGTTCAAGTGATGTAGGCATAGATACTGGTCACTGAACTACACCGGCTTCAGCGGATACCAATTCTAATGTATCATCAGAGTGGCCTCCTTCGTCGGTGTTGTGTAGCAGAATCATCGGCGAAGTAAAAACTTTAATACGCCTCATTGACATCAGAGGCGCTGCTACAGAGGCAGAGTTGTAAAATAATGAAGCTTTCTTTTATCCCATTTAATTAAACTATTTTTTTGAGCTTTAGATCTGTTGGTATTGTGCTTTATTCTTTCAATATTTCGTTAACCTTCGGTTAACTTCTTCAGGATATAGTATATTGTTTTTGATTTTTCTGGTTTTTCTTTTTCCTTTTTTTTTCTTTTATTCCTTCTTTCACCACCTGTGTTCTTTCTCACTATCGGTTTCCTAAAGAAGGTAACACCTAGTTAGTAATGAAAAAGAAACATAACCCAAGCCATCGGTGAAATTTAGCCTGGTCTAATTGTCGCTTTCGATCACGTTTTTTTTTCAGTTTGATATTAATCCATTCGCTATCGAACAATGTAATAAAAAACGTGATCGAATCAGCTCGTTATCTAAAGTGACGTTGAGAACCCTGATTTATGCGCCAGAGTCATGGCGAATTGGACTTTGCCTGCGAGCTTGCTACTCTGCAGAGCCGCGGCGGATATGCCCATGATGTTATATTCCATAAATAATATCTTCGTTTAAATTTAAAAATAGGAAGCACTTAATGAAATACTCTATATTTATTTATTTTAAAGCTGTAAATATATTTGTGAATTTTAATTGATTAATGTTAATGTTAGATCTCTGTTAAAATATTAGAACCAGAATTGGTCCATATAACTAGAGAATTAGTTATATTATTTATTGGTTTCTTTGCTTTTGTAATTTGTGGGGCATCATTAAATTAAGTGTTCTGGAATGCAAATGGAATTGTTATTTATTGCATAATCGCTGCAGTGAGCATTTTGATACTTCAATTGCCACATTAAATAGTAAAAGTAAATCAAACCTTGACAATGAATGGATTTCTTTGTTCATATAAAGTAATCAATATTTAAAAAGATTTAAATTTTATACGTTCTGCCTCTTTGAGTTTAAATAATAAAATGTTTTATAAATGTTTGAATCATGTTTGTATGAATTTCTATTGCAGGCACTGGTCATCAATATCAGCAGTATATTTCTGGACATAATCAGCATTACTATGCATGCCTTTTCAATGAGTAAGTTGCTTTATATTAAATAATTAATTTTCATTCATTCATTTCTCTCTCTCTTATCTACTACAGATGCCTGGGCCATTACATTTGCCATTATAAATCTCCTTTTGCGACCTCTAAGTGTCATTCTATTGTATCGTGAATTTAATACACGCGGCGGTGCGACAGGTTCAGTGTTTCCCACAACTAGCACACAGCAACGCAGCTATCAAGACATTGATAGACCACCACAAACCGTGCCAACCACTTCCACAGGACCCAATGTGGCGAGCATATTCTAAGTCTTATTTCTTATTTCTTATTAAGAATAATTAAAAATTTATGGAAAAACAATTAAGAAAAGTTTTTCCAGAATAATAATAAATTATTAATTATTAATTAATTAATAAACTTCTAAACATCGATTTAATAAAACAATGTCATTGTGTGTTTTTAAGTGTCGTATTCATGTCGCTTATTTGAAAAAAAATATATTATTGTATTTGACACCACAAACATGCTTATTTATGTTTCATTGTATTAAAAAAAAACAGGATAAAAATTTAAAAAAATTAATTAAAATTAAATTCTTCCAAATTAAATTATCTATGTAAGTTAAAAATTGAATTTTTTTAGTTTTCACTTTGTTAATAGAAATATTTTGTTAAAGGAATAAAGAAAAAATCTAAAGTAATTTGATATGCAAATTTTTGATAAAAAAAGTTTTGGTTTTACAATTCTCGTATTGCAATTCGTTAGCGCTACTCAAAAACTTTCTCTAATGGAATGTCGGTATGTTGAACTCAAAGAATTTTTCTATGTCGTTATTTTGAAGGAAAGGGAAAAAACCCTAAATCACTTATTAAACATTTAAATAAAAAGTAATTTTATTTAATTGCATGCTGACTTTGATTTAACATGCTTCTTTGTGTTATTTCAATATCAAATTTACGTTGTTCTAACTTAAAATAACTTGATTCAACATGATTCTTCATTTTGATTTAACAGTACGGAAATGTTAAATCAACATGAAAGAAAGTTATTTCGAAAGGAAACATTTTCTTTGAAGATTGCTATAAATCATGTTATATTCACAGGAAACACATATGTATGAAGGAAAATCATTACCGAAAAAGGTTAAATTAACCTTGTTTACGTAGATTTTAAGTCGAAATTTTTTTGTGTGAAAGCATGCAACCTTAAAATTTTATGTATAGAACGTGCTTAGGAGATTTATGCGGGTTGCCAGTTGTACAAGAACCAGCTTAGTTGACCCATATTGAGACACCTGAAGCCAATGTTTAGATATTGCAGTATTTGAGACTGGCAGATTTGAAGGAATGAATTGAGCGGTGTACCAATTTGGTAGTCGTGTTCCCGCTTTAAACAGCCCTTCCGAACAATCGTTTTCAAGCTCGCTTTTGTATCCCGTGGACCAGGTTAGAATATCTCGTCAATTTAATGTCGTATATACAACAGAGACATTTAACCGTGGCCTTACTCTCGGCACATACTCGAGTATCTTCAGTGTATATACATATGCGTATATAGCTTATAATGTCTTAGTAAATTCACCGCCTTTATAACCCCCAAATTTCAGCCTGCATCCCACTATACTGAACTTAGTCCTCCGCTAGAAACGCTTTTGTCTCACTTCGCCTGTAACAAAACTTTATTTATTGTTAACAACCTCGAACTTTATTTATTTACTAATCTTGTCCAAAAACAAGAAAAACAAGAGGGTGGCGTTGGCTGAAGTAGTTAGCACGTTGACTACAAAACCGAAGGTCCTGGGTTCAATCCCTGTATCCGACAGTCATTAAATAACAACACCACGCATTTTTCTGATGTGCATTAGTGTCCCTTTGTGTCAGTTGTTGTAGGTAAGTTCAAGTGATGAAGGCATAGTCACTGGTCACTGAACTATACCGACTTCAGCAGATACTAATCCTAATGTAACATCAGAGCGCCCTCCTTCGTTGTGTAGCAAAATCATTGGCGAAGTAAAATAATCAATAAAATGGCTACAAGACACAGCTTCAAAAAATTAATACGCCTCATTTAACATCAGAGAGGCGCTGCAACACTGCATTATTCAAAACGTGCGAAAAAGCAGAGTTGTAAAAGAATGAAGCTTTCCTCTATCTCTTCCTTCACCACCTGTCTTCTCTCTCACTATCCCTTTCCTAAAGAAGGTAACACCTAGTAATAGTAGTAGGCATTAATTGTCTGAGTGTTACTTCTCTTTTAAAAAAAAAAAAAAAAAAAAAAATATTTATAACTTTTAATATTTAATTCGAAGGAAAATTTTTAAATTATGAGATGTAATAATTCATATCCCAGTGAAAAATATTCATGATAATAGGGCATTTGCACCAGCACAAAATCTATCAGATTTTAATTAAAATCTTTATGAAAATCTATACCATTTACACCAACTTTTTTTTACACATTTATCAATATTTGTTTATCCAAAACAAAACCCATTAACTGAAAAATTTCTAAAACTACAACCAAACAGCTGCAATGTAGTCAATTCACACACCTTTTTAAGCAGACTGTAGCTAATTTACTCATCTTTTTTATAAATATGTTGTACAGGGTAGATAGTAAAAAATAAATAAAAATATTAGATTTTAATTAGATTTCCTACAAATCTACTGACAAAATAGATTTTGAATTTAACGTTTATTAACGCACTAATAATCCCAAATTATTATTTTACTTAATTAGTAAAATAACTTTTTTATTAAAAATACATTTAAATTGATTATTGAGGGGTTTAGCTGGATCCTATGCGCATTTCACTGTTGCTAATGCAGATCATCAGGGAACCTTTACCCAAAAATCTTAGAACAACTAGAGTTATTATGTTATAAACTTTCATTTAAACAAAGATTTTGTTTTGTATGGGAAATTTAGTAAAAAGCAGCAAGATTTATTTCGAAATCTCGTAATTAAAAGATTTCCAGACAATGTAAATGCCACATAAGGGGAACCAAAAAGAGGGAAAACAATTCTAGGGAAAAATGAATGATTCACGATTACAATTTGGATGAAAAGGAGAAATATTTGGAGGGAAAAAAATGTTCACGATAGGGGCGATTATGTCATACGTTACGGAGAGATTTTGACTTAATTTTGTTTTATATGTCAAAGGCATGGACGATTATCGTTTTCAATCTATTTTTGTATTCAAATAATTTTTGTATTACATACCTGAATATTTAAGTAACAAATTGCACCAAAGACTGTTGTAATGTTAATTATTCTGGCAAACTCTAGCACAGAATGGAACAACGTGCTGTTTTCGAAGTCCGCCATCTTCAATGATCATATGTTTTAGGCCACTGTGTCTATTATCAGTTACTGCAAACTTCCGTCTCACAATAATTTTTCAGTGAAAATGGAATACGCGAATTTTTTTGATTGATCACAATTTTTTTAACAACTTTTTGTAATGAAAGCTCAAATTTATCATCAATAATTTACAACAGAGTCTTGTCATTGCAATCAAACTAACAGCTAAACCTAAATTAAAGCATTTTGTTAGCAGCAGCGTTCGTATTTTCAGTAAATTCAAAGTACATTTCTGTCGCTGTTAACAAGTAGAAAGGCCCCAACTCGTATTTTCACATAATTGATTTTTTCAGTTATTCCAATACATTTCACACAAATAGACCTCGTCACAAAAATTTATTGCAATATTTAGTTTAAAAAATAACGCTTTTGGAAGCAGTTTTACAAAGTAATTGTACAAGCACTTGTACTGTTTATTATTATGTTTTTACCTTCTCCTGTAAAGTAACAGTTATTTGAGTTAGGGCCTTGCTACTTGTTAACAGCGATATGTATGTTTGAATGAACTGTAAATGCGTACCCTGCTGCTAAAGCAACGCTCAACGCTACAATTTAAGTTTGGCTGCAAGAAACAAAAATAAGTTGGAACAGATATTAAAAACCAACTTAAAATAATTTTTATTTAAAATAAATAATAATAAAACTTTTAAAAACTTTAACATATGTATAACATGTATAATTATTCTTTTTTCTTCAATAAAATAAAACGCAGAGCCAACAATTAAGGGCCACTTTTTTTAGTTCAAGATTAGAGACTAAATTAACCTAAATTAACATACACTTGTGAAACTGTTATATGCTTTACAAAATTAAATATTAAAATAATTCAAAAACACATAAATATATATTTATATTATTTATCTTTTTTTTTTCCTTTAACACGCACAATATTTCACTTGTAAATAATAAAATGAGGCAGTTTCTTCTTCTTTCCACGAAAAAATCAAAGTGTTTTGATAACATTATGTCTATTAAATTGAAAGTGTTGCCACTGTTTTTTCATCACTACGGTAATAGATTTGATCCCGTACTTTTTGGGCAAAGTTCGGTAAAATGAGAAAAAGCTATAATTTCTCACAATAATACAAAAAATTTACACAACTACGGGAACAAGAAAAACCAAAAATTTTACCAAACACCAACGCACAAGTAAATACATACTTATGTACGAACACACGCATGCGTTTACTTACATGCTATTTGCATATCTAGAATGTTTTGTTTCTTAATTTTATATAAACGGGCTTATCATAAATAAATTTTCACATGCAAGTTTCCGAACGTGTGAACAATTGGTATCAAAAAACTTCGTACTATTGCGAAATATTTTGACAATTTATGAAGAAAATTATTCACAAAGATTTGTCTGTTGGAAAAAGTGGAAATATGTAAGTTCTTAATTTCATGGGAATTGATGATACGAAATTAAAATCCATGTGAACAAAAAATTTGATTCGGAAATTTTCACATGTGGCATTCATGATAAGGCTGAATAACTCATAAAACTTAGTTCACCACTTGTTTATAAACCTTTTTGATACAACTTTCCAATGTTTTTAGTGTTTAGGACAATTTAATTTTACTTTGTTCAAAATCATAACACTAAATTAGTGTTTCTGATAAAGTTAATTATCGTATTAGATAATTAGAGTAAGAAGCTAAATTTAATCTCGAACCAAAAAAAATTGGCCCAAAAAGATCTTTTTCTTTTTTTTCATAAGAAATAACATAGAAAATTATTTTTAAAGGAGATTAAACTAATGTAATTAAAACTATAGATTACAAATTTTATATACAAATTATATAAGTATGTGGTGGCTGCACTACTCATAGAGAGAGAGAGAGAGAGGGAAGGAATCAACTCAGTCCTCAGAAGCCCTCTTTGGCCGCTCTGAATTGAAACTGATTATTTCCTCCTGAGAGACAAGGCACTTGTACGAGATTGAAATAAATTGAACCCATTAACTGAGAGCCTGTCGTGTTGGTCCTTTTCAAGCAGGAAAATAACATATCATCGCAAATGCAGTGGGATCTAAGGAAATAGTACATAATAAGTTTATTTAATTCTGTTTTATAAAATAATTAATAGTTTTTATGAATAATCGCCCAAAATAAAATATTACATAAGTGCTCACTAACTCTGAACTGCTTAATATTTTAAAAAATTCATGGTTTTCGGCTATGAATGCAATTTTAGAATGTATATTGCTAAATCAGACAATGACTTGAAAATTTGAATGTAGTCACGGAATTTTTGCATAGTCAACAGTTGGAGGCATGATTGAACGTCCTGCAGTGGGCAGTGGCATTGTTGCGTATAATGCCTTCTTTGTTATTTCAAGACTTACATAAATAACCAACCAATTCGTTATTTTACCATTATACTGGCGTATAACAAAAGTTGTGCATATTCCAATTTTTATTAGTTTACGGAAGGTTAGCGTTGCTCTTCAGCTTCATTAGTACCGAAAAGAATTCTGCAAGTGTTTTTTTTTTTTTTTATTACCGCAAATATATTAAAAATGCCAACTCAGTTCTGTTTCAGTTTCAAAATTTTGAACGGTCTGGCATCTTTTGAGAATACTTCAGTGTTGTTAATTTTTAGTTTTGAGCGATTATTTATAACGGATTTTTTTTGTTTTATTGGGCTGAGTTTACATCTGGCATTTCTTGTGTGACATGTGCCAAAGAAAGCGTAACCACTAATTACTAATGAAAAACTATTTGATTCAGACATGTACTTATTGGTTTAAACAGTTTCCAATCATGTTGGATTCTATAAAATTGTCTATTAGTTAATTATGATACTGTTTAACTCAATAAATAAGTGTCTGAATCAAACAGTTTTTCATTAGTAATAAGTGGTTACGCTTTTTTTAAGCTTGTGTGGCACATGGAACACAGATGTAAACCCCGTCTTACTTTGTATACAGGGAATCATTGTTTAGATCGTATTTTGCCTGGTAGGCTCTTATTTTAACCGGACACAAATCATGTTGACGGCAGCACCGATCCATAGTGATTTCTGTACCCAAATCACTGTAAGTTTCCGCAATATCGCCGGTGCCACACCACTTTGTTCCTATGAGAATAATAAAAATTAAGTTTGAACATATAAATAATAATTTCTATATTTATAATTTAATTAGGCTAAGGCTCGTATCGCTTATGATTTGATTAGGCTAAAGCCAAATTACATGTGATAATTATTACTAAACAAATAACATCAAAGTTAATTGTAAATATTCTGACAAACACTAGAAGAACGGAACAACTAGCTGTTTTCGAAGGTCGCTAAATTTTACCATCTCTAAATTTACAACAGTCTTGCCATTGTCGTTTGTTCTTTACTAATTATGCTCATGTTAGTTAAATTGCTTATTTTTTGTTCTAGTTAAGACAAACTTTTTTGGTTTGTTAACGATAATGGCGAGACTGTTGTAAATTTGGAGATGGTAAAATTGAGCTTTCATTACAAAAAAATTTTCAGCAAATTGCAATACGATGAATCAAATCAATTTAGAAATCTATATCAACTGACACCACATACAGTGGACCAAAAACAAAGAACGCTGATGTTGAAGGTGTTGCGACCTTCGAAACCAGCTGGTTTGTTACGTTCTGCTCGTGTTTGTCAGAATATTTACAATTAACTTTGAATTTAACTATCCGAACTTTATCGCTATAAGATAATAATGTTTTATTAACGGAAACTTAATAATTTTTTAGCTTTTTTTTTGATTTACAAAAGGTTTGCAAAACAAATTTTGTAAAGGAATTTAATCATTAACGTAAAGTTTTCATTTTACAAACCGTTAAGTTGACAAAAAAAAATTTAGCTTTTCATAAAAGTGTTCTACAGACGTTGTCTGTTTATAATGTGGAAACTAAACCATAACCCATTTATGAACCAAAAAAAAAACTTTGTAAATTCTTTATAGCCTTTTCTGCATCTTTAATTTTAACTTTTAAGGCTACTCAAACTCACCTGGTATGATGCCACTCAATATTGACGGAGGACTCTTTGGAAATATATTGGCTGCTAAATTTAAAGTCGCACTCGTTTGTGAACTCGAGGTTGGACTCGCCGAGCCTTCAGACTTGCCAGTATTGCGGGCAGCATAAGTAAGTTTATCGACACGTTCACATTGACTCATTAATTTAAGCATTTCCTGAAACTTAATCTCCAAAGGGCGATTGTATTTAGAAAGATTGTGTAGTAGCATTTTTCCCTCCTGGTCATTGCTGTAATTGAAAAAATAAAATAAAACAAATAATAAAAATCTTAATTAACATTAACTATTAAAGCGTGCATATTATTAAAAAATTATCGTCTATGTACTCGTACATATTTCTTATAAATGCAAACATTGTGGAGGACCAGCTGTGCATACTTAATTAAGTAAAACTCACTAAACATTTAGCAAAGCAACTCGCATGAAAGGCAATCAATCAATCCCCTGTGAAATTGAAGCAAAAACTCATAAAATAGGTTTTGTATTCATATACACCATATACATAATTACTTGTTGATATCATACGATACATTACTATCACCACACTATCGTAACTAACCTTATTATTCCATAAAAATTGTATAATTTGTTTTTTTTTTTTTGGAATTTCTTACAAAGCACTTCCGTTTAGACATATAAAATCTACATAATAAAAAAACTACTGATTTAAATCTAAATAGAAATCACACACTAGAGCTTAATTCAAAACAGTTCTGATTCTTTACAAATCTATTAAATAAAATATTTATTGGAACAAATCCATTGCAAAGAAAAATACATATGTAAATAAAAAATTAAGTAATGGCTTGATTTTGCATGTCCTTGTTGTCTTGTCAACTGGCAACGCAATTGAAATTAAAACTACATTATGTTTGGCAACTTTCTGCAGTTGCCCTCAAGTTATGGGAAAATATGATTATGTCATATTGGCAACTGAGAATAATGTAAGGAAAACTGTAAAAGTGATTCAAAAAAGTATTTGTCGTAGAGATGATTAGTTCAGCGGAATTATTTATCGTTGAAGACAGGGAAGTACAAAATGTTGCATCTATTAGACGGCCCTTAATATAAACAAAACAATATTTGGCTACTAAAGTTTAACAGCTGTTAGTTGTCAGTTTGCAATATGTTTACACAACACGTTTGTGTTTCATGTTGCATATTTTGACACACACACACTGTAATCTACAATTAAACCATCATTGCAATCGGAATATATAAAAATAATTTTGATATTTTTGAAACCTTGAATGCAACACGCAATGAAAATATAAACAAGGCTGCACACTAAGCGATCAACAATGAAATCTGCCTGGTTGCATAAACATATCGCAAAGTGTGTACATACCATTATAGCATTTTGGCAAGTGGCAACGCAACTAAAGTTCCAATGTTGCAGTCTATAGTCGAGCCATAAATTTGCGGTTTCATTGGGAACGGAATTCAAAGTTTAAATTGTTCTAACATAAGCTGATTGTTAACTTATTAAAAATATTGGCACGTAGTCATAGTCAAAACAAAGCACACTTTAAGAAATTAAAACCAGTAAAGTGTACTTTGAGTTTAAAATTTTTAAACGCACTAATAATCCCAAATTATTATTTTACTTATTAAGTAAAATATTTTTTTATTAAAAATACATTGAAATTGATTATTGAGGGGTTTAGCTGGATCCTATGCGCATTTCACTGTTGCTAATGCAGATCATCAGGGAACCTTTACCCAAATTTCTTAGAACAACTAGAGTTATTATATTATAAACTTTCATTTAAACAAATGAGAAGCCTAACAACAAATAACAAAGTTGAAACAAGAACTCAATAATCAACATGTTTTTTTATATTTTCTTACTTTACCATTGCTACATTGGCTGACTTTTTTTCAGCTTCAAATTGTAGTTGTAAGAGTATGTAAAAGAAAATAAATGTAAATAACAACAACAGCTATTAAAGAATAGAGTGTTGCCACACAAGTATTTTTTGTGACCTGGTACTTTGTTTTGACTATGACTACGCGCCATTTTTTTTAAACAAATTTTGTCTTTAAAAAGTCTTTATAAAAAAAATTATTTTTCATGTATATAGTACAGCGCAGTGGGGTCGGCATAAGAAATCCTTCTACTAAACCCTCCTCGTGGGTGCCGGCAACGTGTGTTAAGTGATACACGGCTAAGGTGAGGGTTTTGAACATAGTGTCAAAATGTATTGCCTATTGTGTGCATTATTGGAATGAGCTCTGATCATAGGTAGGAGGTAATCGTTATTCCAATTCAGTCTGTGAGTCCTTCTCTTGTAATGAATGGACCATGGCTTGGATTGGAATGGCGATTAAAATCCAGGCGCGTCTGCTATATATTGGACGGCGTCCTGGTCCGCGTCTGTTACCCAGAGGGTCGGTGGTTCTTGAACATGGCGGAATGTATAAAACGCAAAACCTAAAAAAAAAAAATGAGTGAGAATGAGATTAAAAAGCGGGTGGTAATATACGCCCAAACGTCGGTGGCTGAATTGACTGCGTCCACCGGCGGGCACGGGGGAAGTAATGATCCTCTGCGTATCGCCAGCGGTCAAACCTCTACTGTGATGGAAACAGGTCACAGCAGTTGTAGTGCTACTAAAAAGACGATTAGTAATATATCTAAGAACGCGGAACAGTCAAGTGCCTCGATCGATTCAGAATCGGACCTTGAAAACGTTACCTGCGTCAACCTACAATCAGAGATCGAGCTCTTGAAGTCTCCGGGTTCTTCCACCTCAACTCCAATTAAAAGGGAGAGAGCCCCGAAGAACAAGAAGGCTATTAAGGCTCTCTCAGAGTACAAAGGGGCGGTACGAATTGTACACCTCCTTGGCTCACAGAAAGATCTGTCTTCTGAACAGTTAGACAGACTTAAGTGGGCTAAGGTAGCAGTGAACAAAGGCCGTGAACACTTCGCTGATAAGAAACGCTTTGAGACCACTGACCCCCGATATGCAAATAGTATAGAGGAGGGCGTGCCCAAAAGACTGGAATCGAGCAGCGATAAGCCCGGTAAGAGGCAGAAAAGTGAGAAAACGAATAGATCGGTTGATGGCTCACTGTCGACTGCAAAGAGGTCCAAACACAGATTTGAAGATAGACCATCCACTTCCCAAGCTGCTTCCAAAGCACAATCCGCGGTCACTAACGTCAGTGAGGTAGCGAAGCGACACTTGATCGTGGGACTCCTTGACAGAAGTGCACCTTTTGGGGAAGTGACAATGGAGCAGTGGAAGGTTGCGGAAACGGCTATCTTCAACGCAATTATCGCACTGATGGCGACGGAACCGGAGAAACTACTACCTTCTTTTGAAGGATCTAGCTAGTTCAATGGTGCGAAACTCATCAGATCCAGGGACACAATGTCGATGGATTGGTTAAAGGAAGTTGTTCCGACACTCAAAAACCTGTGGCCTGGTACACAACTTCGGATTGTGAACAAGGATGACATCCCCATCATACCGAAAGCGAAGGTTATAATTCCGCGTGTAGTGAAGCCGGATATCACTCTTCGTCTTCTACAAAACCAAAACCCGGAGATTCCGACGAAGGACTGGAGGGTACTGCATGTGGCAAAACCGAAGTCAGAGGGCCAAAGCCATATTCTGCAGATTAATAAGAATGCTGAGTACATTCTTTATAAGCGGAATGGCAAGATGGCATGGGGTGTAGGTAGTGTCTACCTACGTCTGAAGAAGAGACACCCAAATGATAAAAATGACAGTACTATAGAAGCCGAAGAATTGGAGAGCGAATTGGCAGCCGCTACAGCCGGCTTAAAGTTGGAGGAGCCGAGACGAGAGATCCCATACCCGGATATGGACTCTAGAAAGGTGAGCTTAGATGATGGAGCTAAAGATCCTTCAAGTGAACCTCCAATACTATAAATTAGCGTCTATTGAGCTTCTCCTTACCTTAGAGGAGAGCAACTATGACGTGGCGTTAGTCCAGGAGCCGTGGATCTCATCGGGAAACAGGGTTTCTGGGCTAAAGTTACGTAATTACCATACATACTTCTCAAAGACGGTAAGCAAGATACGATCAGCTATCCTAATTAAGAAGAACTTTAATTCATATATTTTGTATAATTACAGTACTGACGATTTAGTTTTTGTGGCGGTAGATGGTGACAAGGATGAGCCAATACTCTTTGCAGCATGCTACATGCCACACATAATTGAGGCACCTCCACTGGAGCTCCAAAGGCTCGTTAAAGAAGCCTGCGAGAAGAAACAAAAACTGGTGATAGGCACAGACGCTAACGCACATCATACTGTATGGGGAAGTAAGGACATCAATGAAAGAGGTGAGTCACTTATTCATTTCATACTGCAAACTGACCTTGTAATTGTAAATAGAGGGAAGGAACCTACTTATATAGGTCCTACCTCATCGAATGTATTGGACTTAACACTTGTTAACAATGAAGATATTGTAGTAAAGGATTGGATGATGCTTAGACAGCCGTCCTTCTCTGACCATTGCTACATAGCTTTTAAAATTTTGTCTGAAGTTTCAAAGCTTAGGAAATTATATAGGAACCCATGCAATACTAGGTGGGATTATTACAGAAAGAACATCGAAAATAATCTATATAATGGCAAACCGATTAAGAGTGAGGCTGATATTGAAAAGTCTGTTAATTGCTTAACGAAAGCCACAACAAAATCGTATGAATCAGCATGTCCCCTCTCGCGCGTAAAACGTAAGTCTAGATCACCATGGTGGAGTAGTGATCTAGACGCACAAAGACGTGACCTGCGTGATTTCTTCAGATTGGCTAGATACATAGACCAATTTGAGTGCTGGAGGGACTACAAAAAAGCACTGAAATCTTTTAAAAAAGAGGTGAGAAAGGCCAAGAAAAATTCATGGAAGAATTTTTGTGGCAATATAGAAAAAACTACGGATACGGCCAGAATGAGGAAGCTGCTTGCAAGCAATCCATCAGTGCCTAGCACAATTTGTAAAATTAACGGCGATTGGACTAGCTGCAGCCGAGAAACGCTGGAAGTTCTCCTGGACACACATTTCCCAGGTTGCACGGAGATCTCCCCTCGCTCAGAAATGACAATTGAATTGAATACTGAGAATTGTGACGTCGAAAAATCGTTACACCATAAAGACTTTGCTATAGGGGTCTTTTTGGACATCGAAGGCGCTTTCAATAATGTCCCTACGGACGCAATTATGAAAAGTGATTTACACTTCCGGTGCTCACTTGCAAGTCAAAAACTGGATAGGCAACCTATTAAAATGTAGAATAGTATCTGCGGAATTAGGCAATGGCAATGTAAACAAAGAAGCTAAGAGAGGAACTCCCCAAGGTGGTGTTCTATCGCCACTTCTTTGAACGCTGGTTGTAAATGAAATTCTCATGGAATTCGAGGGTAAAGCAGCTAGGATTACAGCATATGCGGACGACATAGCTATCATCATAACTGGTAAGTTCCTCGACACAATTAGCTCCCTAATGGAATCCTCGTTGAGGGGTATTCATAGATGGGCAACGCGGGTAGGTTTGAACTTAAACCCAGGAAAAACTGACCTTGTGCTTTTTACTAATAGGAAAGTCAAGGAATAGAGAACACCAAAATTAGACGGTATATCGCTCTCGCCCAAAACACACACAAAGTACCTGGGGGTTATTTTGGATAGTAAGCTGACGTCGAGGTCCAATATAGAAGATATAGTTAAAAAGGCCACCATTTCTCTATATGCATGTAAAAAAATGCTGGGCAAGACATGGGGCCTTTCACCTACTCTTACGTATTGGACCTACACAGCGGTGGCTAGACCAATTTTACTCTACGGAATACTTGTATGGTGAAGGGCGACTGAGACAAAATCATACCTGAAAATGTTGGAAAGTACCCAGAGGCTAGCAGAGCTCTGCATCACTGGAGCTTTAAAGAGTACACCTACTGCAGCTTTAGACGTTATATTGGACCTTAAACCAATAAAACTAATTGCAGTGAACGTGGCATGCAAATCAGGACAACAGGTCAGATGTCGTACAGATCATTTGGTCACAGCAAATTACTAGAAAACATGGAGTGTAGCTCGGACTACATCATTCCAGTGACGAACTTTTTTACCAAACCACAGATCACTATAAGTGAAGAAGGCTATCTGGAAAGTCTTAATCATAGTGGTTCTGGTTTTAACTTTTTCACTGATGGTTCAAAGATGGATAGAGGGGTGGGAGCTGCGGTTTACTGTCAGGAGCTCGGTATAGAGGAATCTTACAAACTTCCTGAACATTGTAGCATCTTCCTATGAATGCGCGTGTAAATCTGTATATAGACAGTCAAGCGGATATAAAAGCAATTTCAGCTGACTGCAACTACTCCTCGGTTGTGCTCCTGTGTAGAAAGGCCCTGGATATGTTATATACTGGTAGACAAGTACATATATTCTGGATCCGGGGACACATGGGGATTGAGGGAAATGAAATGGTCGATACACTGGCCAAAAGGGGAATTCAATTACTGGCTGAGGAAACGGTATATATCCGAAAACCAATTCAATACCTTAAAGAGATCATAGACTCTAATTTGAGGGAAGACGCGACGAAAACTTGCAAAACTTCTAAAATCATGTGGAGCTCCTATGATCCCAAATGGCATATCTTGACGTATTTGTCATATACTTAGTCGAGATTAGCTTAGGTTAGGTTAATTTGCCAGTAGTAGGTCACATTGTGATACCAAGTATTTAAATTACCAATTTGTGATGAATGTCTGGAATGTCCTTATTCTCCAGCCATCCAGCTTGTTTCACAAAATTATGAATCCTTTGTAACTCCATATGACCGAGACAAGTTGTATCTATGAGTATTCTTTAGTCTCCGATCTTGGGGCAGTGACAGAAGAGCTGTTCTTTCGGGTGAGATTTGTATCTTTCTCCCATCGTTTATTCGCAATTTTTTTAATTTATGTGAGATTATCTGATTTGCCCATAGATGGAATTCGAATGTAGGCGTCTCAATTCTTTCTTTAGTGCTGGTAGCTTTGGCGGGTGTATCCGCCCTGTTACTGCCATTAGTGTTCACATGTCCAATAATCCATGCAAGCGTTCCATATTCTTATTTAAACTTTGTTAACATTTTTTCGATCAACAATATTTTTTGTCAAGAAATATTCTTTTTCGATCGAAAGCAAATCACTTCCCTTCGCTAGGAACTACAAATGTGACCAGTTTTTTCCTATTTAGATTCTTAATTTGAAGATGAGTGTTTCTCTTCTGGTCACGAATATATCCACTTAGTGATTTTCTAGTCACGAAAGCGAACGCTAGTAAAATAATATAATCTAGTACACAATAGTAGCCTGGTAGACTTAAGCGTGCTCACTGATTTACTAGTGACGCAAGTGGGCATGCGTGAAATAATTATAATCAAGAACCGTGAGTAAGTTATTTAATAGTCACGCATGCAGTGAATATTGTTTATGTAATATTAATAGTTATTTGCTAATCGCGAAAGTGACGTGAGTAGAAAGTTATAACCTAACATCTTGTGATCCTAAGGATGTGTTAGTGATTTCATAGTCACGAAAACGGCGTGAGTCTAAAAATTTACTAAGCCAATTGCATTAGTTTGCGAGGGAGATCAGAAGTAGTGACCTGATATTAATAGGTTGAGTATAATCCGGACAGGTACATAAAAACCTTTTTTAATTATACAGCGACTAATTTACTTAATTGCCTTATTAATATAATTAAAATATTATTATACTCACTAGATTTCAATAAGTTCACAGCCCAGCAATAGTTTTTGTGGCCCCAGTTCCGTAACAGCAATTGTTGAATCATAATAATAAATCATTATTAATGAATCGTTTGTTAAACGTTTTCCACTTAAAGAAAATAGAATAGAATTTTATTAATTTTATTTATAAAAACTTGTTTTAAATAAACTGAAGTATGTATTATTTTAAATACGTAAATTACTATAAAAGAAATTACTTTTCTTGAATACAAATTAAATAACACTGTGCAACACAAGCTTAATAATTATTCCCGATCCGGGAATTATCGGCCCCTGAACGCTTACTTAATTTAACTTACCTGTAGGTTTTCATTTGTCTCGCACTGCGATTTTCGATAATTTGCTGGGTAAACGATGTAAATGTAGGGAAACCCTGCAGGCTGGGGGGGAAACTAAATGTTAGGGTGGGCTTGGCACCAGCCGTGCTTAAGAAGCCCATAATTATAACACTACTGGCAGCTAAACAGCACAGCTGGATATGGCGCTTATAACTCCAAGAGGCAGACGCAGACATGATGCTGGATTCGGAAGGGTGTGTTAACATGGCCGAAATCAATAATTCAATTTCTTTGGCAATAACGAAAAATCACGCCGAAATTTTAAACATTTCAGAAAGCAACAAATATCACGCGGTCTCTATGTTTTTTTTTCTTCTTAAATTTTGTTGTTTGCAGGCGCAACTTCTAAATGAAAACTGTAAAATAAAAAAGAAATTTGTTTATAAGTACATATCGCTCATTTACTTAAAGAACGTCATAACTCACAAAACTTAATTTTTGAGTTAATGATGCAGAATTAATCCTCATATCTTTCTTCATATTGTGTAAAAATTTCATACAAATATCTTGTTTGCACAACTCTTGAGAGCAAAAAAAAATTCTTTTTTCATTAAGTTGTGTGTAAATTGAAAACTTTAAACTAGTATCCTGGCAAACTAGTTTTTTTGAGTTATGACGTTCTTTAAGTAAATGAGCGAATGTAGGTAGATTCGTATAATTATTAACTTGTGTTCAAGTTTTCGACATGTTGCTGTTGTTAATTTAATTGATGATTATTTTCTTTCTGTATATGTTTTTATTAATAATTAAGAGGAACAGGCCTTTTCAATTTCATAATTGTGTTTGCTACAACGTTTCATTGTCGCTACAGGTGTTAATGTTCGCATAAAACTTTTTTTCACTTGTTTAAAAAACACTTGAAACCTTTTTTTTTATTGCTACGGAACACACTAATATTTATAGAATTCTCCCACTGCTCCGTTATATTTAATATTTGGTTTCTGCATGGCAATAGACGGCACAGCACGCCTTAAGCTGAATAGGTCAAAATTATGAAAGATATAATGTCGACCATGATTTTGTTTGATAGAATTAATATCGACATTCAATTGCGGTATTCAAACTTTCAATCTACGTCGAAAGAATATTCATATCGGAAGCAAAAAATATGGGAAATTGTTAACCTTCAAGGCCATGTCTGTAACTCCATGACTGCTGTTCAGCAGCTTAAAATTTATTTTAAAAAAAATATATTTCGGTTCATTAGAATAATGTAAATTAGGTACTCGTGTTAGTGATATGTTGCTCAATTTCCTATTTTATAATTTGAAAGAAAAATATAGACATACGAAAGGTATACATATATTACTTTAAAATTTTTCTCATACAAAATCAAAGCTTAACCCCATCAATGTGCGTAAAACCTGACTTAATATAAAAAAATGCTTCGTATACTGTTGTCAATTATGCCTGGACCAATATATAACTCTGTTCTTGATTCGCATAGTGGTAAAATATTGTAATAAAATAACAAAGTCCATTGTCCGACCGAAGTAATTTTTTGAAGCCGATGTCGAAGTTGAGAAATAAATTTGATATTTTGAATGTCAATTAATTTAGTAAACATGAAGAATACTTCATTTATAAACCTTTTTAATTTTAAAAAGTAAAAAATCATCATGCAAAACCTAATATCGTCTTATGTAATATTTCTTTTATAATTTTAGCATTATTATTTATCTTTCAATCAGGAATAATTTCTTTCAATTAAATTTAAATATGCATCACGTCGTTTATTATTTATCTTTTATACTAAATGTTATATAGACCATTAATTTTCTACTTTTAAATTAACTTAACCCTTTTTTCTTTCAAATAACCTTTTCCTCACCTTTTTATTTGTAAAAATCCCCTTTTTGCGACTATTTTTGAAAAAGTCAACGTCAACCCTGCCTGGCAACACTGCGGCTGATCAAAGATCGTATATTTATTAAGTTAAGAATCTCGTCAATAAAATATGAAAATTTGTTTTTTGTTTTCAATACAAATTTTCAGTCAAAAGTTTTCTTTCGATATCGTGAAACAGGCCATTAATCTTACGTAATATTTATTTTATAATTTTAGCATTATTTTTATGCTAAAAATTTAATTTTCTACCTTTTTTTAGTTTAAATAACATTTTTTTTGTAAAAATCCCTTTTTTGGCACAATTTTTAAAATAGTCAACGTCAACCCTGCCTGGCAACACTGCTATCATCTATTTATCTGTTTATTAAGATAAAATCTCTTCATAAAGTTATTGCATATTTTATGGAGGTTGCCGTATGAGAAAAGCATACACGCATAGTCTACGTCTTTTACACTCATGCACACATGCATACATACATACATACATTAGTATGTATGTAAGTATGTGAATGATTCGTATTGAGATTTCGTTACATAAACATTATCATTCAAAATTTTGTGTTTAAACTTTAAACAAATGATAGTTGAATGAATAAATTTATTTTAAAATCTTGGCATGTTGAAAAAGTTTAACAAATATTTGGCTATTAACCAAAGTTGAATGAATTGTTATTTGTGCTTTTTGGCCACTGGCAGGCAGGCAGGCAGGGTGTATTTGTTTCTATGTGTCATGATAAATATCAAGTTTTTAAGCGTTTGCAAAATTTTAATTGTTTAACACTATGAAAATTAATTTTGAATTGTTTTAACGTGTGAGTTTTTTTTCTTTTGCAGTATAGAAAAATAAACACGGGCTGAAATTTCACTTTGTGTCACGCTTAGTGGATTTATTTATATTTTAATTATGTATATTGTTGTAACTTGAAAAGCATAATTTATGCGGGAAACTTTTTCCTACTTAATGGAGTTGAAGTTTTACCAATGAATGATTAGATTACTAATTAATTTACACTAAATTAACCAATCCAATTAGAACTCTTTATATTTCCTCAAGTTGTTTATAATCAACAAAATTGTTTTTGTGCAGTTGGCGCATTGGATTTGTGGCATTTTGGGCAACTATTCCTAAGAAAAAGTGCTCTTTCTTTTTCACTAATATGTTGAGCAGATGTGACTATTTAGTTTAATGCAGTAATTTGGATATTACAGTGTTAAACTCTTTCCAACTTATAGTCTCAGAAGTGAACTTCCAGAATTGCCACATTGGTGGCAAAATTCAGAAGCCGGATAACTTAAGCAGGGATAGTGCCTTAGTTGCAGCACACCGAACTGTAGATTTATCTGCTTGAGATAAAAGTTTTGGACCATGATGTTTGGAAGAAGACAGCACACATTGTCCAAGAATGTTCAGCTTTAGCTACCATTAGACTGATAATCACCGGGACTGGGGAACTCAACATAAGGCATTAGATAACGTTTACTAAGGACTAAGTGAAGTTACTGGATGTTTATAACTACCAGTCGACTTCCAGAAATCAATAAATTCTATAGCAAACGCTGATTATAGCGCACTTCAATCTAATAAATGGATGTGCCAACACACAAAAAGGGAAGTGGAACCGCTGGAACATAGACGACAAAGGTTATATAATTAATTAATAAACAAATAATAACCTATCATTTGTAAATATAAATATGTATGTCACATAATCTAAGCATTAGTTTTAATATTCTCATATTAAGTACTTAAGATTAATCTTTTAAAAATAAACAGTCTATAAAAAATCTTAAAACAGCAGACGTTGCAGGTAATTTAAATAATCATGCATACATACAGTGCTGCGCAAAAGAAAAGCAACAAACGAAGGCCTATGCAACTCTACAAAAACACAGCAATACAAGAAACAAGTGTATGTTGAAGTTGTCAGAAACACACACAAACATGAACTAAAGTGTATGGTGCAAACAGCTTTTGACAGTTTAAATAATTTCTTAATCAGGCTTGAGTTCAGTAATTTCAATTCTTATGAATGAAATATTTTTATTAATTAATGTGAGTATCTAAAGAAGAGAAGAAAAATTAAACTAGACACTATTAGCTGTTTAACTATTCTTACTTATCTTTTACGATCATCACATTAATTATTTTTTAATACTTATATGTATGTATGTACCGATGGTGCATCGAATAAGTAAAAATAATTAATGTGATGATCGTAAAAGATAAGTAAGAATAGTTAAACATACATAGATAGAGTGATATAACTTCGTGCTAACCTAAATAGAAAATGGAAAAAACAGAAAAAAATGAATAGTGATACTTACAAATGTGTTTGCCAAAGGCAAATCAATAATTGTATACACAATCAATTCTCATATTCCATTTCATAGAAATTTAAGTTTAATAGCTGATGTTAATAATAATCTCACCCCAGTAGATAGACATGGGTGCTGATGAAGTGCGTGGCTGCACAGAAAAATATCGGTATTTCCCCCAGCTAATAGTGTCTAGTTTAATTTTTCTTCTCTTCTTTAGATACTCACATTAATTAATAAAAATATTTCATTCATAAGAATTGAAATTACTGAACTCAAGCCTGATTAAGAAATTATTTCTGATTAAAATTCACTATAGTTCAATTAAATCTAATAATGTCTAGTTTAAATAATTATCTCAATACATTTTCAAAAACGCATTTTTAAAGTTTTCTGGTAGTCAACATTATCCTTAAAGAACTAAGTACGTTCGAGTTAAAAATAAAAAATTTATGGGCACTTAAAAAATTATTTTTGTATCCACTAAATGGTTTAGTTTTCATTCAGTTTTTTCCTTCTCCTATAGAATATTTTTCGGATTATAGAACTCATCGGCAAACTTCAAGCCAAAATCGAATAAAGTTAATTTATTCGATTTAATGACAAAATTTATTTTGTCACGTTTTATTTTTCAGAAAATGTGTATTTTTCTGCGTAATGCCTTTTTGAGATTGTCAATAACATATTAATGGCCTATTTCCCACCTGCGAAAGAAAACGTTCGACTTAAAATTTATATTGAAAAAAAAATTTTTTTCATATTTTATTGTTGTTTTCAAAATAAATTTTAAATCGAACGTTTTCTTTCGCAGGTGGCAAATAGGCCATAAGAGTCTTTCTATAAACATACGAAGTTTTTTTAGATTATTTCAAAAATTTTTGGGTTGAAGACTTCGGTAAGCAGCAACGAAATACATATAGACGTTGCTTAACCAACAAAAAATTCATAATAAGTAAATAATGTTCACGATTGTTAACAATAATTCATAGCAACACCTTTTTGCATGAATTATGAGCCTCTTTAGTTTACATGCAGTAAATTTTGTAGCTGTGGTAAACTAACGATTTGTTTTAAAAAAAACATCCAGTAAAAAAGTCATGAAAATATAGAGTTTGCGATCCCTAAGTAATCCAAATTTGATTTTTGTCATTGAAAAAGATAACTTCTTCTTTTTTCGATCCTTAATCACCGAATTGGACGGTTTGTTAAGAAAAATTTCCTTTCTTGGCGTTTTATAATAATATTTTCCTCTAGAAAAAAATGCAAAAAGTTGTCCACTTTTTTTGTTTTCATGTAAAGTTCAGTAAATAACTATTAATTACTAAACTAAAATTATTTAATACATTTCTTAAAAAAAACGATCTGCCTGGCTCACGATGTCGACAAGAAATTTTCGTTCGCTTATTTATGTATATTAAAAACAAAAACAAAATCAGAAAATTTGTTTTTGTTTTCAATATAAACAAGCGAACGAAAATTTGTTGTCGACATCGTGAGCTAGGCAGGATTTCTTAAACTTGCTTTTTTTGGTAATTATCTGCATATTAAAAATTTCGATTTTTTGGAAGCAATGAAAATGTAGTACCTTCAGAATGACTTCCAATTTTTATTACTGGGACAACTTTACAATTAAAAAAATTTCATTTGGAACCCAAAATTTCTGCATTTCTCGCTATTAAGCTTTATTGAAATAAAATTCACGGGAGATTCACGATAGCAAAATTTCGTGAAAACAAAAATACTCCTTGTTATTCACGTGATATCAGTCTGAAAGTCTGTGTTATGATCCGCCATATGAAAGAACTTATGTACATTTCGACTCATGTAGTAGAAGCCGTTGACCGATTGTTGTAAAAAGATCTGCTTAAAATCATTAAATGTCTAAAATATTACTATTATTTTAAAACAAATAGGGATTTTGTTGCTTTTATTTTGCCCAGTACTGTACATAATTTTACATACATATGTATGTAGTTGCGTACACATGTACACATTTCTCAAATGATTGCTTATTTGAATCAAGGCTAAATCACGGTAATTATCTGCTTTGGCCAGTCAAGCTCAACCAGGCACTCAAATTCCAATTAAATGTTGCTTTGATGAAATCAAAAGCTTAATAATGCAATAAATGCAAGTAAATATGCTTAGACAAAGTTCATAAACATTAAAATTCAGCTTGTCATAGGTCAGTTTGCAAAAAATAAAAATAAAAACTATTGCTGATACAGCAAAAAATTAGAAACAACACAATACATACATACATATTAATACATACATACATACTCAAACTCATGGAAGCAAGCCGAAGGCACACGCAACATGCATATTTATATATGTGTGTATGAATGTATGCACTTGTATAAACAAACAAACATATGTTTGTAGTTATGCATGAATTTCTTTTGTTTTGCTTTCAATTATAACAACAACTTACAATAAAAACAACCCAAACTACCCACACACCTTCTCATTTTCATTTCGCTCATGTATTTTTGAAGATAACAACAAGCAACAAGTTACAACAACAATATAAGACAAACAAAACTTTCACAGATTTTTTCTTTAATTGGTGGTTCAATGTTACAGTTAACTGCAAACAAAAAAAAAGAAGATGAAAAATCAGCGATTAAAAGGAAAAAAGAAAATAAATTTTATAAAAAAGAAGCATTTGCAATTTTGTTTTTGTAAACGAACATCAAATGAAATAAATGGTGGCTAATGATCTTTTTTGGTTAATGATCTTTAAAATGGTTTATTAATGATCCTTGGTTGGTTAATGATCTTTAAAATGCATTAATTGGGATGATGCTGCTTTGCCAGTGAACGTTAGAAGACAGAAATAAAAAAAAAATTTCAAGTGCCCAAAAGTAAAAATAATTAAATCACTTAAACACTATAATTTGATGTTGTATAAACAGTGGCGTCGATAGACCGTACTGCGAAGAGGTGAAGCGGGATGGGTGGGAAACAGGGAGTTAAGGTGCCAAAGGCATTATACCTATTGTTCCAGCAATTTTTTTACTTTTTTCTTATTTCTTTATTTTATCAAAGCAAAAGTTCAGAAAAACACGAATAATTAATATATGATATGTATGTATGTACATACAGACATACATATGTACATATATATGTATGTATGTGTAAGTGATGGAAAAAAGATGGTTTAGATGTATGTATGTAATGAATAAAGAAGCCTCTCCCCCATATCCTTTATGGTAGTACATAATAGCATTATTATTTTAGATTATGTTAGGTTGAAAAAAGGGCAACTACGTTGATCCTATCTCATATAATTATGGCCAATCTGATGTCTTGTACGAAACTTCATTTATTTTTGTTTTATTGTTGGACACTAAATTCCCAAATGATCATAAATTAAAAATTTAAAGGAAACCCCCCAACCTAGAAAACAAATATAAATAAAAGACATATGTACGTACATAACTGCTCCGGTGAACAAAAACAATGAAACGTGAATGAATGAATACACTTAATTATAGGACATTGTTAATATAGAATTAGATATTGTACTCGAATTTGAAAAAAAAGAACAATGTAATGAATGTTTGTTTCTCTTTTGTATTATTTTCAATTTTATAAATATTTCACAGTAGAAACAAAAAATAAAGTAATGATTTTTAAAAGTAATTATTTCTATTATCGCTCATTTCTCTGTATCCTTTGTAAGGGATTAGAACAATAGATGTGTATGGCTTATTTTTCCACTGCAGGGTGTCTGTCGCTCGTTGCAACGAATTTTGGTGAAAGATTTTAAAATGTACACCTGCAAGGTGAACATTTTTTATGTCTTATTGCCCTCGGATAAGGTCAACTTACTGCCACACTCTGTTAAAAAAAAAAAAAAAACATAATGAGCGGCAAGGCCCATTTCCACTTGAGTGGTTGCGTTTTGCGTTTCTGAAGCACAGCGAATTCACAAATAAATAAAAAGATGTTGCAAATAATTGGCCCTTATTATTTTGAAGACGCCAACGGAATCACCGAAGCCGTAAATAGTGAAAGTTACTGGCACATACTAAACTATTTTTTTTGCACCACGTCTAAGATTGAAAAATAAATCATCAATTTGGAGCCAGATGTTTTGCGAGCAACAATTAAAAATGCCGTACAAAGAGCGCAATTTTTATTCAACTTGGGAGGAAATTTGGAATTAATCGACTTAATAGGTACTTTCAAAATTCTTTTTATGAAAACAGGGAGCAAATCACGGCATTCGATACGACTCGTAATTTAAAAATATTTCCATATAAACTCTATTGAAATATTTTTAAATTACGAGTCGTATCGAATGCCGTGATTTGCCTCCAGAGTTTTTTTAGTGAAAGACGCACTTTACTGATTTTTTTTGTAATTATGTATAACAAAATGACAGCCATTTGAAATTATGACATTACTTTTGCCCCACCTTGTACATGTCGCTCATTTGCTTCAATAGTGGCACAACTCGAAAAAACTAGTTTTGCAGAAAACGCGTTTTAAGTTTTCAATTTGCATACAACTCAATGGAGATATGAAAAAAAAATCTTCTCTCAGGAGGTGATGGTACAAGCTATTTGTATGAAATTTTTACACAAGACAAAATACAAAATGCCGAATCTTTCTGCATTATTAACTCAAAAAACCCATTTTTTGAGTTATGCCACTATTGAAGTAAATGAGCGATGTGTAAATAGAATATTAAAACAGTGTACGTTAATTTATTTGCTTATGATTGTAAATATTTTTATTACTTTCACAGCACGTACACTTGACTTTTAGAAATAAATCAGAAGATACCTATACACATGTCACTTTTTTGTGACATTGCGATTTTAAATTGAAAAATAATTACCTGCAATGTACAATACAGAAGGATTTTTATGGAAATCGGGCTAGTGCCCTCTCGGCATCCTAGTTTTAATAAATAAATATGAAACCTGGTGTTTTTTTAGGATCAGGTTTATCTATACATATTTTGAATTGCATAAAAATCTAATGGATAGTTTCGGAGAGCAGATATTGCTCCCAGCCTACCCCCTTGTCATATTTAAAAAAATATATATAAAACCTTTGTGTTATTTTAGATGCAGATCTATGTACATACATATGTTTTAAATTCCATCGAAACCATTTTGATTGTTTAGCCGATAAAACGTACCAACCAAACAAAGTGATGCTGGTATCTACTTCCTAGCATCACTGCCCGAAGTAGTTATTTTATTCGAACAAGAATAGGTATCTTCCAAATTATTTAAGTATTCAAATTCAATTTAGCTGATGATTACTTTTATATATATGGATGCTACTAAACATACTATAGATGTATTATATTCGAGGCACGATCTGAGAAATTTTCACCGACAAACGAATTACAACAAACTGCTAATTTAATATCAAATTATTGAAATGAATAATTCAATTCAAATATTTTGATTTTATACCCACAATGAAAAATAATTATACAAATGCTATACAAGAAGGCTTTGTTCTTTTAATTAATTATGTATATGTATGTACATATGCACATATTAAAAAATTATTAATATTAAAAACTTTTCCCAATCTTCCCCAAAAAACACGTTAATTTTATGTTTCTATTCTCCCCTACAGTTCAAGCTATTTATTAAGGTATTTATGAATCTTGTTTTCTTTCAAGCATTTTAAATTAAATTAGTGGCAAAAATATGGATTTTACAAAACTCATCTACATACATACATACATACATATTTATATATATTCATACATACATACATACGTATCCTCATTTGCATAATTGTTGTATGTATTTCATTAACCTTATACCTATCCAGAAAAACTATTTTCCAAAACTTTTGCACTTCACTGTTTTATGTTTAAATTTTTCATAATTTTATGCATAATCTTTTTATTCTGTATTAATATTTGATATTTTCCAATAATTCTTCTCACAAGTGAAACGCGGCCAACACGAAATGCAATGCAATTAATGCAGCAGCAAAGCAACAACAATAATAACAACAACAACAACAACACTGCTTTTAAAATGGAAAAGCTCTACAATCACAGAATCAACCATAGCAACAATTGCAACATTGGGAGAAAAAAGCCTTATTTTAGTAGCAACAACATGTGAATGGCTGAAAATCGTTAAGGCGGTTAAATTTTGAAATACATGCATGTGTATGCATGCAGTACACAACATCCATACATACATACATACATGCATACATTTCAAATGCACACACACACACACACATATTCTCTATTATGTTTACTTATGCATTCTTAGCAAATATTATTTACATTTTTATTTATTTGTAAAACACCAATTTTATATGTAGATTTATTTTCGTTTATCTTTTTATCAAAAATATCTTAGCAAATTAACATATGTAATTTAAATTTATTCGTTCACTTTGAATTTGTTTTATTAACTAGTTTTAATTTTAGTCCTATGGGTAATAATAATTTAAAAATTTTTGCCGACTAATTTCGTTTCATATCTTGTATGCTGTAAACACTTTGGCGCTCGATAGACAACTGTTCATTAAACTTGGCTTAAACCATTAAAACCAGCCTCTGCCATTCATTCATACATATATGTATATATATATGTATGTATGTATGTATGTATGTATGTATGCAGCTGGACTGTTTGAAATACATTTAAACCTGAACGCGAGCACTAATGTAATTGTTGTTTTTGTTATTGAAAGAGAAACTGCATACGTTAAATGAAAAAAAGAGTTATCAGCCGTTATAAGGAAGGTTGCCAGATGAAAATGGAAAGGTGTCGTCGTTTTAAACACAAACACAACACAAATTTTATTTCAAATATACTTTTTTTGCACTCATTTATACACTAAGGGCTAATTTCACCAACGCTATTTAAATATTAATGTATATTTAAATGTCGATTTTCATTCATTTTTGCATGAAAAATTATTTTTAAATATGAATTAAATATGGCCATAAAACCATAAAAACAGAAAAAAAAACGCCAAAATTAAAAAAAATCGCCAAAATGAAAAAAAACGCCGAAATGAAAAAAACCCCAAAATCAGAAAAACACCTAAATGAAAAAAAATCGCCAAAAATGAAAAAAAAATCACCAAAATGAAAAAAAATTGCCAAAATGAAAAAATCCCCAAAAACAGAAAAAACATCAAAATGAAAAATCGCCAAAATGAAAAAAATCGCCAAAATGAAAAAAATCGCCAAAAAACCCCGAAAAAGAGAAAAAATCGACAAAATGAAAAAAATTGCAAAACAAAATTAAAAAAAAACCCACAAAAACAGAAAAAAATCGCCAAAACGAGAAAAAAGCGACAAAACTGAAAAAAATCGTTTAAACTGAAAAAAAAACTTCAAAAAAGCAAAAACAAAAAAGCCACATTAAAAAATGCTCAAAAACGAATGTACGGAACCCTTCGTGCGCGAGTCAAAGTCGCACTTTACTGAATTTTTATTATATGATAGTGCGGCACCTTAAACACCATTTCGAAGCGATTTTTTTAAATTTTCTTGTGAATGAATCGTGCCATCGTATAGGATAGTGAATCAGGGCCTTAAGTCAAAGCGAATTCATACCACAGGTGGTCTTAACAGCCCAAGTAAGTATTTTTACCGGTCGTAATTTGAATATCCCTCAGATATTCAACACATATTTTTCAGTACATTTGTCAAACTCCCAAGTATGCATTTTTCGAGAGCAACTTACCTTATATTCATATGCCTGGAGTTAGAGATGGGCGCGCGTCGTGGTACGAACACGCTCGATTCAACACGAAGTGTTCGTATCGCCAAACACATAACACCAGCAAATTTGTTGATCTTAAGACCTCTTAACCCTAAAGTTCTGTACCCAAATTGACACGCGCCCATCTCTACCTGCACTACAGGTATAAAACAAGTAGAAAATAAAATTTTATTAAACAGTCATTCACACATACTAATTCCATCTTAGTGAATTTGTAAATATGGAAAAAATTAGCCACGGTTATGCAATTCAATACAGCTCTAGACTAGATTCTACTCTAATTCTTCTACTTCGACAATGAAGCAACCTTTACAGCCAGTTGTCTATATCAATTTACTGAGACTTTTTATCAGTTGCAACATTTTTAAATATTAATTAAGTACGAGGGTGGATTATGAATTTTTAAAGAAACACAGGTTTATACATAAAAAAAGTTATTTTATTTTTCAACATAGTCTCCGTTGAGTTCTATGCACTTAGTCCAACGTTTCTCATTTTTTCCCCTTCCGGAAAATATAATTTGTCGAAGTTATCAAAATAGGCATTTGTTTGTGAGATGATTCGTCGTTCGAGTCAAATCTCTTTCTTTGGGAGCAATTCGTAGCTAAATTCATGGATTTTTGCCATGGAAATTTCACATGCGTTTGTGATCGATTGTGAGCAAACGCGGCACCCATCTTGCGAAAGCTATCTCATACCTCAGTGATCACTCAAAAATTAAAATCACTTTGCCATGTGAGAAGCCTATGGCTTCCACAATCTCTTTCACTTTCAATATCCGATCGGATAAGACCATATAGTGATTTTTTTTCAATTGTTTCCATAACGTTCGGCTTCTACGGCCATAACGAAATTTAGTAAACCACTGTTTTACCATTGAAATTTATGGTGAAGAGTCCCCATATTATTTCTCAAGATTAAGCCTGGTTCACACTATCGGCACAATGTGACGATTTTCGTCGACTCACTGCAATAAAGTCACAAGCAATAAGCCAAAATGACATTATTGCTCAATTAATTCTGGAATAAGTCTATATGGCTTTATTTCCAATGCAGTATGGTGCAGTTATGTCCTTATATTTCAATTAGTTGAGAAATAAGGCAAATTTATCTTATTATTACTTCTGACGTTGCATATTCGAAACTTATATCTTCTCCTTGTGAGTTACAAAAACAAGGGACTTCCAACATCAGTTATCCACTTTGCTATAAATTGACAAGTCTGGCAGCTACGCTTGTAAAAGTTGTTGTTGTGCCCAGTCTTTTATCTCACAGAATACAATAAGTTTCAAGGAATGCTTTCATTGAATTATGTTGCACTTTAATGTCTTTTACAATATTATTTTAAATATATCGCTCATTTATTAAAATAACGTCATAACTCAAAAAAAAAAACCACTTTGCTGAAAAACAACTTTAATGATTTAAATTTACACACAAATTAATGGCAAAAGAAAATTTTATTTTTCTCTCAAGAGTTGAGTAAACAAGATATTTTTATGAAATGTTTATACAATATGAAGAATGATATGAGGATTAGTGCTGCATCACTAACTCAAAAATTCTAGTTTTTAAGTTATGACGTTCTTTGAGTAAATGAGCGATATGTTTTTTTTTTTGGCAGTTAAAAGAAATATAGCTTTTCGTCTCAAATAAATGATCGTTTAAGATAGAACAAAAATATTTTCAATCACCCTTATCGTGGTTGGAGTTTTCGTGGCGAAAATTAGGCGTTTTTATGAAATGGTATCGTGGTTGGCAAAAACGCCAGTAAATGCGACACTTTTATGAAATGTATTACAAACAAGTCGATTAAATAGTACCGCGTTTGGCGTTTTTGCCTGTCAAAAGTGGCGAAAACAGTCGTTAAGATTTTCGTTACCGCCATTAGAGAAAAAATAAACAAAATCAAAAAATTATTTGCATATTTTGTTAATTTTGTCGTTTATAAAACACATTTTGGTATAAAAATAACTTTACTTTAAATAAAATAAACGTGGAACAAGAATGGAACGAAATTGCTGATGATTTAAATAGTATTGGACCTCCATTCCGCAATGATGAGGGTTGGATGAAAGTTTGGGAAATTCATCTCGGACAAAGCTCACTATACATGGATTCAATACATCCGTGCAACGCATCACTCACCAAGGACTGACAAATATTTACCAAAATATCATATCCAGCACTTTTTTGGTAACTGCCTTCGGCAAGTATCCTCATTGTTGCTGTTAGTTTTAACAATTTTGATAGACCAGTTCTTCTTTGGGCGTTTTTTAATTTGGATGATATTTTTTTAATACATAATTAAAATCATTCTTATTTAATCTAATATAAGTAAAGAATCTGGGAAAAAGTATTTTTGTATGTACTAAAGTAAAAAAATAATTTAAACTTACTTTCTGTTTGATAGGAAAAATATGTATGCATGTATATTGTTTTCTTAAAAGATTAAATCTTTTGTATCACACATTCCTACGTCTTTAGAGGATGAAATAAGGCCCACACTTAATATTATTAATTATAAAAACGAACTATTTTCAAAAATTAACAAATAATTAATTTATTTATTGTTATGAACCTTCTACAACAGGGGATCTTTTTGACAATTGTCATAACAGGATGTTTCATAATCAAATAAAATAGAGCCATCTATTACAATATGCCTCTTTTACAAAATAGCTTTAGGCGAAAATTTTACACGATACCACTATAATAAAAAATCGACTACAAATACGCCAGTCGTCGAAATACGCCTACACCAAACACGATAAGGGTGAATAAGAAATTTATTAAAAACTAATATTGACTTCAATTGATTTCTTCGTTGAAACAATTGCTCTTGTGATAGAAAATCAAATTGTTTAACAATGAAGAATTGGGACCACAAAACCATGCTAAGAAAAGACATCTCCGATCATGATAGAATCGGCACCTTGTTTCACCATTTCCACATAGTACCTGGGATCTAGGCTTTGTTTGAAACTCCGAAAATATCATTGCGTAATGGAATAACTCCCAATAAACTATGAGAATTATAAAGCTGCAATCACAGTAGGTAAAGAAGATTTTTCAACACATACAAAAATTAGAAACTTTGTACTTCTCATTAATTTATTGCGAACAAGTAAAATATTAAAATATTAATTTTAAATAAAAGTGCGATAAAAAGATTAAAACTTCCCAATGATGCACACAAAGTACCTATAAACTTTTTCGTATTCCTTTGGACACGCGTTAATAAAAATAATAAATTATCGATATGTTTATAAAACAAATTGACATTTTAGGGTCAAAGCAACATAAACATTGCAAATTAATGACTCCAAATATTAAAGATTTCACTTCTTTGCAGCTCTGAAGTTGAGTACTACAAAATTTTATCAGTCACCATATAAGAAAGGTAGTTATATGAAACGTGCTCTGCATATCAGCACTAAAATAAACATAAAATAAATGAAGTAAAAGCTCCACACACAAGCTTAAACAATTACAGCAACCCCACCACATGAAAAGCATAAGTGAAGCTTCTTATCACGAGTGAGTGAGTCTCCTTCAGAGTACAAGTTATTAATAAACAATTCAAGAAAAAAACATAAAATTAAATGTTTTGCTTTTTTGATTATGGTATTTTTTATGTTGTATGCATACATAAGTATGTATGATACATACAGTCACACAGATAATAATACGTACGCCATAGAAAACAAACTTTGTTTTGTAAAAATCTATACGTTTTTAACTGAAATTTTATTTTTATTTTTAGGATTTCCGTGTACCAAAAGTGAAAAGGGACCCTATTGTTTTTGCTACGACGTCCGTCCGAAAAATCGCCAAAATTAAAAAAACGCTTAAAACAATAAATCGCTAAAACTCAAAAACTTAACAGCCCAATCATGAACAAAAATTCCGTGCGAGTTTTTTCACTTTTCCCTTTTCTCCTATTATGAATATGTTTTTTCCCTTTTTTACCACTAAAAATCTTTCCCTTGCAAGAAGAGAAGGGAGTTTACATAAAAACGTGATTAATATACAACTTATATATTTTATATATTTTTTGTAGGTACATATATAAAGAACACAAATAATGCCCAAATAAATCATTTATAAACTTTTTTACATATTTTTTCAAGTTGGCGAATTTTAGTAATTTTGTTAACTCTCTCACTCAAAAAAAGGAGAAACAAAATGTCAATAAACAAGCAAAACAACGAGCTTCGTAATGCGGTGATGCCACGTATTACTCTTTTTTGTTCCCAAGGAATTTATGATTGGAGGAATGTTTTTTCGAGAAAATTATTTTCCGTGAGAAATAAATTCCGAGGGAATATTCATGATTGGTCTGTAAATCAGCAAAAGTAATAAGGTTGCCAAAAAACTAAAAAAATCGGCAAAAACCGAAATAAATCGCCAAAAAAGGAAAAAGCACCAAAACTAAAAAAATCGCTAAAACTGAAAGTATACATCGCAAAAAATAAAAAATAAATTCAGTAAAGTGCGACTTTGACTCGCGCACGAAGGGTTCCGTACGTTGGCTTTGAGCATTTTTTTAATAGTGTTGTTTTTACGTTTTTTCAGCTGAAATAATTTTTTTTTATTATTTTTCGCTTTTTTCTCGTTTTGGCGATTTTTTTTTAATTTTGGCAATTTTTTTCATTCTGGCGATTTTTTTCATTTTGGCGATTTTTTTTATTTTGGCAATTTTTTTTCATTTTGGAGATTTTTTTAATTTTGGCGATTTTTTCATTTTGGCGATTTTTCCGGTTTTTTGCGATTTATTTTCGATTTAGAATTTTTTTTTAATTTGGTGCTTTTTTTCGTTTTGGCGATTTTTTTTTTTTGATTTTGGCGATTTTTTTCGGTTTGGCGATTTTATAAGTTTGCTCTTACGGTTTCCAAGATACAGCAAGTTATCAAAATTACATAGTCAAAATTACATTAACTGATGGTACACCCTTTAATTAAAATTTTTTAAATTTTAGTGTTGTAGTCTGTATAAAAATACACTAACTTTACAAATTTCAAGTGCATATACATACAATTGTATGTATATGCAATTGCTCGTTTTGGCACACCCTTTAATTTCCAACTCTCATGTATTTGTTGTTGTAGCGGCCAAGGGTCTACACACTGTGTCCAAATTTCAGGTCCGTAGCTCTTACGGTTCTCGAGAAAATACCCTGTGACGGACAGACGGACGGGCGGACAGACGGACAGACGGACAGCGTAGCGAAAACAATAGGGTTCCATTTTCACCTTTGGTGTACGGAACCCTAAAAAACGCCAAAATTCTAAAAAATCACCAAAAAGGAAAAATGCGAAAACTAAAAAACGTCAATACAAAAAAAATCGCCAAAAACCCCGAAAAAAGTCGAAAAAATCGCCAAAGTCGTACTTTACTGAATTTATTTTTAATAATGATCGTCGAAATTAATTTTTCCATATATGTGACCTTCTCCGAGAAATAAAAATAGATAAAAATGAGAAAAGCATTAAAATTTCATTTTTTAAATGCGTTTTTCTCAAAACTTCATTTTCACACACTAGATCCCTTTTTTCCGAAAAGGTCACATATTTATAAAATTATGTATCTAGCCTAAAATTCCATTAAAAGAATTAAGGTGGATGAATTTCACAAATTATTGGTTAGTCAGCTGTTTCTGGGACTTGCCCATATATCATACATGTATATATGTATGTATATACATACATATGTACAATATATTTTTTTAGCGCAAAATATATATTTTCGCACAGTTTTAAGTTGCGTATGTATAACGAAAAATTGCACCACATATCGCTGGTTTATTTCAATAGTGTCATAACTCAAAAAATTAGTTTTTTGAGTTAAGAATGCAGAATAATGCGGCAATTTGTATTTTATCTTGTGTAAAAATTTCATATAAATAGCTTGGAACATCACCTCCCGAGAGGTGAGCGATATGATTGTTAATATTGTGCAAATTATTGATAAGTATGGAGCAACTCTACAATAATAACAGCAAATAAAAGAACTCAATAATATTGTAGAGTGTAAGAACAACTTTTTGCATTAATTTCTAAGCATCAAAATTGTTACCTTCATATATGAGGCCATCAGCGTAGAAGTGGTGTAACCCACATTCGTTTTGTGGTTGCTATTCTGGTCATAAATACATTAACGAAAAATCGTTTTTGCACAGATTGTAATATTTCAAAGTAATACAGCAATTAAATAATTAAAAATAGCAATTGTTTAAATATATTGATGTGGCTTACAACACTTCTGCACTGATGGCCTCATATGAAGATGGTGTTTTATATTTAGTTATTATAAAGGTTTATTCTGTAATAAAAAAAGCTGTCGTATTAAAATATTAACAGCCCATTGAAAATTACACTAAAAGGGCTGCAGAGTTGATAAAATTTTAGGTTTTGGTGAATTCCCAGCTTTTTAAAAGTTTTTTGGTGAACTTTCAAATTACGAGAGTATTCCGAGCAATTTGAAAAGTTTCATTGTATGAAAAAAACTTCAAAAATAACTTTTTGTACTGCCCTCGTAAAAAATATTGTTAAATTTGATTTATTTACGCTAAGATTAAATGTCTGCACGACTTTTACTTATAACGAGCGCACGAGTACTTGAAAAGCTGCTTGCTGATTGCTGCTGGTGCTTAAATAAATATGGGACTTGCAGCAAATATCGTTTTAAGTGTGAGCGGAGGTATGAATAATCAGTTATCACCTGCTGCTGCTGCTGCTGCTGTTTTAAATTAACAACTAAAAGAAATTTAAAAAAAAACATACGCTTTGTTGGCTTTTTACACTACATGCATACTTAAGGCCAAGTCTGCACAACTTAACTTGATATTTCAAGTTTAAAAAAGAAAATAATGAAATGAAAAGGCCAAATAAATACAAGTGAAATTTTTTTACTCGTATTACATGTAATCTATTTTTTTTATTTTTTTTTTTTGAAAATTGTTGGGAGCTTGATGGTTGATATTTCTTTAATGAAATAAATGTTTGTTATTAAAAACTTTTCAAATCATATAATTGTAACATTAATAAAAAAGTAAATTGTAAACTTTGTAACTTAAAGCCGGGTTTTTAAGTTTAATTTCTGTTTGCACTGATGACGCACCGCTTCGCCATAAAAGGAAGGAGTGTCTTGAAAATCATCATGATTTTAATTTCCCGCCATTTGGTGATGAGTGAATGTTGGCAGCGTAAGAGAAAGTCGGCGCTTATCATGAATAAACTGAAGTCCATGTTTGAGTTATGGATGCCAACCAACATAATCAGGGCTATCATGAATAAAATTCCGCGTGAAATTTCCCCCTTTTCCAATTATAATTTTTTGTTTTCCCTATTATTTGCTATTAGTTGGAATTTTTCCCTGGGAAAAATTGCAGAGCTGGGCTAAAAATGCTTTTGGTCTAAAAACAATTCTTATATCATTGTTTTATAATATTTATTAATTTGATTTTTAAATTTTTGCATTCAAAATGTTTGGGAAGAAAACTCTCAAAAAAATTCTCCTTTCCCCTCATATTTGGAATACCCTGTTTTTCCCCGGGCAGTTTTTTGCCGGGGAAATTTTTAATTCATAATAGGAGGAATGGGAAAAGGGATAAAACTCCTGGGGAATTGTTATTCGTAATTGGACTGTTTATTTCAAGTGCTGCTATTGAAACGATTCTAACGAATATTTGTACACACTTTCGAGGTTTTGAAATGACACGAGCTCACGTTTAAAAAGTATGCGGGTCACGCTCATTTATATTTGTGTGGGGTATTTTATGTACTTCTAGCTAGGGATGTAACGAATACCAGTTTAGCGAATGCGAAAGCGAATAATACATTTTAATTTTTGCGAAAGCGATAGCAAATATTACAATTCGTTAAAATATCACATGCAAATAAATTTATGAAAGAGCAAGTATATATAATAATTAAAAATAAGTCTACACAATGTTAGGCAATTCGTATTTTAGCCCTAAATCCTGGTACTCTGTTCAACATTTCATGTGAAATGCTGTCAAATACATGTGAAGAAAACTTGGAATGAATTTTGCCTGGAAAAATCTTGTTCATCTCGGGAAAAACATATGAAATATATCTTCAACATTTTAAGTTTTCATGAGAAATAATATGAGTGGCACTTGTTTCGCGTGGAATTTACATCAAACAAGGACTAGTTAATATTGCTTGGATTTGAAAATTGTTGTAATTTGTCTTAAGCAGAAAATATTTTCGCGCAAATCAAACACGTGTCTTTTCTTTTTCAAAACTGAAAAATATTTCCAAACACCGCTGGATTTGGGTTTCATTTTGATACTTATGAGAACTTATTGATAGAAAAGTTTTCCGCTAAAAGATTAATGCTTTACATGTAAGTATATGTATCTTTTTCATGCTGGTTTAAACTAATTTTCGTCTTTAAATTTAAAATCGAAAACTATTTTCGTAAAAGAAATAAATTTTTTTTGTCTTTAGTATTCGCTTGAAATATTCGCATACTTGCATTGGAATTTTATAAATCAATCAATCTTGGGTTTAAATAATTGTATGAGACCACGCCGGCCATTAAAATTCAGTAATAACAGCCTGTCCCACGATGTCATCAGTAATCGTTCGATCGACACCATGTATTGCAAACAACAATAACATTAGCAAATTTTTTGTTGTTTTCAATATACATACGTATTCGATCGAACGAATTCTAGTGATATCGTGGGGCAGGCCGTAAGTTTTATCTCTTTATACACACCTTGGTCTCTTGCAATGAGTGTTCCAGGATATTAACGGCCTGTCCCACGATTCACCAGAAATCGTTCAAATTTTCTAATATTATTGTTGCTTGCAATACATGTTGTCGATCGAATATTTCTGGTCCCATCGTGGTACAGGCCGTAAAACTAAATAACGAATTTTATGTTGGCAATTCCAAACGAGGATCACAGAGGACGTCATGGGGATCAAATCCCCGCTAGTGCTAGTCGAGCACTGGTATTTATTTTTCCTGAGCTCCTTTGGAGACTGTACTGACTGAATTTTCACTGTGTGACCCTATCCCCCCACCCTCCTTGCCAGAACAGAAGGCTGGATCCGCCCTTACTTGTACCCAACCAACAATTCCTACGAACACATTTACACACGCAACCACCACTTTTGTACATGTATTTGGCTCACGGTTGAATAGATATGCTAAGATCATAATAATTAGTAATAATAGCTGGCTAAGATTTAATATACTAACATTAATAGATAATAACAACACCAAAACTATGCATTACGGATACTGAAACAAACATTAATTCTACATTCATATTTATGTACATATGAATGTATATACATACATACATACATACGTACGATATATGTATGTATAATTAGATATAAAAATTTACTTTGTTGCTATTAACAATTAGAGTGTATATTCCCTCTAGCCAGCCTAGTGCCATATGTCTCTATGTCAACACTCTTTCCTCTAGAGACAATTGCACTAGTTGAAATGTCGACAATTTTCCTTTTATGCGTGAGTATAGATACGTTAGAGACAAGAGTTCTCGTGTGTATCTGGTGACATTGTCAATGAACGCGTCAAGAGATTGTTTTTCTTTTTTTATTAAAAACTTACGTACATATGTAGGTATGTATGTATGTATTTAAGTTTGTTGGCCCAACCCTTATTAAATTGTAGACGAGGGTCACTAAATGTACTAGTGATTCTTTAGTTCAAATGTCTCCATATAGTCGTAAATGAATAGTCTACTGGTAGATTTTCAATGACAACCATATGTTATATGTCAATAGGCAATAACATTGGCTGCGGTACACCTATTCAGTTGTACTATTGACAATGTCACTAGTAAATCACTACAATTTTACTATTGACATGGACCGAGGAAATATCGATATTGTAGACTAGAGCCCCTAAAATTTACTAGTGAATCTTTGGTTCCAATGTCTCCATGTGGTCCCAAAAGAACTACTTAGCCAGTATTGATACAGTCTAGTGGTGGATTTTCAATGACAAGCTAATGTTAAATGTCAATAGATAATTACATTGGCTGGGATACACCTGGTCAGTAGTACTATAGACAATGTCCCTAGTAAATCACTACAATTTCACTATTCGCATTTTCTGCAGGGTTGTTTGTACCAACATACATACATACATACATAAATAAATACTAACATACATACATACATACAGATGTTAGTACTTCAACAAATGCATGCACAAGTTTAATGTTGTGTTGTTGTTGCCTTTTGAAATGGAAAGTGCAAAACGCAATAAAAAAACAAAAACCAAGAAAGAATCCAAATTAAAAATTTATGTGTGTCAATTGAATACAAACATATTCAAATACAACTTCCAAACTTTGATGCACGTGTAACAGTGAATTTTTCAAATTTAATAAATTAAATTTAAAAGCTTTTACACTAATTTACAGTGCTGCCAGAGGTTTCGTTTTCAACCATTGAACCCCAACAGGTAAGACGAAACTCCCTCTTATTTCACATTAATTTATTTACATATCGATGGTCATAAATAGAAAGGCCCTAACTCGTATGTAGGGTATCTTCGGACTGCTCATTTTCTGATCATCGCTATCTAACATTGTTGATTAGCATTTCAAATAGAGACACCAAATTATACGTTAACAGACGCAAACAGCGATGCCAATTTAGCGCCTTTCGCGCTAGTTTTAGCGCGTTTTAACTATGCCAAACGCGCTTTTTTTCGTCTTAGCGCGTTTAATAAAAAAGCGCTAAATTAGCGCGTTTTGATTTAAGTCAAAAATATTATTTTAGTTTAATATCTTCTTACTTGTATAAATTAAAAAATTTTCTAATATCCAAAATTTAAATTTTTGTTTAAATTCGTTAATGATTCAGATGTTGCAAATAATATTCCCTTGACTGTGGTTAGAATTAAAAACGCATTTTAATATTGTAAATGGGAAATATTTTGAAATTTCACAGCTAAAAATATGTACTCGTACTCGTGACCAAAAAAATTTATATAACGTATTAAGCATCTATTATTTTTGTTCTTCAAAAAAATTAAAATAAAAACTAAGAATTTCGAATATTTGGAAGGCGAGTTTGATTCTGTATTAAATGATTTTAATTATTTAGGATATAATTTCGAAGAAGCAATATTGCCAAATCTGAAAAATAGTTACTAAAAAAATTAATTGTATTTACTAATACATACATACATCGACCTTTATTAAAATTTAATTTAGCGCGTAGGAAAATAGCGCGTTTTGACTATAAATTGTTGATAGTGCTGTAAACTTAGTGCGTTCTAGCGCGTTTTGGGAAGGGGAATAGCGCGTTTGGGTTATAAAAAGTTGGCATCGCTGGACGCAAAACAAACTGGGAGGTACAAAACCAAATCCTCACCAACTTGATTGCGCAACCTCCTAATATAGAGGAGGAGGCTGCGGATATTGACTTAGCCGTAGATAAGCTAACAAATGCGTTCAAAGAAGCTACTGGTCTATCCTGTAGGGCATCTATACAACGCAAAAATAGTAGACTACCTTGTTGGCCTGATAGTATTGCAGAAACTCGTAGGAACTGCAGACAACTCTTTAATGCGGCAAAAAGGACATGTAATTGGTCACTTTAAAAAGCCTCATTAAATAAATTCAAAAACGAAGTCAGGAACGCAAAACGCAAAACTTGGAGAGACTTCGGCAATGAAGTAGAGTCCCACTCCGAGACTTGCAGACCGTCGATACCCAGCTACATCCAAGATAATAATGGAAACTGGACAACGAGGTCCTAATGGACACCCATTTTCCGGGCTGTCAACCCTGTGGTGATATTCGACGAATATACCCTTAAAAGTTTCCATCCATTTAAATCTCCAGGTCCGGATGGTATCATTCCTGCAGATCTGCAACATAATGCCGATCTAGTAATCCCATGGTTACTTGTAATATACAGGGCCTGCATTGTATGGTCATATATTCCAATTGCATGGACTAAATGTAATGTGATCTTTATACCCAAAGGAGGCAAGGCATCACATACTAAGGCAAAGGATTTTAGACCCATTAGTTTAACTTCTTTTCTTCTGAAAACTCTTGAGGGAATAATGGATGTCCATATTAGAACACTCATTGACAAATCTCGGCTCTCGGCCTCTGAACACGCATATACCAAGGGCAAATCGGTTGAGACCGCCTTACATTAGCTTGTAGGATGCATAGAGAAGTCACTCGAGCATAATAAATTATAACATGGTAGCCAAGGCACATTTACTACAGGTACACGCATTAGAGAAAACACTGTGGCAACTCTGTGCTTCTCATATAGTTTTACAAAGTAATTGTCAAAAATTTGTATGCATCAAACAAGGCACAAAAGTAATTGTCAAACGAATTCTTCGTTATAAACTTGTAAACAAAAAATCAGCGGATGACCAATATGCCTGATACGTGTACCTGTTTGATATGCCTTGATGGTAGCCTTCATGGACATTGAAGGTGCCTTCAACAATATTGATCCGATGGCAATCATTCAGTCTCTCAGAGAGCCGGAGGTTGACCGGGGGATTTATCAGCTCATTGAGAATTTGCTACTACGCAGAATCATCACTTCCCACAGAGGTACACCTCAGGGGGGTGTGCTGTCATCCCTGTTGTGGAATGTGACGTTCAATAATCTGCTCAAAAAATTGGAATCCATGAATATTAACAGTTGCATACGCAGTATCCACCTGGATACTACATATGTATGTCACAGAGACTAGAAACTGTAGCAAACGAGGTTAGTGCTTGGTGCTCACGGAGCGGCCTCAGTGTCAACGCGGAAAAAACGGAACTAGTACTCTTTTCCAAGAGATACAAAATTCCCAATTTCAACCACCCAAAGCTAAATGGCATTACCCTAACCCAGTCGGATAAATCCTCGATAGCAAACTTTCCTGGAGGAAAAATCTTCGGACAAGAATAGTGAAAGCCACAACGGCAATTTACGTCTGTAGAAATGCATCGGCACTACCTGGGGAATAAATCCTAATCTAGTCGGTTGGATACTAGAGATGGTTATAAAACCTATATTATTTTATGGAATTTCGGTATGGTGGAAAGCACTCGACTCGGTAAGTAATCAGTCCCGTATAAAGGGAATTCTCCGAAAAATTTCACTTATAATAACAGATGATCTAACAACAAAAGCGCTCTTCGCTATGTTGGTTTGGCTTCCGGTAGACTTAACGGCTAGAAAGCTAGCTCTATGTACTGCCGTCAGACTAAACGCGATAGGCGCATGGAACCACCGAGTTTGGGGACATGTAAGCATATTAGGTATAGTGGAGAACATACCAGATCTTATGGACTACTGCATTCCGATACCCTACTTCAATAGGAATTTTCAAATTTCATTGACAGAAGGGTTTTCCCCACTGAACGGAGCCATTCAAGTCTTCACGGACGGTTCAAAAAAGGGGGGAAGAATATCGACAAGCTTTGTGGTCTCCCACTCTCATCCTGCTGGAGACGTTTCGATATTACCTTTCTTGAATTAGCTCAAAACACATGGCACAATGAGTCCACCTGTGTAATAGCGAGAACCCTCTGGCCCAGCCTGGACTCCCGTAGAACGAAAAATCTCATGAACTTCAATAAGAAGCACTTGAGGAACATCGTGGCCACGTTGACCGGTCACTGTACCTTCGGAACGCATGCTAAACGTATGGGTCTCCACAGTTGCAATGACGAGGAAGAAGAGGAAAGTATCCTGCATCTCCTGTGTCTTTGTCCCGCTCTGGAGCATCTCCGTCTGCAAATCCTTGCCAGAATATCCTTCGGTAGCTTATCCCAGTTATCGGAAATCGGGCTCAAAAACCTGAACCTCTATATTAGGAATAGTGGTTGGTATAATCGCTGACCCCCCCCCCCCGCTACATTTCTTGACCCACTACTCTTATCTCACAACTCCCTGAACAACTTTATCTCATTTCTACTTCTACCCTTCTCACCCTCCTCTTGTTCTCTCTCTATCTATATTTTTTCAACTTACAGGCAGCACAAAGGGATCATTATATTGGACCCAAGTGAACCGGACTCTAATTTTCCACTTTTCCTTGCCGGCAGCCTGCTAACCTAGCCTAACCTTACTCGTATTTTCACGAATTATGTTTTTACCTTCTCCTGTAAAGTTATAGTTATTTGAGTTAGGGCTTTTCTACTTGTAAATGAAAAATTATATATTTTAAATGAAAAATTTCGTAGCAAGAATCTTTGAAGCACTTTTGACAACTTTTTTGATAAAAATTAAAAGAGTTTTACACAAGGCACATTCACCAGGTAGTATCGAAGACCCAGCTGAGCTATTTTTTTTTTTAATTAAAGTTCATCGGAAGCTTGAACAATTTTTTATGAAAAATATTTTATTAAAAAAAAAATTATTTGTAAACAAATTTAAAAATAAAAAAAAAAATTTGTTTGTGGTAACTGCCGTGGAGAAATTTTTTCAACTTTATGTGAACCTGGGGGTCTACTGTGTAACTCGAAACGAAAGAAAAAAAGCTTTCGAATTTGTATGTTTATAACATGTAAATTCGAAAGCATTTTCTTTCGAATCGAATTACAGAGTAGACCGCCTGGAAATGAATGTGCCTTGGTTTTACAGAAATATAAAACAGATTTCCATACAAATTTTGTTTTATAAAGCCTTCAGAAAACAATATGATTTTCTATGAATAAGGCAGCAAATGTGTAAAAATAAAATTAGTGGTATAAGAAAATTATTCGAATAGAAAATATTCGAATAAATCGAATAAAATGATTAAAATATTTGTATGAAAAATCACGTAATGTATAGGTATAAAAATAAATTATTCGAACAAGAACAATTCGAACAAAAATAATCGAATAAATCGAATGAAGTTATTCAAATTATCCCTATTTAAATTATTGGAGTGAAAGTTTGAAGACTATCCCTACCTTTATTTGAGCTTGAAGTGTTTGTTAAAACAAAATGTCTATACAAATTTGGATTAAAGCACACTTGAAGCAACGGATGGGCAAATTTAAGGTTAGGAAGTAAATTTACTGTCAAATGATGAAATGTCAAGAATTGAGCTGTCTGTTAATCTTTGACATTTGTTAAGTCAAAAGATGGGTCATTTTAACCATGGAACGCCAACACTCTTGAACAAAAATTGTGAAATTTGTGAATTTTAATTTGAAAGACCGGGTTTACGTGAACAAACCAGAAACAACTGACGCTCTGAAAGATGAAATTTGGCGATGCATTGGTGAGATAAGCGAAGCGTTGTTGCAAAATGTGGCTTAAAATTTTGTAAAAAGAGCGGACGTCTGCTGATGTGCTAGAGGTGGACCGACATCATATTCCATTATTTCTACTTTACAATTGTACTCGTATCACTAATAACTGAATTTGTCAAAACACAGTATCTTTTTAAGCCAATTTACTTCCTAACCTTAAATTTGCCCAGCCTTTATAAATTAATTCTTTTTTTTTTGTAAGGTAGTATAAGTCTAATAAACCTATTCAACTAAAACAGAGGTTCTCACAAGCTCCTTCTTCGGGGACCCCTTCAGAAATTTTAATAGTAGCACGGCCTACCGCAATGCGAAATATACGTTTTACATTTATTATACAATAGCCATATTACTAAATCTTATTAATATTAACTTTTGAGGAATCATAACAATATTTGTTTAGCTCTTCGCGGACTCCTTGGAATTTTCATACGGACCCCCAGGGGTCCGCGGACCCCCATTTGAGAACCGTTGAACTAAAAGCTAATCGAATCTAAATTTTTAGGGCATAATGTGAATTAAATTAATAGAGTGCAAACTAACTAACTAAGCGATTATAATTCGTATGAAACTCACCCCTGTTTTGCATTTCGATTAAGTTTCCTCACTCAGTTACTCCAAAAAGTCGAAAAAATTTAATCCAACAAGAGACTGGATCGTTAGAAAAAGAAGAAGACCAAAGCATTTTCAGAAATTTCTTTGTTTTAATTTGAAGGACAAGTAGATACTCGTAGCTTATGGTATTCACACTCAATAACTTCCTTCGTTGCCATTAAATTTGTCAAATTTTCATGCTTTCTGGGTTTTGTTGTTTTCGACCTGCAATGAATGGATTAAATAAAACTTTCACATTTCAGAAAAAAATTAAAAATATACATACATACATAGCGTTATCTTAATATAGAAAGACCCCAAACTATTATTTTTTTGAAATCGGGTTTTGGTATATTTCCATAGAATAAAAATATAAAAATGTCGAGTTCAAAAATATAATGAACTCGATGTACATATATTTAGAATATTAATGAAACTCTCTATGGCATTTTATACTTACATTTTTGCAATTATATGCACATTTTTTGAAGCTATGTAAATAAGAAAACTCGAAAGACGCTCCCTCGCTAAAATCACAGACACGTTTATTTTTTCAACTGACAGCTAAGTTGAAATACAGAGTTTCCTTGACAGCTGTCAGTTAGTGTTTTAGTTTAGGTTTTCGTGTTTTGTGGCAGCGAAAATAATATAAACTAAAACAAAAATTAATAAAATAAATAAGAACAACTTAGGTTTCATTAAGGCTGTGATACACTATCCTACACAATCGTGCAATTTAAAAAAAAATACAAAAGATAATAACAATTCATCAGATCAGGGTTGTTTTTTTTCGTAGATCGTGCTATTGTGTAGGATAGTGCATAACGGCTTTTATTAATAACATCCAGAACAAACCTATTAAAGCTGTTCAAAGGTTTCGCCGTCAACAAGGCGAATTCAGTATCAGGTGACGTCTTCCCTACAACAATTTAACAACACAAAAAGCAACATGTATGTATGTAGTTTGCTGTGCTACAATAGGCAATATGTCAGAAGATTTCTAAGCAAATTTTGACATTCTGGTTTGAATTGCTCAAGACCAAGGCGAATTCAGTACCAGGTGCCCCCTTCCGCCCGGCTGATTATCAGCTGTTGATGCCAAATTGAGCAATTTGAACCAAAATGTCAAAATTTGCTTAGAAATCTTCTGACAGATTGGTTTTGTAGCATAGCAAACTACGTGTTGTTTTTTGTGTTGTAAAATTGTTGTAGGGAAGAGTTCACCTGATACTGTAGTCGCCTTGCTCAAGACAAATTCATGACAGGTAAAGTTAATACTACAACAAAGTAGGAACAATAAAAACAATATGGTATTTTGTTGTTGCCCTGAGAGGCTCGGATGTCAAAAGCAGCTGATTGAAGATACTAATGCTGACAAAATACGTAACATTTAATAAGCATGTTGATGCTTATTGAAAATGTGTTGCCAACGTTTGCTACGTAAAAATCTAAAAGAAAATAGAAACGTCAACTTTTCTATTACATACATACACACACATACATTTATAAAGCAAATAGAAATACGATAACAGCTGACACGTTCGCTGGCAGCCTCACGTTTTTAATAACTAACATCCAGGCTTAAACGATACGACAACTTGAAAAGTAAGACGATACGATTTGACTACCGAAGCCATAACGGGCCTTTTCACAATGTACAATTAAAGGCTAACAGGTACTTTAACGGCAAGTTTTGTATGAAGAACTTGCAGTTACAGTTTACTTTAACTCTTAATTACACATTGTGAAAAGGGACGTAAAGTAAATAACTACGCCATAACGGCTTACAGCCGGCTGAACCGAGCCGTCGATAATTTTAGTCAGCTAAGCCGCTGCCGAAAAAAGTTTGGCTTATTCTCCATGTACAATATAAAATAATAATTATTTTAATTATTTTTTATCTTAAACAGCTTTTGACATACGAGCCGTTATATGAATTCGCCTTGAATTAGGGAGGGGGTGGGGAAAGTAGATCAGCTGTGTCTTCAACTTTACCTGTTATGAATTTGCCTTGGAATTGCGCAATTTGACATCAACAGCTGATAATCAGCCGGGCGGATAAGGTCACCTGATACTGAATTCGCCTTGCCCGTCAAAAAATTATTCATTGTGTCAATGGAGGATCGTTGCATTAATAGGTGTGTTTCTTTACTCTATATGGGATCCCGAGGGATACCAATTTGCAATATGTTGTTAACTTGTAGTCACGCCCACTTCCTTGACAGCAGTTCTAGGATAGTTAAAATTTTTGAATCGGTTAACTAACAAGTTGTGAAGTAACAAACATAAAAAACATAATAAAAAAAATAAAATCATGAATAAAATTCCGCGCGAAATTTTAAATTAAATTTTTTTTTTTTTTGGTTTTCATTATTACTTGATATTGTTTGTAATTGTTCTCCGGGAAAATTTTCTAGCGGAATTTTGTTCACGATTGCCCTTCTTTTTCATTCGAAATCGAATTTCCAAATTTCTCACAATTTTTTTTTTTTTTTGTGAAAGCAATTAAAAGTTTTGCTGAACAAAAACATTTTATTGTATTTTCTTTTTCAGTTTTATTTTACATTTATTAGTTTCCTTAAAATTTACACTTTTAAAATATTCAAGTAGGTTTGAATTTCTTAAAAAAAAAAACAATTTAATCGGCTTATGATAAGGGAAATTATATTTCTACGCTACATATTCAGCCTTATTCCAGTTGTCAACATCAACGTCATTTAAATACGATACCAAAAATTGGAGATTGTCTACTCGCTTTCGAGAATAATTTTGTGCGTCTATTTCTGTTCTCTAAAGATAATGATTCACTATCCTACACAATCGTACGATCTACGAAAAAATACAATCTTGGGGACTAATCGTCGCTTTCGATAACGAGCTGATTCGATCACTTTTTCCAGTTTGAGATGATGGCATTCGCTATCGAACAATGTAATATGGCTCGATATCGAATGCCATAATCTCAAACTGAAAAAAAGTGATCGAATCAGCTCGTTATCGAAAGCGACGATTAGACCCCTGATTGTGTAGGATAGTGCATCACGGCTTCAAGGTCTACAAAATATGTACCAAGAGCCTGCCAAGAGCGGTCAGTTGTTTTCGACAACGGCTAGACAAGCCCCAATTTCTTGGTATTGTATTGACATAACGTCGATATTGACAACTAGAATACGGGCATTTATTTTAATTCCATATAAAATTTAAATAAAAGTTTTGGCCGAAATTTGTAAAGTTTATGATTTTTAATATAACTTCGTTTTGGCTTTGGTTTGGGCCAAAATGAACAATTCAAGTTTAAATGAAATCGTTAAGACTTTTTAGTACAAAACCATAAATACAAAATTGTACGATATAAGCAGGATTTTATAAAACCATTTTTTTTTCTTTTTTACTAAATGACTCATTTGGACGTTTTAACAACATTTTTTTTATATATTAAGTTTTTTCACAGTAAAAGAACAATAATTTAGTTAAATTGGCAAAGAAATGCACAAAATCATAAAAAAAATATATCGTTAGCTGAAATGCAAAATCATGTAACTACACTTTAAAAAAATAAAACTAAACAAAATTATTCAAGTGACTGAAGTAGTTTAATATTTAATTAAATTAATTAATTTTCGTCAGTTACGTGGTTCTGCATTTTAGCTGACGTATGTATAGAAAAAAAAAATTAATTAAAATAAAATAATACAAAATATACTCAATGCAAGGAGTTATTAAATAAAGATTACACACATTTTACATAAAATTAATTGTTTAAAATAAAATTTAAAAAATATAATTCAAATTAATTAATTATTAAGAAAAAATATTTTGTTAAATCATAAATATTAATTAAAACATAAAAAATATATATTTTATTAAACAAATCAGCAGAATTAATTTTGTTAAATAATAAGTTTTAATTAAAACATAGAAATATAACATTTTATTAAACAAATCAGCAGAAAGAACTTGACAAGGACATTGGGAATTTTTTAATTTTAAATTTGTTAATTTTGTTAAATAATAAATATTAATTAAAACATAAAAAATATATATTTTATTAAACAAATCAGCAGAGAGAAATTGACAAGGACATTGGGAATTTTTTTATTTTAAATTTATTAATTTTGTTAAATAATAACTATTAATTAAAACATACAAAAAAATTTATATATTTTATTAAACAAATCAGCAGAATTAAATTAACAAGGACATTGGGAATTTTTTTAATTTTAAACTATTTGAGATTAGGAAGTAAATTGGCTGTCAAATGATGAAATGTCAAGAGTTGAGTTGACGTCCTTTGACATTTATGTAATAAAAAGTTGAACAAAGAATTTTAATTGTGAAATTTGTGTGATAAATTCAATAATTTTTTATTTTTATTTGCTATTCAAATTCTTTCTAAATGGCATAATTTTAATACTTTTTCCATTTTAAGTTTTTTTTAACTGAAAAAAAATACTGTTAAATGTGAAACCGTTATGTAAGATTGTCTAATGTAAGAGAGAGAGAGAGAAAAAATGTTAACAGCGATGAGCAATTTTATAGCAAATAGTAAGAAATTTTTAAAGCATAAACAATTTGTATTTTTTTTTTAATGAAAACTAAATTCGGCATTAAAAATAATATTCATGCTTATTCACACATACGAGTAAAAACGATAATTTTACATTTTCAATGTAAAATTGTCGTTCCTGAATTGGAGTAGTATGGCGTTATAGCGTGGAATTTATGAATTTAATTAATATTTCTTTAAACTCCCGTGAGCAAGTATTTATTTATAAGCATAAGCCCCAAAAGTTTTTTTCTTAAATATAAATGTGTGCTTAATTCTTACAGATGTTATAAACTATGGCCAACTTATCCTTGCAAATTTGTTTAAATTAATAGATCTACATAAAAAAACAATAATAATTATAATAAGATTCCACTAAATCATTTTATGTTTTTAAATATGCGTATAATAATTTTAAATTACAATCTAAAAGGAATAAAGTATTTTTATGTATTTGTATTTAACATGATAAAAAAAACTATTGAAAAGTTTGTTTGATGAATGTCAACTTAGACAATCGTTTAAGATCTAATATTAAATATCAATTTAATACTAATTCATTTCGATTTAATATTAATTATTTTTATTGCACTTTCCAATACATAATTTCATTGAGTACGCGTCTTCAATAAAAAAATACTTTTAAAAAAAGTACTTTCAAATAAAGACCATTCAAAAAAGTACCCTGTGAAGAAGTAACTTTTTAAACAATTACTTATTAAAAAGTAACTTCCAAAAGATACCTTTTAGAAAGCTGCTTCTAAAAAGTACATTTTAAAAAAGCACCACCTAAAAAAAGAAAATTTTAAGTGTCTTTAAAAAGTACTATTCAAAAAGTATCTATTAAAATGGTATTTTTTTTTTTTTTCAAAAAAGTAGCTTTTGTGAAATTTTTGGCTTAAAAAAAGTGTGCTGTAAAAGTGCACTTTTTAAAAAGTATGTTTTCGAAATTTTGAAAAAATTGTGTTTAAATCTTGAAAAGGCGTCTTTAAAAAAAGTACACTTTGAAAAAAGTATATTTTAAAGCAAGTGCACTTACAGCTTGAAAAGTACCCTTTCGAAAATTACCTTTTTCTTTTAAAAAGTACCTTCAAGAAGGCTCATTTTAAAAATGTATATTCTGAAAAAATTTAATTTTAAAAAAGTATCTTTTAAAAGCATCTTTTGAAAAAAGGGGTTATTAAAAGTACTTTTTAAAAAGTGCCCTTAAAGAATAGTCTTCAAGAAAGCATTTTTTAAAAAAATGATTTTTCCAAGTTTTCTGAAATGGGTTTTCCAAAAGTACTTTTTAAAAAAAATGTGATCTTATAAACGATACTATAAGAAAATCTATTTTAAAAATATTTCATTTTGAAAAATTGGCTTTGAAAAAATACGTTTAGAAATGGGCCTTAATTTTCAATAACTACCCTTTAAAATAAGAGCACTTTAAAAAAGTATCCTTTGGAAAAATTATATTTAAAAAAGTACCTTTTGAAAAATTATCCTTTAAAAAGGTACCTTCAAAAAACTACATATAAAAAAGTGCCTTCTGAAAAGAGTACTTTTTTGAAAAACTATCGCTTTAAAATTACCTTTTTGAAAATGTTTAGGTTGAAAAAATTATCCTTCAAAAAGGTACCTTCAAAAAATACATTTAAAAAAGTACCTTTTGAAAAAAAATCCTTTTGGGAAAGTATCACTTAAAAAGTACCTTTTGCAAATATTTAAGTTTAAATAAGTACTTTTAAGAAAGTGCAATGTGAAAAAGTAACTTTGAAAAAGTATCTTTTAATAAAGTACCCTTTGAAAAGCAAGATTTTAAAAAATTACGTTTCAAAAAGATGTATTTAAGAATGTATATTTTAAAAAAAGTACCTTCAAAAATAAATTTTTTGAAAAAGTTCCTTTCCTGAAATTTACTTGTGAAAAAAAAGTAACGGACATATTCTGACACTCGCATATCGCATAACATTTGCGATTATGACTTGGACTCGCAAAAAAAAACTGGAGTCTAATCGTCGCTTTCGATAACGAGCTGATTCAATCACGTTTCTTCAGTTTCGAGATTATAACACACGCTATCGAACATTGTAATAATATGGTACGATATCGAGTGCTATAATCTCAAACTGAAAAAACGTAATCGAATCAGCTCGTTATGGTAAGCGACGATTACACCCCTTTTTCTATAAATCGGAATTGTAAGACTCTTGGCCAGGTCAAATCGCAAGATTATACTAAAGTGAACTAATATATTTAAAACGCCATATGCAAGGAAAATAACGCGTGCTTGAACTGTAAATTAAAATAAAATTTCCATAGAAAACCGGGGGTCTAATCGGCGCTTTCGATAACGAGCTGAATCGGTTACATTTTTTCAGTTTGAGATTATGGCATTCGATATCGAAGCATATTATTTCACTGTTCGATAGCGAATGCCATAATCTCAAACTGAAAAAACGTGATTGAATCAGCCCGTTATCGAAGGCTACGATTAGACTCCCGGTTTTAACGTACACTTCAACGACACGTTATTTTTTTGTTGTGCATATGGGAGAAATCCTTTAGAGAAATATTAAAATGATTAATAGATGAAATTAAATATGTTTTCTTGTGATTTTAGTCAAAAATAGTAACAATTTCGTAGAATGTTTATTAAAAAAAATGGAATTTATAAAAGGTTCTATTGTTTTGTTGATTTTGTCTTTCCATTGTTTACTTTTATTCAACAAACAGCTGATCTAAATTAATTTGGCAACACGTGAGTTACAGAACATGCAAAAACAAGTTTGACAATGTCACTCATATGCGATTTGAGAATCATGCGAATGTTAGAATATACCTGCACATTTTTTTACTAAAGTTCTTCTTACATTAATTAGTTTAAAAAAAAAAAGTTATTTCTCAAAAAGTACTTCTTAAAAGAGACTTGCATTTTATATTTTATACATTTTCTAGTCTTTAATTTAATGTTGAAAATTTTCCAATGTCCTTGTTTTATATGTAAGTATGTGGGTTTAAATTAATAAGAGAAGATTTTAGTTTATTTGATTTAGATTTATAGTGAGAACTATTTACATTTTGTATTCAATACTTTAAAAATTTTGTTTAAAAATATTTAATACTACACCTATTTATACATATGTATATACTCATAAAAAAACCACATTATTTATTATTATAATACATTAAAAATATAAGAACGCTTTCGTGTTTGAACGATAAGACATACAAATATTTTGGAAGGATTTTGAAATTTGTTTAAAAATATATATTAACTTTTTAATTAATATTTTCAAAACAATAATTGTGCTTTTACAACAACATTAACATGATTTAGATAGTTTTATTTTTTTTTTAATAAAAGAAAATTTAATTAAACGACATTATAATAACTGTTGAATAAATAAATAAACATCATTGGGACTCGGACGCCTACACTCGATTTTGATTTTCTCTCAATTTATCATAAATACCACCAACCAAGTGTAGGATTCGGGTTTACATTTTGTTAACAATAACGAAAGAAATTTTTAATTAACACACAATGAAAAGATTTCTTAAGCAATGATATCTTAATTCAAGGAAATTTATATTAATAGAAGATTTGTTTTTTTTTTTTTTTTTGACTTACTTACTAAATAGTTTAGTTATTTTTAATTTTTTTGTAAAAAGTTTCTTAAAAGTTTTAGGTAAGCACAATAATTTTACTTTTGTTTCTTATTTTTTTGTTTATTTTTTAATTGCAAGCAGTTAAGTCATGTGTGCACATGGTAAAAAACTGATACTTGATGTCCTCCAGGGTACAATCTTCATTAATAGCGGGGTAAATAGTTTTCTGGAATATTAAATAAAGCAAAAAATATTTATTTCAATGTTTTATTTTTATTTAACGCGTTTCGAAATTATTAAGAATTTAAAACAATTTATTTATTTATTTATTTATGTTTAAAAGTTTATGGCTCGATTGTGAATTGCAATCGAACTTCATTCGAATGCCCTGTAAACTGGCAACGCTACTGAAATTAAATTTAGACAGTATTATGTATGGCAACTTTCTCCAGTTGCCAAAAAGTTTTCAAAAATGTGATTATAACAGATTGACAACTGAAAATCATGTAAGCAGAGCTTCAAATTATAAAAGCTAAAAAAAAATGGTTAAGTCTTGAGCTTGAAGAGCAAAGAGAATTTTAACTCATTTTCATTTTTGTTTTTACAACTCTGCTATTGTGCGTTTCGTTAATTTTTATATCATCGTTGCAACGCCTCTGGTGTTAATCAGGCGCATTATTTTCAAATCGTTTTATGTCACATGAGACATAATTTTTGTTTTTTAAATATCAATTGTAATAAAAAAAATTTTTGTTAAAAAAAAATCAAGTCTTATGAGACTTAATTTTTTGTTTAAAAAAATTTAGTCCCACGAGACATTCTTCTTAAAAAATTTCAAGACCGAGATATAATTTTTTTTTTTCTTTATCATGTTTTGTTTTAAAAATAAATCAAGTCAAGCGACATAATTTTTTGTTAAAAAAATTTCACATCTCGAGAGATAGTTTTTTGTTAAAATAATTTCAAGTACGGAGATATAATTATTTTGTTTTTTTCCTTATTCTTATCATGTTTTGTTAAAAAAAACCAAGCCATGAGAAATATTTTTTTTTTTGAAATTTCAGATCTCGAGAAATAATTCTTTGTTAAAAAATTTTTTATTTTTTTAACGCCTTGGTAAAAAAATCAACTGCCATGAGATATAATTTTTGTGTCAAAAAAATTTTAAGTCTCATGAGACACATTTTTTGTTAAAAAATATCAAGTTTCATGAGACAAATTTTTCTAAACAAAAAATTAAATTCTCATGAAAAAATGAATGAATGAAAAAAAAAATTTAGTCTTTTTAAAAAATTTCAAGTCCCGAGATATAACTTTTTTTATTTTTTCATTATCTTTTTTATCATGTTTTGTTAAAAAAAATCAAGCCAGCGACATATATTTTTTCTATTTAAAATCTCGAGACATATTTTTTTGTTAAAAATTTTTTATTTTTTTAACTATGTATTAGTAAAAAAAAAATCAGCTCCCATGAGACATAATTTTTCTCTCAAAAAAAAGTTTAAGTCTCATGAGACACATTTTTTGTTCAAAAATTTCAAGTTTCACGAGACAATTTTTTCTAAAAAAAATTTAATATTTAATGAGACACATTTTTTGTTGAAAAAAATTTAGTATTTTTAAAAAATTTCAAGATATATTTTTTTTTATTTTTGCCTGATCTTTTTTATCATGTTTTGTTAAAAAACTCAAGCCATGCTACGTTTTTTTTATTTAAAATCTCGAGACATAATTTTTTGTTAAAATGTTTTTAATTTTTTTAACGTCTTGTTAAAAAATCAAGTGCCGTGAGACATAATTTTTGTGTTAAAAAAATTTTAAGTCTCATGAGACATAACTTTTTGTTAAAACATTTTTAGATTTATTTTTATTGTATCTTTTTTATCATGTTTTATTAAAAATAATAAATCGAGTCCCATGAGAAATAATATTTTGTCCAAAAAAAAAATTTCAATCTCAAGAGACATATTTTTTTAATTTTTTCTACACTTTTCAATTTATTTTTTCTTATTTATCATGCCTTATTAAAAAAAATTAATTTGAAAATAGGTCCCATGAGACATAATTTTTTGTTACAAAAAATTTCAAATTTCACGAGACATAAATTCTTGACACCAGACATTTTTTTGTTGCTATGAAAATTTAATTTTGCAACTTTGCCATACTCACGTCCATTGTTAAATTTTGACCGCGTAAAATTTGCCAATTTTCCAACATATTTGCATATTTCAAGTATTTCTCATATTCACGCAACACCTCATACACATGACACAGTCCTAAATAATCGTATTCCAGACCCGAATATGAAGGACCAAATAAGCGTAAACCTAAAAAAAAAAGAATAAAAAACATTAAATGAAAACACAAATAACACATGCAAATGTTAAATCAATCAATCAATCAAATAAAAAAAGTAATTGCAGGCAATAATTTAATTAACCTTTTCCATCAATTCTGTCTGACAGACACATTGTCAACATATTAAATGATTTGAATAAAAAAAAACTCACTTATTTCTATACTGCGCAAATATAATTCTTCAGCTTCACGATACTTTTTCATTTGATAATTGTACAAAGAAGCCAAATGACCAATGGAGAGACCGACTTCGTAGTCAAAGGCACCCAAAAGATCTGTTTTAATTTTAATAGCTTTTTGGTGCATACGTTCGGCTTCCTAAAAATCAAAACAAGAAATCATCAATTCAAATACGAGTATTAACTACTAAATCGAGAAACAGTATAAATTAATTTCATTATTATTAAATCAACACAATTAATTAATTTAAAAACAGCTCACGTTTTGTTGACGCCTTGTTACAAGGCCTTTTAAATTGCAATTTTATTATTTACACTACTCACATCAAAGCGATTCATTGTCTGATACAATCTTCCCAAATTGCCATACAATTTCGCGGTTTGCACATTTACTTCACCAAACACCTCCAATGACAAATGTAAAGCAAATTTATGTAAATCTTCCGATTGCTTAAGCAGTCCTTCGTCATCTACTCCCTCGGATATTTTATCCAGAGCGATTTCCTCCAACAGCAAGGCTTTTACTCTCTTAGCTGAGGCTAATTTCAAGTGATCTTCTGGCACAAGATGTTTTAGAATTTCCACGGCCTTTTCCACATGATCACGAGCACAAGAGAAATTACCGGTGCTGTATTCGTGGACGTAGTAGGCGTACGAAAGATCTTCATGGGCTATAGCAACGTGGAAGTTGCGATTACCGAAGATACAGCGTTTGATATCTAAAGCTTCTTTGTACACATTGACACTTTGAAAGGGAGAGTCGACATTGAGAAGGAAGAAACCGTAGTCGAGCAGGGTATCGGCATATTTTTGGTGTTTGACACCGAAGGTTTTTCTGGAAAAGAAAAATATATAAGATATGTATATCAAATTATATAGAAAAAACTTGCCATAAAAAAAATTTTGTATCGCATGATATAAATGTAAATGAAGGTGACATATTTTTGTTTCATCTTATGCAATAAAACAAACATTTTGTCTCGCATGTCATACAAACTATTTCAGTATAATGAACATTTTAAAGTCTGACTAAAAAAATTATAAATCGCTTGATTTAAAAATGCTGCAATATTCGGTATAGTCCTTTAATACATAAATTATAATGTTGCCTGATAGAAAAGTTCCAAATGGAATACTTTTGCATAATGCGATTTAAATTTTTTTTGCGTGCATAAAATTGTTAACCCCCGACCAAAAAAAGGGGTGTTATAAGTTGTAGTGTGTGTCTGTGTATCTGTTTGTCTGTCCGTGTCCACGAACAGACCAAACGGCTGAACCGATTTTGATTTAGTTTTTTTTTTTTTTGTTTGAAAGGTGACTTGATCGAGAAGGTTTTTAACTATGTTTGAAGAAAATCGGTCCAGCCGTTTAGAAGATATCACATCTTCTATAGATATATTCGGGAGTTTTTAAAATTTTTAATTTTTGTTATTTAAACATTAGTTTAATTTTTTTCTCCTGCATTTTATATAATTTTTTGACGGAATTAAAAAAAGGAGCAAATTTCTTCACAGTTTTCTCAATTTTTTTATCGATTTGTAAAATTATTTTCTTTTAGGCACACTGTGTATAACTTGCGGGAATATTTCATGTTATTTCCACGAAACTTGGTAGCACCTTTATCCCTTGAGGTCACGCATTTTAAAATTTAATATAACATTCCATCTATTTCCACCAAAATTATTTCTACTAAGCTTCGAACAAATCGTTTAAAAAATGGACGGGGCTGCGTTATTGGCTCCACTTTTATCTCTCTTTAATATATTTGCTTTTGAGAAAGTGGGCGGGTCACGATTTTTAAAATTAAAATAATATTCCATTTTTTACACTCATCAGCGCAAACAGCACAACCCCCTAGAGAATATCCGATTTGACACAAAAACTGCTATCGGGTATCACCAACGAGGGTGTCCGACTTAAAACACAGCCTTAAGAAAGTTTAAATAATTTAGTTTCAGTCAGATAAAAGATATGTATGTCTTGCCAACGCAGTGGGGAATTTTGGCAAAAAAAAAATGGAAATAATTCTGGGGGGTTATTATGTAATTCGATTCGAAACGAAAACTGTTCGAATTTGTATGTTATTAACATTGCAATTCGAACACATTTCCGCTTAATTCGGATTACATAATAACACCCCTGCAGTTCCTAAACGAGTCGTCCGATTGTTATAAAATTTTATGCAGCATTTAAGGGGTGTTATAAGTTGTAGTGTGTGTCTGTGTATCTGTGTGTCTGTCCGTGTCCACGAACAGACCAAACGGCTGAACCGATTTTGATTTAGTTTTTTTTTTTTTTTGTTTGAAAGGTGACTTGATCGAGAAGGTTTTTAACTATGTTTGAAGAAAATCGGTCCAGCCGTTTAGAAGATATCACATCTTCTATAGATATATTCGGGAGTTTTTAAAATTTTTAATTTTTGTTATTTAAACATTAGTTTAATTTTTTTCTCCTGCATTTTATATAATTTTTTGACGGAATTAAAAAAAGGAGCAAATTTCTTCACAGTTTTCTCCATTTTTTTATCGATTTGTAAAATTATTTTCTTTTTGGCACACTGTGTATAACTTGCGGGAATATTTCATGTTATTTCCACGAAACTTGGTAGCACCTTTATCCCTTGAGGTCACGCATTTTAAAATTTAATATAACATTCCATCTATTTCCACCAAAATTATTTCTACTAAGCTTCGAACAAATCGTTTAAAAAATGGACGGGGCTGCGTTATTGGCTCCACTTTTATCTCTCTTTAATATATTTGCTTTTGAGAAAGTGGGCGGGTCACGATTTTTAAAATTAAAATAATATTCCATTTTTTACACTCATCAGCGCAAACAGCACAACCCCCTAGAGAATATCCGATTTGACACAAAAACTGCTATCGGGTATCACCAACGAGGGTGTCCGACTTAAAACACAGCCTTAAGAAAGTTTAAATAATTTAGTTTCAGTCAGATAAAAGATATGTATGTCTTGCCAACGCAGTGGGGAATTTTGGCAAAAAAAAAATGGAAATAATTCTGGGGGGTTATTATGTAATTCGATTCGAAACGAAAACTGTTCGAATTTGTATGTTATTAACATTGCAATTCGAACACATTTCCGCTTAATTCGGATTACATAATAACACCCCTGCAGTTCCTAAACGAGTCGTCCGATTGTTATAAAATTTTATGCAGCATTTAAGGGGTGTTATAAGTTGTAGTGTGTGTCTGTGTATCTGTGTGTCTGTCCGTGTCCACGAACAGACCAAACGGCTGAACCGATTTTAATTTAGTTTTTTTTTTTTTTTGTTTGAAAGGTGACTTGATCGAGAAGGTTTTTAACTATGTTTGAAGAAAATCGGTCCAGCCGTTTAGAAGATATCACATCTTCTATAGATATATTCGGGAGTTTTTAAAATTTTTAATTTTTGTTATTTAAACATTAGTTTAATTTTTTTCTCCTGCATTTTATATAATTTTTTGACGGAATTAAAAAAAGGAGCAAATTTCTTCACAGTTTTCTCCATTTTTTTATCGATTTGTAAAATTATTTTCTTTTTGGCACAGAGTGTATAACTTGCGGGAATATTTCATGTTATTTCCACGAAACTTGGTAGCACCTTTATCCCTTGAGGTCACGCATTTTAAAATTTAATATAACATTCCATCTATTTCCACCAAAATTATTTCTACTAAGCTTCGAACAAATCGTTTAAAAAATGGACGGGGCTGCGTTATTGGCTCCACTTTTATCTCTCTTTAATATATTTGCTTTTGAGAAAGTGGGCGGGTCACGATTTTTAAAATTAAAATAATATTCCATTTTTTACACTCATCAGCGCAAACAGCACAACCCCCTAGAGAATATCCGATTTGACACAAAAACTGCTATCGGGTATCACCAACGAGGGTGTCCGACTTAAAACACAGCCTTAAGAAAGTTTAAATAATTTAGTTTCAGTCAGATAAAAGATATGTATGTCTTGCCAACGCAGTGGGGAATTTTGGCAAAAAAAAATGGAAATAATTCTGGGGGGTTATTATGTAATTCGATTCGAAACGAAAACTGTTCGAATTTGTATGTTATTAACATTGCAATTCGAACACATTTCCGTTTAATTCGGATTACATAATAACCCCCCTGCAGTTCCTAAACGAGTCGTCCGATTGTTATAAAATTTTATGCAGCATTTAAGGAGGTGTTACAAAACTTAAGTTTTGAATTTGGACAATATATACATATGTATAAAAGGGGACGGATCCACAAAACCCCAAAGTGGGCAAATTCGGGTTAATGAAAAATTCAAATCCATTTCAAGCTGATGTTTATGATGTGATAAAAAAGATTTTTTGCAAGTAGATTTTTCTATCCAAGAGCTAAAAAAAATTTGCTACATTTATGGGTTTCGCGCAAAAAATTTAATTTTCACTTTTTTACCCACCTTGATCCACTGTTCCGCTAATGAAGAAGTCAAATCTTGTTCGATTTAGAAAAGGAATCATTATGGGTTAAGAACAAATTTTTTTTTTGCTTTCAAAAGCACAATTGGGTCAAAAGTTATACGAAATTTAAATAAAATTTTTTTAAAAATTAAATTTTTGCCGTTTTTTGCAGAAAAAAAATAACGTTAATTATTTTGCTATTATAAAAAAATATTGCAAAAATACCAACCCCCTACTTTTATTTTTTCAAAAGGTAATATTATAAGAAACATTACAAAGAAATGTTTTGTTCAAAATTTTCGTTATTAAAGGTGCCAGATCGTTTCGAAACAGACCTATTTTTGTTATAAATATCAAATTTAAGGCTTTTTTCTCTAATTCCAAAGTTGGTATCAAAAAATGATCATGCCACGATGTTTTTAAACATTTTCAATAATATGTATTATCTGCAATGGGCGAAAAATAAGAACAATACAGCAAAAATATTGAAAAATTCCCTTTTTGGGATTTTCGAATTTTTTTGGGAATTGCCGGGAATTCAAAAGTAAATTCTATTTTTTATTTTGCGTGTATTAAATGCATCATATTTCACCTAAGAGAGAAATTTCACCTCAAAATATTTATAAATCCGAATTTTATAGCATTATTTTTTTAAGACATGTGTCTCCTAGTGAAACTCTTCATATGTATATTGTAAGCAGATGCAGGTAATTGTAAAAAAAATTAATACATATGTATGTAATAAGTGAATATATTCGTGTAATATTGATGTATGTATGTATGGTTTCACTTATTTTCAATTCCTTTTAAATATGATTTAATTAGAATCTGAATTAAAGTAGCGTTGGCGATCACATTGGAATATAAAACTTTATGCTGCATTTTACTGGAACATGCAGAAGCTCAATTCGAATACAAGTTTAAAGTGATAACTCAGTTTATTGAACATAAGTATATACAAAGATAAACTGGAAAATGCAGCAAATATAAAAAAAAAACTTGTTAAAAATGTCGAGCCCACTGTGCAAAAGTTTGACACCAACTTCTAGCAATGCTGGCTACTTTTTTAAAAACGTTTCCAATTTCTTGCCTTTATTTTGAGAATTTTTATTTTACGAACGACCCTATTGCTTCATGTAGGATTAATGTACAAATAAATAAATATGTCTTATATTTTCCATTGCACAAAATTTGTGTGGAGATAATTTTCTTCATGCCCGACAATTTAGTATACAAGTTTTTTTTTTAATTTTAATTTAATTTAATATTACATACTACTCGGTATTTACTTACTTGGCTCTTGCTTTAGCTTGACATATCAACATATTTGCACGCTGATAATCGCGTTTAACAACACAAGCCTTGGCTGCCTGACGCAGCACATCAATGGCAATTCTACAAATAAATAGCAACAATTGCAAAAACAATAAACGATAGCAAGTAATAATAATAATAATAATAATAGCAAGAGTTTAATTACCTCTCGGGTGTAGTTTCCTCCAGATTACGCATCGACACAACACTCCACATATGACTGTCATCGTATTCATTGCGTGCAAAATACATTTCCGAAAATTGTGTATAAGTATTGGCCAGCAAGGGTTTCGGTATTCCATCCGTATCGATTTCCTTAAGTAAATTCGCAATCATATCAAAAGTACGTTCGGCTGCTTTGAAAATACTCAAGCTGGCTTCCGAATGTAAAAGTCTGCAAAAAGAGTGTAAAATAATTATATATTAAATTTGTTTATAATTCGCGACTTTTCTCCCTTCCTCCCTCTCACCCACCTTTGTAAACAATCTAAATAAACAATTTTTAAATTGTCATCTAAGGTCATGAGTTTTAGTTTGCTGGCCACACAGGCTAAAATTTCTATGCTTTCGAACAACCAACCAGCTTCAGAAAGGAAAGAACCCAAACGCAGACCAAAATCGATTACATCTAAGCCGAAGAGAAAATCATTTTCGTTTGCAATGCAGCCACTTTCTTCTTGGCAATTTCTTTGCTCAAAAGATTTGTTTGCTAAAGTTTTGCTGCTTATACGGTTTGGTGTTGTTAATGGCGCTGATGCTTGTAAGTTAGCATTAAGTGTAGTAGTTGGCTCATTTACTACATGACCTTTGCAGTGTAAAGCTAATTTTGCTTTGGCCAATTTGGCCAACTTGGAAGCAGTCTTCGTTCTGGTTGTTTGAGCTTTGACGACGTTGGCGGCGGGCTGTTGTTTATAACGTTCAGTAAATGTCTGTTTTAATTGTGATGCTAATGGCTTTCCCCTGCTTATCAAAGTAGCCAGGCATAGAAAAAGCTTCTGGCGCGCTGGATCAAAACGCAACAAACGTTCAAAGATTTCCAATTCAGCCAATTGCTCAAAAAGCATGTCTTTCAATTCATCCCTTTGGGACATCTGCAAAAAAAATTTTTTGTAAAATTCTTATATGAATATTAATTCAATAAATAAAATAATATACATATCGTTACCTTAATATAGAAAGGCCCTAAATCATTATTTTTTTAAATCGAGTTTTTGTACTCGTATATTTCGATAGTAGAACATCAAATGTATTGAAAAATTTAAAAATCTCAATTTCAAACAATAAATGAGTTAGGGCCTTTCTATATTAAGGTAACGTTATGTAGTTTAGTTTGCCTTACAGGATAAACTGTCTGTACTTTCGAACAACCCCAAACCAAAAGTAGACCAACATCGATTGTATTTAAACCAAAGAGAACCTAATTTTCGTTGCTTTGACGGCACGCAGGTCTACATGCAACTTTACCTTGCAAAGTCTTCAGTTTGTAGGAGACAAGTGAGAAGAGCCTCCCATTCTCTTTCCTCTAAAGGTTTTACTTTGTGTTTTCTTTCAACAATATTTTTAACGACCTTCCATAATTAGGAATGTTTTTTAGATGTACGCGCAATTCGTTTATGCATTTCTATTTCAAAAAAAAAAAAAAAAAATTACTACGTTTCTAAATATCAATTTATCAATTTGAATTTCTCATCAAGTTGTTGAACTTTGTGGATGATCTGTAGTACAAAGCAGCAAAATAAATGTACATATGAATGTATGTATCTATATATTGTGTGCAGAGATAAAAATTTGTTTACCCAAATACTTCATTTGTGTCTAATCTTTTCGAGCAGCTTGCTTACTTACTTACTTACATATAATAAATAGCTTTCTTTTCGAATCGTAAAATGGGCGTGTGTTTATCACATGTACTTCCATACATATGTGCATACATATGTGCATACATACATAAGTATATTGTATACAAAGAGCTTCAATTAATAAACAGATAACAATTACGAAGCCGTAAAGTATGATATAATTATACATGGAGTAAACTGAATAGATTTGAAAAAAAATTTAATTTTTGAAATCAAATAAAATAAACAATTTTATTAATCGCTGTACTAATGAATTGTAGTAGTATTTTTTTACCTACATACATACATACATACATATTTCTCATTTACTTGAACAACGTCATAACTCGAAAAATTCACATTTTGATCCTCATGACGTTATTCACATTGTGGGAAAATTTCATAAAAACGCCTTGAATGCTCAACGCTTCAAAAATTTAATTTTCTTTTTCCATCAAGTCGTCGTCTATAAGCCTTAAATTCGTTTTCTGTCCAGCTAGTTTTTTTTTCATTAAATATCAGAATTAGAAGTAAAAATATTTTAAAAAAAATCAAGTTACCGCTCCTAAACAGGTTAATTTTTTTTTTTTAATTGTGTATCATCCAGTATTGTTGATAAAATTTCATATGATACTCATATTGTTACACAGAATTAAATTTACGAAAATCCTAAATATCTGTAAAACTTTCTGGATCCGTAACTCCCAAAATATGTATAGGTATACATTACCGGGAATTTCGTACCTAAGTCCTTTTTAGAATACAATTTTCTATCAGTTGGAATATTTTTTTTATTCGGAGAGCTGACCCTAACCTAAAGAAAATTTAAATAACAATAACAAAAATTAAACATTTTAAAAACCCCCGATATTTCTAAAAAAAGATGCGATATCTTCAAAACGGCTGGACCGATTTATTTTCTTCAAACATAGTTAAGAACCTTCTCGATCAAGTGACCTTTCAAACAGAAAAAACTAAATCAAAATCGGTCCATCCGTTTGGGCTGTACGTGGACACGGACAGACACACAGATACACAGACACACACTACAAACTTATAACACCCTTTTTTTGGTCGGGGGGTTAAAAAATAATATTGGGCCTAATTACAAGTGCCGTATTTCGAATACGACGACAACGATTTCGCACTAGATTAAAGAAAAAATTTTGCAATGTTCTTTACGAAGACGTACGTGAAATATAAAATTAAATTTTAATGGGCGTGTCTCCACCCATTTTTTAAATGCTTGAAATATTATAATAAATTTTAATGGGCGTAACCCCGCCCATTTTTTCAACTTTCAAACTGTGTAATTACAAGAACCAAAGGTGTTTTATAGGTTTCGCAGCAATCAAATAAGTGGAATATCATAAAATTATATTTAAAAAAATGGTGGGCGTGTCCCCACTCCACTCCACTCCCCACTCGGTCTAAAATATACCGAGTTATGAAGTAACACACCTAAAAAAAATAGAGACGAATTGTTAACCTCCTCCTTTTTTTTTTGCAAAGCAAACAAAAAGTATAAAATTTTTAATAAAAAACATTTAAAAGAAGCTTAAAAAAAGTGCAACAAAAACTAAACAGTTATTTTCAAGCATAGCTGTTAAGTAATGATTAGTAATCGTAATGATTACTAATTTGATTACTTTTTTTAAAGGTGAAGTAATGATTAAATTACGATTATATTCAGTTTCGCACGATTACTAATTGATTACGATTACTAATAATCGAATTGTAATCTGAATTACTTAAAATTACTAAAAATAATCAAAAAGAATCAAAAGTAATCAAAAAGTAATTCGACTAATTTCAAAGATTACTTTTGATCCTTAACAAATAATCAAAACGAATCAAAAGTAATCCTTAGAAGTAATCGGATTATTTTTTTGATTACTTTTGATTCTTTTTGATTATTTTTAGTAATTTTAAGTAATTCAGATTACTTTTCGATTATTAGTAATCGTAATCAATTATATATCAGCAATTCTTTTGAAGGCAATTATATAATCATTACAATTCTTTTTAAAATGTTTTCTAAGTCCCGGTTCACACGTTTCAACTTTTGTTGCTCAGCTCGTAATTCAGCTGTAAGAAAGACGGAGAAGGAAACACAATTATCTCTTTTTTTCTTACAGGTGAATTACGAGTTGAGCAACAAAAGTTGAAAAGTGTGAACCGGGACTAATTGATTACTAATCGTAATCGAAATTTAACAGCTCTGTTTTCAAGGTGAAACAAATTATTGAATAATAGTCATTAAATTTATCAGATTTTTAATTCAATTTAATTGTCTTATTTACTTTAATATGTTAGAGATATAATAGATAATATATATTTGAATACTTATTAATCCAGACTAGCAGGGGGCTAACGATCATAAATCAAAAATTGATGTATTTTTATAAACCATTTAAGCGGAAACAAAATTTAAAACCATGAACCAAATAAAGCTTTCACAGAAGTTCTATTTTAAAAATACACATATTTCGCTTCGAATTCATAATTATAAGAATGCATGCATCACAAACAATTTATATATGGTGGGTTTGACTACCCAACAACACATACATATTTTCCAACACTATGGGATATTATTACAACTTGGCGTTAGTTAAATGTATGATTTTGGATTGGACGCATAAAAACTTTTTCATTATTACAATTTCTTTAATTTAATTTTCTTTAAGGCTGCTAGGTCAGCCTACGTGAGAGTTTAAATTAAATTTGAAATAATGAAATACTTTACAAACGTGCAATAAAATTTTACCTAACTAACGACAAGCTGTAAGAATGCCCCTAAGCCCTTTTTTATTCATCCAGTTGTTTTGATTAATATGCAATTTTTCCTTTCGCGTACTTTTTTGTACAAGAGCCCTTTCATGAGAGTACGATTTTAAAATTACTTACTTACTTATTGGATTTTACTGGAAAAGAAAAGTAAGTAAACGTACTTATGGAACTCCAAAAATGGTATTTTTTTTTTGCCGATTTGGTGATAGCACTTATGTAACTATATGAGACAATAATGTAGCTAAGAGTCCACCGACCAAATCTTATTAACAAATTAGTCCAAAAAAATATATTTCTCTATGCACTTTTTTTGGCAACAAGTAAATGGAAAAATTGTTTTACTTTTTTCAGAATAACTTACAGGGACTCTTAATTTTTCGCTAACAATATTTGCCGAAGTTGTAGCTACGGTAAAGCTAAATAATATTTGCGAACCTATATACATATATATAATCTGAACGTGTTGAGCCCTCCAAATAGCTCATACAGACCACTATTTTCCTTAAAATTTGTGACATGCAAGATTACTATGTGAATATCGGACAACAGGTACTTATAAGGTTGCCTTATGTACTTATAACAGTGAGGGAGAATGACCATAATGGGTGCCCTTAAGTTGAGGGAACTTTTTGACATTGAAAAGTTTGAACTGCAATGTGTTACGGGCTTTATATTGAACTTTGCTTAAGCGGTATCACAATGGTCCACAAGGGTTTAAGCGAGCCACACTATATCTCACCATTTAAATTACTTACAGAGTTCATATTATACTAAACCGTGAAATATAAAATAAGTACGATTGTAGAACGTTTTCATAACACAAAGGGACTTTATTGAATGGACACAAGTGGGCCGAACACTTTCTCTTTCCACGGCGTAACTTTTAGCTTATGATCAACCACCGATGGAGCCCATAAATTGGTTCCAAAGGAACACAAACTCAAGGCATCAATTAGAATTGCCACAAACAGAACCATATAAAACGCCCGTTCTTATAAAATGTATGTCAAACAAATGCGATCACCAAAATATTTAACTATTCTTCATAACCGAAAGCGTAAATGTTTTATGTCATGTAGGCACTATTTCATATGAAATGTGTTGTGAATCATTAATAATTCTGGACGCTACACTTAATTAGACATACATATTAAAATCGCACAAATATGAACTCAAGATTTTAGCAAACTAAAACTTTAGGTTAATAAACTTAAATTGTAATTGTAAGTTTTATGGAATGTACATATGTACATGTATGGAAGTTTACACTTACTAAAACATATATATCGATGAGCACTCCTGGAGGCAGGTAACGTAATTGCTGGACATTATTTAAGGTTTGTTGATTATAATTCAGCTTGGTCACAAAACACCAAAGGCATTTCTCATACAAGGTCTCGCGACTTGTCCCAGCTGCCGAAATAAGCTGTGCCATTGTCAAAAATACTGCAGCAGCGTACAAAGACCCACTATAAATCACACAGTACTTTAGCTTTAGTGGCACCAGACCAGAGCAGTAACACGAAAACAAGACAATAAACACACAAGTTTTGTAATTTCCTTTTTTTTTTTCTTTGGCAAATTCACTTGAAGTTAAATCCGTTTTTTACTTCTTTATTGCGCACTGCAATTGAGGCATTTGAAATACAATTTTTATTTTAAAATCTAGGTAATGGAGTGTATATTTATTTCCTGATATTTATTTTTGTTTTTATGAACACATTTGCCTCAATTTTTAATAAAAGTTGTAATAATTTTCAGTTTGCGTCTTTCCACACAACCAACCTGCTGATGAAACAAAGAAATAAATAGGGTGGTTACGATATTACTAATGAGTACTCAAAGCTCATCATTCAAACGAGTACCCAGCTCGTCAAGCTTATATAAACTTTTTCATTTAATTGCTGCCACATATGCAAAATTAATTTTTTTACGTTATTTATTTATAATGCACTACAAAAGCCCAATAAGGAAACAAACAAGTATTTCAGATATATTTGGACATTGTAATAAGAAAATATAAATTAAGCTACTTTTCAATGAAACTTGTTAATAAAATGCATAGACAACTATTCTGTGATAAATGAAAGAGCAAGAGAACTTTAATGTGTCTATTATCGGGTACTTGAACACATTCAATGCAACACTAACATCACTATAGTGATATTTAGTACACACAGTTGTCTTTTATACGTAGTAGACAAATTAGTACTACTGATGATGAAATGTGTACGTACAGAATAAACCAAAACCAAACACGATCTTAAATTTAGATTTTTGCGTTAAATTTCACATTGCTTAAAATTCAATTTATTAATTTATTAATCCTATATTGTATACAAAAGCCAAAAACTCGTAATAAATAGCAATATAATTATATAACGTCTGAGTATGCGAAACTCAGTATAATAACAGTAATTTATAATAACAAAAAATTAAGTTCTATGGTGTATGATTTTGACAAATTTCAACAAATTTGGCCTTTAATGATCAAACAGAATAAGTCCGCAACTTCAGGAAAAATCGCTGTCAAATTAACAAAGCCTATAATAAAATCTAAATGATCAAACAGAATATGTCCGCAACTTCAGGAAAAATCGTTGTCAAATTAACAAAGCCTATAATAAAATCTACGGCAGTAACTTCAAATGCTCTAAAATTTTAGTTTTATTTTTTTTTGTGCTTTGTAGTTTTGTTCACCAAATGTATGAATATGAGAACATAAGAAAAAACGCTGTCAAAATAAAATAGATTCTCTCGATCTCTCGACTGCTTTCTGGATGTACTTTTTTGTGTCAATTTGTATGGAAAATGTGTTTATGCCGCAATTCTGTTTGATCATTATCTATCGACTGCTTTCTGGTGCTGATTTTTTGTGTCAATTTGTACTGAAAATGTGTTTATGCCGCAATTCTGTTTGATCATTTAAGGCCAAACAACAATGCATATTTAAGTCGAAAATTTTTAAACGCACTAATAATCCCAAATTATTATTTTACTTATTAAGTAAAATATTTTTTATTAAAAATGCATTGAAATTGATTATTGAGGGACTTAGCTGGATCCTATGCGCATTTCACTGTTGCTAATGCAGATCAACAGGGAACCTTTACCCAAAGTTTCTTAGAACAACTAGAGTTATTATGTTATAAACTTTCATTTAAACAAATGAGAAACTCAACAACAAAGTTGAAGTTAATAAGTAAAATAATAATTTGGGATTATTAGAGTGTTTAAAAATTTTAAACTTAAATTTTAACAATTCCCATTAAAAACACTAACAATGCATATTGTTATTACATTTTTGTTCTCCTGCTACCGCCGGCTTAAAAACATCTTTATGCGAATGTTTAATATATAGTCAGCCCATTATTTGTTTGGAGCATACGCCAAAAAGTCAGAATGGAGAAAAACGACAAAAAAATATTTATTAACCTTAAAATAGTTGATTTGGAGCAAAATTAATGCTAAATATCTCTGAAACCATAATTAATTTCTCAAAACCTGTTTTGGATTCAGGAAGGGGATACTCTAAATATATACATATACCCATACCTAACTCATTTTTTTTAATGGTCGGTGGGTCAAACCAATAATGGGCTGACGATATGTATGTATTTTTAATTGAATTGCAAAATCACGTAACTACATTTTTTTTTAATTTTATAGGAGAGAAAAAAAAACAAAAAATAAAATTTTACAAGTAGCCGAAGTAAATTTTATTTAATTTAATTTAAATTTCGGCTGATTTTAATTTTTTGATTTGTTTTAAATAAATTAATTGCTAGTTACATGGTCTTGCAGTTCACCTGATGATGTATGTATACATCGCTCATTTACTAAAAGAACGTCATAACTCAAAAAATGTATTGTTTGAGTTAATGATGCAGAATTAATCCTCATATCGTTCGTCATATTGTGTAAAAATTTCATAACAATATCTTGTTAGCTCAACTCTTGGGAGAAAATTAAAATTTTCTTTTGCCATTAAGTTGTGTGTACCCAGTAAAAAAAATTGGAAGTCATTCTAAAGGAACTACATTTTCATTGCTTTCAAAAAATCGATATTTTTAATTTGCCGATAGTTAGTAGAAAACCAAGTAGAATTTTATTTTAGTCATACAAAACCTTGAAATTCCTCTATAGTTTTAGAAACTACTCACCAGAATTTTAAAAAATCGATTTTTTTGAAGAAACTTATGAACTAATTTTGGTCTAAAATTTTAAAGTTATTTGCTTAAATTTACATGAAAATACTGTTTCGCGCTTAAATTCCTATAAAAAGAAACTAATTGTTAAAATAGGTAACTATTAACCATTTTTCCTAGATGAAAATATTAACATAGAACACAAAAAAGGAAATTTTTCGTAAAATCGCTTCCAATTCGGTGACCAGGCATCGAAAAAGAGAACTTCTTACAATGACAACCCTATGTAAAAATCATTAGATCGGATCGAAATTTGCACTACTTTTCATGACTTTTTTGGAGTGTCTTTTTTTACTGGGTAAGCTTAAAACTTAAACTTTGACGTTCTTTGAGTAAATAAGCGATGTGTGCATACATATTTGTATATTAAGCTTATATGTATATTGCAACATTATTACAGCATTGTAATAAATTTCTTACTCAAGATGAAATATATGGCAAATTATTTTTATTCAGCATTTTTCACTTAAAAAATTTGTTCTTGAGCGCTGACCATTTAAACAAGTTTTTAAATAAAACAGTTTCAAACCAAAAATGTTTACCTTCAATCCAGAGCTGATACGAGTTACCTTAACTAATATGGCAACTTCACACTTGCTCATACGGCCACATACGGCAGCACTGAACAATATACAGTTAGTTTTAGTACTAAAATGTAGAAACGAGAGAATTTCCCTATTATTAATAAAAGTGATAAAAAAAAAGGAAAATAAAAGTGGTGAAAGTGTTAAAAATTTAATATTATTATTTATTGTGTTATAATTTAGTTATTGTGTCAAGTAAATAAATCAAAAATATCACTTTCCATTTGAATGAGAGTAAAATCTGAAGAATTGCCAAACAACCACCAGTGTCTTAATATGTTGCGTATCAGAAAAAGGCGCATTGTAATAAATTCAAAGAAATTAAAAAATAAAGCACCTGTAATTAAATAAAAGGAGGAAAGAAACACTTATGTAAGTACATACTAGAAATAATATTTTCATTGAAAAGCATATCTGCTTACTGGAAATCATTAATGCACCGGCAGCCAAACCCACTTGTTTTAATGTTAAATCTTCATTGGGATTTAAATTTAAATTATCCATACAAATGACTACTTGTTGGATTACTATATGAGTTAATGGTATTAATGCGGCACTAAAGAGAATTTGTTTCAAAATAGGTCCAGCACAGCGGTAAAACAATGATTTCAACATGCGTCGTATGCTAAGTTTTTCCTCGGGAATGTTAAAAGAAGCGTTGCAAATTTCACAGTGATTGTCGCGTCTATGCATAATCCATTTTTTCAGACAAGACAGGTGTATAAAGCCCTGAAAAGATGGTCGTTTTGACATGTTAGTTGTAGGGGTAAAGTAATTTTTGCGACTAACCACACTTCCTTTGCACAGGCAGGGACATTTTGCCAGTTCCATATCACTGCGGTTCCAACGGCAAATGCGGCACGAATTGTTAAATTCATTGCAAGATCTCATTGATTCTAGTGAATTATGTCGCGTTGAATGGTTTGAACGTCTGACAAAAACTGTTTCGTCGCTGCTACCTTCATCTCTGGCCATTACATTATTATTATATAAACGTAAGAATGTTGCTTCAGATAGGATTTGAATAATTTGGGGAGCAGTGGGCATTTTTTTGTGCAGCACTATGGTACCTATTTCTGCCAGACTTAATTTTTTTTTATCAGTGAGTACTTTATTGTATATTTGACTCGAAAGATAGGTACATGATTCACTGAATTTTTAGAAGTTCCACAAAAAATTTCGTTGCCCAATATTTTTCTTCTTCAAAATATTTACACAATAAATGACAGTTTGTATTTGTGCATTAAATACATTCACGACAACAGACTGCCGACTACAACGTACAAAAAATGTAATAAAAAAATAATATAAATTAATCTTATATACTACTTGTGTGAAGATGTATCTCGAAATTTATATGTAATCCAAAACACGAAAAGAATGCTTTAACAAAGGTACATATGTATGTTAACCTGATAACGTAGTTCTGTAAGCTATGAAAATCTTGGAGGTATATACATACATATATACAAATGGAACTCTGACCCTATTTTTCAATAAAATGACGTAAAAAAAATATGGGAATCATCTGTAAAACTTCACTCTAAGCTACAGAATTTGGTCAAATTCGCGGTATTCGATACACAAATTGAGTCTATATAAATCTGTGAATATATGAAATTGGTTTGACGAAGACTTTTTTTTGAAGTTATTTGAAAACAAAAATTTTTTTGTGCAATTTTCATCGACGATATCTCTCGAACGAATAACACGATTTTAGAGATATTTTCAGCAATCACATGTCTTTTCGAAGTTAAGAGCTGATTAGATTTTGAACTTTATGGATTTGTTAGTTTCAAATTGGTTTAAGAAAATCGGTTTTGTGTGAAAATGTTATTTTCGAATATTTTCGAAATTACCCAATAAAATCGATTCACTATCTTACTGCATTTAAGTGAGCTCAATGACTTTCGAATGTGTCAAAGTTGCTTGAGATACGTTGAGGTGTTCTTAAGTTATGTGGTTAATCTACATATTGTGAAGAAAGTCGCTGGGGTATCCTCCTGTTGGGAGTTAAATGAAAAATACATTTCCTCTTGGTGAAATAAAACACTTTCTTTTTGTATGTTAATTGATATTTTTTCTTGTTTTCTTTATTTTCTTATCGCAAAGTTAGTCGAATATTTATATGATATAAGTTATAAAAAAAAATTGAGCTGCAATTTCTGGTTTGACTTTTTTGTTTTGAACAAACGCTTGCAAAAATAAATTCTCTTTTCTTTCTCATTTTCTTCAATAATAAAAACATAACAAACAAAATGAAAATATTATAAATTCAAAATGTTAGTAGATTCTAGAAAATATTGAAATAAAAATTCATAAAATAGGAGGAAAAAAAACAAATATAAGAAATGAGAATTAAAAAAAATATTACATACAAATTAATAATTAATTACACAATAATATTAATATGAGTATCTAAACAATAATAAAAGATTCAAAGACATTTTTAACTTTCAAATATTATTTTGGTAGTTAAAACAAATAGTAATTGTGGTTAAAATAATAATAATAAATTGAGAGTTTTTTCTTCTTTCAAATCATTACAAAACAAATTTTTCATAATTATGAACAACAGAGTTTGATAAAAATGTTGTTTAACTTTTTTGTTTATTTGATAAATTGGTAGTAAGTAGATATGTAAATAGTTTAACAGTTAATATATATAAATATATACATACATACATATGTATATATGTATGTTATATATACGTGTGTTGATATTATTTGATTAGTAAATACTTCGTTTAGGGATTTGATTACGATTTTGGTGTTTTGTGTTACGATAATGGTGCTGTAGCTGTTTGAATCGTTAGATTCGTTTGTTGCAAATGGTCTTATGGATCATTGGCAATTGCGGAAACGTCTATAGATACTTTGTACGTAAACAAAAACGCATTTCCAATCAGGCCGTTGCATCACAACCATATCTTCAACATCCAGTAGCGGGGCAATGCCGGCTTTCTCGCTGCAAATACACAGATAAACAATAAAATAATAAAAATAGTTTAAGGGTTTGTAAATTATTTTAACAGTAGTCGAAAATCATAAAAACCTATTAAATAAGGCCTAATAAAATTAAGGAATTTTTAATTGGGCATTATTTAATTTGGGCTTCATTTCATTTGGGCTTCATTTCATCTTGAGTTTGGTTTCATTGGGCCTTAATTTCATTTGCATTGGGTTTTTTTCATAAATTTTCTCTTTTTGGTCTCATTTAGTTTTATTTTTTGTTTTATTTCAATGAGCTTTATTTTTAAAAAAAATTTTGAAGCTAAAAAAAACTTGTAATTAAATATAGTAGATGAGGAGAAAAAGAATACTGGAGTTAACTCCACGCCCGTCTGAAAAAGCTCTCAAAATTTTAAATTTACAGTAATTCCAACCAATTTATGTGTAAAAATTTACAGGATGATCGGAAACCAAATCTTACGGCTGCAGGGTTAAACTAGATTTTTTATATAAAAATTAGTGAAACATAGAAATATTATTTTTAAATGGAATAAAACTCTTCGAGTTCTAAAATATGTTTAACTAATAAAGTAAACATAGTTTTAGTGTTCTGAGAGTCACAAATGTACTATTTGAAAAAATTTCATGTACCAGAAAAATTTCAATTTTCCAGCCCTGGCTTATAATAAAAAAATCAAGAGCTTTCAAATTTTATTTTTATATGGCAACAGCGATATTAAAAATGTTAAATAAAAATAACGGTAAATCGTTAAGATGCATACAATTGAAAAACAGAGTTGTAAAATATTGTACTGATCTGAAAATTAATCCCTACATTTCTGATGTTGCATGTACGGGTATTTAGCCTGTATCATTTAATTCTTTCGATTTCATATTTATAATTAAAATAAATAGTTTAATTTTACTTACTCAGCTATGGTGAAAGCTAATTCAAAATTTTTTCTTCTATTTTTGGGGGTTAGTTGACTATAATCGAAGGCATCTGGCAAGAAATGATGTATAAGGGCACAAAACGCTAAACCGTTATTCCAGCTCGTACTAAAGTTTGTTATTTCGATGTTCTAGAAAAATCAAAAATAAAATTTATTTAAATATCTATATTAAAAATTAATTATTTAAAATAAAAATTAAAGCCACGTGATTGATATAAAACGACAGACATGCAGCAAAGAAATCATGAGATAAAATTACAAAAATTTTAAATAAATATTAAATAAATAAATAATTACAGCCTTATTAATAGTTTAAAAATAAAAGTTTAGATAGCAAATTCGCTTTGGCGGATCTTAAACTCCAGAGTTACGAAGTTAAAAAAAGTTTAGTTAAAATTTATTAAAAATTAAAGCATTAAATTGAAGCCTTAAATGAAATCAAAATCAATTAAAAAATTTAATAAAAACTAAACTATTTTATTAATTAATAATTATTATGCGATGTTATTTTGTTGGCAACATCAACGTTAAACAATGTTTTATATTTAAATATATATATTTTTTTGTTGGTTTTATTTTAATAAATAACGTCTGTAGTTTGATTGATTGATTGATTGATTGTTTGTAGTAGAAGTTTGTTTGTAGAAGAAACTCTGTACCTCGTATTCCTGTGTTTTCGATTGGCACCACTGTAGCAATTGTTCCTTAACAGTGGCCGCTTTAGCATTGAGCACTGGATCGGTAAATTTGAATATCGGTTGCTTACCGGACAAGGGTGAGGCAGTTGAACCGCCTACGGTTGTTTTCGGTGTTGTTGGAGATGATCTGAACAACAAATGATTTACATTTATTCGATAATTCTAAACAATTTTAAATCTTTTTGATTTAATTTTTTTATTTTCTATTCATCATCTTATTTAATTGTCTTTTATTTATATTTGATTGATTTGTTTCTGTTGTTGTTTTTGTTGGGTTAAAACAATAAAAGATAATATACATTGTAGTACTACAAAGTTTATATATACATATGTACGTTTTTTTTTAATATACAACAATTATTATTAAATATTATAATTTATTGTGTAGAGATATAATTATTTCACAAACTATTAAATAGTGTATACGGAAAATTATTTCTCTTGTGTCAGAATAGTATTTTCTCAAAAAAGAAGATCGTCATCATTATTTATTCGTATGTCCAAATGTTCTTGTACTCTGGTTTTTAATTATATTTCTTTTATAAATTACAATTATTATTTAAAAGCATTTGGTGGGACTTAGACAGATTTGAAAATCTTACTTTATATTATTTTTTATCAGCCCTATGAATTCACCGCGAGTTTTTATTCCCTATTACCTTTGTTCCCTTTAAAAAAATCATTTGCAATCTTTCAGGCACAATAAAATATGTAACTGGAAACCAAATAGCCGACTTCGAAAATTCTAAATTTTCTCTCAATTTATATTTTTATTTACATTGTCATATTCTGAGAAAAAATTAATTAACTGGGAATTATTTCCCAGACTGTGTATAAATTACATGGGCCGTAGAAAGATGTTTATGTGTAGTGAAAATTTCAATAACTGACGTGGGCTATTAAGAAGAAAGTTGCTTGGTTGAGAGCAAATGTCACTTCAACGACCGCCGTATGCATATACAGCAGTGTTGGTCATTGATAGCGCTGGAGCACCACAATAATTCGGTATTTTTCCAAATGTACAACTCCACACAATTTTTTTCTGCAACACGATTCACTCATTGCGACAAATTTTTCCGGAAAATCAAAGCTGCCATATGTTTAAAAAATATATTGGATTTACAAGGGTGTAGTACTGCAGCTATTGTTTATATTTTGCTTTAAGCCGAAGATCCACACCATCCGTTTAATGCGTAGTTGCATTTTATGCATGTGTCAAAAAGTAGAATCAATGGAATTGTATGTGGCAAGTTACAGAACAAAACGCAAAGAACGTATAGACGCATAGGACTGATAAAGTAGGTTTACTTTCTACTTTTGTATCCGTCGCATGCATCCTGCTCTCTTTTATAGCCAAATGTTCGTGTGGTGAATTTAAATTTTTTCTCTTTTTGCATTAAAACAACAAAAATACTTGCGCATAAGACGTATTGCATGTAACTTGAATTTATAATCGGAGAGAATGTACAGAAACGCATACCACGCATTTGCAAAGAACGGATGGTGTGTACCTTCGGCTTTATTTTCCTGGCATATTTTACATATTTTAATAATGTTAATATTTATTTTTATTTTTATTAACTATTTCAAAACGAATGTCACTAACAATTTAATTTCACAAACAGAAAATGACTATGCAAACTTTTTTATACGATGGGGCAACTTTGTGTGAAAAAAATTTAACCTATTGGCAACTTAGTTCAACTTCTTCACAACAAAATATAAAATTAAAGGTTATATCTCTATAACCATTTTCATTACTTTTCATATAGCAATATCAATCATCTCTCTCCCTCTCTCTCTCAAGAATAGAACCGCCAAACTACATATAAAAAAATTAATTTTGTCCGGACAAAAATTTTGTTCCGAGACAACATGGGTGGATGTAGGTTAACAGGCGGTTTTTCGAAAACGTTGTCATTTCTTCACTTTAGTTTCGTTTATAAACAATAAAACAACAAACAATTTTGCACTGAAATTCTCAAATTTCACACAAACTTTAAAGAATTTTTAGAAATTTCACGCAAATTTCAGATTTTTTAATTGGCGCAGAACGCACATTCCACAACTACTCGTAATCATTTCTTCAATTTTGTTTCGTTTATAAGCAATATTTATTTATGTTTAAAAATTGGTTTTTATATTATATATTAGAATATAATATATTATTATATTGTATTCTAAAGCTTCCGTCTATTCCATATTTGACTTGAGAATTGCTTTTTTCGTATAAGCTTTTTTTTGTCACTGACGTGGAAATTATTCATGTTACAAAAACGAAACAATTTTCGAAAAACAAACTGTAAAAGAGTGCAAGAAATACGTATGTATATGGGACTATTCTCATTTGACAACGACAATTTTATATTGCGAATGTACCGTGTTATCCTAGTCCCGTATTACCATTTCAATATATGTAAAATGGTAGTTTTTAAACGGCACTCAAACTACGAGTAGAATAGGCCCGATTATATGATTTCATTCAGTTGTATGAAAGCTTTCAGCAAATGATATACACTGATAGTCGAATCCTGGCTATTATGAACACAGCCCCTCGACTAATCATCATCTCTCAACGAGACACCAGAGTAGTTCAATACATACATACATATAAGCAACATTTGGATCCGGGAGTATAAAATACAAAACATTTCAAATTATTAATTTTGATTTATGAAATTTTAAGTGATTACGATTATAAATTTTAATAGATTTAGAGGATAAAAAAAACACCAGCACCAAAACTACTATAACTATTTGGAGCATAAATAATTCAATAATTGATATATGTATAAATATTTAATTATATATATATATGTATATACATATGTATCTAGATATATGTTTAACAAACACCATTAGAAATTAATAGATTTATAGAGTATTGATCGCAATAAACTTGGAATTTGTTTAGTAGTTTGAAAAAAAATAAGCAATTATTTTCTTACTTTGTAGATTGTTGGGAAGTTTGTCCGTCAAGTTGCTTAAATTTAGAAAATGGTGATACAGGCTTTGCCGCTGATCCCGTGACAGTGCGTGTTGTAACTGAAATTTTAGAATGATTTTATTTTAAATTAAGTGCAATTTGTGTGTCAAAAAAAGTATTTTTCATTAAAAAAAAAAAAAAACGAATTTCCACACAACAATCCCGAAACGAAGACTTCTATGTTATTATTCGATTTGGATAGCACAACGAATCGTCTTAAGCTCTTGATATTTTAATTAATTTTTTTTTATAAAACTCATCTTAAACCACATTTTAATTATTTTTCATTTTAAAAGAAAACAATATACTTTAAAAAGGTGTTTCTGTGTTGTAATTTGGTGTAACGTCAAGATTGTCTTTGCTATTCACCCAATTATAGCCAGAGCTGGGCATTTACATATAACATATGGTTGCACATTTCACCACACTTCTTCTTATATATTTTCTAATTTTCGTACATTATATCGAGTTGCTCTGGAACTGCTGCAGTATTTACTTATTTGGTTGAGCTCCTTCTGTTGTTTGTATTTGTAATGTTGTGTGACTAATTTGCTTTTTTATATGAATACCCATAATAAAAATACTTCTATATGTATGTATGTATGTAAGAGTACATTCCACTTACCTTTTGTTGTTGTTGTTACCACAGCTCCATCTTTCTCTTTCGTTTCAGTTGTCTCAGTGGTAGATGAAGATTTTTGTTGTTTTTGTTCTACAGAAAACAAGGACCTTATTTTAGAAGAAATAAAAACAAGTCTAAAATCGTGCCATGACCGCCAAAAAAGCTTAAGCGATATAATTTTCGAACTTAATTTTTCTTACCAAAAATATACTATTTGCGATCGTAAATAATCGATTTTCGTCTAAAAAGACAAAGTCCAAAAAATGTGTCGATTAAACTTTTTTTTTGGCGATTATGGCTCATTATATTGGTAACGTTTAAGCAAAAAAAAAAAAATGTAATATTAATTAAGGAAAGAAAACGTAATTGGTTAGCATGCAGCATATTGCAAATTAGAAAGTACAAGTATGTTTTTGAAATAAAAAAGGACTTTACCCTAGACTTACATACATATACACATACATACATACAATAAAAACTACATATGTAGATACTAATTAAAGCGAATTGAGGAACAGCTGATCTTATCGCTACAACATGTACTATACGATACAAAAAACAACATGCAGCTCGTCTAGCTTCAACTAACCCCGTCTGTCAAAAACAGTCGACTAAAGTAACAATATTTTTAAATTATTTTACCACTCGTAACTACAATTATCAACAACATGCTTAAAATGTAATTTTACTATCTATTACAAAATAAAACAAAATTTTAATTTGTGGCAGACGCTTTTAAATTTTTAGCACTTAAAACGTATTACAAAATAACAGATTTTGACAGTTGGCGCCTAAAGCAGTTCAATTCGGCTTCGAACAGCTGATTATCATCACCTATTTCTCAATTCGCTTTTGAGACAAATTTCACAAAAAAACTTAATTACATAAATACATATGTATATACAGTATAAGAATAAAATTTAACGGACATATCGCTCACTTAGTTGAACAACAACATAACTCAAGAAAAGAAAATACTTTTACAGCAAACGATTTAAAAGTTTTCATTTTACATCCAACCTAATGGAATAAGAAAATTTAATTTTCTCTCAAGAGTTGAGTATATAAAATATTTGTATGAAATTTTTACACAATATGAATAACTGTTAGCACAAAATTCACATTTTTTAGTTATGACGTTGTTCAAGTAAATGATGTCGCTCATGCTTACATAGTCCCAGTTCACACTAGTCAAGTCTTATTGCTAAGCTTATTACTTTTTCTTCTTTGAACTTTCAACGGCGTTCACACCATGCAAGCCCTCGCCTCTCTCTCTCTCTCTCTCCTACAAAATAATCAGCTTAGCAATAAGACTTGCATAGTGTAAAGTAGGACATACTTTTATTTTTAAACAAGCTGCCTAAATACGGTGGTCGAATGTTTTGATTCGTTTTCGAGATTTTTTTTTACAATATGAAAGAAAAAAGTTACCAGCTTCTTTAAACTAGTATAGCAAATCGAATTCGTGTCGAAAAATTCGACAGCCGTAATAAGCACAATTAAATATATTGTAGAAAAATAGAAATAAAAAACTAATATACATATATTTGATTTAAATATTTAACAAAATGCTTAATGCTAGAACTTACTATCCCACACAATCGTAGAAGGTAATGAATTCCATTTGTCTTTTCAAAATTTTCATCATAATAGGGTTGCATTTTCTCAAAAGTCCTACAATTGTATAGAATAGTGAATTCTAGCCTTTAAGAAATGCTAAATGTGTACTCAGCATAAGTACATATGTAATTATAATATTATTTACTTATTTACATATCGTTAGCTAATTAATATTCAAAAAGGCGTAACTAACAAAAATATAATTTTACAGGAGAAACAAAAATCTAAACAAAAACTGAACAAACGTGTAGTTAAGTCCCCTTGTTATTTGTTAATAAAAGCGTAAATTTTGATCGCAGAAGTGTAATATTTTGTCAAGACTTGTAGCTTAATGGCATTCATAATAATCAGTAAAAAACTCGATTTTGAATTTTTTGTTAGTTACGCCTTTTTGCATTTTAGCTGACGATATACACTATAAAATGCTAAAAAAAAAACTCAACAAAGTGTGTGCAAAAAATTTGGTTTTGGCGAAAAACGAAAGAAATTTGGGTGACAAAAACATATTTTTGCGTGGAAGTATGAATTTATGGATATGAGAATATTTATTTAATTATTTATGTATGGATATGAGAGTATTAGCGATAAATTAGAAAAGAAAATAAAGTGCGCGCTTTGAAATAATAAGGTCACTACTTACTTGTCCTTCAAATTCTCTTAAGTACACAAAAAAACAATAATAATATTGTTAGTTTAAAAATCTTTTAGTGTAAAATTGAAAAAAATAAATTTATAATTGAACTCAAGGCGAATCCAAATTAGGTGGACTCAACTGCTCAGGCCAGTGTTGCCAGTTAAGGGGGCTTGTCCCTAAATTGGGGATGAAAATTTCGTATTGGGGATGTGGGGATGATAACCAAATTCTAGGCGATTTTTTTTTATAACTGATGGTAACAAGAATGCTTTTTGAACTAAGAAATATGCGTCTGGCAAGGCTAAAAATGTGTTTAACACTCAATGATCAAACAGAATATGTCCGCAACTTCAGGAAAAATCGTTGTCAAATTAACAAAGCCCATAATAAAATCTACGGCAGTAGCTTCAAATGCTCTATAATTTTAGTTTTATTTTCTTTTATGCTTATTTTTCTTTGTAGTTTTGTTCACAAAATGTATGAAATTCACTGAAAGTATGGTAGCATTCTTGAGAGAATGAGTATTTATATATGAGAGCATAAGAAAAAACGTTGTTAAAATAAAATAGATTCTATCTATCGACTGCTTTCTGGTGCTGATTTTTTGTGTCAATTTGTATGGAAAATGTGTTTGTGCCGCAATTCTGCTTGATCATTCACTTTAAAAATAATTCAATTTGTTGTGACAAATTTAATCCTTCTGTTAAAATGCTAAAGCTTTTTAATACAAGTAATATGTACAACACAATGAATGATGATGAATCAGAACATTTCGATTCTGAAGTTTTTGAAATGGTAAACTTTGGTTAAATTTTTTTTTTTTAACTTTTGTATATTAAACTATGTGTAAATTTTTCTTTACAAGTTTTGTAAGTACAAATTAAATAATATGAATGTAAAAATAACTATCGATATAAATGAATTTTATTGAATAAATATGTTATTTTTGTCATTATTTTTTAAATAAAATTTTTTATTTTTTTTACAAAAGAACAAATTTGATTCAAAAAAATTAAATTTGGGCACTTTGGGGATGACAAATCTAAAATAGGGGATAAGCTCTAGAAAAAAACTGGCAACACTGGCTCAGTTGATTATTTTCGGCGTTTTCAGATTACCTTTTTTTGCTTGTTTGCTTTTCAATGCACACAACGAAAATTATCGTAAATGGCAACGTTGCCACTAATACACAGTATTGCGATGTCACAAGATGCCATAATAGGTGTATTCGTTTACCCCAAAAAGTTGTGCAAATTTGTACGGAGTTTTCGTCCTGCCTATAGGCCGACGAGATAAAAACTCTAATATACTACATACTAATGAACTATTTTTTGCACTGATCTTGATTTATTTAAACATTATAGCGTATCACCCAATTTGTTTGAATAAACACACCCACTGTATATCAAAAGAAACCTATTTACAAAAATTTCAAGATTCGAAAGCCAGCTTTTGGCACCGGTGAATAAAATAAAATATGTACATTGTACATATTATATCGAGCTATAACCGCCAAAAAAGCTTAACCGACACATATTTTGGACCTCGTTTTTTTTGACGAAAATCGACTATTTACGTTCGCCAATAGTCGATTTTGGTCAAAAAATTAAGTTTGAAAATTATGTCACTTAAGCTTTTTTAGAGGTTATGGCACGATATGTAAGTACACATAAACATGTTTATCGGCGTATTGAAAGCTTATATGTGGGCCAATTTAAAAAGGCGTTAAAAGTTTACCCTCGACTGAAAACCGTGTAACCCATGCATTCTAGTTCAAGCATGTGTTCCATGAAGCGCTATTTTATTTATGTATGACTGTCCTCCAATGGCATTTAAATGTAAACGTGTGCCAAGATTTTGGGAATTCAAAAACCTGGAAAAAATGGGGAAGGTGCATGGGTTTTTTTAAAATACATCAATAAGCTAGCAACGATTTTGGAAATTAAAGGGGGGGAAACAAAACAAAAACCGTGGTTGAATTTTCCCAGGAGCACTCTTGGATTCCCACGCCAAAGTCTCGTATATTCTTAAGGTGGACCCTAAGGAGAAAAAAAATGAGACATCCGTGCTAAAATTCTGTCGAGCCGTTTTCGAGAAAATCGACTTAATCGAAAATGGCAAAAAAAACCGTGGACGAATTTTCCCAGGAGCACTCTTAAACTCCCACGCCGCAGTCTCATATATTATTAAACTGGACACTTAGGAGAACACTTATTAGAGCATTTTATTTTTTCTTCTGTTGAAAATTTTAGCAGATATTTTGGACCGATTTAGCACTCTTCCATCATTATTTTCTGGTAACACTGCTTGCGTTAGTGCAGCATAAAATGTAAAGATTAAACAGCTGATCCAGATTTTTATCTCTCCCGTATTTGCTTATTCCGCGGCTATTTATAATAGAAGGATTTTTTTCGCGGAAGCAAACGATAGGGAAGAGAAAAAAGTTCATCCTCGGAAAATTCATAATTGGGCTGTATATAATTTTTTCGAAACGGGTGCTGTTGTAAATTGAAAGCAGGTGTTTTTGCAACTGCGAGCGAAATTGGTATATACATATCTTCGAGTTCACATGGTTATATATGGTAAGTTCTTCTATGTAGTTTTCGTAGATTTATATCTAATATCTTAGAAATGAGACATAGTTTTTGCTTATCATGCACATTGCTTTTACTTCAACAATTTTTCTTGGTGGGAAGAATAAACCCAAAGTTGTTTTTTTCATATAACAGATTGTCTGAAATTTATTTATTTCTTTTTATTTTATATTTTTCGACACCAATAGTAACATTAAATCAAAATCTGACTTAATTTATCCCATTCCGATCGTTATGTCCGTTAAAGGGTTAAAGTTTTGTATCGCTGTTGAAATACGCTAATAGTGCGTTTACAATTTAAGCAAAATCTAGTACTTACAACGAGATTTCAGACAACATCTAGTAGATTTCCAATACGAAACACTACTTCGTCACTAGATTTTGTCAAAATCGACTTCAAATCAAGTAGAACTTAGCAATAAAAATATGGTGTTTTTCTTCAAATTTGTCCTAAAATGTCAGCCTGTGTATTTAAAAAGGTGTGTGTATTGGCTACATTGCAGGTGTATGGTTGTAGTTTTGGATAATGTACAGTTAATGGGTTTTGTTTTGGATATAACTAAAAATTTGGTGTAAATTTTATAGATTTTCATAAAGATTTTAATGAAAATCTGCTAGATATTGTGCAATTGTAAATGCCCTATAACAACTGCAACATGAACAACAATAAATAGTTAACCTTATTGAATTAGCGCGCACCTTATATGAGCATTTGCGAATAAACAATATGATAAAAATATTCCACCCAATTTGAAACTTTTTTAAGTTGATTTAAAGTGATTTAAGCATGCAGTAAAATGAGTGGGTTGCATAAATATTGATATATTAAATGAATAACTTAATACGAGTATATACAAAAATAATTCAAAAATATGGGGACAAAAACAAAAGTGTACTTCAGCTAATAGCAAAAAAAAAAAAAAAAAAAGAAAACGTAAAAATCCATGCTAAAGCTTCCGCAAATTGTGGACAAAAAGACATACAGACATTATAAAACCAAAAAAATATTTACAATTTTTTGTTTATATCTGCAATTAACAAACAGCTGAAAAACGGTCACAATTTTGTGAATTTATTTTTTATTTTTTCGTAATAAATTTTGATTGTTTGGTAGTACGAGTAGTAAGTAGGTGGCAGAGTCTTTCTGGTTGGCATTTAATTTTTATGTACAAAAATTTACACAGAAGAGGAGGGACATCATGAGTGGAGATGTTATTTGTGTTTTAATTCTAATTAATTAAATTAATTATGTAATTAACTTAAATGTTGCTTGATTTGTTTTTAATGTGGTCAGTAGCTCTTGGTAATTATTTTTATTAAAAAAAAATTACTTTTTATGAATTTGAGAAGAGAAAAAAATTAACTTGTCAAAATATTTTAGTTTAAAGTGAATTAGTTTTATGTTAAAATATGAATTTGACTCTAAACGTTGTATATTGCTAGATAATTTTCCAATTTATTAAGTAGAATTTTGTCTAAAAATTTTCAAATATGAGTGCGTTTGAGGTCTATGCAAGCTCGCAGCTGATTGTTTTTTTTTTTTCTTTTGTCATGTGATTCTGGTTATATATTTCCTAATTCTTCTTTACACTAATTTTACTTCATATTTTTGTAGTGCGTATTTTACAAAAAATAAAATGTATGCTGCCTTGTTTTTGATTCATTGTGACAAACGCGGACAATATTACTTCACTATTAATTAATTAATAATTAATAAATGTCCAAAAGTTCAAAGATGACTGAATTAGATTGTAGCTAGTTCAGACAGTCATGACGGACAATTTCACTTTGAATCCCCTCTGGCTTATAGCAGCATTCAGCTGACTATCGACTCATTACAGACAATGTCGTCAAGTTTCAACTTTATTAAGTACTGTGACACTTCAATAATAGTGTCATGCATAAATCCTTTTAATTGTGTCCTTGCCATGCGGATTCGTCAATGAAATTTTTATATACGAGAATTTGATCCAAATTACAACTTGAAACTGATTCTATTCATCTATGAAAATCTCATAATAACCATGTGGCTCAATTACACCATCGGGTACTTTATACAAATATGTATGTAATCACATATCATTAGAAAGTTCTGACCAAGTCGTATCTAACAAAGGGGAAAATTGCGCCATTCGATATCATTCAAAATTTCCATACAAACAAAATTAAAATCTCGATAACGAATGCCGTAATTTGCCCCCCAAATGGTATGAAATGATAATTTTTTTTTCTTCTATTCGTTTTGTAGTCGACTTATCGTCGCTTTGTTCTTGGTTTGCCGCAGTAATAATGTATTTTTAATATACTGTGCGGCAAACCAGCAACCACCCCACGATATGACAAAAACTTGTTTATGTTTTGCGTTATGGTGCAATTATTTGGTTTTTTACACAAACAAATAACGGCTATGGCAGTGTTGCCATATATGTTTGAGGGAAAACCTGTCTATATCGAACAAAAAAAAATATTTTCGAGAAGAAAAACAAACTCTGGAATGTCACTTCTCTTGAGATATGGTTTAATATTGCTTGCTCCTCCCAAGATTTAATTTAAAATGTTGGTTTACGTTTATAAATTTTTGTATAGAAAAGAAAACATCAAAACTTTCAAAATTTTTTCATACAAATTCTTCAATGATGAAATTAGGACGTTGCTTTGACCTTAAACATTTTTGAAACTTGTATAAAAAACATGAACAAATATTTAAAAGTTTTGAAATTTTTGTCTCGCATATAAATTTCACTTTGACGAAGTATTTTATACGACTAGGACATGAATGATCTTGATACGATACATCCATATGAATATCAGAAAAAAATTTAATTTTCAATGGTTTGAAATACTCGTATTTAGTTGAAAAATTTAAAAATTAACTGAAAAGTAAAAAAGCAAAAGCTAAATTTGCACATTTGGCAACACTGTGCTGCTATTGTTTTTGTTTTGTGTTGTTGTACAACAACACAGCTGGTATAATTGTACATGCCTAAATCATTCACAATAAACTTTTACAATGTGACCAGAAGTCACAAAAGGTGTCTAAAGTCAAAAGAGGTTAGTTTTAATTTAAAAAAAATATTAAATTTTGCTCTTATCTCTTATGGAAAGATATTAATTATAACCATAAGGTTGATTCTCTTGTAAGTTGTTGTAGTGAAATTGGGCGTAAAACATTTTTTTGAATGCCAAGTGTAATGCGGAACCTATATAACGCATATCAACTGCCTGTTTTTTAAATAAAATAAAAACTTTTGAATATGCATATAATGTAAGCAAAAACAATTTTGAGTTTTTTTTTATTATTGTTCCAATACAAACTGCCTAACAAGGCATATTTAATATTATATTTGTAATTTGAATATCTGTTAGAATTTAGAAGTATTTCAGTACATTTTTTTTTTTACATTCCAAGTATGAATTCTCCAAAGCGAATTGGAGTGTGAATAAGGCTTAATCCTGTATGCTCGCTCCAATTCGCCTTTGAAAAATTCATTCTTGGGATGTTCAAAAATATTACTGCAAATAACAAATTATATCTTTACACACTCGAATAAGCTAAATCCATATTTTAATAAAAAAATTACTTTAAACTTTTCGTTTTCTCTTCTTAAAAAAAAAACAACAAATGTTAATACATATCAAAACTCAACAATTAACGATCAAGCAAATGAACAACAAGAAAAAAATAAAGGATTAACAAAAATTAAGAAAACTTAACAAATCGAATCATGCTTCTTCTTTTAGGCTTGGATTAGATGAAACGACGTTCATGGGCTTTAGACTTTAAAACTTTATTTTATTTTTGATTTATTTATTTATTTTTTCATCAACTCACAAGTTATAAAAACAATGTTGCATTTCAATAGCATTATTTAATTTGAAACGTTTAAGAAAAATGTTGACGTCGACAGTGCCAGCGATGATAAATCGTTTGCGGTTGGGGCGATTTATTGCAAATTCTTCCATATATTTTACATTTAATATTTTTTTTTTACATTGAGAACAGATGTTTGTTTACGCAGATAGAGAGTGAGTGAGTCGTCAAGTTGCTTGATGTTGTCATATTGATTGTGGTCAAAATCGTTGTGGTTGTGGTTGTGGTTGTAATGGCAAAGTTAAACAACAACAACAACATGAAGTCCCTCAACTTCCGATTTAAAATCGTTAAATTCTTACGAGTATTAGGCTGCAAACAGTTTTGTCGTTCATACAAAAAGTTTTTGGTTAAGAAAAAAAAAAAAAAAAGAAAACTATAACTATGCAGGTTTCATTTGTTTGAAGAAGTAAAAAAAAAAAATAAAAGAGCGCACGCATTAAATTACATATTATGACAGACAAACAGACAGACCTTAGGAGAAAAGTTGTTAGATTAACTGAGTTTAGTTTTTGATTTATTTAAAAATAAAACGCTGTGGAATGGCTGCTGCTGAAGGTTTTGTTTAGCTTTAAAGCCGGCTTCAAGATTAAAAAAAAAAACATTTGCCTTGTCTTTTTTTTAGACTTTTTACGAACCCATTATTAATTGCTCGAAAGCATCCTCGACATTGCTTTCGTCCAGCAAATGAATATTAGCAATATGAGGCATGGTGGCGCTACGCTGGAGGCCTGTTGCTGGCACTATGGGAGGATTTGAGCCCAAAGATTTACGGCTGGCGGCCGATACTTTTTCACTAGTTTTGGTGCGATTTATCACTGAGCGCTTGGTGGTCTGTTGGCTATGTTCCAGCATCGTTTCCTGTTGTGTGGGAGACTTTTGGCCGGAGAAATAAGCAGCTACGGTTTTTTGCTTTTCATTTATATCGGTTTTCGTTATGGCAGCTTCAAACATTTTGGGCAGAGCTAAAGTGTGGCCTGACTTGGCGCGTCTCAGTTCATTGGTTGGACTTTGACTGAATTTAGTCGTATTGTTGTTGGCGTGCTGGCTTTGCAACATCATTATTTGATTCCAAGAATCAGATTTACTTAATTTACTAGGCCTAATGGTGTGAGGTTGTTCCAGGTTCGTAAAACTGCTGTCATGGTCTTGACGTCGGGTCATTGACGAGAAGGCATTTACATTGTTGAAGACAATATTTCTGGGTATATAATCATCATTGGGTTGTGGTGTGGCTGGTGTTTCCATGATGGTGGGCTTGTTGTTGCTTAATATTTGTTGAGATACTCTTCCCACCGTTTGTTTGGTGGTAGTGGAGTGCAGGTTTTTACCCTGGACCTTGGTAGAGTGTGTCGAGGTGGTCACAACGGATGATGAAGCAGTTTTTACACTGGGACTCTGATAAGAGTTGGGCATGTAATGATGCCTTTGCGGTGGTCCAAACTTTTTAAGAATGGGCTGAGTTTCGTCTTTGGGCAGGGAGGATTTTACGATGTCGGGTGTATCTGGGGGAGCAGAAGATTTGTACACTTGAGTGTTTTGGGTTTCAAAGCGGGCTTCCTTCTCCATTTGGTAGTCCAAAGTGTTGCCCAGACTTTTGCGTCTGTCCTCATTCGCAATCCTTTCCCTCTGCTGATCTAGACGCATGAGCATTTCTTGGGAAATGTTTGAATTTTTTGGGTTTATAACAGTTTGATCTACAGCTCGCGTACTGATCAGAGTTTGCTTTTCTTCAGTTGCGGAAGTTGAATTTTGTTTCGTATAATCGCAGGATTTTTGCTCCATTGCAAGCTTTTTGTGTATCTCGGATGCTGGTTGTGATGTTTGGTTTTGATTCGCTTTACTTTGTTGTAATTGTCTTTGAGAATTAGTTTCCGTAGCTTGAGTTTGCATGGGAGATCTCGGAGTTGCTGAGTCTTTAGGTTTAGGCTGCACGGATGCCTGTTGCTGAGGAACAGACGTGGACGGTATTTGCCTTTGCGCTAGTGCTTCATATTCTGTCTTCTTTGAATAACCTGATAAGGGCTGACCATTGACAACTTGATGCGTTGGCTCCGAAGGAGAAGCAGGTAAACTCATTTTGGCATTCTGATATGGTTTAGACATATTTTGGCAATTGTTCACTTCATCTGTAACGATAGGATTACAAGTCCAACTGGTGTTGGGTGAGGATAAGTTTTGATTGAAAGACATGGATGTTGCAGTTGAACTGCTGGTGGAATTTTCGGATGTATTGCGGTGTCTCAGGAGATTCAAACTACTGGGCGGTATTGGCTTTTGCTGATTGAGGCGTCTGCAGTCTTCATCATCTGTAGTATCCTCAATGGGATAACTGACGACATAAGATGTTTGGGTGTCACTCACAACGTACGGCTTACGTGGAGTTCTTTGTGCAAAATTTGTTTGACTTTTTGCTGTCGCTCTATTCAGATTTTCCAAACTTTTATACATTCCCATTTGAGTGCGTGTTGAAGGTTGAGAGTAGCTTTGATTCTTAGTTTCATCGGGGTAAAATGGTTTACGATTGGGCTCAAATTTATTAATTGCGGGGAATAGAGGTTCTACAATGGGAGCCTGATAAGAGCTGCCATCGGGTGAAAGACAAGTTCTAGGTGAGGTGACCGCTTCAGGGCGTTTTATAACTGGAGCCTTTGATCTGCTTAGTCCATTTGAATTTCCTAAACTTTTCATGGTACTCAAAAGATTTCTTGCAGCCCTAGAGTTCTTGCCATACAGCTCATCATCGCTAACGTGGCCTGTACGCCGGCCGACTGTAACTGCTGTCTGACTTTGAGGTTTTCCCATTACCCTACTGACTGCATGGTATTCCAGCAAATTATTATCGGAATCTAATTCATCATCAGTGTAATCGGTTTGTTGCATATTGTATAGGCTAGGGCTGGTGTGGGTGCTGTTGGCAGGGCTAACCAAATCGAATTGTCGAGGTAGAGGAGGCTGGCGCAGGCGTGCGTGATACTGTGGTTGATTTGAAAGTTGACCTACTGGACAATATGAGGGATTTGCTGAGGTTAAAACCAAGGGTACGGAGTGAGGATCTGTCAGAGAGTCATCTCGAGGGCGTTGGTATTCCATTTCACGGGAGTTGTTGCCGACAGCTAACGGCAAACAAGGATAACTTTGATGTGTGGTCTTTGGCTTGAGACTGCTGTAAGTGAAAGAAATATTTTGTGGTGGAGGCAAGTGGGCCAAAGGATCATTTGGCAATGTCATTTGCTGTCTAATGCCATAAGGATCAAGGGCATTGGGCAAAGATGGTCGTTTTCTGAAATCATCTGAAGCGTTGCTGCCGGTCACATTGGAAGAACGCAAGGAGTTGTGTCGTTGTACAACAGGTGCATTGTTGACATTATCATACTTCGAACGTTCCTCGAATCTATGAGCCTTTGATTTGAAACTGCTGCTGTCAACAGTGGGTTTGGAAGCCCATGGCAAAACAACGGGTGATCTTGAGGAGGGAGGTGGTGAAGTTATAAACGAGTTATCTGGTCTGGTGTTGCCGTAGTGACCAGTCGGTGATAAGGTGTTTGCTTGGTTTCTTGTGGAAGGCGGCCAATTGTTTGAATTGCGCGGAAGTTGTGGTATAGGTTTGTAAATAGGCTTTGAGGGAATTTCGCCATTATCTATGGGTCTGAATACTGATTGAGGGGCATGTTTAAATTCGTTCTTGGGTATTGGTTGCGGTCTAGAATTTTGTTGCGCAGCTGCCAATTGCTCTTGTTTTCTGAGAATAGCAGTATGTTGGGCAGCTGTTATCTGGTCTTGCTCTCTTCTTTGCCTCTCGAAATGTTCGCGCTCTAAACGTTCCCGCTCTTGTCTCTCACGTTGTTGTCTGTGTCTTTCCAATTTATCATGTTCCCTACGCTTATATTCGAAATGTTCTCTATCTAGTTTTCTTTTACGCTCTTCTGCTTGGCGTTCGGCTTCACGCTGCAATCTCAAGGCTATTTGTTGATTTGTTATGTAACTAGAAGTTGGATTTGGACCACTTTTATTGACCGACGCCGGCTGTGAGAATAATTTGCTAGTTTGCTGAAATTTTGTGATGTTAGCTGCATGACTGGGAGGCTGTGGTGGCTTGCTGGTCAGACCTCCTTCAAAGGTGCTTTTTATGGAGCCAAATTTATTAGTCCAGTTTGAAACGGAACGTGAGGTAGTCCAACCTAAGCCAGGCTTATCACTTTGCTTGTTAATAAAGGCCAAAAATTTGCGATCATTTTCTGTTTTAGGCTCAAAGGGCGGCACAACACTTTGCACACGTTTCTTAACACTTACTTGCACAGCTCGTTTCAGTCCCAAATTCGCACCCTTGTCTTCAGCATCCGAGTCTGTATCAAATTCCGGATTGTATTTGTGAGCTTTGGCCAAATCAATGGTATTGGCACGTTTCATTAAATGCTTTTTATTGGTAAACCGGGAGGACTTCGAGCTGTCCTCGGGGATGCTTTGCTTAGACTCCTCTTCAGGCTCAGGACTTTCAAAGGAAACTGAAAACTCTCCGGAAAGAGGACGGCGCTTACTAGTGTTAGCTGCGCACCGTTTGGTGTAGTTATTGCTTGCATTTTCATCAAGAACAAATTGTTTAGGTCTTTGTAATGCAGGTGCTGCAGGTGGCGTCAATATGGACCCTGTAGAGGCATTTTTCTCCAGGGGATACCATTGCGGTGGTGCATTATTGGCTACACTATTGGCTTCGGGGGTTGTACATTGGGATATGTTGCTCATAAGCAGCATGTCCTCCATATAACGTCTAGCATCGGCCAATTCTTCGCGACTTACACCTACTGTATGGCGACTTACACGATTTTTACGTTTACCAAAACGACTGCGATTTGAGCGATGAGCATCAGCCTCTGGCGAAGATGTTTCACCATATAGGCCATCGTTGCCATCTAGTTCCGACATGGCAGCAGCTATCTCGGCCAATTTCTCAGGTGATGTCAAGCCTGCGCGCAAACGGGCCACCAAAGCCAAAAGAGCTTTACGTTTTTCAATATCCACGGAAATATCCTTGCCCTCCTTCAGAGAATTTTCCAAACGACTTAGGGCACATGTTACGTCTTCAATGATATTGGAATCACTTTGGATTTGTAACTGATCACGCAAACCAGCCGCTATTAAGCGTAAATCTTCCCCACTCTCAGTGCCAGAATCTTCCTTTTGAGGCACACCTAATCTATCTACTTGCCTGGGACTATCATTACTACCTACGACTACACTGTTACCACCTAAACTACCACTAACACTAACACTACCACTACCACTATCATTACTATTACTATTGCTATTCGCTTGGCGAGAACTAGGGTTAATATTCCTATTGTTATTTTTATTGCTTATTGAGGTAGAGTCCGTTCTGCCTGCAGTCCGTTCAGTCGCAACTGGATTTTGATTGGTTTGATTTGATGCCGCAGTGTAGGCTGCTTTTTGGGCCTTATTGTTACTGTTATTGTATGGGGCGTGCATGCTACTACTACTACTACTGTCACTAACAGCTGTTTTACTTTTATTATTGTTATTATTTGTTTGTGCCGACTTCAGTTTTTTGCTGTTTGTTGACTGATTGCTTTGCGCAAGGTTTTCTTGTTGTGGGACAGTTTGTTTGTTTGTAGTTTTTGGTGGCTTTAAGGACTCACCCTTTTCAGAGCAATCCTCTACAACTTCTTCAACTGTTTCAGTTTGGATAACAGTCTTAGATACTTCGACTTGCTCTGCAGGGGTTTTCTGATGATCGGCTGGGGATTTTGCCGGTTGCGCAGTAATAGTTACGGACTTTTCTACAGTCTGCGTTACCACAGCCGAAGGAGTTTTGTTTGTATCTGTATCTTGCGCCTTTTCGCTGACGACCACGACGTTATCATCAGCTTGTGAATCCGCTTCACTATAATCGGTGACCTCTTCGATGATCTCCTCGTATTCGCTGGCACTACTCTCCTCGTCTTCTTCCGGAACAATAGTAACAGCTGCTACTGCTGCTTCTTTTTCGTCGCCTTTGGGGCTTTTCTTTGTTTCTAGAGAGGGGAGGGGAAATTTGTTAAATGCACTGGCGTCAAATAAAGGCTTTATGAACAGTAACAAAGAAACTATAACAACAATGGCAGGATAACGGAATACAATAGACGCAACACGACTGATGGCTGTGATACAATGAACTAAAAACGGCCGTCCAAAGGCCATCATCCTTAAGGACGGATAGGGACAACAAGAACAACAAATCAACAATACAAACGAGTATGATGACTTGGAGTTTGTTATTATTATTATTATTATTATCTGTGTTCAGGAACTGGCTTAATGAATTTGGATATTTGCTTTGTGAAATGAATAAACGGAAAGAACTTCGAATTGACTTTCGAACGATAGACAAGTAAAACGTTTTTTTTTTTTTTGATTGGCTGTGTGATGTATTATGATTTCAACATAATGAATGCTTACATCTCTTTTTACTATATATCTCTTTCTCTCTTTACGTCTACGTATGTATAGATACCTAGTTAAAAAGATTAATTGACTCTTTTAGTGTTTCTTTTTTTTGGTTTTTTGTTTTATATCCAATTTCATATAATCGTTATTTATGTTTGGTTTAGCTAAAATTTCATATCTAGAATAAAGTAAATACAAAATAATTATAAAATAACAAAATAATTATAAAAATATATGTATAATAATTACTGTTATCAACAATAATAAAAGTAAATGTAAATTATAGTATTCCAAACACCATTTTTGTGAAAGTTATATTTATTTTGCAATCAGAAGATAATGAAAGGAATTTAGATTTGTGCAGTGTAAATGAGTTGGTTGGTTGGTGTGCTGTTTATACTATATAGATTTATTGTAAGATTTGTCGTATTATGGCCAAAATTTAAGTTTTTTTTTAAACACAATCTATATAAATATGTTGTTAACGCACTTTCTCGTGGTTTATAAAAAAAATGCCGGCGGAAGTACTTTGAACTGTAATTTTCTGTTTTTTATTTTGTTTGTTTTTCTCATTTAATGCGTAGAATAAAATTAAATTTTCTATTCAGAAAAAGTAATTCGCGCCTTCATTTTTTTATATGTATATGTATTTGTTATTTTATTTTTATTCATTTTTTGGCATACAAATAAGTCCATTGATTAATTGAATATCGTTATAAAAAGCACACCAACATGTGTGATTTTAAGTGTGTAGATTTTTTTGTGTAGATGCTTTAATTTAAAATACCTTCACGGTCAGCCATAAGTTCCCTTAAACGTGATCTTATTTTACGACGTTCTTCGTATGTTTTAGCCTGTTCCAACTGTAAGTAAAAGAAAGAGATAAATAAGAAAAGGAAAACAACATCAATAGCTATCTAGGCTTTAATGCTTCTTTTTGAAGCAGTAAAATGAAATAAAAAGAAAAAATACTAGCAACAATTATTTTTGGTGAGTAATTTAAATTTTTATGATTTTTAATTTTTTTTGTTTAATTTCAAGCTTTTTTTTAGCAGTGAAAAGAAAAATTTCTCCTGATACATTAAATAATTGCTAAAGAAATTTATTCAAAAGGAAATTTAAAAAATAAATATTGCTATAAATGGTTAGTTTTGTTGGTTTACATGACTTCCTTCTTCACTCAGGCATTCAAGTAGAATCTAGATGATTCCTTTTCTGAAAAGACCACTCCACTCGTCGGTGTCAGCTTATGTAAAACCGTATCTAAGGTAGATTCAACCTGCCACGTTGAGATATCTGATAGGGTCACTCAACCCAATCTCAGATAAATCGGAAAGGTCGTCTAGTACATAACGGCCTAAAAACGTGTGTCTCGAGATAAGCAAAGCTGTACCTTCGCAAAGAAAGTGGAAGATTATCTCTTAGGTTTGCTTTATTCTCGACAACTTCGGCAGAACTCATTACAGGACATGCCTATCCTACTAGCACCTCTGCCGACTTCCAGTGCCCCGTCATGATTGCAACGAGCCACGAGATGTCCCTACGGTTCCTACTTATTATTTGTATTGGGCGCCTATCATTATAGCAGTGCCACATTTTCTTAGCAACCTTACACGTGTTTATATTGCGCCATCTGAATTCAGCCTTAAATAGGCAGTTTCTAACAGTACCAAACGGCATGGCTACCAATTTGGCGTTGGAGGCATTCATATCAGAGCCAGCTCATCCGCCCGTTCGTTACCTAAAAAGTTGCTATGTGCTGGAACCCAGATGAGACCACACAGTCTAGATAGCACACTCTTGCACTGCCCTACTAGAATAGAGGAAGTTCTATATGATCCTAGGGATAGAAGCGCTTCTTGGCTGTCGAAAAATACCGAATTATCTCGTACTTTTGTTTTTTGAAGAGAACTAACACTCAGGAAATGAATGCCTACTACTATTACTAGGTATTATCTTCTTTTAGGAAAGGGATAATAATAGAGAAGACAGGTGGTGAAGGCAGAGATAGAGGAAAACTTCATTATTTTACAACTCTGCTTTTTGTACTTTTTTTAATAATGCAGTGTTGCAGCGCCGCTGGTGTCAATGAGATATATTAAATTTTCAAAGCTAATAATACCGTCGAAGGAGGGCGCTCTGATGTTACATTAGGATTAGTATCCTTTGAAGCCAGTGTATATGGCTTCATCACTTGATACAAAGGGGCACTAATGCATATCAGAAAAATTTCTGGTGTTGTTATTTAATGACTGTCAGAGCCGGGCTCGAAATCAGGACCTTCGGATTTATAGTCAACGTGTTAACTACTTCAGCCAACGCCCTTCAATCAGCACTGTGGCCGCTTCCCTTGCAGCCAAAATTTCAGCCTTTAATGCAGTGGCTTCGTTAGAATCAGAACTTTAAACAATTTCTCAAAGTCCAGATAAGGCACCATGTAATCTGTATATTTCCTCATCGTAGGTGGTAGTTGATCCAGGATTCTGACATGGCCATAAGAACTTGATATCCGCTAATCTTACCGCACTACTTGAGGATACTCCCAAATATAAAGGTCGATCGGATAAGGTTTAGTATAGCATTCAGAGCCTGTGAAGAACTACATATTACATAAACATCCTGATATCCCTACGCAAGCGGATCTCTTTATTCTATTAAGTTGATCTACCACGTTGCTATACATAGTGGTAAATATATTTATTTCCTCTTCTTTTTTGCTTAATTTTTTGTTTGTTTCTTTTGTTGTCCAAATGTGATACTCATATATACATATCTATCATATCTGTATCAATACGGAATAGTAGCTTAAGGCGACTTAAGCAAAACAGTGTTTTGGGAAGTTCTAATGCTACCGATAAGAAATTAACCCCATGTTTCTACAATCCAGACAATCGACTTGAACACAAATTTTCATCTGCCTGACTTGTGGTAACTTCACCTATTCGATGTATAATAATATAAATATAAATTATTTATAAATGCAATTTTGACATTTAACTGTAACAATTAACTGTAACATTTTATTTTTAATTTGAAAATTTTTTGATATTCGAACCGACAACCTAGTGCATGACAGGTTTGCACACTACCCACTCGACCACAGGGCCACTCATATTTTAAAAGTATAAAAACCAGTTAAGCTTAGGTTAATATTTAATTATAGTTACGGGATTGGTTCCAGAGTCACATTGAAGGGAGTAATTAACATTATATTTACACTATTTGATAGGTCGTGTATTCGACCACATCGAACATGTTCAGTGCAGCTTACTACAATACTAGACCGAGTCCGAATTAAATTGGCTCAAGATCAAGACGATACATCACGAAAATGGTCAATATGTAATCATTTAAACGATATGACTTTATTCACCATACACTACTCCGTACTTTTGATAACACCCACATTTTCTCCAGTTATAGGACGAGTACGTTTGGATCAATTGTCACCAAATTTTCTGCAGGGTCCTTATAATTTCTTAGATTATACCGCCAAATAGAAGTCTTAACTTTCAAAAATTTACTTTTGCTAAAAAAAAAACGTTATGACCAAACATTTTTGTATCCCTGTTTATCCCTATCGCATATGAATATTGTAGAAATTACACACGGAATAACAAACCTATATAAGTCATAAAAATTTTTGGTGACAGGTGTAAAAAGTCATACAGGTAATAGTTTGAGTTTGGGTTAAAAATTTTCTAAAAATTCTGAACAACGTGACTCGATTTTTTTTTAAATTTTACTTAACGTAGAACTGTTGACGGCCTACACAAATATATAAATAAGAAAAAAAAGTTCCGTTTATTTGAAAAAAAAAACAAGCATATTTGTTTGGTGTCGTACGCTACAAAAAGTTGACATTCCTGTGGAAATGCCCATACATATTATTGTGATTGAAAGGAGAAATTTACAAATTCTTTAGAAGCAAATTGTTAATACAAATTATATTTGTAACGAATATTTACCAATTCTTTTAAAATTTCTTCGTCCCAAATCTCCTCTATATCACAAGTTGTATAAGTAACTGGTGTAGAAGAGTTTCCAGAGTTAATCGTTTTCGTTATACGTGTAGTTTTTACCTAAAATATAAAGCAAATGGTAACAATAAATTAACAATAAATAGAAAAATTAATGTGTGTGCAAATTGCAATTTTATATTTTTAATTGAAAATATAAATCTTGAGAAAAACCAAGTTCATGGTTGTATATACATACATAAATTCATATTTAATTTTAAGTAGTATTTGGCTAAAATTAATGTTGATTGTCATTACGATTAATTGTCGTTTTTAAATATACAAACATACATACATACATATGAGTATATACGTATGTATGTACTAGCAGCTACATATGTTTGTATTAAGAGAAATTTAAAAAAAAAAATGACGTAGCATTTCACTTGTCCGTTTTTGCGATTTTTTTTTACCATTTTAAAATAGAATTTTAAGAACTTTTTGCTGATTGCGAGGAGGAGGAAGTTAATTGTTGCTGCCAAAAATGTTCATGTAAAACACAATCAATCGACTACGAATACAAAAAAAATCAAACTATTAAAACAGCCACGTAAATAAAGGTGGTCAATTGGCACTGAATCGCGGCTGCCAAGACACATTTAAAACGATAAATCATCATGTCAGTTTAGTTTTTATCTTAGCGGTGTAAATAAAATGATTAATAATTGTGAAAACACCCAATCGATTACATTGTAATGTGGGGACAAAGGTTTAACTATGCTTTAAAAACAATGTAGGACTGTCCCTTTAACAATTTTTTTAAAAGAGAAGTAGCACTCAGGCAATTAATGCCTACTACTAATATTACTAGGTGTTACCTTCTTTAGGAAAGGGAAATTGATAGAGAAGACAGGTGGTGAAGGAAGAGATAGAGGAAAGCTTCATTCCTTTACAGCTCTGCTCTTTTTGCACGTATTTTAATAATGCAGTGTTGCAGCGCCTCTGGTGTCAATGAGGCGTATTAAATTTTCAAAGCTGTGTTTAGTGGACATTTTATTGGTTATTTTACTTCGGCAATGATTCTGCTATGCAATACCGACGATGGAGGGCGCCCTGATGTTCCATTAGGACTAGAATCATATGAGAAACAGCAACATATGACATTTCTCACTAAAATATTCCCTCGGTTATCTTAAATTCTTTCCACTCGTTTTATATACATAATTTGATGATATTGAGCTCTACAAATATATTTCTGCATCCTTTAAAGACTCCTTTATATCAAATTTCATACCACAATTCCATTTTTTCTGCTGTATCTTCGTTGCGAAAATATTTTTTCCTTTCTTTAGACGCCGAAATAAAACTTGTATTTTCGTTAGAAAAATGTTCAAAATTCAAAATTTATCAAACGAAACTCCTTATTTAAGTGATTCGCACTGTATGCGCCCATAATTATGAAAGTACTGCAAGTCATACATATATTTGGCCTCGAAATGTTAAAGAGGTTTCCATCACTCCAGACTAATATAATTCTAAATTCAAGTAGAGCAAAGTCAACCAGGGAAACCGCAAATATGCCATTGCATGTTTTTTCACGTGCGACGTATTAATGCGACGATAAGATATTTATCTGTTTCAGAACTTTTTAAGAATTTTGGCATCGATTTGTTAGTACATATTTTTGCATATTTTACCCTTTAAAGCATGTTTTTGCATATTTCAGTCTTACACGCATATTTTTTGCATTTTTTTTCGAATTCTTAGAGCATATTTGACGTTTTTTTTAGTAAATTTGTCTAAAATAAATAACACATAAATAAATAAATCGTATAAATTTACGATGCGGTATTTATATTGTGTTCAGCTACAACGTTGCGAAACATTGTAACCATGAGCGTCAACCTTGAAATAGATGCGCAGGTTGCTTGTCTGCGCCGTTCTTAATATTTGTCGATGACGTTTTTGGCAAAGTCGAAGTTTTATTTCTTTGTTCCAAGACTTTTGGAAGCCAGCCAAACTTGCTTGTCAAGCCAAAATTTTTCTTTATAATAACGGTTCCCTATCTAGGAATGGCGTCGTAATCAACCTTCCACCCCTCTCCTCCAATGTGTGCAATAACAAAGTAGTTTATTTATAAAAAAAAACATGTTTTTAACTACTTTAAAAAAAATTTAAAATTCTTTCAAATTGAAATTTTAATAACATGCGATTTCGAATTGCAGAATAGAGCTCTAGCTTGTCCGTTCAACACTTAATGCATTGCAACGCCGTCTGAAACTCTCTGCAGTAGGCAGCCAGCTGCCTTCTAGCAAGATATCGTCATATTTAAATATTTTTCAACGTTTTGTTTTATTTAAAACAGCGTATAATCTTGCCAAAAATTTCTTTATTTTTATGGGCATTATTCTTTTATTTAATGAATTGCTTTAATATAATTTGTCATAGTTAAAAAATTAACTCAAAAAGCATAATAATAATTTTAATAATGTTGTTGCCAAAAAAAATATTTCAATTCATATCTACGAGTACATACAAAAATATTATTTAAAGAAAAATCGACTGTGGCACAGCACATTTTTCCTATAAAAAATGTGGACTGTGTCACGGCGCATTTTTCCTATAAAAAAATGTGGACTGTTTCACAGCACATTTTTCCTATAAAAATTGGACTGTTTCACAGCACATTTTTCCTATAAAAATTGGACTGTTTCACAGCACATTTTTCCTATAGAAAAGTCGACTGTGTCGCAGCACACTTTTCTTATAAAAAATTTCAGTTTGTAAATTTATTTCCGCTGTTTTTGTGCTATTGTGAGCTAACGAGGCACCATTCGGGCGAATAGATCTCATCTTAACATTTTCGATCCATCATTTCAGCTGGCTCACACACTTTCAGCCGACCATGATCCAATACCATTTAGTGGATTTTTTGTAAATGTTTCCGGCGTGGACTCCACAATTGGTCGAACACTACGGTGTTCGTCTGGCCTCGGTTCAACTCTACCATCGCATATTTTATAGTCGTAAACGAAGGAGAAGACTCTTCTGCTTTAATATTAGTTAGACTGAAACCTTTGAAATGAAAGCATTAATTATATGTATAACGTTGACCGCATTTTTCCATCTTTACAAATTTACTGAGATCATTTCAAACAAATTCTAAGCAATGTGGCAACTTGCAACTTAAAAAAACACATGTTTTACAGGGTTGCCACTTTTTAACAAATAAATTTTGTTGAAATTTCTGCGCGACAAAAAAGTAACCATGGCTGGATTTCGAGGCCTGGCAAAAATAAAACTAGTTTTGATACTTAAGAGTATCACACAACTTGTTTTATGCATGAGGATCTAGTAAAAGCCTTTATGTATACCATGCACTTTTTAAATAAAATATTTTGTGAAGGAATTTAATTAAACCGATGGAATAAAAACATAAAAGTGAACGTGAAAATTAACTTAACATTCATATGGAAACAAATGCGATATATTATAAAAAAAAATAAAATTTAGGGTCTTTTGGATTTCAGGTGACGATATAAAGTTAATGAACCAAAATGCTTTTTCACAAAACACGTTTTTTTGTACCTTGATCTTTTTTTTTAAATTCTAAGAAATAACTATTTCCGTTTAAGGCATAATTTTATATTCGCCATTTTTAGCATAAAACAAAGGAAATTTCTAGAAATAGTACAAACGCACATTCTTGTGTATATATATAGTACATACATATGTATGTATGTGTATGTGTATGTACTTATTACATGCACATGTATGTATTTATATAAATACATAGCATATATATATATGTATGTGTGAATGTTATATTTACATTTGTATGTATGTTTGTGTATACCCTGCAGGAGATCGAACTAGTGTCCAACTGGTATTTTACTAGTACAGAAATTACCACCACTAGTTCCCAACTGTAAACTTTGCTATACAAGCATAATGCGCAATTTAGCATTGAGTGTGTTTAGAAAACTACTAGTACCATTGGTACTAGTTTAGGACTAGTTTATTACCAGTTCTTTTGTAAAGAAAAATTCTATAAAATTTTTGGTTTTATTCCTTTGTTACCCATTTACAACTGCTAGTTAAAAATCGTCATTATTTATCAAAATTAAAAAATATGAAAGTGTAATTATAATTATTAGATGAACTTAAAATTTTAATAACTTTATGATATCAATTTTCATACAGTGTAAGGGCTCTGCTAGACAGTTAAAATTTATTTTGCAATGTGGTGGCTTGGAACTACTTCATATACTAGTACTAATCAGAACCAGTCATTTTACACAATAACTTTAAAATATAATTAGAAACTTCTGAACTATAATTAGAAACTTCTGAAACATATTTAGAAATTTCTGAAAAACAATTGGAAACTTCTGAAATGTAACTGGAAATGGTGTAGTTCTTGCTATTCTAGTAATTATACTCAGAGCTGCCAGAAGTTTTGCGAAGAAAATCATCATTTGTCGGAAAGAAAATCATATTTTGAAGAAAAAAATCATCACAAGTCCAATTTTTTTTTTCAAATAAAAAAAGTAACAATTGACATATTTACAATGGACAAACAAAACTATTCGACGTACACCAATTTTATTTTGTTTTCATCAATAAAAAGCCAAAATACCTTTGATAGGGCCAAATGTACTCGACTATTTTATTTTAAATAAAAACAAAAGTATGTATTAATAATATGTGATTTATTTTGTTTAGAGCAAAAGCAGAACTTAGCGACAAAAGTTAAAATTTTTAAGGTATTTTTTGTTAAATTAAAGTAAATACATATTTCATATGTATGTGTGTTGCTTAAAAAACTAAATTTTAGTTAAAAAACATTACTTATGTAATTCTCATTTTATTAAACATAATCTCTAAGTTTTTAGTCCAATAGTTCCTCAATTTAACCCTGTCTAGAAGCATTTTTTGTGTTAAGTTCTAAAATATCTTCATCATAACAATTATTAGAACTAGATTTCATTAATTTTTTTTAATTATATTAAATATGACACAGTATTTTTTACATGACGATGATTTCTTCTATTATGGCCTGTTTTACAATATCGAAAGAAAACTCTCGACTGAAAATTTATATTGAAAACAAAAGCGAATTTTCAAATTTCATTGTTGATTTCAATATAAATTTTCAGTCCTGCTGAGGATTGGTAAATAGAAAGAGTTCCTTGAATAATTCTGTATATATTTGTATACAAAGGTTTACATATACGATTTTTAATGGTAGAAATCCTTTTGCAAAATTTACTTCTACATAAATCTTTGAGCTTTTGAAAAAGTTTAATAGCAAGTGGTGTAATACTATTGGTTTCCCCACTCAAAACATGATCTGGCGCAGATTTCGGAAACCAGTTTAAATAAAAATCTCCAAAAATAAAAGTAGTTTTTAAAACGAAAAAAAAACTCAATTAAAAAGTGTACTAAAAGGTTGGAATTTTGAGCTGAAAGGGCCAAAATATCCTAGAGAGTACCACAGGGCCATCAAACATTCAAAAGTGCCACAAATGGCCCAATTGTGCCACATTTTGCATCACTGATGTACAGTTGTTTTATACTCTAAAATTTAGAGGCAAGTTGATTTTCCTTATCGACGAATGACTTCTTTTAAACGATTTGGTATACATTTGGTGCAAGATTTGAATATATTCCGGACCGATTTTTCGTCACTTCTCTAACATGACTTTTTTTGTAAAGTGACGTTTTCTTATTTTTTTTTTCAATTGACCCCAGAAGAGGAGGAAGAAATGTGCTCTCTGCCCCTTACCAAACTGTTTCCATGAAGACGAATATTTTCGCTGGAACAAAAATGTTTTCTTTATAGGTGTAGCTCTTGATAAACATTCTCGACCAACAAAGAAAATTGAACATACATATGTATGTATTGAAAGTAAAAATCATAATTTGCAAAATTAAAAATCATCATTCGAGAACAAAAATCTTAAAATCATATTTTGGTCCAAAAATCATCAAAAATATGATAAAATCATCATTCTGGCAGCACTGATTATACTAGTAGCTTTTAGACAATTATCGCCTACTCTCCTGCAGGGTAGTTTATATACATAGTACATACATACATATTTACATATACTAGTTACCTTAATATAGAAAGGCCCTTACTCATTATATTTTTTTAAATATTTTTACATTTTTCGATACATTAGATGTTCTTCTATCGAAAAATGCAAAAACCTCGATTTCAAACAAATATATTAAGGTAGCGATATTTACATACAAAATATGTTTATAAAAAATTATGTGTCATTTTTAAATATTTCCTGTCGCAAATTTGCTGTTTTCTTAAATAATGAAAAAACTTATACATGAGAGTGTATATAAATATGTACTTGCATGTGTTGTATGTATGTATGTACATACCCTAAAGGAAACGTGGGGTTAAGTGTCCCCAAGTCACAACTTTTGCCAAATGTTTTTGGTGACATTGTCAACGGAAAATCTACATATTAATATTGGTTTTGATGCATAGAAAACATTTTTCATATACACACAACTATGCTTCGTCTTTATGTTTTATTGGTTTGTTGAAAATTAAAGTGGCGTCAATATTAAGAAATCTAATTAAAAGGTTAATATAAATGTATTGAACAATAATTAAAAAAAAATTAAAATTATTAAAATAGAAAATGAAAAAATTAAATCATTAAATTTGTTTGAGCCTGTGGAAGAGTTTCTACCATCAGTTAAAGATTTGTCGCACTTTCAGAATCATTCGTAAGTACTTGACTTTACCAATCCAGCGAAACATAAAATTTTTAATTTACATACTATATTTATTTAGTCCTAATTTACACTAAGCAATTCTTATTGCTAAGCTGATTAGTTTTTTGGGAGAGTGAGCAGAGGTTAAAAGAAACGTTTCTGTTCTCCTCGTCTCTCTCTCTCTCTCATCCACAAACTAATCAGCTTAGCAATAAGACTTGCTTAGTGTAAATTAGGACTTAATAGAAATTATAAACAAAATCCCTACTTACTGGTAATATGCTGAACGCATGAATGAATTAATTCCTGTATGTTTTTTATACATAAGTTAAATTTTTTATATATTTGAACAAAATATGCAATTTCATTATCAAAAGTGTGTACTAGAATTACTAAAATGTACTAGTAGTGACTATCTGTTCCCAATGTCTTCATATGGCCCCTAAAGAACTATATAATCAGTAGTACCAATGTCAGTAGTTGCTTTTCAATGAGACGCACATGTTAAACGTCTATTGCAAAAAGCATTGTCTGAGGTATAATTAGTCAGTAGTACTGGCGACAAAGTCAATATTGATTCACTAGTGCGATTTCCTACAGGGTATATATACTGCGTGTATGTGTGTATGTTCGCGCACAAGCCATTTTCATATTTTCGCCTCGTGCTTTCTGTAAAATATATTTTAAATATTTTCCAAGCAACACCAATTTTCCTAAAACTACCTACTTAATAATAAATTATAGAAAAATATTCATGATATAAAAAATTTCCATGTTTTTTATTTATTTTTTTATTAAAAAAAAAACCAATTTTATCATACATATGTATGTATATCATTTCTTTTCATCCCAAATAAAAACTAAACTTTATCTGTTGCATGTATGTAAATAAACTTTGGCACAAGTGTAAATTAAATAAATAAGAAACAAACAAAAAAACACAACTATTTTAAATAAATTTCACTTGTTTGTCGTGTACAAGAAGCAAGAAGACACTTAAATAAACATTTTTGAGTACAAAATTAGAAAGTTATTTAGGGCTTTTGTGGCTGTCCGTCCCTGTTAAAAAAATGCAACTTCAGCACATGAGAAATTCATTTTTTTTCTCTCTTTCGTTCCGTTTATTTTTGTCTATTTCTGTTTGTTGTTCTCTTTTTTTTTTTTTTTTTTAATTTTGTTGCTAATCGTACATGTTTTGTGCTATTTTTTTATAATTAATTTTATATTTTGTTCAATAGAGTGGAAGAAGTAAAACTTGCTGAATTCTGAGTGAATTATAGTGAGTGAGTGCATTTAGTGTTATTTGGTTGCACATGAGTTGTGATTCTTTTTTTCATTGGTTCTCTTTACCGTTAAAAATTTCAGTTTTCAGGGACGTAATTAGAAATATTTAATAATAGGGAAATATAGTTTTAGAACAATCCAGCCTGGAAATATTTTTTTTATGTGTAAGCATCTATACGATAGGGGGTAAAAATCTTTTTCACAATACACTCACAAATTTTGAGTAAGATGTGCGATGCGTTATCAAATCGGTGTGAGCTATGTATGAGTGTATTAGTGTAATCATACGGACAACAAGAAGTACAGAGAAACTTAACAGCTGCGTAGAAATACACTCAGCCGAATTTTAAAGCATACCTTCAGGAGCAATGTTAATTTTAATAGAAATTGCTTGTGAAGTGTAGTAGTAGTGTTGCCAGTGGGGATAATTTTGTTAAAAAGTTGAAAAATATAACATAAATAAAATACATATAAACTTTTAAATAAAAGAGCGTTTTAAATGTCAAATATTTGCTTAAAAGATATATAGCAGTCTTTATAAAGAATTTATAATATTATATTATAACCAGAGCTCGTAATAATTGGTCCCTCTTGTGCTTGTTGTCAGAAAAAAACACTCGTCCACTAACACGATACCACGCTGTCGCGAAAAAACCCTCAAAATTCGTTCTTCTTTGGCTTGCTCTTCGCTCAACCAACGACCGTTTTTGTTCGATAGGTCGGCTCATGTGTTCACTCGAGACCCGTTATTTCGTAAAATATCGCAAACGGTCTTTTGAGCATGTATGTGTGTTGCGAGTGTTGATAGGTAAACATTTACATACATGAAGATTAATTTTTTTTTTTTTGTGCACATATCTGTCTTATATACATATTAGTGCTGGGATACTATCGATATTTTCGGCTATCGATATCTATCGATAGTTCAGATTTCACTATCGATACTATCGATATTACTATCGCCTGAATGTTAGTACTTGAGAAAGAAAAATATAACTAATTTTTCATCAGGTTACAGGTAGTTTTTTATCACTTTATTGAAAGTTTATAGTCTTATGTTTATTTTAATATGTATAAATATATCTACGAACGTTAATTTAGGTGACGGTTTTCCAAAAGTTGCGCTGATGTCAGTTAAAAAATTTTTATAACATCTCACGTTTTTAAATGCTATCGATATCGATATTTTTTCCTATCGATATTTTCGATATTTGAAAACTATCGATATTATCGATAGTACTATCGATAGTATCCCAGCACTAATACATATTACAATTACACTTCGTTAACAAATAGTTTGATTTACAGATATTTTTATTGTTGTTTATTACTATCTTTTCCCTTCCTCTTTAATGCTTTGCCTGTGACGAAATATTTGAGACAACAACATAAAGCAAATGCAACAATAAAAATAAAGACCGTTTTTGCAAACACTTTGCTTGTTTTGCTCACTTACTGACCCTCAGTAGCTGAGCAAGGAATTATTCTGTTCGTATCATGCGGTCAGTAAAAGACCGATTCGCAGCGATGCCAACTATTTATAACCCAAACGCGCTATACCCCTTCTCAAAACGCGCTAAGACGCGCTAAGTTACAGCATTATCAACAATTTATAGTCAAAACGCGCTATTATCCTACGCGCTAAATTAAATTTTAATCAAGGTCGATGTATGTATTAGTAAATACATGGTGTTTTTTTTAGAGGTATAGAACTTCGAATTGAAATAAAACACAAGAAAATCGTTTTAATGTCCATCAATTTGGCTTTATTGGAAGGATAATTTTATGCCATTAATGTTTAAATATGATTTCGGGCATGTGGCCGCCGCGGCTGGCTCGAATAAAGCCAATTCTACAGGTCCAATTTTCAACCACTTTTTCGAGCATATGGGGCCGTATGTTGGCAATAACGCCACGAATGTTGGCTTCCAAGTCCCCTAACGTTTCTGGTTTGTTGGCGTAGACGAGCGACTTCACATATCCCCAAAGAAAATAATCCAATGGTGTCAAATCACACGATCTTGGTGGCCAATTGACAGGTCCATTCCGCGAAATTATGCGCTCATCGAATGTTTCCTTCAATAAATCGATTGTGACGTGCGCTGTGTGGCATGTAGCGCCGTCTTGTTGGAACCACAACTCATCCACATTCAAAATCTTCAAAATCTTCCATAAAGTTGATGGACAAAGCTCCAATTGCTGTGCACGGTGGCGAATCGATTCATTCGGGTCCTCTTCAACACTTTGCTCTACAGCGGCAATTGTTTCTTCGGTGCGCACTGTTCGACGTCTCTGCGGATGCGTATTATCACATAGAGTAAACGTAGTGCGAAAACGATCCATGGTTAACCGAATTAATTGCTCTGATGGACGATTATGTCGACCATAAAATGGACGGAGCTTGCGGTAAACTTCGCGAACTGAACCATTATTTTCGAAATAAATTTGCACGATTTGCAAGCGTTGTTCTTTTGTCAACCTGTTCATGATGAAATGGCAAACCAAACTAAATATTAATCACTTGACAGCTGACAAAATGGCCGCCAGTTAAAAAAGTGATGCCAACTTAAAGTTCTATACCTCAATAAAAAACACCCAATACATATTAATTGTCGAATAGTGCTGCGATTCAAATGCTTTTTGAAGTACAAAAAGAATAGATGCTTAATAAGTTACATAAATTTGTTGGGTCACGAGTACGAGTACATATTTTTAACGCGTTAGCAGCAGGATACGTATTTATAGTACAATCAAGTAATATTTTCACGTTTAAATGTACTGCAAATGCGTACCCTGCTGCTAACGCGACGCTTGCCGCTCTTATTTAGGTATGAAGGTGAAATTTCAAAATAGTTGCCATTTACAATATTAAAATGAGTTTTTAATTCTAACCACATTTAAGGGAATTTTATTTGCAACATCTCACTTATTAACGAATTTAAACAAAAAGTTAAATTTTGGATATTAGACAAACGTTAAATTTATACAAAAAAGTAAAAAGATATTGAACTGAAATGATATTTTTTACTTTAATCAAAACGCGCCAATTTAGCGCTTTTTTTATTAAACGCGCTAAAACGAAAAAAGCGCGTTTGGCATAGTTAAAACGCGCTAAAACTAGCGCGAAAGGCGCTAAATTGGCATCGCTGCCGATTCGTGTGTTACGCTCAACTCATAACCCGGGAGCGAGAACACGATTGAAAGGAAAAAGAGGGTTGCTGTTCAGACACTGAGTGATTCAATCTCATTTCTTTAGGTCTTTTGAGTGAGAAGACCGCACAAAGAAATTTGGTTGAGCATATTTTGCGAGCTCTGATTATAACATATCTTCATTACGTACTGTTGCCTTACACTGAAGCTGGTGCACGACAATTGGGTAACAATCTCCATCTCGTGCCAATTATTATGGGTGGAGATTTCAATACAAATTTTGCAAACCCACAAGCTTTATCAAAATTTTTATTTGACGTTTTACACTTGCATATAAGCAATTCTCCTCAAACCCCCACAACTAATAATTCCACTAGTATATATGCAGTTTTCCATAGATTTTTAAATACAGTAGAGTCAAAAATTTATATATTTATATAAATTTATATAATCGGACTCACATTGTTTTTTTTTACTAATTCACATTTACATATTCACCCCTATCGTGAACATTTTTTTACTCAAAATATTTCCCCAATATCGCCCAATTGCAATCGTGAATAATCTTTCCCTAGAAATGGTTTCCCTTTCTTTTTTTATTCCCCTTATCATGAATAATAAATTGTCACGGGAATTTTTTAATTTTTGTTTACCTGATTTTTGCAGGCGAACTGAATTATTACATCGCATAATTTCGCTATTTTCCTTTGAATTAAATATTAAAAGTTGTAGAGATTTATTTTTAGGACAATATTAGTAAACAGAGTTCATGATTGTTAACAATAATAATTCCCTTCAACACCTTGGGCCTGTTCGTAAATGCATCACTGCGCTGCAAATGGAAATTGAAATGTTCTAAACTGGTTCACTGAAGTAGATAACGCACAAATATATGACAAATATTGTGTACAAACATGATGACTGCTAAAACAGATTATCAGCGAACTTGTACTGCATTTAAATAAAAGTTTGAACGTATGATGCAGAGTATTGATGCATTTACGAACACACCCCTTTTTTCATGTAGTATGAATCTCTTTGGTTCACACACAATAAATTTTATGGCGGTGCATTGCGCTGGTATACTAAAGAATTTTTTTCCACTGCAACTAGAATATTAAAAAAATGAAACTTTGAAGTTAAAAGAAATTTAATTTGGAATCTAAATTTCGTGTATTTTTTATTATTAAACTTAAAATTGTTTAATTTTCAATTAATTTTTAAGCTTTACAAATCTTCCTGCTTCCCTTTTTATATTCACTGGGACTGACAGCGGGAAAAATTTTTCACGGGAGATTCACGATAGCATTTTTCACTTCGATGGGAATGAAAATTTCACAGCAACACTTGTTATTCACGATAGGGGTGATTATTCGGATTAATGCCCGTTATTTCTACAAATAGGTAATTTACCTAAACTTTTTACCTACGAGTTCGCCTTGTAAAATTTAACTTAAACGATAGATCTCTGTACACTAATAGATATCTATCGCTAGAAATAACGGGCATAAAGCGATCAACGCATAGTGGAAATTTTGGCCGTTTTTGAATCAAAAATCCGTAACTTTTGAATGGATGATTATTTTTGTAAGTTTTTTTTTTTTTTTTGCTGAATAGTATGGGAAGTTAAACTTTACTATGTATTTCCAATCATAATAAAAAAAAATTTTGAACGGTTAAAAATTAATTTTTAATTAACTTTTTTTTGGTTAATGGTTAATTTCAAACATTTGAAAAAATCAATTATGAGATGAAGTCGTCAAATAAATTTAAAAATTTATTTATTTGTCTAAAGCCTGGTACTCTGTCCCAAATTTCACGCGAAATGTTGACATAATCCATACAAAAAAAGTTTGCATGAAATATTAATGAAATAATGTTGCAACAGTTGTACTCTGTTCAACTCGTGAAAAATTTATGAAATGTATCTGGCAACATTTTCTTGCCATCTGTGAAATAATGTGACTGGCAGTTATTTCGCGCGAAATATTGACAGCTGATGTTTTTGTTTACAAAAGTCGAACAGTGTTGCCTACTTCAAATCAATAAATACGTAAATTTTTCCGAAAAAGTAATATGGGCATCACTTCGTACGTGTAAAATTTTTCACGCGAAATAATCAATTTTGCTGAAATTTTTCACAACTTCGAACAGAGTACCAGGCTTAAGGGGGTGTAGATTAAATTTTTTTTTAAAGAGAAGTAACACTCGGGCAATGAATGCCTACTACTACATATTACTAGGTGTTACCTTCTTTAGGAAAGAGATAGTGATTGAGAAGACAGGTGGTGAAGGAAGAGATAGAGGATAACTTCATTCTCTTAGAACTCTGCTTTTGCTTTGCATGTATTTTAATAATGCAGTGTTGCAGCGCCTCTGGTGTCAATGAGGCGTTTTAAATTCTCAAAGCTGTGTTTAGCAGCTCTTTTATTGGTTATTTTAATTCGGCGATGATTCTGTTGCACAACGAAGGCGGGCTTTCTGATGTTACATTAGGATTAGTATCTGCTGAAGTCGGTCCAGTGACCAGTGACTAATTCCTTCATCACTTGAACTTTCCTGCAACAACTGCTGCAAAGGGACACTAATGCACATCAGAAAAATGCGTGGTGTTGTTATTTAATGACTGTTGGATACCGGGGTCGAACCCAGGACCTGCTGTTTTATAGCCAACGCGCTAACAACTTCAGCCAACGCCACTCCGTTGTCTTTAATTTCATGAACTTATACGATTGCTAAGAGACTTAGCACATACTTTTGGCTCTCGTAATGCCACAATCTCAAAGTTAAAAAATGGGCGGAGCCACGCCTATTAAATTTTAATATTATATTTCGCTTTCTTGTGCTTAACCAATTCTTGCGAAATTTGTGACACACCCAGAGCTCTAAAAGAGTGGGCGGGGATATGCTTTTAAAAAATTGGGCGGGGCATGCCCCTTAAAACTTAATATTATATTTGACGTGCTGCTACTTGATCGAATTTTTCGTAAAATCACCTTGAGCTTTAAAAGTGACGATATTGGATTTAAACAAAATGGGCATCCATTAATATTCGTGACATTAGGCGTAATCCCTGATAAGGGCAAAGCAAAATTTCACAATTTCTTCGATAGCGACGGATATAAAATGCATCTAAATGAGCACGTTATTTTTTATAATTAGGAAATCACAATAATTGCAATAAATTTTCCAGCAATTTGACAGCGGCCGGTAATCAAAGGGTTAATAGGTGGATAGTAAAATTAAGAATTAAGTAGTCGAAATAATAATTTTAGTAAATTAAAATTAAAAAAAGCAAACAGAAAAAACATTTATGGAATATTTAAAAATCTCAATAATTTTTAGCACTTTTCTAAGAACTGAACGAAAAGTCTTCATAAATTAAAATATTATGTTTTTTTTTCGAAACTCAAATATTTATATTGGACTCATTTTGCTCTCATGTCTGCATAAAAATAGTGAACGAATATTCTATTTTTAACAAAAAAATTTTTTTACGGACATTGAGTTTGAAATGTTTTAGTTGATTCTTTGACTGGCCGCTTTATAATATTTTCTTGATGCTTTACCACTGATTTATTTTATTTTATTTAATTTTTTTTTCAGTTTCAAATTAAAACAACACAAACGATTTACACCAAAAAAGTGAAATGTTCAAAGAAAAATAAATAAATAAATAAATAAAAAAAAAAAAGAAAAACGATTAAATATAAAGAAATCAGGTGTACTTAGTATATCTGCACATTATTTGATTTTAAATAATTTAATTTTCTATTTTATTTTGTTCATTTTTTTTCAAATACTATAATTAGTTTATCTGCACAATGCACAGAACGAGAAGAAGAAAAGAACGTATATTTCAAAATTTGGCCAAATATAGTAAAAGAAAATGGAATAATATTTTCTCATTCTTCGGTTTTGAATTGAATGATTGTGTGTGTGTGTGTGTGTGTAAACAGAGAAATGCATACAGTGGGGGATAAAATAATGCATGCAATAATGCATATGCATAATTTATTTGTTAAAACGGCTTCTTTTAGTAGAAAATAAGAGAAATAATAGAACGTGCTGCAAAAGCAGTATGCAAGACAATCGCAACTTTTTGGCAAGAGAGATGATAATTTGGCTTGGGTGATGCCAGACTTTTAATAATTGTTTAGTTTCGAAAAATTTCCACGGCTTAGCTTGCGGGTATATTTCAAGAATCGATGATTTTAGTCTCACGCCTTGTTAAAATCATTAAGTTGGTAATCCAGTGGGGAAGAGCTTCCACCAAAAACGTTTAATTCCAAACCCGATTACCTTTTTTTTGAAATTTTTAGCTGGGCAATTATTCGCATCATTATAATTCACGAAATAAAAATGATCACACTTAAACAAATCTATTATTATTATTATTATCATAAATGATTTAAGTTGTTTTTGCATTTGACAATATAAATTTTGTATATCTGTTGTTATCATAATAATAATTGGTTTAAGAAACCTGCAATACCAAAATTATCAATAGAAAAATTAATCTTGATATAACTATCCCTTTTACTGCTTATTCTAGAAAAATCTGCCAAGTTCTTGATCAAGTTTGTTTTAAAGTTCTAAAAAATGGTCTCAAATAATAATTCTTTAAAAAACGTCTACACCCAAAATCGTCAAATCTGGCAACCATGCCCACGAAAAGAAAATTTGTCGTTGTTTTTTTAATATAAGTAAGCGATAGAAAAAATTTCTTGTCGACATCGTGTGGCCAGGCCGTATATTTCATGTCTGGCTTTTGCGACTGCCTTTTATGTCAATTTGTATGGAAAATGTATTCACGACGCAGTTCTGTTTGATCATTAGTTGCAGTAGAATTTAATAAAATAATAAATAATTTCAGAAAACTTTTTAGCGTTATTTATTTAACCGCTCTTTTTTATATTGATTTCGAGAAATGGATGTGTGTCAGACCACAGGACCCGCATACCTTAGAGGCCAACATTGTTCGTGATTTGCGGCCAGCAATGCTGGAAAAGGTGGTCCAAAATCCTATGTCTGGAAACGCTCCAGAGCTGGGAAACTTGAAGCTTTTTGGTATATAAAAGTAAATAAATAAAAATAATTTTGTTCGTCCTTAAAGCCTGGTACACAATTTCGTGCGAAATGTTGTCAAACTACATGTAGAAGTATTTGGTATGGAATACTTGCGAAATAAATTCGTAAAAGTAGTACCCTGTTCTTATTCCGAAAAACACGTAAAATCTATCTGGCAGCATGATTTTCCATGCAAAATGACTCTGGCATCATTTTAGTTTCAGCTGCGAAAGAACATGAGCAGTATTTTTTACGCACGAAATTTTAACAATGTTGCATACTTTCAATCAATAAAAGCGAGAAAGTTATAAAAAAAACCGCGAGTTGGGCTACATTTAGTACATGTCAAACTTTTCACGCGAAATAATCAATGTTGCGGAAATTTTTCACAACTTCGAACTAAGTACCAGGCTTATGCCCGAAATCATTTTCAAATATTGATGATCTTTCGAATAAAATTATCTTTTGGATTAAATTTTTGTGTTATTTTTACAATTTAAAGTTCAGTAGGGCTTAAAAACACCCTGTACTTTTTGGAAATGTGTTTTTAAGTCTTATTTTTCAGAAAAGTTTTAATTTTGTTACGTTATTACTCATAAAAAATGTTGAAAAAAACTAATTTTTAAACGAAGGATTTTTTTTTAAACTTTATAGAAAATAGAATTTTCGGAGAAGGTGCATTTTGGAAAAGTCACGTTTTTGGAAAAATTTCTTTCTAGAAAGAGTACTTTTTAGAAAAAGTACTTTCTAGAAAAAGCAAAGATAACTTTTGGAAAATGTATATTTTGGAAAAGGTAATTTTTGGAAAAGTTAATATTTGGAATAGGTACTTTTTTGAAGAGGTAATTTTTGAAAATGTTGGAAGAGTTATTTTTAGATAACTTTTGGAAAAAGTATATTTTTGTAAAGGTACTTTTTGGAAAATATATTTTTTTGAAAAGGTACTTTTTGAAAAGGGTACTTTTTGGAAAAGATACTTTTTGAAAAGGTATTTTTTGAAAAAGGTATATTTTGTAAAATGTAATTTTTGGAAAAGGTACTTTTTGGAATAGGTACTTTTTGGAGAAGATACTTTTTAGAATAGGTACTTTTTGGAAAAGGTACATTTTGGAAAAGGTACTTTTTGGAAAAGGAACAACTTTATAGAAAATATAATTTTTGGCGAAGATACATTTTGGAGAGGCTACTGTTTGCAAAAGATAAATTTTGGAAAAGTTAATTTTAGAAAAGGTACTTTTTGGAAAACATATCTGTTTTGAATAGGTACTTTTTAAAAGAGATACTTTTATTGAAAAGGTACTTTTTGCGAGTATATTTCAAGAATCGATGATTTTAGTCTCACGCCTTGTTAAAATCATTAAGTTGGTAATCCAGTAGGAAAAGGTACTTTTTGGAAAAAGCCACATTTTGGAAAAGGTACTTTTGTAAAAGTAACTTTTTGGAAAAATTCCTCTTTGGAAAATGAACGCTTTGGAAAAATTACTCATTGGAAAAAGTATTTTTTTGAAGACGTACCTTTAGGAAAAAGTATATTTTTGAAGAGGTACTTTTTGGAAAAGATACTTTTGTTGAAAAGGTACTTTTTCGAAAAGAAATTCTTTTTGAAAAGGAACTTTTTGAAAAAGGTACATTTTGTAAAATGTACTTTTTGGAATAGGTACTTTCTTGAAAAGGTACTTTTTGGAAAAAGTACTTATTTGAACATACTTTTTAGAAAAAATCCAATTTTTTAAATATTCTCCTTGGGGAAAACTACTTTATGGAAAAAGTACTTTTTGGACTAGGTACTTATGGGAAAAAGAACTTTTTGAAAAAGCACATTCTCAAATATAATTTTGCCTTCTACTTTTACTTAATAAAAATTCTTTTTGGAAAAATACAAGTGATAATATATTACAAGCAAAATTGTCGCGAACAAAGGAGCGGGTAGATATGTATGTAGCTACTTATAATAATTTTGATATATCTCTTTGTTCATTCATAGTGCTTTGCCTACTTAATCAGGCATTGCGAAATGACTTGTGAGTCAAAGAAAAATATATCTGCATTTTTCGTAAAAATCATTTTGAGTACTGTGTCAATGGTCTAAATTGTTTAGAAAATCCACAGCCAGGTAACTTTTTACAAATGGCTATATCCGAAATATATGTATATCCATATTAAAACGAGGCGTAGTGAAAGCCGGCAAATACAACCCGGTTCGAATGTTTGTGAAAATGTTCTTTGTTTACGTGTAATCCTTGTGGCCTTGAAATGGTTTTCCATTGTTTAAGGGATTTTACGACGTAGTTTTTTTTCCTATAGAATGGTTTTTTAAATAACACTAAATATATTTCGAAGTATATAATCGTATATAATCTCGCATACAAATGTGACAAAACACACACACACATACATTCATGTTTTATCTCTCAAATTGTTTGTAGAAATGCCTATTATTTTGTCCACTACTGTGTAGATATAAATAATTTTCTTGTCTAAATATTGAAAAATGCTTACACTTTATTTTTTCGGCAATTTTTTTCTTTTTTTTTTTTGTTTTTTATATATACGGCGAAGTGTAGATATCAAAACGTAAAATATTAAAAATTATCTAATGGATTTTTGCAATCAAAAATACTTTATATATAAAGTTTAAATATTATATACTTTTCTTTTAATTTTTTTTAAAACGAGTAGACACCAAAAACGTTTTTTTTAATTTCCTGCGTTATATAAAAAAAATTTTAAAAATTAATTTTATATGTATTTTTTTCCAAATATGTAAGAAATATTTTGGAATATCTCGTTATATTTTTTTTGTTATATATGTGTGTAAATTTATTTATATCTCTATTTATTAGTAGTGATAGAGCGTAGTATATTTTGAAATTTTTTTTATTTTTTTAATTAAAGTAGCCGCACTGTAATTAATTTTTTTGAAGTCTTTATTTTAATTTTTTTTTTGAAGCTGCATACAAAATGACAAGTGATCTTAAGCGAGTCTAGGTGTGTACTGAACTGAAAATTTTTTTGCTTTTTTCAAAATCATGCTAGAAAGTCTGTTCGAATCATGAGGCGCATACCGTCCAAAAAATTTCCTAATTAACAAAATAGAGAGCTAGAGAGTAAGAGAGAAAGAGATCTGCGTTTATTTCGTAAATTCATTTAAAAAAAAAACAGCCAAAAATATTAAAAAAAAATACCGTCTTCCAAACAAGATCTTTTTATACATTAGAATCCTTTCACTTCCTTTCTAAATATAAAATTCCTTTTTTTATTTTTTGTTTGCAATAAAATATTAAATAAAGTTTTTACGCGTACGTTTTTAATTTTGTCTATCAATCACAATCAGTCAGTTGGAACATGTTCGTGTGGGTTTGTTTTTTTTATTATTTCTGACAGTGTAGACATGTTTTTTTGTTCTTCTTCAGTTTTGCATTGTCAGCGAAACACGTAACATGACAAGGAAATATTAAACAGCTGTTTTGGCAGTTAAAACGTTGCAAAGGCTGTGGCCAACTTAATAGTGGCAACCACGTAGAATACTTTGCTGCTGCGCACAGTGGGATTTTGGTATCAAAAACTCAATTTTTTTATAATTTCTTTTAAATTTTTTCTTTTGCAGAGAAATATTTAGAAATGAAATTTCCATTAATTGTTTTGTTTTGTTTTTATTTTTATTTTATTTTTGATAAGTTGAAGCAAGAAATGCCTTATATTTTCACGCAATTCAGTGGTCCACATACACATGTATAATATTGTCTTTAATATATTTCAAAAATATGTATAACATTTCTCCATAAATTAAAAACAAAAATTAAAAAATTTTAAAAACCCCCGATATATCTAGAAAATATGCGATATCTTCTAAATGACTGGACCGATTTTATTCAAACATAGCTAAAAACACTATCGATCAAGTCAGCTTACAAACAGCAAATCAATCAAAATCGGTCCAGCCGTTTGGTGTGTACATGGACTCGTACTTACACACATATACACAGACACACGTACTTCTAGATAAATTTCGTTGCTGACTTGAACCACAATTCCAAATAACCAACAGAACCCTAATGTGTATGAACAAACTCCCAATATACAAAATTTATAACACATTTCCACAAAAAGTTTCTTGGCCTACTGTATTTTGTTTTTTAAGTTTCTTGGCCTACTTGTAGTTTTGTAATTCTCAATCATTTATTGAGAGTTTGTCTATAAGTAAAATTTGTATTAATTTTGACATAAGAAATAAGAAATCCAATCATTATTTTTTGCTTTAAAAAGCCATCAGCGAAACAAAAAAAGTCTTGATAAATACTTTGAGGACTCTGCACCATCCATTTCAATGTTTAAGAAGTGGGTTACAGCATAAATAGAGCTACAGTCGACTCCGCTTTAATAGAAATAACCAAAACCCTATTTTTCAGTTATCCAATTTTTTCTCTAAAACGTACTTCGGATTACTGAAATTTGTTACAGTTAAGCGTACTGCTTAAAATCAGTAAAGCAATACACACCATACACATGCAAATGTGCACAATTTTTCACGAATTCCTCGAAAATGTCTAGCCACTTGCCTTGACAATATAATAGAAAAATACAATAAAGTACGTAAGAGCGAAAAGGACAAATACATTTTGCCATTTAATTTTTTTAACGGACAAAACATGCAAAAATTTTTCAGCCTTAAGTTATGCAATCGATTTCTAATAAATAAATTAGTCATTGTTTATTTTTTCACTAAAGCGAAGCAAGTTTCATACAAAACGTAGTTTTAGGCATGCTTTTGGTTTTCAGTAATACGATATTTTCAAAAAAGCGATGTTTCGCTAAAGTGGAGTGAATAAGACTAGCTGCGTTTAAAATCAGTGCAGGGATGTGTATTGCTTTCAGTAATCCGATTGTTTTCAGTAAAGCGTGTTGCGCTAAAGCGGATTCGACTGTAAACGTTTAGATCGTCCATAAGAGTTCGTCAGGCCAGAAATAGCCGATACAATCTGTGGAATAATATTGTACGATCGCAAGCCGATTGCTTAAGATGGTTGAAGCCATAGGCATCTTAAACGAGCGATTACGCCAAATTTTACACTAATATTTTGATAAGAAAAATTTATCTAAACGAGGTATGCCGCGATTGCTCACATTAAACCATAAGCGCAACCGTGTCACCACTTCAGAGCATTGTTTAGCTATGTTCAGGCGCCATTCGAAAGAGTTTTTGCGCCGTTTTGTAACTTTGGACGAAATATGGATCCATTAAAATATACCATAAACCGAAGAGCAATCAAAATCGTGGATTTCTTCGACTGAACGAAGAAGGCACCAGGGAAGGGAAAGGCAAGTGTGTCGGCCAACCAGGCCAACCAAGAAGATTATGTTGAAAAATAAAACATTGGTTTTGCTGAAAAAAAAAATTCATTTTATGCACTCACGGAATTACCAAACTGCCCTCGTAAACATTTTTGTGTGCATGTGTGTGTATATATTTGTATAATGATTGCAATTTCGTGAAATAACTTCACCAATTTTTGCAAAAATGTAGGGCGGCTCTTTTTTTAAATGAAACACAGATTTTTGGTTAAAAAAAATTGTAGGAGGCGGTTAAAAATTGGTCTCTATTTTTTTTTTGTGGGGGGGGTGTTACTTCATAATTTGGTACATTTTAGACCGATCGTAAAATTTTTTTTGTCTGAGAGGTTATAGCTTCCTTCCCATTTGGTCCCATTGTAAAAAAAATTGAGCGGGGACACGCCCACATTTTTTAAAATTTAATTTTATGATATTCTACTTATTTGATTGCTGCGAAACCTATAAAACACTTTTGGTTCTTGTAATTACACAATTTGAAAGTTGAAAAAAATGGGCGGGGTTATGCCCATTAAAATTTATTATAATATTTCACGCGCTTTTACTTAACCGATTTTTACGAAACTTACCACAGAACTTGAGCTCTAAAATAGACACAATCCTCCATTTAAAAAAATGGGCGGCGTCACGCCCATTAAAATTTAATATTTTATTTTAAGTGGTTCTACTTTAACGATTTTTACAAGACTTGATACGCACCCTGAGTTGTGAAAAATATACGATCTTGCATTTATAGAATGGGCAGAGGCACGCCCATTAAAATTTAATTCTATATTTTACGTACTTCTTCTTATACATATTCTGCTATCAGATATTTGCATTGAAGTCGGGTATTTTTGCCCTATACATTTGTCAAAGTTCTTCCAAAAACTGAGATTTGTCAAGGTCACTCTGGGCAAAATTCGAATAATAGGAAAGGACGAGTGAAAAATTCTTAGCCCCAATACATGGATTTCTTTTTTTGCCATGGAAAATCCATAATTATGCAGCATTGCTCTTGTTTGGTGGAAAAGATCTTTTTTCTTGGGCAAATGCTGTCGTTTCAGTTAAGTTGTTGGAAGGGGTGGGGGGAGGAAGGTGAACTCAAAAAGTCACGGACTTATGGACCCGACCTCAAAAGGCGATTAAAAAAATTTCTTTGGGAGTTATAGATTTACATAAATGACCCGCGAATTTTGTGCACGTTTACTTTAAAAAAAATCTCCTAGACGAATATTCGAATATGTTTCTTTGATTGGCCGAATGCACTACAAAGCACTCGCTAAAAGTCTCTGACTGATCATATGCCTAAAATTTTATTATTTCCTTTAGGTAATTTCTACTAATTCCACAAAGGCTCTGATTAAGGCAAAAAATCTGCTCTTGGTGATTTTTTTGTTTGTCTCAAATCAGTTGACTAAAATAGATGAATAAAATTTTATTCAATTTCATGGTTTCTTGTATTAAGAAAATCGTCAAGATGTGAAGTGTTAAATTGAATTCTTCATAATAAAAATGATTCTTTAAAACATGATATAGGCACATACATACATTTTTATGTAAGTATTTACTCGTATATGACTATTGTTCGTTACTGATATCGAGAAGTACCCAACATGAGCTAAATTTATTATTTCACATTTCCTTTTAACAATCGTAATGTATTAAATGTAAATTATGCTTTTTTTATCATTGTTTCCTTTCTTTCTTTCGTTTTTGTTTTTCTTGCTTGCTTAAATTTAATTTAATACCTCGTGTTTTGCATTATTATCGCCATCATTATCATCGCTTAAATTGCAGCTGGTCGTTGTTGTTGTTATTATTTTCGATTGACGATTCGTTGCCGGTAGGGATGACTCAACGCCCTTCATTATAATACTCGCACCCAAAAATTTATTAAGCAAAGCCCTGGCCTCTTGATCTTCAGTCGTATCGCCTTCTTCAATAACTGCGTAAGAATTATAAGAAAAAAAAGGGGGAAATATGATTCATTTGATTTTTCGCTTTGTAACAGAAAAAATAATAAAAATAATAATACTCGTAATGATTCTTACCATTATCTGCATTACGCATGCGTTCCAGGCAATCGGTAACATTTGTTATGACTTTTTCTTCGCCCTGGCTGTTGAGGAAAGAACGCGTGGCCATTGAAGATGAGGAAGAGGAAGTTACTTTTTTAATTTCCCTCTGAGTCTTGATTGAATCACATTCACTTTCACTTTCAGTTATAAAGCGACCTGAGTGGCGACTACCAACTTCCTCGACTTCATATTCATCCAGTTGATTGTCATCGTAGTCGGCTAGAGCGCTGGTGGTGTGACGCTGTTGCGAGCGTACGCTTTTGGAAGATTCTGAAAAAAAGTTTGAAATTTAAATTTCTGTTAAGTAAATAAGTATTAAGTATTTTTTTTTTCAAAATGCGTTTTCAAAAATAATTTTTGAAAACATCTTTTTAGAAGGTACTTTTTTAAGGATACCTTTTCAAAATACAATTTTTCAATAGGTACTTTTTCAAGGTATTTGTTTAAAAAGTTGTTTAAGAGCCAAAAGTTACCTTTGAAAAGTACTTTTTAAAAAGTACTTGTTCATAAAGTACTTTTTCAAGAGGAAAATGTTCAAAAGCTTCTTTATTAGAAGATTAATTTTTTAAAGTCTAATTCAAAAAGTATCATTAAAATAGTACTCTTTCAAAAAGTACCTTTTCAAAAGGTACGTTTACGTCAATAGTTCAGATTTAAAAAAGTTATTTGCTGGTTCGTTTCAGGAGGTACCTTTTTAAAGGCACTTATTTAAAAAGTATTTTTTTGCAGGTACTATTTCAAAAAATACTGTTTTAAAGGTACTTGTTCAAAAAGTACTTTTTTAAAAGTATGTACTTGTTTAAAAAGTACTTTTTCAAGAAGAACTTTTTTCTGAGGTACTTTATTAGAGGATTATTTTTTAGAGGTCTTATATGAAAAGTACTATTAAAATAGTACTTTTTCAAAAAGGACCATTTCAAAAGACACGTTTTCAATATTTAAGTTTTGGAAAAGTTAGTTTCTCGTTCGTTTCAAGAGGTGCCTTTTTAAAGATACTTGTTCAAAAAGTACTTTTTTAAAAGTACTTGTCAAAAAGTACTTTTTTAATATGTAATTTTCGGAAAAGTTTTTTTTTCATTCATTTCAAAAGGTAAGTTTCTAAAGGTACTTTATCAAAAGATACTTTATTAACAGTTACTCTTTTAAAGGTACAACTTTTTAAAAAGTTACTTTTTACGAATTTACTTTTGTAAAAGGTACTTTATTAGAAGCTTTTCAGTTATAAGACCTTTTACCAAAAGTACTTTTTTAGGAAAAAAGTTCTTTTCTTAAAAGTCTTATTCAAAAAGTATTTTTAAATGGCACTTTTTCAAAAAGTACTTTTTAAACGTACTTTTTCAGAACGTACTTTTTTGAAGTTACGTCCTTAAAATTTACTTTTTAAGAGATAATTTATTAGAATACTCTCTTAAAAGGTTTTTGTCAAAAAGTACTTTTTATTAAGACACTTACATATATAGAAAGTAGTTTTTTAGAAGGTACTTTTTTAATAGTTACTTTATTTTAAGGTTTCTTAAAGGTCTTATTCAAACAGCTTTTTTTTAAGAAAACTTTGTTAAAAGGCACCTTTTCAAAAGTTACTTTCTCAAAAAGTACTTATTTAAGAAGACACTTTTTTAGAAAGTACTTTTTTAAAAAGTTCTTTATTAGAAATTTTTATTTTAAAGGTTTCTTTCAAACAGCATTTTTTGAAGAGGTACTCTTTCAAGATTATTTTTTCAAAAAGTACTTTTTCGTAAGGTAAATTTAGTTTTTTAAATCTCTTTTGGCAGAAGGTACCTTTATAAATATATTTTTTAATAGTACTTTTTCAAAAGGTATTTGCGCACGTTTTCTAAATTTTTTAGGATACTTTTTCAAAAAGTATTTGCGCACGCTTTCTAAATTTTTAGGGTACTTTTTCAAAAAGTACCTTATCAGTAGATTTTTAGAAGATCTTTGTCAAAAAGTGCTGTTTTAGAAGATACTTTTTTAAAAGGTACTTTATATTAGAATGTTCTTTTTTAAAGGTGTGAAAAAATTAAAAAAAACATTTTTTTAAATGTGCTCCTTCGAAAAGTACTTTATTAAAAAGTACTTTTTTCAGCAAAGGTACTTCTTTGGAAGGTAATTTTTGGAAAAGTTAGTTTGTTAAATGTCTTTTGGAAAAGGTACCTTTTTAAAGGTACTTTTTTTGAACAGGTACTTCTTAAGTGTACTTTTCCAGAAGGTACTTTTTTAAATGAACTTTATCTGAAGATTCTTTCTTAAAACGACTTTGTCAAAATAAGAAATTTCTTTATTAGAAGGCTCGTTCTTTTAAAGGTCTCATTCTAAAGCCATTTTTTTAAAGGGTACTCTTTCAAAATATACTTTCTCTAAAGCTACTTTTTCAAAATGTACCTTTTTAAAGGTACTTTTACTACCGATGCTTTTTAAAGGTATTTTTCAAAAGGTAATTTTTTAAAAACTATTTTTTTAAAAAGTACTTTTTAAAGGTACTTTTTGAAAAGCTAGTTTTCTAAATGTATTTTGTAAAATATAATAAAACCGTATTTATTATCGTATTGAGAGAAACTTACCAAAATTTTCAATTTCGCTGTCCATGTCCTTGCTGCTTTTACGCGAAGTTGTACGCAAAATTAGTCCAGCTTTTGGGTAATTATTCGACTTTTCCGTTACGCTCGAAGAGGCCTCTTTCTGTATAAACTTTTCGCTCATTTCTTTGACAGAACCACGGCGCACATATTTGGTTGAAGAATCTAGAAAATCATCTTCTGGACTTGATCTTAAAGCAGGGGTGCCCTTAGACTTTTGATTAAAGAAAATAATTTGAAAAAATAAGCATTTAATTAAATTATATTTACTAACAATTAATGCCGCTTTTCTGGTCTCCTTTAAGTCCACATCCTTCAAAGTGTTTTTATGGGATGTCACCTCCACTTGCCTTTTGAGCTTTTGTAACTCCTCGGGGTTTGTGGAATAAATGAATTCCTTGCGCTCTATTGTGGGCTTGGTCTTGTTATCGGAATAATATTTCTCTTCGACTACATAACCGGTGACTTCTAAAGAGAAAAATTATTTTTATGTTGTAGTGTCATGCCCGTTTTAGACACGCAAAGTTTACTTTAAAAAGTCTTAAGTCGTGTGTGTGAAAGACAGATGAAGAAATACCTTCTCTTGCTGTCTTTCTCTCAGCTGAAGTAAAACTTTGTTAAGTAAACTTTGCGTGTCTAAAAGGGGTGTCAGTGATACAAATAGTTTTTTTTTTTATAATTCTAATACAAGTACCTTCTGTTGTTTCACTGGGTTCCAGTGTGGGCTTTTTCTTTTTCAAGGCCCTTATGCCGAAGAGTGGCAGACCGTTCTCATCCGTTGGCCCAATGCCATAACTAGAGATGACACAGTCATTATCATTAAACGATGATGATGATGTCTTGCTGTTGCTGGTCACCTTTTGGTGACTGCTGGCAGATTTTGAAGTCTTCATATAACCCGACGTGGAGTCCACTTTAGAAGTGTTTGGCTTTTTGGGCGTGGTTGAGCTGGGTGCTTTCAATATGTTCTTGCGATCAGCCCAAACAGGTGTCTTGTCTTCCGGTTTAGATTTTGTGGTGGTTGTAGTGGTTGTGGTTTTTGTTACACGTTTTGTTTGTGGCTTGGAAGTAGAGCTTTTCACTGTCAGCTCTTCATAATTTTCTGAAGATTTGCGTAGACTAGATGTTGAGGTTTTAGCATCGGGACTACGGCTGCGTGCATCCGGACCAGCGTACGATCTTTCTGGTGAAGAACTTGAGGAATATGGTTTTCTGGTGGGCGAAGGAGTTTTTCTGCTGGGGGAAGTTTCATGTCTTATCTCGTGCACTTCTTTATGTTCCTCCTCCTCCTCATCCTGGTAGTAGTATTGCTTTTTTTGTGTACTACGTGACTCATGTTCTCTCAACATTTCTGTGTGATGTTGGCGGTCGGGACTGCGTTGATAGCTTTCGTGCTGTGGACTTTGATTGCGTGTAGGTTTTCGCTCATGCTGTTCCGTTTCTATTTCTGTTTGCTCTTCATATGGATAGCGGTTGGGCTTGGGAGATCTACGTGTTGTTGGATGATAAGCCTCCTCGAAAATATACTCTTTTTTATTGCTGCTGATGTGACTGTTAAGCTCTTTAGCTTCATCAGTGGTGTGATGAATAGAGATCTTATCTGCTGGCCTAGGCTTTCTACTATGAATGAAAGTTTCTGTATCAGTTTCTTCAGTGCTCACTTTGGGAGTTTTAACCCTGGTGGTGGTAACTTCTGTGGTGCAACTGCTTATCATTTCATTCTTTTGATTTTTCTTAATTAATCTTATTTGTGCCCTGATTCTGCGCCTTATTTCATACGATTGTACAGCTTCCAACAAGTGTTCCAATACCTCTAAATCGTATATTTCCTCTACATTTATATCCTCCGTCACAGATGTAGCTCGGGGCGTGGTAGCTCTTTTATTATGGGGCACATCGAACTTGACCGTGGAATTGCGTTCTACTTCCTCTTCTGGTGTAGACGTTTTGCGTGAATAATTGGTCTTGTTTATTTCCAAAGAGTCTCGTCGGGTGTGCTCCAAAGAGCTTTTGGTGTGATCCATGTAAGAAGGTCTTCTAACGCTCATGGGACTGGTCAAAGGAGTACGTTTGTTATTAACATTATTGCTTTCGAATAAGCTTCTTTTGGCAGCCACCGAATCCGTGGTAGTTGTCGACATTTTTGTGGTTTTTGTATGAGGCTGAGTTGGGGTTTTCTTTGCGGTTGGTGTTGGCTCTAGAACAGTTTCATCAATGTCATCAACAGCACTTTCAATTGTTTCGTACGTTTTAATGCTGGTGGTGTTGGTAGTTACAGTGTTAGAATTTAATGGATTATTGTCGGTTAATTTTACTAAGTGCGCTATTGGTTTCGTTTTTAGTGGCTGATCAGTTGAGGCAGGCGGCGATGAGTTGGTAGAACTGTGCTGTTGTTGTTGTTGTTGTTGTTGTGCTGTTGCTGGTTGCTTTTTGTGCGATGTGGTGGTAGTCGTAGTGGTTGAAGGAATTTTTGTATTTAAATAATCTTCATTTACTACCTGCGATTCAACGTCAATATCTGTTGTTGTTGTTTCTTCTTCCAAACTAACAATGATCATTTCATCATCCGTAGTCCAATCGTGATCGTCTGGATTCTTTGCTTGTGCTAAACGTACTGGCATGTGTTTCTCCGGTTTCTTGTTACTCGCTGTAGTTGGTTTTTTCAAGTCATTAGTTTTGCTGTCGCTGTAGTTGTCGTTGTCGTTGGTATTGCTGCTATAAACCTTTGTTTGCTTTGAGATAATATTTCTTACTCCCGTTTCAACGTTACTACCGCGCAATTCGTAATCAATGTCAGAGTGTTTGCGTTGGGGCGATTGTTTGGGTTTGGGTTTGTTGGATGTCGCTGTAATTGTTGTTGTTGCTGTTGGTGTATTAGTATTAGTGTATGACGCTGGCTTTGTGCGTGACTTGTTGTCTGGCCGTAATTTTGCCGAATCTTTAACGGGTGACTTGTTGCATTTAAGTGGAGTTTTAGTTGTTGTTGTTGTTGTTGTTGCCGCTGATGTTGACTGTTTATTTCTGCCATCGAATACCGAAGGTCTGCTTAAAATATCTTTCTGACGACGCTCTTCGATTATGGTTGTATGTGCTGCAGTATGAGGTATTAACTCATTGTCATCATTATCATCATCGTCATTATCGTCATCTTGAGGTTGTTGGTATTTTTCAGCTGTTTTTGCTGTCGTTTCAGTTGTCTCATGATGACTCACCTTAAATTCTTTAGTAATTTTTTTATTATCCACCAAACATTCCACATAATCATCGTTATGACTTGTTGTGGGATAATCTTCATTGGCCTCATTTTGCCTGGTAATATTTCTGGATATGGTACGCACCAAATCAGGAGATTTTTGGGGTGCTGTGGCAGCCAGCTTTACCGTAGAATAAACTTCTTTGCTTGTGGTCTTGGGCTTGCTAACGTCTTCCACTATATTCTGGAATTTGTTGACCTTTTCGTGTACCGTCAACATACTTTCGTCATCAGAGGGCTTGTCCAAACTGATGTAGTCCAAGCTGGCAGGCGTCTCTATTACTGGATTATTTAAAATATGTTCTTCATAATCCAAAGAATCATAAGTAGTTTTATGGCTTCTTTCCGCATTGATCTCCGTAATGTGGCAGCCTACAAAGGAATTGCTTTCTTCTTCGAAAATTGGTATATTTTTGACTTGAGAGTTTCTTTTTGGATGTTCCTCTTCAGGCTCCTGAACGACATCGGGATATCTAGGCTTGCCAGTGTCAAAGTGTGCTGGTACTGGGGTGGGTACAATTTTATCTGGCGAAGGCTCACGTGAACTCTTGGCGTGTTGTATGTCGATAATGACGTTTTCCATTTCACCACTATTAACTAAGCGATCGGTGGCACTTAAATTGATGCTCTTGGTGGCAAAACATTTATTGGGTCGGCGGTGATCCGGTGCCGCTTTTGTTGGAGTTTTCGAGGAAGGAGTTTTAGGCTCAGCATTTTTGACTTTAATTATGTTCTCACTGGTAGAACGTGACATTTTCGAGTCCTTGTCTTTGCTGGTGACCCTATGAACCGGAGCTGATTCTTTGCGCTCCGTAACATGCATACGGCGTGTTAATTTTTCGGGCAGTACAGTGGAATCTACAATTTCCTTGTAAACAGAATCCTGCGGCTTTTTAGCAATTGCAGGCGATTTCTCTTTTTTGTTGGGAGTATCGGAGTCCGTGTGTTCGATAATTATTTCGGTGGTAACCGATATATTGCTAGATCTGCGCCGTTCGGTGTAACGAGTTGGGCTGTGTTCAGGAGAAGACTCGGAGCCATCAACATGATCGGTTTTCGAAGGTGACTTTGTTTTGCGTGTCGATGATCTTAAGCGATCCTTTATGGTGGTGGTTGTGTCATCATGCAATTTTTGTGGAGATTTTCCAATTGATGTGGCTTCTACTGAATCTTTACTGGGCTTGCGTCTTGTGGGTGTGTCCTTTTTGGGAGTTGAGATTCCCTTGATAGGTGATGCGGAACGGGGAGATGATTGACTCTTATTTGGTGAACTCGTACGGGGTGAAGTTGAAGGTGAAACTTTTTTCGTTATTTTTACTTCAGATTTTTTAGTTTCTTTAAGGTATTTTTCCTCTACAACTTCGGGTTCGGAAAAATCTGGTTCAATTTCACTAACTGATGTATGTTTTGATACTTTTGTGTGATCCTTTGATGTTTCTGTTACAGTTGCCACAAAGTGCTTTTTATCGTCGTCTGTATAGTTTTCTTCAACTTTAAGTATTTTTTGGGGCCCTGCAGACAGTGGTTTGGTAGGTTTTTTCTCAGGTTCAGCTGTGTTCGATCTTTTGGGTTCCTGTTTCACAGGTTCAAGCTTTTTATGCAAAGTTTTCTTGACACTATTAATGGAAAAGGTTTCATCGTCTTCATCACAATCTTCAATTTTAACCTGTAATAGTGATGTGTTGTTGCTCAAGTCCTCAATTTCTGTTTTGGGTTTATTTTTATAACTACCGGGAGTATCGCCATAATTATCCATGCCTAAAATTTGGCGACAACGTTCTTCAAATGTATCACTTCGTCCAGCTCCCTTCTTCTTAAAAGTGGGTGAGGTGGGAGTTTGTGGTTGCTCTATGGATTTTGTAATAAATGCACCGTCTGGAGTTTCCTTCCGAACTCTTTCAGTTTCAATAAATTTTTCATTGGCATTGATGGTGAATTTTGGCGCTTGTTTTGGTAGCCAGGGTTCTTGTGAAACTTCAGACAATGGCTGTTTATGTTTAGGATGTTTTATGTCTTCAGTATATGTCTGACATTCAATTGTTTCAGTTGTTTCATAAGTGTCTGGCTTATCGGGCTTTTTCTCAGCTGGTTTCTTTTCGTTTGGTTGAACCAAAAAGGTCGACCGTGTTTCTTGATCTTCTGCAGCAAAACTCTTTTCGATAATGTAACTTTTTTCACAGTTTTCCACAAGTAAATCCTCAGTGTCTGTTGTCGTTTCCTCTTCATCTGTATCCGTTGTCTTAATGAGAAATGGCTTTTGGTCTTTTGATTTGACTTTATCAATCACAATATTTGTAGTTCTTAAAGACTTTTTGAAAGTGTCATCTTTTGGTGTAGCAAATTTAGGTTTATTATTATCACGTGTTGGTGATTGCTTACGCACTTTATATGGTAAATCTACATAGGAAAGCTCGCTTTCAGCTTCTAAAGTTTCCTGTTCAGTTGAAATTAGTTTTTGTGAAGTATTGCGTATAAATTCACTTGTGTAGCCATGCGTTTCATTATCATCTATTTCTGGCTTTTCGTTTGGTTTGTGTGATTCGGGGTATTCGGGCTTTTTAGTTGATTTAAAAACAAACTCTCTTGTCTCCATAAAAGATTCATCTCCATCTGTTTCTGTAGGTTTTACACCCTTAGGTTTAAATGCCTTTGGCTTTTCTTCATAAGGACCGGAGTCGTCAGTTGGTTTTACAGTAATAAATTTGATAGTTTTGGTAGTTTTTGCAAATGGTTCATCATCTTCTGGAGTCTGTGCTGGAGAAATTGCCCTGATAGGAAAGAGTGGCGCTTCAAACTGCTTCATTACCTTCTCCGATACGGAGTGAGTTTTTTCGGTAGTTAAACGCTTGTTTTCTTCCACTAAAGTATCAGTTTCTTCGTTGTCGGAAGGCATGCCTGAGTAGGGTTTATGATCTTTGGGCTTTAGGTCTTTTTTGTATGGTAGTGTTTTCTCTGGATATTTATAATCATGACTATCTTTCCCAGTCGTTTTTCCAGTTATAACTATTGTGGTTTTCAAAATGCTATCTTGTGGCCTATCAGCTGTCTCTCCTGGTGATTTATATTTAGGTGTTAGCTGACAAGTGTTTGAGCTGACAACATTTTTAATTGTTTCAGTAAACGTTTTATCTTCTTTAATATCAGAAGGTTTATCGTAGTAATTTTTATTGAACGGAGTTCTTTCTTCTGGATATTGCTTATCATCCACTTCAGTTACTGTTTTGGTGACTTTTAAAGAGGTTTCAAAAGTTTCCTCGCCTCCCGCAGGTTTTGTTTGATTGCGTGTGGGAGACAAGGGCTTAGTTGGAGATTGTGGTCTTTTTACAGTATGTTCTCTTGTTGGAGACTTGTTGTCTTTTTCAGTTTTAGATGTCCTTCTAATCTGTTGATATTGTTCATCATCTACTTTTTGGGTTACCTGTTCCCTTAAAACTTTCTTTATTTCAAAAGTTTCCTCGCCTCCCGCAGGTTTTGTTTGATTGCGTGTTGGAGACAAGGGCTTAGTTGGAGATTGTGGTCTCTTTCCAGTATGTTCTCTTGTTGGAGACTTGCTGTCTTTTTCAGCTGTAGATGTCCTTTTAATCTGTTGATATTGTTCATCATCTACTTGTTGGGTTACCTGTTCCCTTAAAACTTTCTTTATTTCAAAAGTTTCCTCGCCTCCCGCAGGTTTTGTTTGATTGCGTGTTGGAGACAAGGGCTTAGTTGGAGATTGTGGTCTTTTTACAGTATGTTCTCTTGTTGGAGACTTGTTGTCCTTTTCAGTTTTAGATGTCCTTCTAATCTGTTGATATTGTTCATCGTCTACTTGTTGGGTTACCTGTTCTCTTAAAACTTTCTTCGTTTCAAAAGTTTCATGGTCTCTCGCAGTTGTTATTTGGTTGCGTGTGGGAGACAAGGGCTTAGTTGGAGATTGTGGTCTTTTTACAGTATGTTCTCTTGTTGGAGACTTGTTGTCCTTTTCAGTTTTAGATGTCCTTCTAATCTGTTGATATTGTTCATCGTCTACTTGTTGGGTTACCTGTTCTCTTAAAACTTTCTTTATTTCAAAATTTTCCTCGCCTCCCGCAGGTTTTGTTTGATTGCGTGTTGGAGACAAGGGCTTAGTTGGAGATTGTGGTCTCTTTCCAGTATGTTCTCTTGTTGGAGACTTGCTGTCTTTTTCAGCTGTAGATGTCCTTTTAATCTGTTGATATTGTTCATCATCTACTTTTTGGGTTACGTGTTCCTTTAATGTTGTCTTGCTTGTAAACGAGCTTGTGAAAGTTTCGTTATCTTCGGAAGTAATAAGTTCGCTTGGTTTCTTTGGCGCACGTGTTGGCGAAACGTGTTTGTTTGGATATTGTGATGGTTCTTCAGGCAATTTTTCATTGCTGGATTTCTTTTGGATTCTAGTAGGAGAAACAGATTTTGTAGGAGATGTGGAATCTCTTCGAGGTTTCGTAGAATCTTGATAGCGTGTTTTATCCAAATCTTGAATTTCTTGCTCAGTTCGAATTAGTTTTTGTGTAGAATTAATGACAAAATCACTGGTCACGCTGGTTATCTGATCTTCGTCAGTATCTGAAGGTTGTTGTAAGTAAGATCTAGGGTGTTTGGGTTTTTCTGGATAATGTTTATCACCAACTTTTGTAACAAGTTTTTCTATTACAGTATCATTAGTACGTAAAGTTTTTGTGAAAGCTTGCTGGTCAATGAGATGTTTTTGATCTGGTTTCTTTTGGCTACGGGTAGGTGAAGTATTCTTGTTAGGGGATGGGGCTCTCTTGCCAGGAGACTGCTTTGTTGGCTCATCTTCTCTAGTTGGCGATTTTGTAACCCTTTCAGGTTTCTGCTGAGGAGAGTTTCTATCGGGATGCAAAGGCTCTTCGAATTCAGTGATTAACTTTTCGTTAACAAGCCGTTTTTGTGTAGAAGTAGTTACATATTCTGCGGTCTCTGTGAAAGACTTATCATCAATCGATTCAAATGGTTTGACGAGTGCAGCTTGTAGACCTTTAGGTTTTTGTTCGGGATAGTTTTCCTTTACCACTTTTGTTGTTACAATAGAAGTGGTGAAAGTTTCAGCATCTAAAGGCATCTTTTCATTCGTTGGCTTTAGATTTCTTTGAGGAGAAACATGCTTATTTGGAGATTTAGGTCTTGTAGGCTCAGGATTTCTTTGAGCTCGATTCGGCGAAGTGTGTTTATTTGGTGATTGAGGTCTTTTATCGATATGTTCTTGCGGCATCTTTTGATTTCGTGTAGGCGAAACTATACGTTCAGAAGGTTTAGATATCTTACCATGTGGTTCTTTAGGGAATGCTGGGCCAGGTTTGTTTTGGTTGCGAACAGGCGAGACTTGTCTGCCGGGCTTTAGAGGCTCCTTGCCTTGATAAGTGGTTACTTCTATTTGTTTTTCAGTAATTATACATCTTTGTTCCTCCTCTTCAGTATCTGAGAGTTGTTGTGTTACAAGTTTTTCTACTTTCGGTCGATATGATTCAATAATTTGTGGTTTCTTTTGAAGGCGTGTAGGAGAACTATCTTTTGGACCTTTTTTGCGAATTTGTGGCTGCTCCTTAATGCTTACCTTGGGAGTTTTATTATTCACAAAATTTTTTTCAAATTTCTGTATATGTTTTGCCACCTTCTTCTGTGAAGTTTCAACGAAGCTCTGTTTCTCCGTCAAGCCTTCATCATCATCTGTTTCTGAAGTTTCAAATGTTGGCTGCGGAGTACAAAGTTCCTCATCAGTTTCAACTGGTCTGCGAATTTGTTTGCCTGTAATGTTCTTTTCGGGAACTTGTGGCCCTCTCTTAGGAGCTTCTTTGCTGGGACCTCTAATTTGAGATTTCTCAGTTATTTTTATGTCTTCTTCGTACATTTTGTGTTGATTTTCATAATCTGATAAAGTTTTGTTTGTTTCAAAAGTGTCGTAAGGTTTTCTCTTATCAGGAGAAGATGAATGAGGTTTGTCCATATAACCAGGAGTACTTTGTGTAGGTTCATGTTGAGCATCTCTAGGCCTGTAGGTATAGGGAGTTTGTTGTTGTGGTTCATCTCTATCGGGATATCTTCTGTGAGAAGTTTCAGAGATGGAAATTTGTTCTTCTACAACTGTCTGTTTACCTGGTGTATCTTCATCCTCAGGTTTTTTGAAGAAAGCAACTTCATCATCATCAATGAATGGTTTGCCAAATTGTGGAGATTGCTCATCAAATGTACTTTTAAGCTTTTGGAAACCAGGTGATATAGGCTTTCGTAAAACCGGTGATTTATGTCTGAGCTTATTTGCAATATCCTGAGGCGTTTGAATGCCAGGTACTAGATGACTTGGTTTTGTGTGTTCTTGAGGTTCATGGCCTTCATCATAATCACTATCCCCAGGTTCTCTATAATCATCAATATTTTGAGGTTGCTTATAATTTGTGAAAGGTTCATTGTCGTTTTCATAAGGCGTTGTTGGTTCATAGTCAGCTAGTGGAGTTTGTCTGTCCGTTAAATGTTTATGAATATTAACAGTGACCGCAATTGTGTCGGCTTTCACTACACCGTTCGGTTTTCCCTTATCTGAAGGCTGTGGTTTCGGTTTGCTTTCTGGAGTTTGGGGCTTACGTTGCTTTTCCATCTCTATTAGTTTGGTGGTTTTGTCTTTTAAAACCTGTGATGTTTTAAAAGTTTTTTTCAAAGTAGTTTCTTCAGTTGTTGTCTTAGGCAAGGGTCTACGGAGAGGAGAAGCATAAGAGGGTGTAGAAGATTTGGGACCTTTTGGTAGCTGCTTGTTGTCGACAACTTTCAATGGAGATTTTGAGGGAGTGTGCACTGGAGTTTTAGAAACTGTTGTTAAGGTTTTATTAGTTCTAATTTGTTGGGGTGTCTTAGAGTCGTTGGGTTTGGTTTTCAAAGCACTTTTATCATTAGGTTTAACTTGAGGTTTAGAAGGAATAGTATGGAATTGCTTGGTAGTAACAGTTGTTGTTTTAGTTGTTGTGGGTTTTGGTTGCCTTTGTGTTGTTCCAGGAGTTTGTTTCTCTTGTGTTATTAGCTTTGTCGTTTGACTTTTAACATTAAATTCAGCATCAACTACTTCAGAAGCAAAACTCCTATTGTCATCGTCATCCTCGTCTCGTTCATAAACATCGACATCATCAACTATAACCCACTCTACATTGGGGTGCTGCAAGTTAGGCTTATCAAGAGGCTGCTGCTTGTCTGGAGTTTCAGCTTTTTCAAATGTTGTTTCTCTATGCACAGTTCTACCCTCATCGTTTTCAGTTTGACGCGACATTTGATGGGAATTAACTCTCGGCTTATCGTTATCGTTAGGAGCAATTTTTTGGGGCGTTCTAGATCTGGATGAAGGTGGTGAAAATGGTGATGCACTTAAATTATCATCATCATAATCATCCGCCATCACACAGGTTTGGGGCTTTCTACTATTGTATGATGGGGTACTACTTCTACTACTGGGTGCTGGTTGTGGTTGTGATGATTGTTTTTTTGTTGGTGATTTTTCTGTTGGACACAATTTAATCACACAATTACAATTCGCTACCACAATTTAAAACTAACTATTCTGTGGCTGTATGAAATAACGCCCAAAATAAATATTTACAGCCGGGTACTCATAAACGATTCTTAAACTTAAACTATTGTTTAAACCAGCTTTATCATACAAAATTCCTACCTTAAGTTAACATTAACTTTAACAATCATTTATCAATACCGGCGCAAGTAAATCACAAATTGTTATGAAAGTTATGAAATATCTGGCAGTTTCCGGAATTATTTTATTTGATACAAATTTAAAAAAACAAATTAAACCAAAAAACTGTGCTTTCGCCCAAAGGCAAGCAATTTCTGCTCTGAGTTAAGCCCTAAACTGACTTCAGTTAAACAAGCGGTTCTTTCTGTATTCGCAACGATTTTCTCCTATAAGATACAGCTGTGTTCAAAATAATAGTAGTGGTAATAATAATTTAGTTTCGGTTAAATAAAACATGTTTAAATTAAATTTTAATGGGTGTGGCTTCGCTCTTTTTTCAAACCGAGATTGTGTTATTAAGAAAACCTAGGTTGAGTGCCAAGCAAGTTTCCCAGCAATTTCGTCCCTCCAAAGATCCAGTCAATTGGCCAGGAGAACAATGAAAAACTATAATATCGACAGACGAAAGCAAATTAATTTTATTTGGTGGAACTGGCTCCAGATAGTATTTTTGACGTCTGCCCAATGCAGAATTAAAAGCACAGTGCGCTTAAAAAAGTGAAACATGTTGGAGTTTTGGTCTCTTAAGGAATATTGGAAAAAAAATTGGTGAAAATTATGAAGGAATTGATGCTGCCGTATCAGAGTGGAATACACCAAGCAAATGGGACTTTCAACAATGCTCGTATAACGGCCCGAAGCACACCAATAAATTTTCAAAGAAGAGATCTAAGGACAATATGGTTGAGGTTACGTTGTGGCCTGCACAATATCCTGATCTTAACCTTATTGCATATTTATTATGGGAAGACGTTAAAAATATGTGGCCTTCAAATGTAGAAAATTTTTGGAGCTCGATTCAAGATCCCTTCAAAACGATGTCAAGACGTTATTGACTCGATAGCTCGCAGATGTACGGCAGTCACTAAAAATTCGCCAAAATATTAAAAAAAAACTTTCCCAGGAATTATTGCAAGCGCGGAGGTGTTTTTTAGACGTATGGAAGTTCCGATATATTGGGGTGATCTGCAAACCGCGCGTTTTGAAATCATACGATTTCCAAAATCGAAAAACAGAGTTCTACTGATCGGACGATTTAGTGCATTCGAAGTTATCTTAAACATCTAAAACCAATTAAAAAACTGCAATAAATCAACTTTTTATTTGACCTCAAGAAACTTATTAACTCAAGAAAGGGACCTGTGAATAGGCCAACCCGTTCGTATGATTTGAAACCTTTGGACTAATTTTTGTGTAGTGTTAGTCCTCTTACCAGGAGATACAAAGTGGAAAGCTTTGTACTGCCCAGGATGAAAGGGGTGGAGCTGAGACTAGCAGAGTTAGCTAAATACCTGGGTGTTTTCGTAGATAGCAAGCTTACTTGGAAAAGAAACACCCAGGAAAGGTTAAAGAAAGGAACTTGCTTGCAGCAATTAAACAGGAAGAAGCTGGAGTCTGCAACCGAAGATAGTAAACTGTATTTACACATTGATTGTCAGGCCTGTTATTTCCTGTGGTTGTTTGGTATAGTGGGAAGCATTGAGGAAGGAAAGTCACGGGATGTGCCTCGATGGCCATCACAGGTGCTCAGAGGAGCACACCTCAGGCTGCCTTGGATGTCAGTCTTCATCTACTTCCTATAGAGGACTTTGTGGTGGGAACGGCGACTAGAAGTCTCTTTAGACTCGTAGAAACACATCAATCTGAAATGACATCAGTTTTAGTGATCAGCGATTCGTTACTACCCCTAGGTTTTCGGACAATAAGATCGCTGAAATCGATTTTAGTAGAACCCCCGGATAAGGACTATTGGGTCAAATCCGATAAGCTATATGAGGGTAGTGCAGTCTTTACGGACTAAACGAAAATTGGGGGAAGGCACATGGGCTGGTGTCTATATCTTGTGAACGAACATTCGTAGTTCTTCCAGGCTGATCGACAGCCAGGCAGCGCTAAAAGCTTTGAAGGGACACAATGTCAAATCGAAACTTGTTAGTGACTGTAGGACAGCCCTCAACTTGCTTATGGATAAATATAGTGTCAGACTATGTTGGGTTCCTGAACACAGCAGTGTTGAGGGAAATGAAATTGGCAATGAGCTGGCAAGAATAGGGTCGGCATTAGACGACGGAATGGTAAACAGATCGGTGAAATTACCGATTTCATTACTATAGGGAACTCAGTAACTGACTAGAAAGTAGGACCAACAATTCATGGCAAAGTAGGGAGGATTGTAGAGTCTGCTACTGGATATCAATAGGAAACGATGCGAATCATGATAGGCGCGTTGACAGGTCACTGCTCAGTCAGAGCAAGAACCAGCATTTGGGAACTTGCACTCCAGATTTTTGTAGGATGTGCGGGGCTGAAGAGGAACCAGAAAACATTGAACATATTATCTGTCACTGCCCGAAGCTGCAACGCCAAAGGTTTAGATGGCTGAGCAGACGTTTCCATGAAACCATTACTGATATCGGGAAGTGTAAACTAGAGAACATCAGGGGCTTCATCATGGGAATTCGGTGTTTCAATGACGTATAATAGGGTCACTTCTGGGTATGCTTCTTATGCTACAAAATTTGTATTTTTGTTCCGCTTCATTTTGGCGAATGAATTGATGTCTGTTAAATTAATATTCTTGTTGGGCACTCAGAGTACAGTGTTGGTGTTTTCTACGTCGTTGACTAGCGTATCGGCGGTAACGATAAGTAATGGACCGAATGGTTTCTATCGACATCGTGGGACAGGATGTAAAACGAACAACACTACTATTTTCTTGAACACAACTATCTTGAATTTTAATTATAATTATCTAATTTTTTTCATGGGCTTCAATGCATTACGAATTGGGCTTTGTTATAGCTATGCTATTTATGCCACCACACAGTAGCTGGGACGTGATTTTCGGTAACAAAAATAATCGACACTATAAATAATAAAGTTATAAATTTATTTCTGCTTTGATTTCTTTGTACTTAAAACCAGAGTACGAAAATAAACGAAGCAAATTGTTTGATTTTGTTTTGTTTCGTTCTTTGAAGTGAGTGAAACAAAAACAATGAGAAGCATTGCTCAATTTGTTTTTTGTATTGTTTATGCACATGAGCACAAAGCAGAAAACACAGCCGATCGGCTGTAAGCCGGCTAACAGCCGCCGCCAAGCACAAACAATACATTAATTTAATCGTACGCCGCTTGAAAAGAAAATAATGGGAAATAAATGGAAACGTTTTGAAATATTTGCGGCGAATTTTACATCATATAATTTTATTCCATTATTATTTCACACATGCAATTTGTTTTATATAACTAAGCAGCATAGCTATAACCGGGTGTCCTACGACACCTCTCTTCTTTTTATTATCAGATTCGGGAATAATTAATTTATTTCCTTATGCATTTGCTTATTATTTTGGGGAGTCTAAGTCTCATTTAATTTGTAACTTTATTTCGACGTTTGGGTGTTATTTCATATTTAGCCAATTTTTTTTAATCAACATTTTTGTATGCAAGAAATTAAAGAATTTTTATAGTTTGCAGTCCTTGAGGGTTAATAATAATTAGTGGAGTAGCAGAATAAATAATTACAACTACAAGAGATTTATTTGTTTTTTTTTTCGTCTTTTATTTGTGTTATTTTTTATATATATATATATTACTTGGGTTATTTACTCAAAACAATCAAATATAATTTTATAAAATTTTTCAAGTACATTTTACAAATTTATATAAATAGATTTTTGTTTTTAGAATAATTGCTCTACAATAGATGAAGTTAGTTTTAGACTTAATTTAGATAAATTTTCATTATGTATACATTGTTGTTAATGTCTTATCAGAAAGTACGAGTAGATACATATAATGATCATGCCACCATGCTCGATGTAGGTTTTGATTTTTGTTTTGAAGAATAATTTTAGAATGTTTTTTTATACGAGTACATGTCTTTTCTTTTATAAATTTTACAATTTAGAGATTCTTACAGAGTAACAAGGCCAACATAATGTTAAGTAAGTACAAAGTTAATTTCTTAAGAGAGAGAGAGAGAGAGAGGGATAGTAGAGATAAAATAGTTAACAGCGTTATATTTTAGCATGAGAGTTTGTATGTGTGTGTGTGTGTGTGTGTGTGTTTGTGTGTGTTTATCAAGTTTCTTTTCCCATTTAACGAATTAGCAAGATGGTGGTGGGTGGGTGGGTGGGTGCATTTTTTGCAATTAGCATAACCAAGCAAAACAGGAGAGAATCATCGTTACTACTCTCCCTTATGTGTGATGTAAAGAAGTGAAGAGGTGATATTTGGTAAGAGAAGAGTGTTTCTTCTTTGTTTGTTTAACTTTTTATTAAAATCCAAAACAAAAATTTAGTTTCTTGTGGGCCGTGATTTAATTAGCAAACTTCTTTTCTTACCATTAATCTGGGAACTTTTTAATGGAGTAGACGTTGTAGGCTTTAGCTGTGCTTTTGTTTGATCGGTCGGACCGAGCTTGTAATAGTGCTTTTTTAAGCAAGGCGCTTCTACAACCTCTTCGAGCTTAGCAGAAGCGGGAGCGGAAACGGAAGCAATGTCATCAAAGGTAACCTTTGGTATTTTCTTTTTTCTGATGTTGGTTTTTGGTTTTTTGTGTGGTTGCTTGTGATTATCGGAAAGCTTGATTTTTGTGATAGAAGTTAGTGGTTGTGGTTGTGGTTGTTCGTTAATAGGAAATAGAGTATCGTTTTTCTTGGTAGTAATACGAGTAGGCTGATTATCTGGAGAACATATGTAGTTTCCACTTTTTAATTTTACATTTGCTTAGAAATTGTATGCGTACCTGTGACTTTTGGCACATCCCTACCAGTCAAAGTCCGAGTGGTGGTCGTTGTGGTGGTGACAGTTTTGCTTGGCGAAGGCGACTTGGTGCCTCGGGGGGAAGTCACGTGGAGCGTGTCATTAGAACCGGGTGAGGTTTTGGTAGTAACCATCTTGGTGGTTACAGTTCTGCCACCTACAGTGCGAGGTGGAGTGTTGCGTGTTATTGTGGTTGTGCTAATGCGGCTGGTTTCCGAAGGAGCACTATCGTGGGAACCTTCACGTATGTCGCGTCTAAAATTTTTAGTCGAAGACACGCTGGAGCGTGGTGTGTGTCTGGCATGAGAATCGGTTGTAGTATAGCTATCGCGTCTGTTATGATCAATGGGTGAAGAGCTGCGCAAGGATGCGGCAAAGGCCATATGCGCCGAATCAACTTCTTTTTCTTTCTTGATAACACGTTCGGTAGTTTCGCGTACCGTGGTGGTACTGGGGCTTTTATATTTATTGGGAGATGGTGTTCTAGATGGAGTTTTGCTGGTAGGTGTAGCTGACCCATTGGGTCTTTGTCCATCGACATAGGTAGGATGTATTTGGTTTGGTGCTACCTTGGTAGTAGACCTTACGGACGGAAATCCTTGGGTAGAATAATCTTGACCGGGCGATTTTCGGGGAGATCCGAGATGTTGGTTGTGAGATGATGGTAAACCAGCAGCCGGTCTGGTGGGACTTTTCAAGTCATACAAATTAGCTGAGTGTCTTGAAGGATGGTCGCTGCCAGGAGTTCTCACTGAAGGAAACCCTTGAGTAGAAAAATCTATATCATTAGGCTTTCTGTGGGAACCTGGGAACTCTCCCTGAGGAGTTTGGTCTCCTGGTGTAGTTACTGTATAGTTGTATGGAGTACCATTGTCCGTATGGGGTTTAGTTCGTGGATAAGGACTTTGCTGACCATCTCTTATTATATCATGCTCAATAATACGCTCGGCATTGGTGCTATGCTTGGCAGTGTGAGATTTTTGAGAACTTACGACTACCACTTCTGCATCGTCTTGAGGTACAAGGCTTTTGTTAACTATTCGTGTACCGGGTGGTAATTTACGCGAAGGAAAATCCTGCTCTCGAGGTTGCATTTGCTTGTCACTGGGATAGTTTTTCGGATGATGGCTATTGGGTTCTCTTACCGAGGGAAATCCGTGAGTGGAAAAATCCTGAGGAGTTTTATTGGAAATTTGTTGATATGGTTGATCGTCACGAATAATTTGCTCGGTTTCTACGATACGTTCCGAATTGCTAGAAGTTTTGAAATTGCTCTGCTTTTGCGAACTTACAATTATTACTTCTCCATCTTTAGTGTTTACGCGACGTTCGGTAATGTTGTCAGTGTGGTCGCCATCATGGGATACAATAGGTTCCCTTGGCTTAGAGGGACTCGTGTGGGATGGAGAGAATTGTGTAGGGTGTGCCATGTGAGGACGTTCAGAAGAATATTCTTGTGTAGGCTTATTGGGCCTAACCGAAGGAAAACCATGAGTACGGAAGTCATTAGTCTTGGGTTTTGGACGAGATGAGGGTCCGCCATGGGGATGCTGACTATCAATTTCTTGTATAGTTTCGGAAGTGGTTTCAGTGGAAAATTTACTGCTGGACTTTTTCGTAGAGGAGAAGTTTGTCTCCACATCATCGGTAGAAGTGTCTTGGACGTAGCGCGAATTAGTTGCAGTGTCTGCCATATCATGGCTAGTCCTGTTGATTGGTTGGGCAGAGGAATCTGGTTGATAGCTTCGTGAAGGTTGTTGGGAGTCACGTCTGGGTTGGGTTTGATTTGGAGTTGACGACGTTTGGCGAGTTGTTGGTGCAGTGGGCTTTAGCTCTTCGGTTTCATAGCGTTTGTTGCGCACAATGGTACCGTCAGGTAAGCGCTTCACCGTGGTGATCATCTTCACATTAGGCTTGGGATACTCCACAGTGCTGGAGATAATCTCGCCTGGCTGTTGCATAAGAAATTGTACGTGTTGTTGGTATTCGGGAGAAGCCTTATCGATGTCAACATAATGCTTATTTTTTTCAAGGGTCTCTTGAGTCTGAATGTTTTGCGAAATATTTTTCTGTTCCGTATTCTGGCGTGTTGTCGACACCTGTTCAGTACTACGACGTTCTTGCTGATTGAGATGCTGTTGATGCTGTTGTTGGAAGCGTTGCTCGTAAATGCGCTTTTCTTCGAGCAAGCGCTGTTCTTCTAGATGTTGACGTTTACATTGATGTAAATCTTGTTGATTTAGGAGATTCGAGTCTATCAAGTAGTTTTGAGCATGAGGCTGTTGCTTTACAGGGAAACCATCATCGAACTCCACGTTTGTGGAAGATTGTATTACTTGCGAAGAAGAAGTGGATTTAGTAGAACTGCTGCGCACTTCAGTGCGTCCGGAATTTTCGTCTCCTGTAACAACTTTCTCCTGCAAATGAGAATTGGAGCTTTCCATGGCCTTCTCGACAAAATTCTTGTCGTCTCCTTGATGATGAGCACTAGAATGCTGCTCGTTCCGTCCCTTGAACTCGGCTATGCCACCTTTGATACTTTCCACTCCTGTTATTTTGAATAAATGTGCAAAAAAAAATAATTTTTAATTAAATAAATTTAAGTATTTGATTTGCGAATGTTAGTATGTAATTACATTAAATTCACTACTTACCATCCGTGGTGGCCAAGGTATCGGCACGGAAACCTCTTCCATCCGGAGTTACTTCCTTCGACGACTGCACATTCCATCCCGTGGCATTGGGATTATTAAGAGTCATCGATTGAAATTTCATTTCCGTGGGCGACAACGAATCCCTAACTTCCTTGGATTTCAAACTTTGGAAACTTTGATCGGCTAAGGCATCACCATGACTGGTAGTCAAAGGATCTTTGCCAAAACCTGATACGGAGTTATCAGCCATTATATCGCCTTGATATAAATCTCTTAAACGCGATTCACGTAACTTGTACAACTGCGAGCGTATCTCTTTTTTGCGATTGACGTCCTCGGATTGCTGCCACTGCGAGAAGTTGGAAAAGAAAAATTGTTTTAGAATCAATGCTTATATTTGGGTTTTAGTAATTAAAAGCAAAGTTTTTAATATGCTTTCGGGAAAGTAGAAATCACTTGCAAATATTTCTGATGAAATTCTACTTTTCACTAACACGATCAACGAATCTGCGTTATTTGTTTTTGCTTTCACACATACACATAGTGTCACACTGTGAACAATATTTCATATTATTTGACACTATTGTCAATCGGTATGCAATAGTGAAATTTGCTGCGACACTACAGATAAATAATGCTCTGTTTGGGCAAATAAACAAATGCTGTTGCATGCTTTTGAAAAAAAAAGAATAACAGTTTTAATGTTCTCATAAAATCATGAAGATTAAGTCGGCCAAATGTCCACCTCTAGCACTTCGGCAAACGTCCGTTCTTTGCACAAAATTTTGAAACACATTTTGCAACAAAGCTTCGCTTATCTCGTCAATGCAGCGCCGAATTTCATCTTTCAGAGTGTCAGTTGTTTGTGGTTTGTTCACGTAACACCGGTCTTTCAAGTAGCCCCAGAGAAAATAATCCAGCGGCGTTAAATCACAACAACGAGGCGGCCAATTGACATTGCCAAACCGAGAAATTATGCTATCGGGAAATTTCTCATGCAATAACCGAGTTGTTTGGCCGACTGTACGGCTTGTGACGCCGTCTTGCTGAAACCAAAGCTCACTGATGTCAACATTAACCAATTGTGGCCGCAAACTCGGTTATCATGGTTTGGTAGCGCATAGAATTCACGTTGACGACGTTTCCTTGTTCATTTTCGAAAAATACGGCCCGATGATTACGCCTGACCACAAAACGGCATCCTACGGTCACTTTCATTGGATGTAATGGTTTTTCGAGGACTGTCGGTGGATTTTGTGAGACCCATATGCGAAAATTTTGTTTGCTTACATAACAGCCTAATTGAAAATTGACCTCAAAACTAAAGATGATTTTGTTGAAAACTTCATTATTTTCGGTCAGTTTTATTTTTTGATTCTTTGTTCAAGAGTGCAGCGTTTAATAATAAAAATTTCCCAACTGTCAAAGGATGACAGCTCAATTCTTGACATTTCATCATTTGACAGCCCATTTATTTCTTAACATCAAATTTGCCCACCCTTTATATAATAGAAAATTGCCAATTATCAAACTGCCCTCGTAGCATTATAACTAAAATAAAATTTCTACCATTTACGTCCCTTTTCACAATGTATGGTTAAGAGTTAACGTGAACTTTAACTGACATTTGCTCATACAAAACTTGCAGTTAAAATCTCTGTTATCTTTTAACCATACATATATTGTGAAAAGGTACGTTACTCTAATCCCATTTTGTTAAAGATAACCTTTATTTTTATTTATATTTCTAAAAAAAAAAAATTACTTCTCTTGCTTTACAAACAACAAAATATCACACTTTCATGACAAATTGCAAGATAATGGAAAACAAATCGAGTATTTTTTTAGACGGTGATATCATTAATAATAAAGAAAAAAAAAATTGTGCTCAGAGGCCACGTACTTTTCAATTGTTTTGTTTTCTTTGTGGACTTTTTTTTTATTTCTGTGTGTTTGTACATACATACATCCATATTTATGTATTACATACTTTCATTCAATTTGACATTCTGGTGTTAAATTTTTTTTTTACAAATTTAATGTAAACACTTTAATAACATAAATACACATAATTAAATGTAAGTAACGCTGTCTGTATATTCGGAACGTAAAAGCAAACCGTGTTCTTTTGTTATCAAATAAAATATTAAATTTAATCAAGTGCTCGCTCGCTCGTATGACAACATCACATTAATATTTTTATTTATAAAAACGAACCATAAATTTAACACTTTGTTATTATGATCCCAAAAACACTTGTATGTACTCGCTGTTTTTCCAGCAATTTTCGTGATAAGATATTTTTCTTATGTTTTTTTTTTGTTATTTGTTTATCTGCTTTTTTTATACATACATATATTGTTTTGATAAAACAATTAATAAAATGAAATCTTAAGAATTTTATTTTATTTATTTGCGATAAAAAAAAATACATATTTTGCTAGATTAAATTTCCCCTAGCTGCTCTTCTTTAGAAAATCGCATTAATTAATAAAAATATTTTATTTTATGAAAATTTTAAATACTCAACTTAAGCCCGATTAAGACAAAGCACGTGACAAATTTAGGTTCACTTGTCAATCACACACACTTAATATACTGAAATTAATACCGTTTGTTGAAAGCAAAAACAATTTAACATAATCACCTCTATGGTGAATAGTGTTTCTCTCGAAATATTTCCCTTTTTCACCAAATTGCAATCGTGAATAATTTTTTCCTAGAAATGTGTTCCCTTTTTTTTTTATTCCCTTATCGTGTATAATATTTTTAATGGGGATTTTTTAACTTTTCCCTTGGGTTTGTTTACTTTATTTTTGCAGGCGTACTAAATTAATACAATGCGTAATTTCAATATTATACTTCCAGTTATTGAAATTTATAAATATTTTATTTTAGGAACAATAATAACAACAATAATTCCTTGCAACACCTTTTTTTTCATTGAATATGAAACTCTTTGATTCACATGCAGTAAACTTTATGCCGATGTTATACTGAAAACACTTTTTCCACGGCACCTAAAATATTTAAAAAGACAACTTTACACTTAAAAAACATTTCATTTGAAACCCAAACTTTGTGTATTTCTTACTATTAAACTTAAATTTGCCTGATTTTCAGTTAATTTTTAAGCTTTAGACAAATTTTATTTTCGGTTTTTTACATTCACTACGCATTGATAGCGGGAACAAACGTTACCATGAAATTCCCAATAGCAAATTTCCCTTCGTGGGGAAAGAAAATTTCATGGGAACAAAAATTTAACATTTTATTCGATATACACTACAAATAATAATTCGAGTAAGTAGAAATAATTAATGTGATGATCGTAAAAGATAAATAAGAATAGTTAAACACAATCAAGTGGGTAGAGTGACATAACTTGGGGCTAACCTGAACAGAAATTAAAAAACCGAAAAGCAAAACATGAATAGTTATGCATACAAATCATATAATCATTTCTCATATTCTGTTTCATTAAAAAAAATGCATGTTAACAAACAATCTCTGCCCAAATAGATAGACATGGATGCTGATGAAGTGCGTGGCGGCACAGAAAAATGCCGGTATTTCCCCCAGCTAAAAAGTCTTGTTTAACTTTTCTTCTCTTCTTTAGAAAACCACAATATGTAATAAAAAAAATAGTTCATTCGATAGGAATTGAAAATACTGAATTTAAGGCCGATTAAGAAAATTATTATTAAAATTCCTTACATTTCCTTCCTAGGCAGAATTTTGCATAGATTTTATTTTTGGCATAATTATTTCTTTTTTATCCATACAATTTGCTTCACCCTATTTACCTATTTAATTTTAACCAATATCAATGTTAACTGCATAATTTTTGTGCCAACACTAAACAATCGAAAACTAAGTAAAATAATTCAATAAATTTATCTAGATTGCATATCAAATTATAACGAACAAAAAAGTTTATAAAGAGCTCGCCCACAGAAACAATTTAAAAAAATAATAGAAATCAATGTATAATAATTTTAATGTACATATTAATACATGCAGGTACATATACATTAGAGTTCGACCGATTAATCGGGTTCGGCTTCGGCCTTCGGCCAAAAATTGGTAATCGGCCAACATTCGGCCTACGGCAAAAATCGGCCGATTAGCCGAAGCCGAACATTTTTCATTCCAAGCTTGAAAAATAACATTATTTTTGGTCGTTGCTCGCCGACAGTTTCTATTGTGTTTAACGTTTTAAAAGGGTTGCTTTGAAATACAACCATGTTGCTTTCTATTTTCTTTTACTTGGACGTTCTTGTGAGTGATCATATGAATAAGCAATCTAGAAATTGCAAAATAGTTTTATTTTTCTTGCTATGTATCCAATAGATATTACAGCTATTTCAGTGATCTCAAAAAAGCAAAAGTTTTTCTTAATTCATATAAAACAAGTATCATTTTTAAAATTTAAAACATTCGGCTTCGGTTTTGGCCGAAGTTTAGGATTTTAGCCGAAGTTCGACTTCGGCTTCGGCCAAAAAAACGCCTTCGGTCGATCTCTAATATACATACATATCGTGAGCTAAAATGCAAAAAGGTGTAACTAAATATAAAGTTGTCAATTACTTTTTTATTATTTCCCGAGATCACGCATAAAAAATTCCGGAAAATCGGGAAATTTTAAGAGTGAAATTCCAGTGGAAATACCATTATCTGGTGGTCTACTCTGCAATTCGATACGAAAGCAAATGCTTTCGAATTGTAACCTTATCTAATAGCATACAAATTCGAAAGCATTTTCTCTCGTTTGAAATACAGAGTAGACGTGGTTAACCAACAACAAAAAAAAATATTTTTAAATTGATACATCTAAATTTTAAATAATATTACTAATATTCGTATTCGAATATGTATCTAAGAACTAATAATATTCGTTACATCACTAGTGTCTATGCGTGCGTTTATGTATGTGCGCTTTTAAGTGCACCATTGTCATGATCATTATCAAATCAATTTTGCTCTCTGACAGTTTAGATCATCCGGAAACACGCACAAACAATTTAAAAAATATTTCTTTATACAATTATGAAATTGTTTTAATTCTACTTTACTAAAACATTAAAAATTATTTTGGCCTTGTTATGTGTAGGAATGCCAACAACAACTTATTTTTAATGTTCATTAAGGGCCTCCCGCCATTTTAACTGTAAACAAAAGAGTAGGAAATTGCAAAATGAAAGAAAATTCATTGAAACGGGAAATTTGAAGAATAACAATAACAAAAAATAAATACGATTACATCAACATGAGCCAGGAATGGAAATATATATACATTCCCAAATTTTTAGGTATGTATAGTATGCACTCGCATTAGGGAGATAACTAGAGTTTCTACGCGGGAAAAAAATCCCGGGAATTTCCGGGAATTATTTTTTTACAAGTCCCGGGAAATTTTCAACGGGAATTTTCGGGAATTTATTATATCGGTTTTTGGAATTTGCTTTTTTACATTGCTGTTTATTGTTTTATTACTTAAAAATACAACTCTGTAACGATGCATAATATAATCATAGAATAAGATGTAATAGAAGTTTCCGAGGTGAGTCCAACAACTTGAAGCGTTACGAAATATTTTCAACCTAAAAAGTCTTTATAGGAAATAGTATCTAGATTGGCAGATGTACATAGATGCAATTTCCATCCATGATATAACTCAAAGCATATGAATTTATTTGTTTTTGTTTGTTTTTTAGATATTGTTCGTGAAATGAAAGAATAAACTTGTTTTGTTTTTAATTTGAATGTTGTATATTTTTTCATAAAATTATATTTTTTATTGAGGTCATTTAATTAAATTCATATGTTTTTGAATTTCCCGGGAATTCCCGGGAATAAAACATTTTATTTCTCGATTCCCGGGAATTGAAAAAGTACGGGAAATTAGAAACCCTAGAGATAACTCATCAGTTGATTTTTTGGTTTGCAGGTTTTTAACGAACAATTTATTTAACAATTAGTAGTTTGCCTTGCTTGATGGTTATAATTTTTTTTAAAAATTACTTTGTGAAAAACGCAGAGTTGCATCTAATGCGAGTACCTGTATTTAGAGCCGAATTTTGTAAAACGCAACGCCCAGCGTTGACAAATTTTATATGGAAAAGGTTTAAATTACAAAAACAAAACACTTAAGAAATTTTAAACGCTAAAGGTATGGTCACACTTGACAAACATTTGCCCAAAAAAGCGTAACCAACAAATACTAATGAGAAATCTTTTGATTCAGACGCGTGTTTATCAAGTTCAATAGTTTCCAATAATATTATATTCTTTAACTTTGCGTATTTGTTAAATACGAAACTAATTAACTTCATAAGCACGTGTTTGCAGCAAAAGATTTTTCATTAGTATTTGCTGGTTACGCTTTTTTGCGCAAATGTTTGTCAAGTGTGACCGTACCTTAAGAGTTACGTTTTACAAAATTTTACCCTAATATGCAACCAAAAAAAAAAATAATTTTTGTTTTAAAAATTTGAAAAGAAAAGAAACATGGACACAAATTAAGGGCCAATAAATCAGTCAATGATCGTATGTATTTTATTTTTAAATTCTATATCTATGTTTTTTTTTATTTGTATGAAATTTTTACACAATATCAATAATGATATGAGAATTAACTAAAAAATTCCATTTTTGGAACTAAGACGTTCTTGAGTAAATGAGAAAGTTTTAAAAAAGATTCGGAAGTCACTGCATTAATCACACTTTAATCTAATACATACATATCGTCATGTGAGAACTTAAGTGTCCAATATCCAATAGTTTATAATGGCGTATTCGACACTTAAGTTCTCACACGACGATATGTACTAGTGAAGTAACGAATATTAATTTTTGATACGAATATTTGAAACGATATTCGCGAATACGAATAGTGTATGTGAAATTTATAGACATTAAATTGGGGTTCTAATTACGCCTTAATATGAAATATTAAACAATTTTTATGAAAAAGGACTTCATACTCCTGTTCGCGTACTTTAAAGTTAATAAAAACTACCTAAAATTTTAATGATCGTCATTAAATAATATTTGAAAATGATACAAAGCACAAATTTCTATAAAAAATTTAATGGATTTGTACAAACTAATATTTTTAGCCATTTATTTAAATTTCGTTTAGGATTTATGCATTTATTTATTTAGTTTATTTGGAAAAAATATTCGTATTCGCCAAATTCAGGCGAATACGAATACGGATACGAACATCTAAAAATGGCCGAATATTCGACAATTCTAATGCGAAGACGAATATTCGTGCATCACTAATATGTACATATGTACATATAAAATTGTATCGTCAGCTGATATGCAAAACTACGTTACAAAAAAAAATATAATTTTAAAATCTATTATTCGGTGTTACATCGAAACACATGTCCGTACAAATTTTAAAACCTTTACCATAACAATCAGCCGAATAAAAAATCAAAATAAAGGAACTTTAGTTCAGTCACTTGAATAATTTCGTTTAGTTGTTTCCCTCTCTTATGATATTTAAAAAAACTTTAGTTACGTGATGTATAAAAATGAAAATGAAATTTAATTGTTTTTTCTAAGTTAACAAATTTTTTTGCATATTTTAAAATAAATTATAATAAAAATTATTTAATTAATTTTAGCTTTTTAGGGCGGTGTTTATAAACGTTTCACGCGTTTTTTTTTTTTTTGCTCTGAAAAAGTTGGCAACATTGCAACAAACTGATGACGTGATTTCTCACTGTTATAAAAAATGGATCACATCGTATAACAGCAGGTGGTTTGTACACTGTTGTTGTTGTTGTTGTTGTTGTTGTTGTTTGTGGTTAATTGCAAATGTATGTATGTGTATACATATGTATGTGTATATGTGCGAGTTTGTAAATTGGTGGGTTTGTTGCGTGTTTTCACAAATTTTTGTTTGTGGTGCAGCAATTAATATTAATATTTTTATATGCAGCTTTACTTTCATTAACAATCAAAGTAGAATATGTATAATTAAAATTTGTTATTAACAGATTAGCAAATAAGTTGAAGCTTAACAAACAAAAAATTGACCTCGAAATGTCATGTCGTTATTAAAGGTACATCCGTAATTTATTAGAATGAAAACATAATAATTTTTATTAATGATGAACAAGTCGTTGGTTGAGAGATATACACCCTCCGCCGTAAGATTTTATACTTCTTATGTGCATATGTATAGACAGACATACATGTTTACATATCGTTACCTTAATATAGCAAGGCCCTAACTCATTATTTTTTTGAAATCGAGTTTTTTTTTATAAAAAATGCAATAATCTCGATTTAAAAAAAATTATGAGTTAGGGTCTTTATATACTACATATTAAAGGTAACGATATGTACGTACATATGTACGCACAGTTTATATTTAAAAGTGTGGGTACAAATATAACTTATTTTTTAAAAAGGTTTCAGACATTTTTCAATGTATTTTAAAGAGATTTTCTAAAAAATACTATAAAAAAATTTTGATTCTAAAAAGTACTTTTTATAGAAGGAACTTTTTATAAAAGTTACTTTTTACGAGATACATTTTATAAAATTAACTTTTTATAAAAGATACTTTTATGATAACTATTTTTATAATATATATAATGTATAATATTTTTAATGGGGATTTTTTAACTTTTCCCTTGGGTTTGTTTACTTTATTTTTGCAGGCGTACTAAATTAATACAATGCGTAATTTCAATATTATACTTCCAGTTATTGAAATTTATAAATATTTTATTTTAGGAACAATAATAACAACAATAATTCCTTGCAACACCTTTTTTTTCATTGAATATGAAACTCTTTGATTCACATGCAGTAAACTTTATGCCGATGTTATACTGAAAACACTTTTTCCACGGCACCTAAAATATTTAAAAAGACAACTTTACACTTAAAAAACATTTCATTTGAAACCCAAACTTTGTGTATTTCTTACTATTAAACTTAAATTTGCCTGATTTTCAGTTAATTTTTAAGCTTTAGACAAATTTTATTTTCGGTTTTTTACATTCACTACGCATTGATAGCGGGAACAAACGTTACCATGAAATTCCCAATAGCAAATTTCCCTTCGTGGGGAAAGAAAATTTCATGGGAACAAAAATTTAACATTTTATTCGATATACACTACAAATAATAATTCGAGTAAGTAGAAATAATTAATGTGATGATCGTAAAAGATAAATAAGAATAGTTAAACACAATCAAGTGGGTAGAGTGACATAACTTGGGGCTAACCTGAACAGAAATTAAAAAACCGAAAAGCAAAACATGAATAGTTATGCATACAAATCATATAATCATTTCTCATATTCTGTTTCATTAAAAAAAATGCATGTTAACAAACAATCTCTGCCCAAATAGATAGACATGGATGCTGATGAAGTGCGTGGCGGCACAGAAAAATGCCGGTATTTCCCCCAGCTAAAAAGTCTTGTTTAACTTTTCTTCTCTTCTTTAGAAAACCACAATATGTAATAAAAAAAATAGTTCATTCGATAGGAATTGAAAATACTGAATTTAAGGCCGATTAAGAAAATTATTATTAAAATTCCTTACATTTCCTTCCTAGGCAGAATTTTGCATAGATTTTATTTTTGGCATAATTATTTCTTTTTTATCCATACAATTTGCTTCACCCTATTTACCTATTTAATTTTAACCAATATCAATGTTAACTGCATAATTTTTGTGCCAACACTAAACAATCGAAAACTAAGTAAAATAATTCAATAAATTTATCTAGATTGCATATCAAATTATAACGAACAAAAAAGTTTATAAAGAGCTCGCCCACAGAAACAATTTAAAAAAATAATAGAAATCAATGTATAATAATTTTAATGTACATATTAATACATGCAGGTACATATACATTAGAGTTCGACCGATTAATCGGGTTCGGCTTCGGCCTTCGGCCAAAAATTGGTAATCGGCCAACATTCGGCCTACGGCAAAAATCGGCCGATTAGCCGAAGCCGAACATTTTTCATTCCAAGCTTGAAAAATAACATTATTTTTGGTCGTTGCTCGCCGACAGTTTCTATTGTGTTTAACGTTTTAAAAGGGTTGCTTTGAAATACAACCATGTTGCTTTCTATTTTCTTTTACTTGGACGTTCTTGTGAGTGATCATATGAATAAGCAATCTAGAAATTGCAAAATAGTTTTATTTTTCTTGCTATGTATCCAATAGATATTACAGCTATTTCAGTGATCTCAAAAAAGCAAAAGTTTTTCTTAATTCATATAAAACAAGTATCATTTTTAAAATTTAAAACATTCGGCTTCGGTTTTGGCCGAAGTTTAGGATTTTAGCCGAAGTTCGACTTCGGCTTCGGCCAAAAAAACGCCTTCGGTCGATCTCTAATATACATACATATCGTGAGCTAAAATGCAAAAAGGTGTAACTAAATATAAAGTTGTCAATTACTTTTTTATTATTTCCCGAGATCACGCATAAAAAATTCCGGAAAATCGGGAAATTTTAAGAGTGAAATTCCAGTGGAAATACCATTATCTGGTGGTCTACTCTGCAATTCGATACGAAAGCAAATGCTTTCGAATTGTAACCTTATCTAATAGCATACAAATTCGAAAGCATTTTCTCTCGTTTGAAATACAGAGTAGACGTGGTTAACCAACAACAAAAAAAAATATTTTTAAATTGATACATCTAAATTTTAAATAATATTACTAATATTCGTATTCGAATATGTATCTAAGAACTAATAATATTCGTTACATCACTAGTGTCTATGCGTGCGTTTATGTATGTGCGCTTTTAAGTGCACCATTGTCATGATCATTATCAAATCAATTTTGCTCTCTGACAGTTTAGATCATCCGGAAACACGCACAAACAATTTAAAAAATATTTCTTTATACAATTATGAAATTGTTTTAATTCTACTTTACTAAAACATTAAAAATTATTTTGGCCTTGTTATGTGTAGGAATGCCAACAACAACTTATTTTTAATGTTCATTAAGGGCCTCCCGCCATTTTAACTGTAAACAAAAGAGTAGGAAATTGCAAAATGAAAGAAAATTCATTGAAACGGGAAATTTGAAGAATAACAATAACAAAAAATAAATACGATTACATCAACATGAGCCAGGAATGGAAATATATATACATTCCCAAATTTTTAGGTATGTATAGTATGCACTCGCATTAGGGAGATAACTAGAGTTTCTACGCGGGAAAAAAATCCCGGGAATTTCCGGGAATTATTTTTTTACAAGTCCCGGGAAATTTTCAACGGGAATTTTCGGGAATTTATTATATCGGTTTTTGGAATTTGCTTTTTTACATTGCTGTTTATTGTTTTATTACTTAAAAATACAACTCTGTAACGATGCATAATATAATCATAGAATAAGATGTAATAGAAGTTTCCGAGGTGAGTCCAACAACTTGAAGCGTTACGAAATATTTTCAACCTAAAAAGTCTTTATAGGAAATAGTATCTAGATTGGCAGATGTACATAGATGCAATTTCCATCCATGATATAACTCAAAGCATATGAATTTATTTGTTTTTGTTTGTTTTTTAGATATTGTTCGTGAAATGAAAGAATAAACTTGTTTTGTTTTTAATTTGAATGTTGTATATTTTTTCATAAAATTATATTTTTTATTGAGGTCATTTAATTAAATTCATATGTTTTTGAATTTCCCGGGAATTCCCGGGAATAAAACATTTTATTTCTCGATTCCCGGGAATTGAAAAAGTACGGGAAATTAGAAACCCTAGAGATAACTCATCAGTTGATTTTTTGGTTTGCAGGTTTTTAACGAACAATTTATTTAACAATTAGTAGTTTGCCTTGCTTGATGGTTATAATTTTTTTTAAAAATTACTTTGTGAAAAACGCAGAGTTGCATCTAATGCGAGTACCTGTATTTAGAGCCGAATTTTGTAAAACGCAACGCCCAGCGTTGACAAATTTTATATGGAAAAGGTTTAAATTACAAAAACAAAACACTTAAGAAATTTTAAACGCTAAAGGTATGGTCACACTTGACAAACATTTGCCCAAAAAAGCGTAACCAACAAATACTAATGAGAAATCTTTTGATTCAGACGCGTGTTTATCAAGTTCAATAGTTTCCAATAATATTATATTCTTTAACTTTGCGTATTTGTTAAATACGAAACTAATTAACTTCATAAGCACGTGTTTGCAGCAAAAGATTTTTCATTAGTATTTGCTGGTTACGCTTTTTTGCGCAAATGTTTGTCAAGTGTGACCGTACCTTAAGAGTTACGTTTTACAAAATTTTACCCTAATATGCAACCAAAAAAAAAAATCATTTTTGTTTTAAAAATTTGAAAAGAAAAGAAACATGGACACAAATTAAGGGCCAATAAATCAGTCAATGATCGTATGTATTTTATTTTTAAATTCTATATCTATGTTTTTTTTATTTGTATGAAATTTTTACACAATATCAATAATGATATGAGAATTAACTAAAAAATTCCATTTTTGGAACTAAGACGTTCTTGAGTAAATGAGAAAGTTTTAAAAAAGATTCGGAAGTCACTGCATTAATCACACTTTAATCTAATACATACATATCGTCATGTGAGAACTTAAGTGTCCAATATCCAATAGTTTATAATGGCGTATTCGACACTTAAGTTCTCACACGACGATATGTACTAGTGAAGTAACGAATATTAATTTTTGATACGAATATTTGAAACGATATTCGCGAATACGAATAGTGTATGTGAAATTTATAGACATTAAATTGGGGTTCTAATTACGCCTTAATATGAAATATTAAACAATTTTTATGAAAAAGGACTTCATACTCCTGTTCGCGTACTTTAAAGTTAATAAAAACTACCTAAAATTTTAATGATCGTCATTAAATAATATTTTAAAATGATACAAAGCACAAATTTTTATAAAAAATTTAATGGATTTGTACAAACTAATATTTTTAGCCATTTATTTAAATTTCGTTTAGGATTTATGCATTTATTTATTTAGTTTATTTGGAAAAAATATTCGTATTCGCCAAATTCAGGCGATACGAACATCTAAAAATGGCCGAATATTCGACAATTCTATTCGTGCATCACTAATATGTACATATGTACATATAAAATTGTATCGTCAGCTGATATGCAAAACTACGTTACAAAAAAAATATAATTTTAAAATCTATTATTCGGTGTTACATCGAAACACATGTCCGTACAAATTTTAAAACCTTTACCATAACAATCAGCCGAATAAAAAATCAAAATAAAGGAACTTTAGTTCAGTCACTTGAATAATTTCGTTTAGTTGTTTCCCTCTCTTATGATATTTAAAAAAACTTTAGTTACGTGATGTATAAAAATGAAAATGAAATTTAATTGTTTTTTGTAAGTTAACAAATTTTTTTGCATATTTTAAAATAAATTATAATAAAAATTATTTAATTAATTTTAGCTTTTTAGGGCGGTGTTGATAAACGTTTCACGCGTTTTTTTTTTTTGCTATGAAAAAGTTGGCAACATTGCAACAAACTGATGACGTGATTTCTCACTGTTATAAAAAATGGATCACATCGTATAACAGCAGGTGGTTTGTACACTGTTGTTGTTGTTGTTGTTGTTTGTGGTTAATTGCAAATGTATGTATGTGTATACATATGTATGTGTATATGTGCGAGTTTGTAAATTGGTGGGTTTGTTGCGTGTTTTCACAAATTTTTGTTTGTGGTGCAGCAATTAATATTAATATTTTTATATGCAGCTTTACTTTCATTAACAATCAAAGTAGAATATGTATAATTAAAATTTGTTATTAACAGATTAGCAAATAAGTTGAAGCTTAACAAACAAAAAATTGACCTCGAAATGTCATGTCGTTATTAAAGGTACATCCGTAATTTATTAGAATGAAAACATAATAATTTTTATTAATGATGAACAAAGTCGTTGGTTGAGAGATATACACCCTCCGCCGTAAGATTTTATACTTCTTATGTGCATATGTATAGACAGACATACATGTTTACATATCGTTACCTTAATATAGCAAGGCCCTAACTCATTATTTTTTTGAAATCGAGTTTTCTTTTTAAAAAATGCAATAATCTCGATTTAAAAAAAATTATGAGTTAGGGTCTTTATATACATATTAAGGTAACGATATGTACGTACATATGTACGCACAGTTTATATTTAAAAGTGTGGGTACAAATATAACTTATTTTTTAAAAAGGTTTCAGACATTTTTCAATGTATTTTAAAGAGATTTTCTAAAAAATACTATAAAAAAATTTTGATTCTAAAAAGTACTTTTTATAGAAGGAACTTTTTATAAAAGTTACTTTTTACGAGATACATTTTATAAAATTAACTTTTTATAAAAGATACTTTTATGATAACTATTTTTTATAAAATATTTTTGCAAATTTAATTTTTTTAAATGTACTTTTTATAAAATATGCTTTTTATTAAATGTGCTTGTTATAAAGCGTACTGTTTTTTATAAATGCAGCTGTTTGTAAAAGGAATTTTTTATAAAGGGTACTGGTTTTAAAAGGTACTGTTTTTGAAAAGTACTTCTAAAAAAAGGTACTTCTTATACATTTATAAACCGTAACTTTTATAAAAGGTACTTTTTGTGTAAGTTACTTTTTATAAAAGTTACTTTTTATAAATAGTGGTCTTTATAAAAGGTACTTTTTATGAAAGGTACTTTTTATAAATACTAGTCTTTATAAAAGGTACTTTTTATGAAAGGTACTTTTTATGAAAGGTACTTTTTATAAAAGGTGCTTTTTTAATAGGTACTTTTTATAAAAAGAACTTTTAATAAAAGGTACTTTTTATAAAAGGTAGTTTTTAAAAGGTACTTTTTATAAAAACTACTTTTTTTAAAAAGGAGTTTTTATAAAAGGCACTTTTTATAAAAGGTACTTCTTATGAAGGGTACTTTTTATAAAAGGTACTTTTTATAAAATTTACTTTTTGTAAAAGGTAGTTTTTCAAAAGGTACTTCTATAAAAGGTACTTCTATAAAACGAACTCGTTATAAGAAGTACTTTTTAGAAAATGTACTTTTATAAAAGGTACTTTTTATAAAAGGTACTTTTTTAAAAGGTGTGTACTTGTTTTCTAGATTTTCCTTTTAATTTGAAAATGATTATAATGATCTCTTACATTCATCATTGCTCCTTTTAAAATTGTAGTGACTTTTTAAAGAGTACAAACGAAGTGGGAAAAACAAGTTTTGGAAAAAAAAAATTAAAATTTTGCCGGCATATAAACTGGTTAATTAATTTGCTTTATGCCAAGTAATCTGACAAGATGCTAAAAACAAAATGAAAGCAACAACAACAACAGCAAAAGCTTAACTCAAAATACATTTAGAAATTACGTCATGCGGGAGTATTTTTAATATTTTGTGCAAAAATTTAGTATTACGTGTTCATTAAAAATTAATTTATGTTATTGTCGAGTTTATTAAGGTAACACAAAAACAAAATTTCGCATTCGAATATGAAAAAACAACAAGCAGACATACATACATACATATGTACATAAGTATTTATGTGTGTATAGTTTTAAACATTTATATTAACATTAAATAAATTTCTAATTCGACTTTTAATTCATGCGAAAATAACCTGCTCGACCGGACGACATATTAAGCCCGCGAGAGTGGTAACTTCATCAAAATAATAAATTGATATCATTTCCTAGATAATATTTAATTTTAAAGTTTGAAGCAGTTCAATTTTCTTTTGTGCTCTTTGCTGGATCATAAAAGGTATTGTTTTGTTTTTTTCTTTTCTTTTAGCCATAATAACAACCAACACTCTCTACAGAAATTTTGGTGTTTGTTACTCGTATTTATAAAACGTTGAAACCAAAACGAAGTATTTATTGCTTGATGACAGTGAAACTTTCCAAACAAAGTATTTGTTGTTTTCTTTTTTATATTCATAAGCATATGTACATGCTTACATACATACATACATATGTACTTATGTATATATAGTATATTAGTCTATTAGTATTTTTTGTTAACATACTTAACTGATTAACTTAAAATTTTCTCTCACGTCATCAGCCATTTATAGCGATGATTTGCTGAATGTTTTAAAACTTGGCAAAATCAAAAGGAGAAAAAAAAGTTTGTTTTTTGCAACGACTTGTTAATAATCTAACAACAAATCTTACTATGGTCTTGAATTTTTCTCTCGATACATAGCTCTAAAATTTAGAGTCCAAATCTTTTATTTAAATGAAATCTCCAAAATATTAAGATGTTACTAGAATAAAAAAAAAATGTGGACAATTCAATCCCCCTTAGTATACAAGCCCTTAATTATTAAAGCCGCTGTCATATTGGCAACGCAACTAAAGTTTGTTTGCCAACTAACTATAAACGAGCCATAAGTGTTGAAAATGATTACAGTCTAGGATTATCACAACCCACGGTATCCTTTTTCTTTTTTATTTGAGGAGCCACTTGAGATATTAGATAGATTTCTATGCCCATTTTTTTTTAAGTTCGAAGCGAGAGAAGAATAGAATGCCTATTCTAAATTAGAATTTGTGAGAAAAAGGCCTTTTCCCGGTTTTATTGGTGCTTGGATGGCACGCACTAAAAAACTTTGGCTTCTAGTAAAGAAAAAGAGAGCAACGTCTTTATTATTACAATAAAAAAAAGGTTTTTAAAAATTTGTGCTAGTTGCCAACTCGGTTTGAATATAAACAGCTGTGAATGTTTAAATTTTTTTTAAATTAAGTCGGTGAAAAAATTCTAAATTCAGAATTAAATAGCAGAAGTAAGTCGAAAATTAAAGTATTAACACTTTTGATGAAAATATATACATATGTACATCCCTGAACTAATAATAAAAACAATAACAACTCAACTCGCATGAATCAAGAAAATAAGGTTGCGCCTTACGCAGTTCCGTTATTTTATTTTCTGCTTGTGACGTCGACATAGAATTTTGTTGTAAACATAATACATAAATACATTTGTTTGTGGAATGTGTTCTCTCTCACACACACTTTTTACAACAAACACACGTGTGTATTCTATATTGATGTAGGTGCGAAGTAAATAGAACATTTTTTGTACGGCTGAGTGCTCAACACTCGCATGAATCAGGGTTGCATTTTCGTCAAAAGCATTAATACTTGATTGATTGAACGAAAACAATAACTGATTAAGAAAGATAAATCTACAGAGGTGGGAGGCATTATTATTAGTACTAGGAATCTGTACTGTACCCAGTCAAACTTTGGCAGTAAATGTTATTATTTTCTAAAAATAAATAACTAATGCGGGTTATACCTATTTGTTAATTGCGATGATTCAACCAACCTACATACTAAAGCACAGGCGCGGCCTAAAGAAATTAAAAAAAAATATATGCATATATTTTATGACGCAATTTCTAATATTTATTTGTTTATTCGAAGTCTAATAAATCTTTTTGTTCAAGCAATTACCTATTTTTCTTTTAATCTGGCTCAAGTTGTGCACTTTTTCGAAGAAATTTTAAACAATACAATTTTGTCAACAAAACAAGAAAGCTAATGGCACGATTAGGAATGGCAACAGAACTTCACTTTCAGAAATCAAGCTGTGTATCAAGTTTCGTGAAAAACGATCAAGCAAAAGCACGTGAAATATAATATTATTATATGGTGGGCATGTCACCGCCCACCTTTTTTTTAATCAATATTATGTCATTCTATTAGCCTAAACTGTTTGGCAAATTTTGAGGTAATTGGATGAGTAGAAGTAATGTAATTAACATAACATGTAATTTAATATTAAATGTTCATGGGCGTATCCCTGCCCATTTTATTAAATGCAAGATTGTGTCAGTTTCAGAGCTCACGTTATGTACCAAATTTCGTTGGAATCGATTCAGTAGTAGCACGTGAAATATAAAATTAAATTTTACTGGGCGTGGCTGTGCTAATTTTTTAAGTTCGAAATTGTGTCATTACAAGAGCTTAACCCTTTGTGACTCCAAGATTGTGAAACTAATTTTATTTAAGATATTATAAGAGCTCGTACCATAAGTACAAACATTTATTCTAGGATTTGTTTTTTAATTTATTTTTTGTGGTGAAAATGGGTAAAGAAGAAGAATGTCAAATATATTGGATATAAGAGCTTTAAATTAAAAATAATTTCACTCATAATATCTTAGAAATAAAAACGATCCCCCGATGGCGACAGTGAATATTGTCACTTGTCTGCTCTTAATCGGCAACAATTGGCTCTTATTGACAATCTTTCACTAATCTAGTCTTAGTCTTTGTAAGTTAAGTAAGTTGTCGACATAGAGTAGACAAGTGACAACTTACATAAAATTTAAAAAAAATATGTAGAAGTTGATTGATGAGAAAAATAATTATTTGAGTCTTCATCGATTACGTGAATATGTTGCCAAATAAAAAATGTAAGTGAGTAGTTCTCAAGAATCGATTATTTTAGTCTCTCACGCCTTGTTAAAATCATTAAGTTGGTAATCCAGTAGGGAAGAGCTTCTACCAAAAATCCTTAATTCCAAACCCGATTACCTTTTTTTGCAATTTTTTGCTGGGAAGATATTGTACCAAAATGATTGAATTGAAATAAGATTAATAATTACATTTAATTAATAGTTTTTATAGAGATTTAAGGGTTTGTAACATATCAGTAACGTGAGGTGATAAAGGGTTAAGGCGTAAGCTTTGTAACAATCGAATAAATTAAAGTATAAGCCTAAAATCAAGAGACAAATTTAGTGGGCGTGTTTCCGCCCTCTCAGACAAGGTAAATATTTTATTTAAAATCGTTCTAAATATTACGCATTTATGAAGTAACATAAATTAAAAAAAGATACCGGCGAATTGATAGCCTCGCCTTTTCTATTTTTGAAGTCGGTTAAAAAATAAAATAGCAAGCTTTACAAGAAAAAAAATTAAATTAAAAAGTCCGGAAAGTTTCGAAGAATTTATTGTTAATAATAAATAATGATTTTTAATTAGGACTTAGAAGAGAAGTATGGAAAAAGGTTTTTTATTTCATCAAACTATTATAAAATTTTTTTTTTAGCTTTGCTGACAACAGGACTTTACAGAATTTGCAGCAATTCCTTTGAAATAAATAAATGTTTACATATGAATAATAATAGGAAAGGGCCTTGTACATACATATGTATATAGATAAATCCAGTCGTACATACCTAGACCTATTAAATTTTTTGTTAAATTATTTATGAAAATTGGTACTAAGAGCCAATTTCACCAACTTGTTTAAATATCAATTCATATTTAAAACTAATTTTTCCCATACAAAAATTGATGAAAATCGACATTTAAATATGAATTGATATTTAAATAGAGCTGGTGAAATTGGCCCTAAATATTTAAAGCCTTATTTATAAAAATTATTAAAGCTTAATAAGAAAAATTTTCTATGAAAATATGTTTTATAAATCCTTTATTAAACCTTAATAATTTTTTATAAATAAGGCCTTTAAATATTAATCAGAGGGCAAATTAAGGCATTTAATATCGAGCGAAATTTCCATTTCATATACAATAAAATTTTTATGAAAAATATTCGATGTCGAATGTCCACCAGGACTTTGAGCGAAAAATCAAGCGAACATACATACGAGTATCTACAATTGAGACTAAATGCCCAACTATAATATGAATAAGCTGGCTTAAGCTAATGACAGAATTAAACGAAAAGCCTGTCAAATGCTTAAGCAAATTCGAAGAGACTTTTAGGTGGCTATAATATCATAAGAAAATGTCAAGGTTTTGGTAGTTCGTTTGCCTACAAATTAATTTTTTTGTACACTTTTTATTTACATTTAAAATAAAACGTAATGGACAATAAATCCAAGCAACCAACAAAAACTTTGTTTTACAACATTTTTGCGCTGGTGACCTCGAATATGTTTGTACATACCGGCGCGGTGCCAAAGACCTCTTCAAAAACAACATAGGCTGCATGAATCTCCATTCTTCTAAATAATGCATTCCACTACCTGATGGAGCTTCCATCCGTTTGAGCTCCTTGCAAAAACGTTCACGAAGTAATTTCCATTTGTGTTTGCAATCCGCTCCTTGTAATTCATGAAAATATTACAAATTGATACGCGAACAAACACTTCTAATGTATATATTGCATACATACCACTTTTATTGCAAACTTCCCCTATTTCTTTCCATGCCTTCTCCTTAACGTTTTTGTTGAAGTAAAAAGGACTTCTTTTATCATATAGACACTTATTTTTTTCCACATTTTCTATTAAATTTGTAATAAAAATTGTTTCATCTTCCATTTGAATTTATTTTATTTAATGTCACTATACAAAAACAAATGACTCCGTACGGAATGTGCGTTCAGTTTGGCACTTTACATAAGCAAATGACAATTGACAAAACTTGACGAAAAGTTTCATTAAGTACATTATAGTTGCACACATACATATTGTATGTAATCGCACAGTTGCTTAAGTTGGCTTATTCATATTATAGTTGGGCCTTAAATGATATAGCTGCACTCATAAATTCTAAAATTTGCAAGTGAAACTTGAAATATTAATCAAGGACTGTAAATTTTGCTCATTATATGTTTAAGAGGTTAAAAAACTCGTATTGGCTATTCTTCGGTACTTGAGTACTAAAGATTTTACTATAAAATGTGCCAAAAGGAAACGACTCCATTTAACTTTGGTACTTCCGCCTGCACAAAAAAAAATTGAGAATTTAAAAGAAGAGCAGGAAAATAAGTACACAGGGTTGTAAAATTTAGTAAGCTACGAGTAACTGTAAATCGTTTTGCTTCGTTGCCAACTATCCTTCAAAAATATTTTCAAATACATATGTACATATGTACATGAAAAGGTACAATTGATTACAAATAAATTAAATAAACTAAATATATGTATTTGATTATAAGTATGTGTGTGTATGTGTGTGTGTGTAAATTAACTTATTTTACCTTTTTAAATGATTCGTTTTATAATCGTTGCTTTTTTGCGCTGCTGCCTGCCAGTAACAAAATTTATAATTGGAATTTTATTTTCGTTAAAAAAGAAACGCAAAAACTTTGAATAATTTATAGCTTGAGCTAATAAAATAAATAGTTGTTCTCTTTTCTATATAAAATACTGTCTTTGTAAACAAATAAAAAGTTAAAACTTAATAGGAAAACAAACAAAAAAACTTAGTAGATAATTTCGTTTAATATTTTAATCACAGTTTGTATAGGTATTTGTTTTTGTTTACTTTTAATTTTAATTAGTTTTTGCTTGTTCTTGATATATTTTGTTCTTCTTTCTTATTATTCTTATTATTATTTGATCAATTTCATTCGTAGTTCCAGACAATATGTATGTACATATGTACTATTCGCGTTTAAATGTTTTATTAATTTATTTTATTATTATTGCTTAAAAAGACGTACGTTTCGATCGAGCACCAAAATCAAACTGATTTTAGAAAAAGCCCGCATGAACTAAAATTGAAACTGAAATTTTTAACTGAACTTGTGGCGTAAAGTGAAGTTGAATGATGTGATACATACGTTGGCTGATTTTGGTCGTTTTTGGCTGATGTGACCGTATACGAAGCGACTGCGAACATGTTTAAATTTTTTTTTGTTTTTCCACTTTTTTTCCTTTTATAAAATAAGGTAGTTTGCAAGATACATATGTATGTGTGTTGTTTTGTTTTTTTATTTTTTTTTTAGTTTTAGCCCACTACAAGTAATATAATTGAGAAAATAAAAAAAAGAGTTATGTCAATTGTTAGTGTGTGTTGGTGCAAAAGTCAGTTTGCAGCAAAATATTCTTAAGGCAGTGGTTCCCAAATTGTGTTAAACTGATCAATTTCGTTATAGTACATTAACATTTCGAGCAAAATATCTATAGTTAATATTCGTGACTAGATTTTGCCAAAATCTTATTTTTCTGCATATTACATACTCATATTAAAAAAAATAATTCTCAGTAGAAGTGAAATTTGGCAGCTAGTGCAAAAGTTCAACGTCAAACTTCATGTACAAAAATTATTTCTTGTTAATTTATTTTTCAAACAAACTTTCACAATAAAATTTTATGCTGCATAAACATTATAAATGGACATTAAAAACTATAGTTTTCATGCATTAGTATGAGTTTGAATTGTATAATGCAATTAAATGAATATTTCCATTATTTTTTGTATATTTTCTTTAAAAAAAATTTAGAACAACATTTCTGTTTTTATCATACAAACGACGAAATCTTGCATAATAAGAAAGATTTTGCCTGAAATCTACTAGATTTCATTTAGTTGTAAATGAGGCATTATTCGTGAAGCGTACAAGGCAAAAAAAATTTTTTTTTGCCGAAATTTCTTGATATTTGGCATAACTGTACTTCTAGTAAATACTCGTATGAATGGGCATGACAAATATTTTTTTAAATATATGATTGTAATACAATCATTAATAATTAAAAAAAAATTATATGTATGTATATGAAAAAAATAAATTTTCATGTGCAAACCCGGAAATGACCAATTGATAAGAAAATTTTTCAAACATGGACATGTATTTTTTTCTTTATTTTTTACCAAAATAAGCCCATAATTTTAAAAGTTATGAAAATTTCTTTACATGCGTAACCCACTGTATAACCGGAAATGAAAAATGCACGTTGAAATGTTTCAACCTTTGGTCTGTTTTTTTTTGTTGTTTATTTTTTTTTTTACCAAAATTACTGCAAAAGCTTGAAAACGAGATCTAAAAAAATTACACAAATTTACAAATTTCTTTACACTCGCAACAAATCGCCAAAAATACATTATTACTGCGGCAAACCAATAACCACTCGACGAATTATCAAAACCGGAAGTGAAAATGTTTAATTCCAATTTGCTTAAATTTGTCCGTATTTTGATCTTATTTTTTAATTCGAAATTAGTCCAAAATAGATGCATAGTACTAAAAATGTTTTAAAAGTAAGAGATACGTAAATAACTCTGCATGGTTGTCGCTTTGCGAAATCGGAAATGACCATTTCGATCAAAAAAATTTTTAATATATCCCCAATATTTTTTATTTATTTTTCTTAAGTAAAAATTAGACTATAATGTACTCATTGTACTGTAAAAAATTGTGTTTCAATCAGTTTAAAGGTTATGCAATCAGGTTAAAAGTTAGGCAACCGAGCGTATTGAATTAAATTTTTTTAACTGCACCAACCAACGTTTATCTTTTTAGAATCCAAAATTGGCTTAGGGCAAAGTGATAATACTGTAAAAGTTTTGTAATGTCCTATCCGTTGTTTTAAAAGTTATAGAAATGTATGTACATATCGCACACTAAACCATAAACAGTCACAACTCAAAATGATCGAAGTGGTTTTTTATTTTTATAAACCAGTTAATTGAACAAATCTATAGCGACCGCAACAATTTCTTTTGCAATACAGTCTTCTTTAAAAATATAAAATAGGTTATGCTTGTTTTTATGTTACATAGTTGTGTCATTTGTACAGTATCAGCAGTTGTTTGCCACTACTCAGTATCTGAAACTTTTTGAGTTGTAACTCTTTATGATTTAGTGTGCGATATGTCTGCTATTATATCGCACTGACTATTATATGGGAGGTGCCACACACACATGTTCAATACGGACTTTTTTTTTTTGGTTGGCAAAGTACATCATAATAAGTTGTACTCACTTAAAATTTTTTCTGCATTAGCTCAAAAAATATTCTAAATTAAAAAAAAAATTATATGGGGATATGCCACGCCCACTAATTTTATATCAAGTACATATTTTCCTTTAAAAAAATCCATAAAATCAATGGCAAAACTCCTGCACAAACTCGATACATAAGTGTTCGTTTATTTTCAATCAAGAAAACAATAAATAAAAAAGTTTGGAAAGCCCTGAAATTCTGTATCAACTAACTTAACATTAGCTACAAAAGGCGTTAAAAACGTCTTTTTTTTTCTTTAAAAGTAAATAAAGTAGGTATGTACAATATGTACATCTACATATATTTTGCAAGCATTCTCGTTCTCGTTTAGATATTGATAGCTTTTATTTTAATGACAAATATCAATTCAAATTCAAAATTCATTCAATTTATCTATTTGAATACAGACCGATCAAGGATGGAAAATGTTATACCATTATGTTTTTATTTGATATACATATGTATGTATATACATAGGTACGAAAAACTAGTGAAAGTACTTGTAAAAGCGATACCAATAATTTATACATTATGTCCGTTTATGGTGTAATTTACAGTTTAATTGTAAAAACAATTACATTACTTACATACTTCCATGCCTGACACTGATTATTATGAAGAGGTTTTGTTTTATTGTTTTCTCTACCTTCTTTCTCCCCTGCTTTAAATTCACCATAAACGTGTTTTGTTGTTAACAAACACACAAACAAAATAACACTCGCGCCTACATTAGCAAAAAGAAAAACAAAAACAAAATTGCAACAAGTTAACTCATCGTCGTTAGTGCATTATGACCAGGGTTGCCGTTGAAAATTTCGAAAAAGTATCATAAAAAGGGTATGTAAGAATAAGAAGGGTCAAAAAAGGGTATTTTAAAGTAAAATAGGGTCAAGTTTTTTCTGAACAAAAAATAACATTTATTTCAAATAAAAAAAAAACACGAATTTTAACAATTAATTAAATACCTACATTAGACTAAAATAAAATTAATTAACATACCTTAATTATAAATTAATGTTAACCCTCTAACCAGCCAGATCGTAAAACTGATCGAATGAAGCTAATATTTTTTTTTTTTAATTGGATATAGTCAAAAGAACCGTACGTTTTAAATTTTCGGAGAAAAAAACATTAGGAACGAACGCTAAGTAAAGAATAGTGAAGATCGTCTGTCTGTAGACGGTCTTGTCGGTTTGCAAGTAATGAAAAATGACATTTAAATTTTAGTTATAAAAAGTTTTATTAAGATTAAAGTAAGTTAAAATACATATATTTTTAATTGTGATACTCCCAGAAATAATTTGCATTTCGAATCAGGGACTTGGGTGTAAGAGTTTTTGCAATATTTTCACCATTTATTGGCTTTTCTATCGACCAAAACAGTAAAATGATCAACGCCACCGAACCATATATCGCCAACTTGGCGAACAGCTCTTTTTCCTGATATGCTAGGCTTTGCTTCGTCCAACTTTTGACCATATGATTGTCCTACGGCATACATTTTATTAAAATTATACAAAGGGATAAATTAAAAATAGGGTAATAAAAAGTGGCATTGGCACGAAAAAGGGTCAAAAGTGATACTTTAGTGTCGCAACGGTAACGCTGATTATGACTTTATTGTAACCAGAAAAACGCCGTTCGTTATTTTAATGTGTAATTTTGTTGTTGTTTCCAATTCTAGGGAATTGAGTGAAACGTCATACAACCAAAATACTCCCATGCACAAATGCAATAACAAAACAACAAAAACAACATGTAAACTCAAATATCGATGCATACAAACATACAACCAGACAAAAATTCTAACTAACAGTACTTGCTTAAAATAGAGCGGGTGGTGAAAAAAGCAGCAGCAACAATAACAACAACAACAACGCCTAAGTTTTTCATTAATGCCCAACTAACTAAGCTTGCTATTTTAAATAAAATTAATGATTTATAACAATTGACTGTACAAAATTATTGATGTGGGCGCTGACTGCACTGACCAATAGACAGAATCTTGGCCAATTTGTTTTACATTTATTAAAGGAAATACTTACATATGTAGTTAAATCAGAATATGCAAGTTACTTGAAATTGTGTTGTGTGCATGTACACATGTACACACAATCACTAAAGTATACGTACGGTTAGCTTATTCTGGTTGTTCTGAAATATAATCATTTCTTTTTTACTTCTTTCATCTTTAATTTATAATTATTGTACATAAAAACTTAAATATTATTCTAATGACAGTTCATATGCATGTACATACATTGCTTCTCCCCAGCGTTTTTTTGTTTAAAATCAACCGAAAACCTTTTGAAGTGCATCCTTGCAGAGTTACGTACATAAGTCATGTGTATGATCAACAAAAATTTTTCCAAAATTTCTTGTGTATTTATAATAAAAATATTTTAAATGCCGAATTGTAAAGAAATTTCTTAATAGATTGGAATAATCGTAGCTAAATTAAGAAATGAAAAAATATACATATCTGCAAAACTGTATTAACATGTTGAATTTAAGGAAACCAACTATAAAAAATTAAAACAATTTACATTATGAAAAAACTATGTTCACATCGCCCTCCAAAACTCACCGCAGAGTGCAAAGGATAATTAATTATTCGATCGCTAAAATAAAATAAAAAGCAAAGTGCGGTCCGAATTAACTACCAGATGGAGGAAAATCATTGTATTGGGGTTGGTAGTTTGGATTTGCCAGTTTGGAGTTGCCAGATAGCCATTAATGTTACAAAGCTGGTGGAGGATGTTGGGAAATATAAAAAACGTCCACATACTAATTGATCCCTCATTTTAAGAACGAGGTACTTATTTTCACTAATGTATGTATGTATGTATGCAAGTTAATAGGTTTTGGTGGAGACGGTCTTGCTAAATTATAGAGAAAAGCAAATACAGAGGTTTTGCCCTTAACCTTCCTATACCCGCGCTAATTTTTATAACACATGTACCCGCGCACGGTCTCTCAGACCGAAAGTTTGTACGAGATGAAATACTACTTTTTTGAAACAAAACTAAAAAACAAAAGATTATTTTTTAATCTCAATGATATAATAAAAAAATAAAATCACGCATTAGATATGTATTCACTTATTTTATTGATTTTTAGTCCTTAACAAATAAGCCATCAAAATCGATAGTTTTAAAAAAATCGTTTTGTCGGTCTCACAGACCAACGCGCGGATATAGGAAGGTTAATATCAACCCGGCCGTTAAGCATGATAGCGGATCCCTTAAGGTATGACGATGTTTTGTCTTACCTTGCGGCGTTGATGGTTTGAGATATGTAGAAGAAATATATCAAACCAAGTGCATCGAAAATCTGAAAGAAAGTTACCTCCATAAAGTGCGAAAACTTGCTCTCGAGCTGTTTCAGTTTTTACAGACGGATCCACAATGTCGTACGCCGTTGGAACTGTTATTTGAGAATATTTCTCTTTAGCTTAATGTAAACTTAGTTCCAATGCTATTAACATAACCATAAACATTCGTCATTAACGAAGACTTTGGTTCTTTCCAAATCGTTGTAGTCGATGTGTGTGTATCTGAACCTTATTTTAAGAAGGTTCAAATAGTTAACATTAAAGGCATAAAAGAAAATTAAATTTTTGATGAATATACAAAATTAAACACGACCTTAGAGACGATAAGCTCTTACAGTAATATTTTTATTCCCTTAGCTGAGTTTGAAAATTAGAATAAAGAGTGGGATCTGCACAGTTGCGACCTGCAGGATGTAAAGGATTATTTAAACCCCACTTGATAGGCAGCATATTCTCTTGCATTTGTGGAATTGCAACGACCCGTTTAGACTAGATATAAGATCTGATTTTGCTTGAATAAAAAAAGAAGATCCGGTCCAAGACCTTCTCGTGAAGGAGTTTTAAATATTTACGGTAATCATTAAGCGACATATTGGGCCTGGTGGACCCAGTGTATCCAATAGCCTGATAGGGATCTTGCCTTATATGAGGACTTGATGAAGACTTAAAGAATTTTTTTTTTTCTTAAGAAGATATGTAATTATTTTTTTTTGTGTTTCCACAATTATCAATAAGTATTCGTCACCTATCCTTGGCTTAATTTCTTGAACTCGTGTCATGTTTTAAAGCATTTTTTAAATGACTAAAAACATACATACTACATATTTTTTAATTTTTTTTTTGTTACGTGTATTTTATTTTTAATTACAAAAATAGTAATTTTTCAATCAGACGACTATTATAACTAAATATCAAATAATAAAATTTAATGGAATAGAGCCAAAGAATAAATTCATTTATTTCAATATGCAAAAGTTTTGTCACGCATGCGCAATTCCAATTCCCACGCAGACTACTACCAACAGACAGACATGCCGGTTATTAAATGAGTACAAACATGACTGTGTGTCACTACAAAACAAACAAGCTGTAAAAAGAAATATCGAAAAAATTAATAATAATGGACATCATGGCCAAAGACGTTTGCCATAGACAAGAACATAGACAGACAGACAGACAAACAAAATATATGCTAAATCAAATCACATTGCAATGCTCACACGATTAGTATCCAATCACGTAGGTACATGTACATATACATAAAATGCCGTGGAGACTATCAAATAATTACGTCAATCAGTGCATATGTGTGAGAGTCGTAGGCTTGTCGCTTAAAAGGAGACTTACAAATAAACACGTCAATCACCATTTGTATTCTGACTTCGCAGCACAATATAAACTTTTGTTCGTCCTCGTATTTTCCACAATCGACATGAATCACAAATAAACTGATTTTGTTTGTCAATCAGAGCTGGAGACGAACAAATAAATATTTAGCCGCCAAATAAACAAATTTTGATTTTCATCAATCATTGCCAAAAACGTGTACGTACCCTGCAGAAAATTTGGTGACAATTGAACCAAGCGTAGGTACTCGTCGTAGGACTTGAGAAAATGGGAGTATTAAAAAAAGTAGGGCGTAGTGTATGGTGAAAAGAAGATATACCGTGTAAATGGTTACATATTCAAAATTTTCGTGATGTATCTAATATATTGAAAAATGCCAAAATCTCGATTAAAAAAAAATAATGAGTTAGGTGGTTTCTATATTAATGCTAATGCAAATTTATCAGAAAATGTCCAACCAAATTCTTGAAAAAGAAAATATTGGAATTATATAAAATCTACCATAAAGCAATTGAGAATTACTAAACATTTTAAACAGCTTTAACAGACTCGTTGTAGTTATTGGGACCAGTGCTGCCAGTTTTTTTCTAGAGCTGAGTTTTTTTCTGATTCATTAGCCTCAGAAACTTTGTTGTACATAATACTTCTATTAAAAAGTTTTATGGCCAATTTCCCACCTGCGAAGGAAAACGTTCGACTTAAAATTTATATTGAAAACAACAATTAAATATGAAAATTTGTTTTTGTTTTCAATATAAATTTTAAGTCGAACGTTTTCTTTCGCAGGTGGGAAATAGGCCATTAGCATTTCAGTAGAAGGATTAAATTTGTCAAAACAAATTGAATTATTTTTTTAGTGTGTGTTTATTCTAAGAAGTGCTTCCAACAAGTAGTATTGCATTTTGTTGCGTATTTTTGTTTTGGTAGTGTTCATTATTGGTTAATCTGCCTTGGTAATTCTTCTTTATTAGAAACCATTCACTGTGAATAGTAACACACATTTTTAGACTTGCCAGACGCATATTTCTTAGTTCAAAAATCATTCTTGTTTGACCATCGGTTATAAAAAATCCCCCAAAAATGCCCTCAAATTTGGTTATCATCCCCAACAAATCCCCAATACGAAATTTTCATCCCCAATCGCGAAAAAAATCCCCAATTCGGGAACAAATCCCCTAAACTGGGAACACTGATTAGGACTCGTTCTAGTATTGCAGCTGATGAGTCCAGGAGCTATCAAATAATATAAATATATGTTTTTTTTTCTGTGGATTTTCTCTACATTGGAAGCTGACATGAGCGGGACATGATCCATCAAAAGCTGGGACTTAAAAATAAATATCTTACACAGTTTCGTATTTACTTAAGATACACAGTTTTCACTGTTTCTAACATTAAAAAATGTTAATACAGGTAGGGCAAACTTAAAGTTTTTTGAAGAACTCCTGAAAACTCGAACTTCAAGAAATTCTGCGTATGCATGTTTTAGAGAACCACTTGGACATTAATCTATGACCAATATTATCCGACTGTATTGACTTCCAAAAGTGTGTATCCTTCAGAAAATGCCAAGATGAAAACTTTGCAATTCGAGTATTTAGTTGAAATTCATGCTTTTCAGAAATAGATTCATGGGCAATAATTAGAGTTCGACCGATTAATCGGCTTCGGCTTCGGCCTTCGGCCAAAAATTGGTAATCGGCCAACATTCGGCCTACGGCAAAAATCGGCCGATTAGCCGAAGCCGAATATTTTTCATTCCAAGCTTGAAAAATAACATTATTTTTGGTCGTTGCTCGCCGACAGTTTCTACTGTGTTTAACGTTTTGAAAGGGTTACTTTGAAATACAACCCTGTTGCTTTCTATTTTCTTTTACTTGGACGTTCTTGTGAGTGATCATATGAAAAAGCAATCTAGAAATTGCAAAATAGTTTTATTTTTCTTGTTATGTATCCAATAGATATTACAGCTATTTCAGTGATCTCAAAAAAGCAAACTCTTTTCTTAATTCATATAAAACAAGTATCATTTTTAAAATTTAAAACATTCGGCTTCGGCTTCGGTTTTGGCCGAAGTTTAGGATTTTAGCCGAAGTTCGGCTTCGGCTTCGGCCAAAAAAAAAACGCCTTCGGTCGATCTCTAGCAATAATAAAGGAGGAGCATTACTCTTTTCCGTCTGGGTTACCTCATTTACTGGAAAAGTCCTTTAGAAATGAATTATAGCTTAACAGAACTCTGTTAAGACACTAATAAAGCTCTTAATAATGAGAATTATATTCTACAAATTAGCTGAACTACGAAACACACACGGAGATTTGGATAGTTAGGCAATAACTGAACTTAAAAAATATTTGGATTGAATTTGTATCAGTTACATTTTAATAAAAAATTAATAAGAGATTGAAAATTTCAATAGCGGGATGTGTGGTCAGGTTAAATGTAACTGAATTCCGTAGCATTATAAAGGTTTCAAAAGTATATTAAAATGAGGATTGAATTTCTACTAGTTAATCACCCACGGCCCTATGTATAAGCAAAAATTAGCATGAAGTTAGCATAAGTGACGAAATTGCAATAGGTATTAAGGAGTTCCTCCACACAATTTGGCATTCAAAATGGTGGCATTTCCTAATTTTAACCCACCTCTAAGTCCTAGCATGATTTATGTTGTGAAGTTTCAATGCAAAACTCTTTAAGATCATGTTCAATTTTGCCACTTATGCTAACTTCATGCCAATTTTTGCTTATACATAGGGCCGCCAGTGTATCTGAGTTAATTTAAGCTTCATTTGTGTTCGCTAAGAGTCAATGTGGTGTCGATCAAGGTGTATGTATGTTGAGGAATAAGTTGGGAATTAGTATCTCTTTCTTCATAGGGTAAATGTTATCTAAACACATTTTTGTTCGTTTACTTTTATTCTCCATTAGTTCATCCTTAGTTCAATAGGGCACTATTACGAATATTATATATTATATGTACTACGAATATTTTTTTTTGGTTGAGTATGTCTATATAAGAAAGGCTCCGCTAGGGCATGTATTATGTATTACGAATATTTTTTTTTTTTTTTGGGTTAGTATATATGTATATATAAGAAATACTTGGCTGGGAAAGACAATGAATCGATATAAATGGACCGTCAAGTCACTCTGGAACAAGTCTCGTAACTATACTTAGATATTAACCTAAGCTTAACAGGTGTTTATACTTTTGAAAAAGGAGTGCCTCTGTGGTCGAGTGCGTAGTGTGCAAGCCTATCATGCACGAGGTTGTCAGTTCGAGTCCCAAAAAAACATCTGCTCAAAAAGAAATTATAATTGAATTTGTAACAATAAAAACAAAAATTATAAGTTTTCATTGTTATAGTTAAGTGTCGGAATGACATTTTTAAATAATTATATTATTCTACACCGAATAGGTCACTGTGTGATAGTTCAGTAACAAGTCAAATGGCGTATACAAAGTATCAATTAACCCCATCCTAGGCCATCCCTATGTAAAAGTGACTGGTTCGCTTCATAGGAAGTGTTAGAACTCGCACTGGTCCCTATCACTTAAAGGCCGACCACGTGACTAGTCTTGTGTCAGTTCCATTTCCTGCAGGGTATGTATAACCGAAAAAACACTACTGCCCGTACACAACTATATATATATGTGATTGATAAGTTTATTTGATCGTCTCCAGTGCACTTAAGAAACGTGACTGAGCAGTCAAGCACGAATGACAAAAAGTTGTGAATTAAATTTAAAATTTTTGGAAAACAAATGGAAATGGATCATTCTGCAATGATCTCAAGGAAAGTTTGAGTCAGTATTTCGTGGGCGTGATTGTGTATATATGTATGATATGATAAGCGCCAAAGAAACAAAACAAAAGTAACATATTGTTTCGTCAACTAAAATCTGCTCACGTTCGCACATCTGATGGCCAATCGATATGTATTTGCAACAACAAAAATCTGAAAATGTATGAATGCAACAGTTGTGTGTGCGTGTGTGCGTGCGTGTGTGTCAGTCTGTGTTTATTTTGTTTGTTTGTTTGCTTTACATTTTTTTTACAACCGTGTTCATTATCTTCAATTTGATAATGACGTCACTTTTCTTTGAAGAACCAAAAACTAGAAAGATACTTGTTTTTTTTTTTTTTTTTTTTGTAATAATACAATTAAACAACGATGAGAGATGTATGGATGACTACATCTTTCATTTGCGACGGAGGACGCTTCAGCAGCAGTGATTCAAATGTTGTTGTGTCTGCTGCTGGGGTTGGTTGGTTGGCTGTCGTTGTTTTGGTTCGTGGCACTTTTAACTGGAGGTGATACAATAATTTTTTATTATTTATTTTATTTATGCTGCGTGTAGTATTTCAATTTAATTTTTTTATTGTTATTATTTATTTTCATTATATATATTTTTTTTTTTTATTTTATTAATGTTTTTGTACTTGAAAATTTAGTTTTCGTGTACGGGAGCACCGCGCTCGTATTATGTAATCACGAATGCACATTTTGCCAAAAAAAAAAATAATAACAAATGACGACATTTTCTTACGTGATCAAAACCAAAAAACAATTAAATTAATAATAAAGGATTTATTATTTATGACTTAATGGCCATCTGTGGAAATATATTGTAATTAGGACCTTTGGGCGTTTACAGAAGTTCGAAAGGATCGATAATTTTGAAAATTTATAAAGAAAACTTTACTCTCATTGTGAATTTTTCCTTATAGGTACAAGTTTCAATTGAGAAAGGTAAAACCTTATATAGCTTAATTAAAGCTATATTTACCAAAAAAAAATTTTAAAATTTTAGCAAATTTATAATCGATAAATACATATTTGCATATATGTATATCGCTCATTTGCTGCAACAACGTCATAACTAACCCGAAAGCACTAAAATTTTTTTTCTTTCTCTAATTAGCTAATCCGAAAATTAACGTAATCTCACTTTAATTGAGTTTGATGTTTCACCTGTGCCATGTGCCCAAAAAAGCCTAACCACTAATTACTTATGAAAAACTGTTTGATTCAGACACGTATTTATTAAGTTAAACAGTTGCATACATAACTAATGAGACAATTTTATAGAATTCAAAATGATTGGAAACTTTTTAAATCAATAAATTAGACTTGGGTCGAACTCGTTCACTAGTTCATTTTTGCCACAAACCAATGATCAAACCCATTTAAATTACATGGGTTTGATCATTGGTTTGTGGCAAAAATGAACTAGTGAACGAGTTCGACCCAAGTCTACAATAAATACATGTCTGAATCAAAGAGTTTTTCATTAGTAATTAGTGGACACATGGCACACAGATGTAAACCCGGCCTTTGTATTGTATGTACTCGTAGTTTTACCCTACTGAGAAAAAACATGGTGGCAACATTATCGGTGTAAAAGCCATAATGTTGTCAATGCACTTTGATTATTTTGTAGGAAGAAGAAGAAACTGCCTAATTTTATTATTTACAAGTAAAATATTTTGCGTGTTAAAGGAAATACATAATTAATATAATATACATACATACATATGTATATCTATATTTATATGTATGTATGTATGTATATTTATTTATGTGTTTTTGAATTATTTTATCATATCATTTATTAAAGTTATATTACATGTTTCACAAGTGTATGCTGTCAGTATTAGTGTAAGATAAACCATCAACAAGTACGATTATTTACGAATAAGCAGGTCTGGGAATTTAATGCAACCTAAAATTGATTTTAAGCGCTTATCAAATGCACTTAAAAATTAAAAATACACGCAAAAATATGTATTTACACCTACGAAACCAGCATCAAAATAAAATAATATCGACCTATTTTGTAACCCCCGACCAAAAAAACGGGGCGTTATAAGTTTGCACTACAAACTTTGTAGTGTGTGCCTGTGCATCTGTGCGTATGTACGAGTCCACGTACAGACCAAACGGCTGCTCCGATTTTCATTTAGTTTTTTCTGTGACTTGATCGAGAGTGTTCTTAGCTATTCTTGAAAAAAATCGGTCCAGACGTTTAGAAGATATCACATCTTTTCTAGATATATCGGGGGTTTTTTAAATATTTTAATTTTTGTTATACAATATTTTATTTTTATATAAAATAATAAATGATTTTTGAACATAGCAAAAATTACAAATTTTAAGAACCGCCGACGTACAGACCAAACGGCTGGAATTTTAGGCGGGAAGATATAAGATCAAGTCACCTTTTAAACGGAAAAAATCAAATTAAAATCGGTTTAGCCGTTTGGGAGCTACGTCGTCAAAGACACACAGATTCAACCGAATATGTCTAAAAGAGATGTGATATCTTCTAAGCGGCTGCACGGATGTTCTTCAAAAATAGCTAAGAACACTCCCGATCAAGTCATCTTTCAAACAGAAAAAAAAACTAAATCAAAATCGGTCCAGCCGTTTTGTCTGTACGTGGACTCGTATATACACACAGATACACAGGCACAAACTTATAAAACCTCTTTTTTTTTTTGGTCGCGGGCTAAAAACAAACAACAATTCAGGTAATAAAACTTGAAAAATTTTAAGAATGATAAAATATGCATTTATTGCCAAAATATGCATCTACTACCAAAATATGCAATTACAAATCGATGCCAACTTGCTTAAAATATAATGATTCGCGTAAATAATTAGTCAATACCTTCTTATCATACAATTGCATGAAAGTCCGTAAATTTCTAATAATATCATATTCCATAAAGGCTTTAACTCACTATCCTACACAAGGGGAATTGACACAAGGTGGTCTTAATTTGCAACTCTGCGTATTCGCCTTGTATATTTGTTAGTGTAAAATTTCCTGCTGTCAGAATATTTCCTAACATTTGGTGAATTAAGATCGCCTTATGTAAATTCGCCTTGATCCTACACAACTTTTGAGAAAATACAACCCTTGTATGATGGAGCTTATGAAAATCAACTCCATCATTAAAAATAACAATTCATTATATCAGGGTTGTATTTTTTCGTAAGTCGTGCAATTGTGTAGGATAGTGAGTACCAGCCTTAAGCGACAAAATAATATAAATAATAATTAAGCAATCAACTCCATATTTAATTTACAATAAAGTTGATTTAATGTAAATATGAATTACTTCTTCATACTTTGGCTCTTCTTTTACTTCTAAATACACTGCACACATAAATACACACATACGTATGTATGTATGTATAATAAAATATGATTCGATAACTTTAAAAAGTATGGCCTAATAAAAAAAAAAAAAAACTGTAAACCAACCGTTGAAGTTTTTCAAACCCATAACGTTTCATTTATTTATACTGGTAATTGACCTCAATAGCGATATACTATACTTATGTAAATAAAATTAAGATTTATGATGTCAACACAACATACATATAAATAAAATTCGTTTAGCGCTTTCTTCATATTGAACAAAAAAAAAAAAAACATTAAATTAAAATCAATTCGCTGATATTCATAAACAATCATAAAGATTTCAATATTAATAATTCTGAACTTGAATAATTCACTGTTTCATATCATTTAAGAAATAAAAGCTTAACAGATTCACATAAATTTTTAAATAAATTTTAATAAATAAATTTTAATTTATTCATACTTTATTGTTTGAAGACCTTTTTTGTCAATCCAATATTTTCACTCGCATTAAGATGAGCTGGGTGGGACAGAAGATACTCGTACAAACGAGTCAATATACATTGATTTGCCAGCATCAGCAAACATCAGACTGTTAGTTAACCCACGCTCCTGTGTCAGCTATTTTTAAAATCACTCGTAAGTGATACAGACAAGGGTGGTCGGTCGGTAGACGGTCTGACGTTTAAAATGAGCAAATGAACTCTAGATTATTGGCGGTGGCTGTTGCTTATTGATGATGATGTTATGTTGTTTCGCCATAAAAGGCATGATTTTGGTAGAAAGCTGAACCTATCACTCGTATACTTAATTAAGTCATGATTAGAAGAAGTTTATATTACTCATCATATTTATTTTAAATCAGACTTATTTAGGAATTGTCACTCTGCCGTTTCTGACCGGCATCTTTAGATAAACTCTTAGACTTAATAAGAAATGCATATACACTTTCTCTTCAAAACCATTTAAATAGGACTGGAGGAAGAACTGCATCCTACATGTGTCAAAAAACATGATAAAAAAATTTACCGGTATACATATTTTCACAGCCTCTAATGCTTTGAAAATTTAAGTAGTTTTTCTCATTAAATTAATATATTTCTATTTTTATACATAAATAAATTAATAGTAAAAAGCACTTTTAATACTGAAAAAATAAGCATTAAATTAAATTAAACCCATCAATGATACATACGAGTACATATGAATATCTTGCCGTAAGCGCCAAAAAAGCTTAAGCGACATAATTTTCGAACTTAATTTTTTTGACCAAAATCTATTATATGTGATCGTAAATAATCCATTTTCGTCAAAAAAAAAAGCCAAGTCTAAAAAATTTGTCGCTTAACCTTTTTCATAATAATGATTTTATAATGATTTTTTTACACACGCTCAGTTTATTTGGCAAAGTCTTTATTTTTTTGTGGGTGAGAAGGGAAAAAAAGCTTCCATTCTCTTTTCCCTTCTCTTCTACAAACTCAAGGCATTAGAAAGTAAATTTGCGTGTGTAAAACCCGTCTATACAAATTCACCGAGTAAGTTTATTTTTGATGGATTAAAAAAAAGCAAACTACGTGGCACCTTCTAACTTAAAACACTTGTTTTATAAGGTTGCCACTTCTGGCCCAAGTTATTTCTTTCAAACTACTATCGCCATTTTTTAGCATTCTCGTTTCATAATTATCTGGTAACCCTGCAACATTAAACAGCTGTTCCGGATTTCTCTCTCTCCCGTATTTGCTTATTCCCAGGCTACTTAGAGCAGGAGGACTTTTTTCCCCCGGTAACAAATGTTAGGGAAATGAAAAAACTCCCCGAAAAATTCATAATTGGGCTAATTGATTAATAGATTTGTAATTGATTTCAATATATATCCCGTTTATACACACTTCTTATTTGCAAATAAAAGTCGAAAGCATTGCGGTATAACTCTTTTATTATAAGCTAATAACTCACGAAAACTATTTGCAAATAACGCAACTATTTGCAAATTAAAGTCCTGCACAAGACCATTTATGTATAAGACCTTTCAAGACATGAGAGATTTTACAACTGCTATACTACGAGGGCGGTTCGGAAACTTCTTAGCCTAGTACAAAAAGCGCGGTATAAACAGAAAAAAGTTAAGTGTTTTGGAAACTTCCATTTCTGCTATGAACACATGTTAAATTTTGTTTCGATCTGGCAACTCCTTCATATAGAAACAGGTGTTCACAAAAGACGCATCCGCGATTTTTTAACAATGGAAAAATTAGAAATGCGTGGTGTCATTAAATATTTACATAAAAAAAGGTTTATCGGGACAAGAAATTCATAATGATATGGTGAATGTGTTAGGTGAAAGTGCTCCTTCATATGCAACAGTAAAAAATTGGGTTGCTGAATTTAAACGTGGTCGTACAAGCATTGAAGATGAACCACGTAGTGGACGTCCAAAAACAGCAACAACAACAGAAATTGTAACCAAAGTGCATGATATGGTATTAAATGATGGACGAATAAAAGTGCGTGAAACAGCTAATATCATGGGCATCTCAAATGATCGAGTCCATTTAATTTTGCATGAAGAACTACAGATGAAAAAGCTTTCTGCAAGATGAGTGCCGCATTTGATAACAGTCGACCAAAAACGCATAAGAATGAACATTTCTCAAGCTTGTTTGGATCGTTTTAAGCGAAATAACATGGATTTTAAGCGTCGTTTTATAATTGTTGATGAGACATGGATCCACCACTATACTCCAGAGACAAAAGAACAATCCAAACAATGGACTGAAGCTGGAGGAAGTGCCCCAAAGAAGGCAAAAATAATTCAATCGGCTGGTAAGGTTATGGCAACGGTTTTTTGGGACTTCAAAGGTATTTTATTGATTGACTATATGCAAAAGGGTAAAACAATAAATTCAGAGTACTATTGCAACCTTTTGGATCAATTAAATGTACAAATTCGAGAAAAACGTCCTGGCTTACAACACAAAAAAATAATTTTTCATCAAGACAACGCACCAGCGCACAAGAGTGTTTTAACAATGGCTAAAATCAACGAATTAAAGTACGAGTTGCTTGACCACCCACCTTATTCTCCTGATTTGGCTCCCAGTGACTTTTACCTGTTCCCAAATCTAAAAAAATTCCTTGCTGGCAAGCGTTTTACCTCAAATGAAGATGCAATTACAGTTGTAAACCACTATTTTGAAGACCTTGAGGAAAACTATTTTAATCAAGGGATAGAATTGCTAGAAAAGCGTTGGACTAAGTGTATTGAAGTTTCAGGAGATTATATTGAAAAATAAAAATATTTTTGAAAAACTAACTATTCTCTTTCATTGAAAGGCTAAGAAGTTTCCGAACCGCCCTCGTACAGCGCAATATTTTAAAACAAACGCTAAACAACACTGTTGGCAAGTCAAACAATCGAAACAAATGCCTTGCCAACAGTGTTGTTTAGCGTTTGTTTTACAATATTTCGCTGTAGTAAAGAAGTTGAAAAATCTCTCATGTCTTGAAAGGTCTTGTGCAGGACATTATTGCAAATAAGGTGTAAAATGTTGCCAATTAATTTTGTTTTGTAAGAAATATAATACACAGATAACAATGTGTGGCAATATAGTACACAGATAGTAATGTATGCTATCTACGTATAAGCGATGAGTTCAGTATTTACAAATAGTTTTATTTGCAAATAAGATTTGCGTATAAACGATGTAATAGGCAGTGACGAAAAATATCACTAAAAGGTGAAAGAATGAATAAAATCGGGTGACAAGCAGAAGAGAAAAAGGCATACGAAGTTTAATCTTTGCCTGTTTATGTGTATATTACTACGTTTATACGCAGGGCTTATTTGCAAATAAAACTGTAAATTGTTGCCATATTATTCTCTTTATTGCGACTTACTTATTGAGAAAACTATTCACGATTAATGCACTATTTGCAAATAAAATGCTTAAGGTTACCACGCTTACAAATGTTTGATAACAAAAACAATAAATGGACAAATATTGCACCAAAAAACATTAAGAGAATCAAATAATAACATTTAAAACAAATAATTATTTGATATTTTGTGCATTCACACTATTTTTTTGTCAACATAAGTAAGCTTTCTTCATAGTGAACAGACGTATTAGCGGATTTTTTTTTACATACATAATAAAAAAAATCATACAAAAAAATATTTGTAGTACATAATATTCGTTGTACATTAACTTTGATAAATAAGCTTTTTTTTGCTTTGCTAATATTTTTTTACATAGACAGTAATAACTAAAACAAAAATAAAACAAAAACAACCGTAAACAAAATAACTCAAAGTGCCCTTGAGGAATACACTAACAAAGTGCCCTTGAGGAATACTCTATATGAGTACCTCAAAAACAAATAATTGTGAAGTGAGTGATAACGGCAGAAATGCCTATCTTACTGTGAGCTCTGATGATCTTAATGATAACAATAAAAAATCTGATGATATACTTACTGTGAGTTCTGATGCTCTTAATATAAACAAAATAAATAAAAAACCTGATGACAGACTTTTTTTAACGGCTAAGCCAATTTTTCGTCAGCGATCAACTTCGCTTTGTCCAATGTCAACTAGTGATTTGTTAACATTACAGTTGCCTACTACTTCGTCATTTAAATCAGCGATATCATCCGATTCAGGCTCGTGTTCATCACTTACCCAAATTGTCAATATAAATAAGAGTAGCCCAAAACCCAAGGTCCAAGTCGGAATGGACCGATATATAATGGTGGGAAAGCGCGGGCGAAGCCCAAATTCTAATAAAATTGCATCTGCTTCAAAGGTATCTAGGGATAACAGCGCATCCTCCACTAATCGTTTTCAAATATTGCAAGATGACAACGACACACCTGATATATCTGAGAAAAAAACCTCCAAGCCGCCACCAATATATTTGAGAGAAAAAAATTCAAACGCTCTTATTAAGAAATTAATTTCGGTCATTGGTGAGAAAAAATTTCACATTGTTCCAATAAAACGTGGCAATATCGATGAAACGAAAATTCAAATTTATGACGAAACAGATTTCCGTAAAATGGTTTCTGAATTTGAAAAAAATAAAACAAGTTTCAACACATACCAGCTCAAGAGTGCTAAAGGCCTGCAGATCGTATTGAAGGGCATAGATTCTTATGTTGTTCCCGAAGAAATAAAAGACGCACTCGTCCTCCAGGGATTCAAGGTAAAAAATGTTTCAAATATAATAAATAGGGAGAAGATCCCCCAGCCTCTATTTCGCGTTGAACTTGAGCCGAATGATATAAAATTGAGAAAAAATGAGACGCACCCAATTTATAATTTAAAATATCTTTTATACCGAAAAATAACAGTTGAAGAACCACACAAGCGTTCTGGACCCGTACAGTGCCATAATTGTCAAGAATATGGCCACACAAAAACTTACTGCAAATTACCTACAGTTTGTGTTATTTGCGGTGAATTGCACGGTACTGCTAGTTGCAATAAACCGAAAGATCAAAGTAACAAAAAATGCAGTAATTGTGGAGAAAATCACACTGCTAACTACAGAGGTTGTCGTGTATATTCTTTCGTTAAAAAGACAATGGGGCAAAAACCTAAAGTAGCTCCAGCACAAACAGCAAACACTTACTCCGCCACTCTTGCCCAAGTGAGCCAACCAGTTAATTCACGTGTATCGTATGCCGATGCTGCAAAAACAAGCTCTATTCCCACACATAATGTTTCACGGCCAAATACTTCAATAAATACAAACTCAGGCTTTAATTTTAATCGCCTTGAAGCTACTATTGAAAATCTGGTGCAAACTATAAACAATTTTACAACAAGTATGACTAGCATGATGCAAGAAATGCTGCGAATGCAGAATACTCTGCTTCAAGCAATACTTAATAAGCCATGAACACGTTAACAATATGTTTCTGGAACGCAAACGGCATTCGCCAACATAAAAATGAACTTGAGCACTTCCTCACGGAAAAAAATATTGATATAATGTTGGTCTCTGAGACTCATTTGACTTCGAGAAGCCTTTTTAAAATTTATGGCTACACCTTATATGATTCAAAGGACCCGAGAGGAAGAGCATGCGGTGGATCAGCAATTTTAATAAAGTCAAGACTCAAGCATTATATTATTGACAATATTTGCGAAGAACATTTACAAGCAACGAATATTTGTATCGAAAATTTTTGCACTAATTTTGTCATATCATCAATTTACTCCCCTCCTAGGTTCGCAATTACTGAGGACCAATACGAGAATTTCTACAAATCCCTTGGCCCTTGCTTCGTAGCAGCTGGCGACTACAATGCAAAACATACGTTCTGGGGTTCGCGTCTTATTACACCTAGAGGTCGGGCATTGTTCAACACAATTTCAAAAATGGGCTTGGACGTCATTTCGAGTGGGAAGCCCACTTACTGGCCTACGGACATACAAAAAATTCCGGATGTTATAGATTTTGGAGTCATGAAAAATATTTCTAGGGAATTAGTTCATGTTGAAGCGTCTCAAGATCTTTCCTCCGATCACTCTCCCACGATCGTTACAATTTGTAGCCCACTAAGTAGTGACTTACCTCACCCGTATGTGAAGACGATCAACCGTGTTAATTGGCTGGGGTTCAGAAAATATCTCAGTACTCATTGTACGGAAAACATTATACTAAGAACATCCGAAGATATTGAATTTAACATTGGCAATCTTATCAAAAATATAAAACAGGCTGCTGAACATGCGACTACCTCCTACCCGCAGACTGGATTTAATAGAATTTATTCTACGGATATTGAACGTCTTGTAAGTGAAAAAAGAAGAGCTAGAAGGGAATGGCAACAGCACCAAGGTTGGCAAACGGTATCGTAAAAATACCGATACCGATTCAAATACCGCTATAATTAGATACCGGTATCGTTACCGATACCGAAATCCATTTCGGTTAGAAAATACCGGTATCCACACTACCGTTTACGTCTATACCGGTACGTACCGGTATACCGATTCCGGCCAAAAAATAAATGATAAGTGAGTTGTAGTTGCCAAATTTTTATTATGTATTACAACTTTTTTCACCATGAGACATTTTGGTTTTTATTTCGACTATTGCATTCGTTTTGCTTTATTATTCCAGAAGCCAACCAATCCTTTTTGTCAGCCAATATTATTGCCACGTTTATAAAACATAGAATCTCAAGAAAAAAGAGCAAAGCCAGAACTAAAAATATTTAAAATGTTTTGTAATAGATACTATGGTTTCAAAAAACATAGCATAGATAAGAACCTTTGTTTTTCGAGCATTTATTCGAAGACAACTAACCGCCTGTTTCTCTAAATGCGAACGATAGATTCGATCGAATATTAATATTAGAAACAAAAACAAATTCCAGTTTTTTGTTTTTGTTTTTAATATAAATGTTCGATCGAATCTATTGTTCGCATTTAGAGAAACAGGCCCTAAAATTAGTTTTTATTCGGAATACCAAAAGTAAAGTTGTTTCAGTTTCAAACCAACTTAGTTGAGCTGTAAACCGTAGTATGGGCAAAAATTGCAAAAATATATATCAATTAACTTTCTTTCTTTGGCTTAGAGAAAAAACTTCTAAACTTTTATATTTGAAGTTAAAGATTCCTCTCTTGAGGTGAAGAAAAGTGCCTGCTTTAAATTTTGAAATGTTAAGTGTACAAGAAGATTGTTTTCTTTGTTTTTAAGTTGGCTAAAAGAATATTATTTATTCTTTGAATTGAAATATTCCAATGTTCGTTTCGTCTGAATTTGGCGAGAAAGTTATAAACAATATGGGGCAAGTACAAAAATATTGCCTAAGAACGTGTCCAAAGTATAAAAGTGTCGAAAAAAACCCAAAAAATTATATTTGGTGAAAAATACGGACATATATTTGAAATTTACTGAAACTAGATATACATATGTACATATATGGTTCAAAAGGCCTTAGTCTTTTCTTTCTGTATCCGTTTATAAATTTAAAATCGGTTGATATTTAACTTAGTTAGAGGTTGATAAGTGCCTACGGGTACGAAAAAGCGGCTTTTTACCCGTAAAGGCTGGTACTCTGTTCGAAGTTGAGAAAAATTTTCAGTGCAATTTGACATGTACTAAATGTAGCCCAACTCGCGGTTGTTTTAATAAATTTCTCGCTTTTTTTTTTTTTTTGCTTGTAAGTATGCAACATTGCTAAAATTCCGTGCGAAAAAAGCACTGCTCATGTTGTTTCGCAGCTAAACTAAAATGATATCAGATTAATTTTGCATGGAAATACATGATTTTCCGTGTTTTTCACACCAAGAACAGAGTACTACTCTTGCGAATTTATTTCGCAAATATTTCATACCAAATACATACTTTTATATGTAGTTTGACAGCATTTCGCACGAAATTGTGAACAGAGTACCAGGCTTAACTCAAGATTTTGGAGATGTATGGAAAATTTTTATACTCGACAATACCTAGCAGAAAAATAGTACCACTACGCAGGTATTTCGATTTCATTAAAAATTTGTCACACAGTATAATTTATCAGTATAGACTTTATATATGTAAAGTTTGAACTGCAGTCTCCTTGTTTCACTTTTTTAATAAATTATTGTTTAGTAATAGTATAAAATCATATATAGAAACAAATAAGTTTATATGCTTTTATACATACATACATATGTTAATGTAAAAATACTCCCTTTTTGAAGTAATTTAATAAAAAAAGTTTTTTTGCTATGTCCACTGCCTGAAATAATAAATTTGTCAGTAATATCGGTATACCGGTATTATAAACTCGATAACGGTATGTACCGGTAATACCGATACCGAAATAAAAAAAATACCGATACCGCTACCGATACCGAAATTTAAAAAATAATTGTACCGGTATCAATACCGATACCGCTATTTGTTTCGGTTTCCAACCTTGAACAGCACAGATCACCACAACATAAAATCAGATTTAAAGAGTGCACTAAACGACTCCAAGACTTGCTTGCATTTGAAAAAACTGCATCTTTTAAAAACTATCTGGAAGGTCTTGATGCCACACCAGCATCTAATTACTCCTTGTGGCGCGCTGCTAGAAAGCTTAAAACACCTGTTGCGTTTAAACCACCTCTGCGTACATCTACAGGGGGTTGGGCAAGAAGCGATACTGAAAAAGGTAAACTATTTGCTGAGCATTTAAAATCAGTATTTACCCCTAACTCGTGTACTGGTGTTATTGATTTGCCGAATGTAGTGGCGCTACCCCCTCGACCCATAAAATTTAGAACGTGTGATGTACAAAAAGTAATTGCTGAACTTAACCCGAAGAAAGCTCCGGGTATTGATGGAATTAGTAACCAGATGCTAATAAAGTTGCCTCGTATTGCAATTAGAATCCTATTATTTATTTTTAACGCCATTTTACGACTGGAGTATTTTCCAAATAGCTGGAAGCTTGCCAAAGTTAAAATGATTCCAAAGCCGGGCAAAGACCTTACCAAGGCTGAGTCATACAGGCCAATAAGTCTGCTATCAACAATGTCAAAACTTTTCGAAAAACTGCTCATGACAAAATTGTCCCCAATTCTAGTTAGTAATGGGTGCATACCGGACCATCAATTTGGTTTTAGAAGTCAGCATAGCACCATCGAACAAACTCATAGATTGGTTCAATTTATAAGAAGAACATTTGAAGAAAAGAAGTATTGTTCTGCGCTGTTTATCGACGTTTCTCAGGCATTTGATAAAGTGTGGCATGAAGGTCTTATTTTAAAATTGAAATCATATTTACCAATAAATTTTCTGAAGCTATTAGAAAGTTATATTACTACCCGGAAGTTTACGGTTGTGGAAGGAGACTTCATGAGTGTGCCCGAATCTATATCATCCGGTGTGCCACAGGGGAGCATACTGGGGCCAGTTTTGTATTTGATTTACACTTGTGATATGCCTTTGAGCAGCAATATTCATACATCTACGTTTGCCGATGATACAGCCTGCCTTAGTATGCACGAAAACCCTCACGAGGCTTCCCGATATCTACAAGATCATATTACACAACTGGAACTATGGTTAAATTTATGGAGAATCAAAGTAAACGAGCAAAAGTGTGTCCAGGTAACATTTACCCTGCGAAGAGATACTTGTTCCCCTATTCGAATCAACAATCAAGTTGTTCTTCAACATTCACACGTAAAATACCTTGGTATACACCTTGATCGACGGCTTACATGGAAGCCCCATATTGACTCAAAGCTAACACAAATGAAACTGAAATTAACTCAGCTACATTGGCTGATTGGTAGAAATTCTTCACTCAGTCTAGATTGTAAACTTTTAATATACAAGACGATTTTGAAACCAATATGGTGCTACGGAATACAGTTATGGGGCACTGCTTCAGCTTCTAATGTCGAGAGAATCCAACGAAGGCAAAACAAAATTTTACGCTTAATAACATTGGCTCCATGGTATATAAAAAATTCAAATATACATCGTGATTTAAATATGCCACTAGTGACTGAAGAAATTGCAAAATACGCTGGCAAATATTTAACAAAACTCGAGTCACATCCTAATCCGCTTGCCCGTAATATTTTGAACTTTACTGGACACATCCGCCTAAAAAAGAGGGACACATGGGCTCTTATTCATAGCACTCCAGATGGGACTTCTTGAAAATACTTTATTTTTTTCCTTTTGACTATCACTACTTATGTATTATATATAACTATTACTAAGCTTATGTCCGACACTGGTCGGGCCTAATTATATTTTTAGATTTAAGATTTGAATACTTATTGTTAGTTCATATATGAAGATACAATAAATAAAAAAATCATGCATTCAAAAAAAAAAAAAAAAAAAAAATAAGTAAGCTTTCTTTTTATATAGAAGTGCTACCAAGTTTGTGTACTTTTGCTATGCCGTATAAACAGTGAGTTAATTTATTTGCAAATAATTTTATTTGCAAATAGTGCGCGTATAAACGTAGTATATGTATGTATATCATTAGTGTTGCCAAATGTGCATTTGTTTAAAAAATCATTTTTTCCTTGAAATTATAAGTTTTTTGCTGGTATATAATTTATCTTTCAGTAAATTTTTTAATTCCAATGCATATTTTAAACCCAGTAGTGGAAAAGAAAATAAATTCAGTACAGTGCGATTCTGACTCGCACACGAAGGTTTCCGTACGAACACTACCTATCGTTCCTACCACGTCAAACTATCCAATATGCAAAATTCGTTTTTCAGATGCGTTATCTTGGTATCTTAATTTATACGATATGCCTCGTACCAAAATGCTAAAATTCTCACGGACGATAGATAACTCAATAAGAAATGTTTTAAGCCAGGCACTTTTAGGAATAAAAATTTGCATATTGGATAGTTTGACACGGTAGGGACGATATGTAATAGTATACTATCTTTTTATATAATGGAATATATTACCTGATGAAGATATGTTTTTTTAATTTAACTACCCGGTTAAGTTTTTTTTAGTATTTGGCGGTTTTTCTAGTTTCGGCGGTTTTTCTTATTTTTGGGGGTTTCTTTTCTTTTTTTTGGGATTTTTCGGTTTTTGGCGTTTTTTAACACTTCGGAAAAAAAATTTTAAGAGTTTGCCTCTTACGTTTGCCAAGATGCAGCAAGTTGACAAAATTACGTAGTCAAAATCATTAACTGATAGAATACCCTTTAATTTTGATTTTTCTTAATTTTAGTGTTAATTGGTGCAGTCTGCATAAAAATGCACAAACTTTGAAAATTTCAAGTGTCTTTATATAATTGTATGTATGTATATGACATGAAATTTTGACATTTTTTGTTGCGTTTTGGAGCACCCTTTAATTTTTAACTGTCATATATTATTGTTGGAGCGGCCAAAGCTCTACATTAGGGCTGGTCGATTTGTATGGAGGCAAAAAAATCACTCAAATTACATGGAAAATCGTATTCTAGGGATTAAAATAAGAAACTTTGCCGAAGGAACCATACCTCTAAAATGTATTTTGATGTCCCGACTTTTGATCCGAAAGGTCAAATTTTCTTGAAGGGTAAAATTTTGAAAAATCTCAATTTGACCCATTTAGAGTTCCTCAATCCAGTCAAAATGTATGACCGACCCCCACTAATTTTAGAGGGCCGACCCACCTATGCCAGTGGCACACCCCCTGGAACCACCACTGGGGGTTCCCCATACAAACATTTGTGATTTTTTGAAATATTTGTATGGTGAACCCCCCAGAGGTGGTTCCAGGGGGTGTGCCACTGGCATAGGTGGGTCGGCCCACCAAAATTAGTGGGGGTCGGTCGTACATTTTGACTCGATTGAGGGACTCTAAATGGGTCAAAGTGAGATTTTTCAAAATTTGGCCCTTCCAAAAAATTTGACCCTTCGGATCAAAATTCGGGACATCAAAATACATTTTAGAGGTATGGTTCCTTCGGCAAAGTTTCTTATTTTGATCCCTAGAATACGATTTTTCCTTGTAATTTGTGCGATTTTTAAATCGACCCGCCCTACTCTACATATTCATATTTCAGGTCCTTAGCTCTTAAGGTTCTCGCGAAACCAGTCTGTGACGGACAGCGTAGCGAAAAAAATAATATTTCTTTTCGCCTTTGTTGTAACAAGCCCTAAAAAAGGACCAAAAATATTAAAAATTTGTTTGTTTATCATACAAGTTTCAGGCAAACCAAGTCCTAAATTTCTATGAAAAACATATAAAAATTTAAGTTTTGATATTATTTGTTTGTTTTCTATACATGTACTTGAACATATCTCGATTTTTTTATGTTCGTCATGGCCGATTTTTCCTCAAATCTGGCAACACTGCATATGTATGCATATGTAATAGAAGATTATTTCTTAAATTCTTATTCTAAAGCGAATGTTAAAGTTAATTCATTCGTTAAAACCAATTTTGCCGTACAATATTCGTTTGTTAAACCAACTTTAAGCTTGTTAATAACTTTTGCATGATGGGGTTAAATTGTAAGAAATATTTCGTTTAAATAATAATATAAATAGACGCAAATTTAAATTAATCATTAGTTTTAAAACTTACCATTTTCCTTAGCAATTCCTCATTATTAATTTTACTCAAATCGCATTCCAGCTCCATGTTGTCTACCTAAAAGAAATGAATTTATTTTAATAAAATTTCGGACTTTATATTTCTATATATAAATTATTCTACGTCAGGTAAAAGCAAAATCATTAGATTTTAATAAAAATAAATAAATTTATATAAATAACTATTTAAATAAAATTTACTCTTCCAGTGATAATATAAAGCTATACAATATAATTAAAGTAAAGTGTCCGGCCATTACGGAAAATTTATCTGGAAAATCGAAGCTGCCATATGTAAACAAAATCTATTAGTTTCTATTAGTACGGCAACGATTGTTTATAATTTGCTTTATTTTCTTGACGTATTTTACATATTTTACGGCCCGTTCCACGATGTCACCAGAAATATTCCGATCGAATACTTATATTGAAAACAACAACAAATTTTCACCAATAACACTATATTATTGTTTGCAATACAAGTTGTCGATCGAACGATTTCTGGTGACATCGTGGTACAGGCCGTTAATTTTAATATAGGGTGTTTTTTATAGAGTGACACAATTTTAAATCATAATAAAATAAGGAAATATATATTTATTGTCAATGAAACGGGCTATATTAGAAAGAAAATTTTATGAAAATAATCTGGAACACCAATTTTCGAAAGGTTGATTTTCATGTGTTCAATTGTTTGTGTTTTATCGACGTAGACAAGTGACTTAACATAACCCGAAAGAAAATAACCCAAAGGTGTTAAATCACACGATCTTGGTGGCCAATTAATTGGGCCATTGCGTGAAATTATTTTTTCATCAAAAGTTTATCTGAGTAAATCAATTGTAGCGTCCGTTATGGGGCATGCGGCTCCGTCCTGTTGGAACAACATATCAGCAAGATTGAGGTACAAAAACATTTCAAATCATGTTCCTATACCGTTCACCATTGTCAGTAACATACTGACCATCATCGTTTTTGAAGATATATGGGGCAATGATTCCGCCAGCCCATAAAGCGCACCAAACAGTAATTTTCTGTGGATGTAATGGTGTTTTGAAAAAAACTTAAGGATTCTCCTCACTCCAAATGCGGCGATTCTGCTTATTTACTTACGTATATTCAACCCAGAAATGGGCTTCAACGGAAAAAAAAAATTTTAATGGAAATTAAAAATCAATACAATTTGTGAAATTTCAAAGCAAACTAAAGAAAAAGCAACTATCAGCTGTTAAATGGGTGCTCAACTAAAGCAGTGCTGCCAACTTAAAGTTGTGACACTCTAAAAAACACGTTTCACTTATATAATTTCCTATTTTTCAAAATATATAAATATCACTAGCAATTTAATTTCACAAACACAAAATTGCTATGGAGCCATTCAAATATTATGTAATGTTATCTTCGGAGTTTTTATACCGCCTCACCCTCTTTCTATAAAATATTGAGTATAAATTTTTTAAACCGTAACACATATGTATGTATGTATGTAATTTGTCCGCACGGCGAATCCAATCCATTCACCGTAACAGTTGCTCCAGCCTTATTTTCGAAAAATGACCGTACCAGACCAAAACCTGCTCACAACAGTCAAACGTGGAGGATGGAGAGGCACTTCAATAATAATAATAATAGGGTTTCTAGAGCCTTAAATGCGACAACTCTGCCTGTTAACGTAGCCTCCGAGGTGAAAATGGCTGTCATCACTGAAGATGATTTTTTGATGAAATTCCGAATCTTTTCAAGCATTTCAAGAACACAATCAGCAAAGACACAATGTTTTTGATGATGGGTATGCTTGAGTTATTGCGTTAACTGATTTTTAAAAGTCTTAGGGCATGAGTCTTTATGCAAAATGCCATGTAATGTCGTTTTTGGAATTTCCTATTCGAAAGGTTTTCAAGAAATCGGCTAACATGTATTTTCCTCAATTCAACTTGGGCTACAACAGCAATATTCTCACTTGTTCTTGAGCGATGTAGACGAGTACGATTCTTCACATCACTAGCATGTCCCAACAGCTCAAATTTTGTCCACCAGCTACACAATTGCTGGCCGAGAAGGTTTTAGTTTGTTTTAGTTTTGCAAACTGTAACCGAGAAGTTTTCCTAATAGTTGTAGTTAACTTCAATCATTTCAATGCATTGTTGGAGCGCCCTATATCGTTTCATGTGTGAAATAGTTACAAGGTGAGTGAGTCATGACAACTATTAAAATGGCGGGCCTGTATTATGTTTAATATTCCGCCCAGTTTCTTGCAATTGGGTCAGCTTTTAAGCTTAAATTAGACGCGACATAGCCATAATGCCATAACCATAACCAAACCAAAATTCAATTGGTTTCTATGGTGAGAGTTATGGCGTTGTGGCGAGTCACCTATAATCAAATACAGTGTTGCCCATTAGTTTGGTTCGAACGGCTGTTTTCTATGGCTATGGTTATGTCACGTATGATTGAGCCTTTAAAACCCTCTTATAATTGACAGGGTCCTGAACATAACGAAATACAATCGATTTAAGGCAGGGTTGTGTGGTTATACGTTGTTCTAGCAAACTATAGTTAGTAATAGTTTATTATACTCACGTGGTGCATACATGTGTGAAAATTTATTCACGACGCCATCTGCAGTATTACACGTGACTTTGCATCTTAAATTAATATATAAATTCATAAAAAAAATTTAATAACCCAGATTAATTTATTACGAAAACGCCAATAAATTGAGACAGAAAATTTTTAACACCTACAGCGAAAATGTACTACATTTTGCTGTATTTAATTTTTAATGAATTTTTCAATTATAATTTTGTCACATTTCGATATATGTAATGTGTTGGTGCTTAATCTTTTGTAAGATAAAATAATAAAACTTTTATAAAAATTATATTGAGTTGGATCAATTACAACACAATGGGAGTTTAAAATAAAAAAACATTAGAAATAATTGAATTTATTATATTAAACATAGAAACTAAACTAATGCTAGCAAAATAAATATATGTATATGATTTTGACGAAATGATGTAATTGCATTGTGCACTTTGTACGCTTTATTTATTTTTTCAACAATTCTAAAATTAATACGAGTATTATAAATAACAACCAAACCGAGTATAAAACCCCAAATGAAAAATCAGCAATAATAATAAAAAAGATTTTCAATAAATAAAAAAATAACGTTCATTTAAGTAACAAGTTTTCTCTGAGCCTCCATAATAGGAAATATTAATCAAAACCCTCCCCTCCCCTCCCCTCCCCCATAATGACCGCAAATATAAATGCAATGAATTAGACAGACAAGATAAATATCAGCAGCGGCAGCAGCAGCAGTAGCGGCGGACATTTTGTTTGCTAAATAGACAAATCAAAGTTTAAATACATTTGATGATTTACACAAGCAACATCTATATTCGTCTTGAGTTTTTGATCTGACAATAAATTTTATTTAACAATGTCCTTCACTAAATGCGCAAACGCGTATTCAGCTTGTAAAGTCAGTCAATCTTTGTCATAAATCTGAATTTAGAAAAACTGAAAGCCCAAAAAAGTGAAGAAAAAATAAACAAGAATATTATTAAATGCGGTAATAAACAGGGCAACCAATAAATACCCAAAATATACAGGGTGTTTCAATGAAATGTTTTATTTTTAATAGCCCGCCATTTTAACAGTTATTTTGACTCAAGCTGTAACTAATTGACTCATAATATGTAAAAACTATATATATAAACGTCTTTAATAAAAATAAACCCTTCAATAACGCATTAAAATTATTAAAAATTCTCTACAAAAATTTTGAAAATTTGACGGTCAGAGTTCTTAAAAAGGAAGCAATTTTGGGTCGCCATGAAGCATCTTCTCGGCCAATAATTGTGACAAATTTGAGGTGCTGGGACAAGTTAGTGATGTGAAGCAATGAACTCGTGCATGACGCGGAAAATCCAGTGCCTTGTTTATGTAACCCTACGTCTCCACTAGTCATCGACTTGAACATGACATGACCATGACGCCGGCAGAGCAACTGTGAAAAAATCATCAATTTCTTTGTTGTTGTGGTGAATACGTGCGATGTCCATGTTCAGGCATATCATAGTATTTTGCGCTAGTGCAATAAAGATGGAATATTTACCAATTTTGTTATTTATCTTTTCTTTCTATTGCAAATGGTTGCGGACTGAGAATCTCATGGCGAACATTGTTGCTCAAACATATGTTCGGGCATCCATGTCAGAGCATGGACGAAAGTTGGACATGAGCGGTCTCCATTAGCCATTTGCGATGTCCGTCATGATGTCCATACCAAGTTCATGGCTAGTGGAGACCGCTAGTAAGAAATGTGAGAACTTTTCGAGGCGAAACAAGTTTCATCATTCTGTGCAACACAGGGTGAGTAAGAGAAAAACTATAATTGTTGGCATTTTTATAAGTTTATTTAAATTTTTATATGAATAACGCTGTGTAAAATAGGACAACCAATATAATTATTTAGTTCTTCTCGATGCGATAACTTCTTATAAGTTACAGAAATTAGTCAAAGTTTTGTCCTCGATCTTTGGAATAGGACATTGCAGAAACGACATTACACTCTATTTTGCTCAAATAGCAGTACTCATGTCTTAAGACCCTTAAAGTTCAGTTAACACAATAACTGCGCCTATCGGCCAACAACAACGTCGTGTCTTTGATTATTAGACCCTTCAAGTGCATCAAACTGATACGGAATTTCATCGAAAAATCATCTTGAAAGATGAGGTCCATCTTCACTGCGGAGGCCATGTTAACAAGAAGAATTTTCGCTTTTGCGGCTCGGAAAACCCAAAAATTATTGTTGAAAACCCTCTGCATTCTCAACGTGTGCGTGTGTTTCGTGTGGTTTTTGGTCTGGCGGCGTCACTGGACTTTACTTTTTCGAAAACGAAGCTGGAGTATCGAATGATGATTAATGATTTTGTAGGGCCGGAATTGGACTTTTCAACAAGAATGGGGCTGACTGCCTCCTAAGAGACACGAATTGTCTATTAATATGCGTTCCTGCCGTCAATGATGTACTTCCATTAATCTGTTCGAGCTCGAAATATTATTTTCCTAAACTCTGTATAAATGATTGGTTCATATGACATGGAAACAAAATGGGAACTAAACTCAAAAGAAGTAAAGTATGTCGCGGGACACCACAGGGACGCCCATAACCTCCCTTACTATGGATTACCACCATACACAGCCTATCAAGCATTCTAACCGACGAAGTATATAAGCCCTTCTGTTGGGCGGATAATGTGGCGGCATTACTAAAGTTAAAACTCCATATAATATTGTTTGAAAGATCTATAGAAGCTCTCAACATATTTTATAAGTGCCGAAGAAAACCAGGAATCGGAGGTAACCCGGAAAAAATTTCATTTGTTTGTTTACGAGGAAGCGAAACATTTTTACTAATGAATCTCCCATATTTCAAAATAAAACAATACTAATAACCAAAAAAGTCACATATCTAGAAGTGACACTTGGTTGGAGATTATCCTGTGAAGACCATATATACTGTAAATTGATTAAAGCTCAAGCGTTTGAACCTTTTTTAAAAGAGCAATTAGATCAAAGTGGGAAATAAATTACAAGATGACGTACTGGCTTTATCACGAACGTATCGTTAGTGCGGTGGAATTTCTTAGAAAAGAAGATCAGTGTCCTTTAAAAAAAGAGAAACCAAAAAGTTCAATGACGAAACGTTCTTCAATGACAGAATAAGATAAGCCAATACAGGTATTGAGATAATATGGATTTCAGGGCATCAGGGTATCCCTGGAAACGAAGCGGCTGAGGCTACGAGGGGAACTATTTATATTTCGTGAACTGACAACACTAATGTCAATTGCTAAGAACTGGCAGCACCACAATAAAATTTGACATTGTTTTTAGCATAAACGTTACATACAACGTTTTAATCAAGGTGTACAGCTTATAATTGTTTGCTCTATGTGCTTTGTAGCTGACGAATGGCAAAAACTTCGTTTGGTTTTGGTACAATTATTTTTGTGCTTTTGACATTCTTCGGTTCTTTACACAGCTATGGTTGCCGTATTTTTGTATAACAAATCCTTACAATTTGACAAAAAAAAAAAATGGAAATTTCAAGAGAAGGTTTTCGTTGGATTATTTTTCACAACTTTCGACGTGGATAATCTCGACAAGAATGTGTGGATGGACTCACTTCTTTGTATGGCGATAAAGCACCATCAAAAACCAAAGTATATTGCTGGTATAGTGAATCTAATCGTGGTCGTAGTTCCTTCGCCGGCGAATTCCGTGAAGGTCGTCCAAAATCGGTTGTTGTGCCTCAAAAATCGATGTAGTGCGTGTACTGATAATGCAAGATCATCTTGCGACATATTGTGAGATTGAGGGATCCTTGCACATTAGTTCCACTTCAATACATTCGATTTTGTGTAAACACTTTGTAAAAAATAATTTGTTCTCTTTGGATACCAAAAAATTTATCAATCGCTCAAAAAAAGGCGCGCCTCAAGTGGTGTAAGGAAATTATTAAAATTTCAACCGTGGTTCTTCAAAAGACGTGTATAAAATCGTGACAGGTGACGAATCATGGTCATATGGTTATGAGCAATCCATCGTGTGGGTATTCCAAGACTAGCTTAATCCAACAAAAGTTGTTCGTAAAAGAAGCACATCGAAGCAAATGGTTGCGTTTTTCTTCGGCCGAAAGGATCATGTGGCCACTGTTAAGCTTGAACAACGTAGAACTGTCAATTCTGCTACACGAACACGAAAATCGTAAAACTAACCCCCCAGGAATGAGAACGATGATGTCAAACAAATGAATTTTTGAGCAGTCAAAACATCGAATTGATGACTCATCCTACGTACAGTCTTGTCTTGGCACCCAATGATTTATTCTTGTTCCCGAATATCAAAGATAAACTGCGATTTACGAGCGCCGAAGAAGCAGTTGAAGCGTTCAAAAACCATGTCTTGGAGGTGTCTCAAGTGGAATGGAAAAACTGCTATGATAAATGGTTTGAACGAATTCAAAAGCGTACTTATCATCAAGGGAAATGTTGCCAAAAACAATAAAGCCATTTTCATTTAAAAATTGTTGTTATTATTTGCTATTCCCGAAATATAAATAGTAGCCCTCGTATTACTGATTTTCAATAATTTAAAAACGACCTAAAGCAGTGGCTATAGAACAAGCACATTAGATTTTGATAGAACTCTACTGTTGTAAGAGTAAACAAAAATTTTCTGGGGAAACCCAAATCGGGAAAAGACGAAAGAGATTTTGAGAATAAAAAGGCCAACACCTAGGAGATTGGCAATCAAACCAACCGTACCCACAAAGTTAAGGATCTATATTGAAAACAAAGTATTTTCATTTCTACCTAAATTGGCAGCTATTAATCCATCACTGAAGAACAGCATGGGCAGTTAAACCCCGTTTAAGTTTGTTTCTTGGTTAACTAAAACTTGTGTTAAACTAAGTTTAACTAATTAGTAAGAAACTAGGAAATCTCTTAGAGTTTGAGAGGAATATGATGAAACACTGGCATATTATTTGTGCCACTGACCAGCGTTTGGTCAATATACCAGATATGGAATATCTTAAGTGTTCAAATTGGAAAATTAAAGAAAATATATTGAAACTAGATTCTTAACATAACCAAGTTAAATAGGTTTTCGTTTTCTTTATTGGGAAATCCCAGCCCCTTGGTCGCCCATCTTTTTCAACCTAACCTGCTAAAAATCAAAGACCGCAAATGCAAAGTGCTATATTCTTCCAAGCCTGGGAGCATATTTTTGGTTGCCCTGACAGTTAATTCGTTTTTTTTTTGCTCTTCACCTCAACCAACAGCAAATAAGTAATTCTCCAAGCGGTTTTATAACTTTGTCTGATCAATTCTCGCAAATTAAATAAAATCTTGCATGATTTATTTATTTTTTTGCATTTGTTTGGAAACAAATTTGATTTATTTGATTGATTTTCTGCAATTCCAAAAAGGCCACAAAAAAGGCTTGTTTAAAATTTGGATGTCCATCTAATGCGAGCGGTAGGGTTTGCAAATTATCGCAAATTTTCATAATCGCGAATACGATTAAAAAATATGCGATTAATCGCGATTATGGGTTAACCTCGACTAAGCAAGAAAATATACTATTATAATACTTTTATTGTTGCCCAATGGGCGACTAATTGTTTAGAGCAAAATAAGTATGTAGATGCATTTTGAATATAAATAATTTCTTGTGTTTCGAATAAGTTTCTGATCCTACTCGTTTTATCTATTGAAACTTGAAAACTCTTATGTAAATTCTCAAAAGAGTTTTGGAAGTATTTGCACAAGATAAGAGGTATGAAACTTTTCAAGAGTATGGTTGAAGTCGGCTGATGATTGATTTGGTAAAGGGCCAATGAAATGAAGGCATAAACCCGAAACAAGTAAAATTGTTTAGGCAAAATGTGCATAGATATTTTGTATTAAAACCTTCACAGAGAAAACAGTGCCTACTAAATACCTCATAAAATAGAACAAAATTAATAAGAAATCTCTATGGATTTTTTTTTTCAATAAGGAAATCTTATTAATTTCATGGGGAAAACCTTTTTGAAAAAATCAAGAAGAAATCTTCTAGTTTTTATTAGGTTATCTTATTGATTTTTTCAATAAGGTTTTCTTCTTGTTTTTATTAGGCGACCTCATAAAAAATAAAAAAAAAAAATGAGTTTTTATTCTCTGTACTTATGTATTTTCATTTAAATTCTATACCATACACATATGTATGTATGTATGTAGTATATTGTAGATGTTATTTATCTATACATACATACATACACATTATGTTATATTCTTAAATAGCTTACTCACCAAGAATTGAACCAGCAAAACTCTACCTGATAGACAATCACTCTACCCAATATGCTAACAAGCAGCCTGAATAGGCATTGAAATTATTGTGCAAACATTCTTGTACAAAAATGAAAAACATCATGAAAATAATTGTCTCTATGTCTATTTATAGATATTAAATAACAAGAAACCTAATAAAATCAAGAAGAAACCCTTTTTTAAAAAATCAATAAGGCAACCTAATAAAATCAATAAGAAATCCCTATAGTGTACAGTTTATAAGAAAACCTAATAGAATCAAGAAGTTTTTCTCTATGGATTGTTATTTTTTGGTGCCAAAAATAACGGAAATTGAGTAAAAAAAGTTGTGAATAATAAGATTTCTTCTTGATTTTATGTGATTTTCTTCTTGATAAAATTAATAAAATTTACCACACAAAAACAATAAGGAATCTCTATGAAAAAATCTTCGCTTCTTTCTGCCCTTAGCCCCTTACCCCTTAGCCTAAAAACGTTTCATAGAGACAATCTTCTTGATTCTATGAGGCAGTTCTTTCTCTGTGTTAAATTTAAAGTTTTTATCAGTTAAAGTTGTAAAATTGTTAATCTTAATCGAACGATTAATGGATTCGGTTACGATTACGAATAAAAGGTGCGATTAATCGCAATTTCGATTACGATTATAATCGCTGTGAAACTCCTAGCGCGAGATTGCAGCTGATTGACTTTCTGGATAAAAATTTGACTCGTGAGCCTGTCAAATTTTTTAATACGTCTTGTGCTAGAAAAGCAAATGTCCGCTAACTTTTTAAAAAATTATATAATAAAATAATTAAAAAGACTTTAATAAATATGTATGTATGTATTTATATTTTATATTATTTGTCTATATATTTCCTTTAACACACGCAATATTTTACTACTAAATAATAAAATGAGGCAGTTTCTTCTTCTTCCAAACCAAAAAATCAAAGTGTGTTAATAACATTTGTGAATTTTGCACAGAAAATGTTGCCACTATTACAAAAACGGCATAGTGTAAATACGCCAACCACGATAAGGGGGATTGTTTTTAATAATGACAAACTCTGCAAACTCTGGGGTCATAATAATTTAATATTTGGTCCTTTTAAGATATTTGCAAGTTCGTACGTTCTTGACCTCCAGCAGCCAGATGCAGCCAACATTGCAGGACTGTCTGTGGCTCTGCTCATTATGTAGTTATTTAAGGTTCAATCAGACTTGCCATAACCATAACCATAGAAAACAGGCTGTTCGAACCAAACTTATGGGCAAAACTGTATTTGACTGTAGGTGACTCGCCATAACGCAATAGCCATTGCCATAGAAACCAAATGAATTTTGGTTATGGCTATGGCTTTTTGGTTATGGCACGTCTAATTTAAGCTTTACCATAGAAACCCATTGAACTTTGGTTTTGGTTATGGCTATGGCATTATGACTATGACACATATAATTTAAGCTTTAGAAATAATGTCCACTATATCACTTAGGGTTTCCGAAGGACTTGTACGTAAACAGTACGTAATTTCGACACAGCTGTATTCTTTCTTTTAGTGTAATTTCTGGTTCCATTTTTTAATAATTTCAAAGGCGAGCAAAATCAATCGCCTTACAGTGCTGATGAGAGCAATATTTCCGTCTTGTTTTCAATAGAACAGCAGACAGGCAACCCTAAATTAAAAACTTGCCAAAAAGCAAAATTACAAGAATGAAGCTTTCCTTTATATCTTCCTTCACCACCTGTCTTCTCTTTCACTATACCTTTCCTAAAAAGGCAACACCTAGTAAGAGTAGTAAGCATTATTTGCCTGAGTGTTTCTTCTCTTCCAAAAAAAATTACAAAAAAATCGATTCAGGCAGTCCATGCAATGCTTCATTTTTTCTTATGTACAACTTCAGCTCTGATGTTGCTCATTTTTGGTTGCAACTTGCATTCATCGTCAGATCTCGACTTAAATTAATTGAGATTCAATTAGTTGTAAATTTTTTCCGATTGGGGAATCATTTTTTTTTTCAAAAATAAAATCCTATTCTAAACAGATGACGAGAGAAAAAAATTTCTAATTTTCGGAATCAGCTATTTTGCTTTCAGTTGTTTTTTTACCTGAATGTTGCCAAATTATTTTTTAAAATACATATGTTAAAAAGAATAGGGATCAACTCCGAAGTAATTTTTATTCAGAATAGGGTTTTGCATACAACGGACGACGACGAATACAAGTTTGATTTTAAAATAATATTTTTTTTCTTTTGAAATATATATACATACATGCATATCGTTACCTTAATATAGAAAGGCTCTAATTCATTATTTGAATTTTAAATCGAGATTTTTTTGCATTTTTTTTGAACATTAATGAGTTAGGGCCTTGAGGTAATGATATGTGCATAGTACATAATACATATGTACGTACATACGTATTATGTACATAAGTACTTTTCATATCATTTTGTTTTCAAGTACATACAACTTTTAAATGCAATTTTTTTTATTTTTTTTTTTTTAACTTTCAATGGAGTATGACATAATAACCAGCGTTACCGTTGAAATTTTTCAAAAAGGGGCACAAAAAGGGGATTTTCAAAAAAAAAGTGGCACAAAAAGGGGATTTCAAAGAAAAAAAGGGGCAACGTAAAAATCAAGAAAAATTAAAGAAACAGGCATATTTATTAACTTATTTTTATTTAAAATAAACAACAAACAACAACAATTTCTTATGTATAAGAAGTACAAAAACATAAATTTTATGAGAACTCATATACTACGTTTATACGCACGTGTTATTTGCAAGTAAAAATTGTTACTTACTAATTCACGAGAACAATTACTTATTGCTGGGGATGAGATGTATTTATACAGAAGAAGAAATTTTTAGTTTTATAATTGCTTATTTGACTCACAGTCTTCATATATGCTTCCATTTGCAAATAAGACCAGTATAAACGTAGTATAGATAGCTATTATATAAAAAAATCATAAAATCTATGTTAATAATAAAACAGTAGTCGAATTGCTGCATTTGATATCAATCGAAATTCCAACAGAAAATAAATGAAAATTTTGTCGATATCGAATGCAGTAATTGGCCCCAGTTCTTAAGATATACAAAAAATTAAAGAATACATAAATACATTTTTTATCATTTTTGGGACATGGCTCATATCACTTATTTACTTAAAAACCAGCATAATTAAAAGAAATTATTTAACCATATAAAGTTTTGATAAAAATTTTAACATTCGATTCTGAAGAGGATAACATTATTCTTTTTAGGCATTATGCATTGTTATTAAATACCTTAAATAGCCATTCTTTTGAAATTGTACATTTGTATTTATTAATAAGTTTTTTACTTGGAATCCATTCTTCCAAATCGTTTTGAAATAAATTTAAAGCAGACAGCATGGACTGACAAGTGTCTACTTTTAGTCTATTTGTTAATTTTTTTGTAATACGAGTACTTATTTATTTGTTTTTTTTTTTAATTTTACTTTATATAGATAAAGAAATAAGGTGTAACTCGCAGATTTTGCAACTGGCAAATCTGAATATATTTTTGCCAATTTGTCTATTTTCTTAAACGGGTTCATCTTATCATCCTTAAAACAAGCTTCATTCATTCATATTTTCAGCAATATCAACTTTGCTCCGAAAATCGGTATTTTTTGTGGTAAAAGCTCGGATATTTTTACATCATTTGTTTTTTGGAATTGGCCACATGTGTGACATTCAATGATTCATTCGGCAGATGAGCAACTGAATGTAGAAAACACAAATAGGTTTTTTGGTATCTGCATCCATCTGAACCCACTTATGCCGTCTCTCCCAATCATTGGAATACTTTCGTGTTGATTTTTTCTTTTTTACTGGTTTTTCCAAGATAATAGGCTCACATGATGAACTAATTTCATGGGAACTTAAATCAAAAGCATTATTTGATAGCAATTCAGTATGGTATTTTCATACAATATCTATTATTTCCCTTAGCATAAAGTTTTTCACCTTTTAAAATTATGTACTTTTATCAAACTTGGCTGCGGAAAATACAGTTAGAATTATCTATGAATGACTGTATGTAATTTCATATTTAAAAATCTTAAACAAATGAAAAGATTCATACCAAGGCTTCTTAACACCATATACTCCCACAGAAAATAATATTGCGCCATACTGTCAATTTCCCAAAAAAAAAAATTATTTTTTCATATAGGTATACACATAGGAAATAAAATCTTTTTTCGAATGCGGTAAAAATAATAATTAAAGTTGACTTTGAACAAAAAAGGGGCAAAAAGGGGCACAAAATAATGCAAATGATACTAAAAGGGGATTTAAAACTAAGGGGCATAAAAAGTGGCAAGGCATTCGGAAAAGGGGCAAAATGCGACTTTAGTCGCACAACGGTAACGCTGATAATAACCTTTTATATTACAATATTAAATATTGAAAAAAAAATGCAAATATCCGTTTTAAATCCGTATCAATATCGAAAATAAATAGTTAATGAGCGTCAATAACAATTAGAATCAGAATTTTTAATGAAAACTTTATTCAAACATACTTATTTTAAAAATAAACAACGATGACGGCGACGATGAATTTTAACTTTAAGTTGATTACTTTTGCTGTAACGTTTTTTTCTTTTAAATTAATTTGATGGCAGTATGTTAACAATTGATTCTCAATAGATTACTGATAGATATTTTCCTTCTTATATGACTTTGATTGGCTTGTGGTTTGTGGTGGGCAGCCAATAACAAAAACAAATAACAATAACAATAATCCAAAAGATCAAATTCAATTAAAATGTAATTTATTTCTTCTTATAAATAATTTTTTTTTGCTTGATCTCAAAAATAGTTTGTTAAATTGTTTTGGGGTTTTTGATAGTAAACTAAAAAATAAAAAACTTTTCACTTCAATTATGTTTAAGCACACATATTTTTTTGCCACAATTATTTTTTATATTTTATTATTTTTAGGTTCTATTACATTTGTTTGATTATTTAAAATAAAACACAACCGGCGCTATCGAATCGTTACGATAAACTGATGTTTTAGCAAATATTTTAAACGCATTTAGACTCGGTTTGTACCTTTATTTTTTCAATAATGAAATTATGTACAGGGGAATCAAAAAAAAATAAATAAATAAAAACTAAAATAATACATAATCGTTTTATTTTATATCATTTATTTAGTTTATACTTATTTTCATTCAACCACTGATTTGTTTGACTGACTTGAATATCCCCCTCTCTTTCTTTCTAGGATCAATACAAAAAAAAACATTATAAATAATGTCACCTGAAATTAAACCTTCAACTGTTTATGCATAAACTATTGCACTATGGGTAGTAATAAGCTGCCATAAGGTAATTTTTATCGTTCATTCATTCTCAATTTTACTCAACTCACTTCAATTTAGTCGTCTGACAAGCCAATTATTTTTTAGTATTGTGAATCACAACAAATGTTGGCTTGAAAATGTTATAGGGCACAAGACAACAAGCGAGTTACTTGGTACAATTTAAAAATGCCAATGTTTCACTATATGGTAACATTAATTTTGCCTATGTTGTCTTTAATTTTTGTTTTGTGTGTTTTATTGTAGGCGGTCAGCTTCTCTGTTTTTGTTGCAATGCTGTTGTCAAGGCAAAATCATGTACCAGTTGGTGTCAAGTCTGCAACAAAAAAATCTGTGTAGTACTTTAACTGTACCTGTTAACTTGACAGCACCTCGTACATGAACTCGCCTTGGCTGTGGTTATATTTATTTTTGTTAACTAAGGGCCTGTTTGTCTAAATGCGAACGAACGTTTCTTTCGAATATTAGTATTGGAAACAAAAACAAATTTAAGTTTTTTGTTTTTGTTTTTAATATAAATGTTCGAAAGAAACGTTCGTTCGCATTTAGACAAACGGGCCCTAAATATCGCTCCTTTACTTCAATAGTGTGTTTTAGGTTTCATCTCGCATTTTATAGTGCATGAAAATAACAGGCCTGTTAATAAGCAAAATTTATAAAATAACCGATCTCTACCAAGTCTAATCTACGAATGTACCCGTATGAATGTAATATTTAATATGTTTTTATGTTATTTTTTATACTGAATTTTTATACACATTTTTATTAAGTTTCTGTTTTTTATTCTTTACTTCTGACTTTTTACACATTTTTTTACGTTTCCGTTCTTATTAATAAATATTTAAAAGAATGGTACCGTCATGGTCCAAAAAGTACATTTTGTTTGCACAGTTGGTACAAAATCCAAGAAGTCATTTTCCTTCCCTGGGTAATGCCAAGCAAACTAATTTGATTTTGGAACGACAATAGGGTCTCAAAATAAAAATAGTGTTCTAATGAATGGCAATAAGGACGTAAAAAAATATACATGCATGGGTGTTTTTAAAGTCTACCAGCCAGTTTATAAAAGACGACTTGCCAATAACACGAAATAACGAAATAAAATTTTAGCGATTTTTTTTTTCGGGCTGTAGATCACGCTTCTGGACGTTTTTTTTAACAACACACACGTATTTACATAATCGCGGCTTGACATGTTACAAAAGTCAAAAAAAATTAAATTTTTTTAAGAAAAATTACTTGTTAATTCCGAATTTCTTTTGTTTGCTCTAGTCAGCTGTGCTTCTTCTTTAGTGCAAGAATAGTGTTGCCATTTTTTTTAAGTTGAAGATATAAAAAATCATCCTTATCGTGAATAACAACTGGAATTTTTGTTCCCATTAAATTTTTAATCCTTTAGAAGGGAAAAATACTATCGTGAATCTCCCGTGAATTTTTTCCCGTTATCAATGTAAAAGAGACAAAAATATTTGTAAAGCTCAAAAATTAATTGAAAATTAGACAAATTTGATTAAATTAAACGAAATATATAATGTGGCATGTACGCAAAGCGAATGACGACAAATCACCATAATATTTTTAAACTGAAATTATTGGACTTTCACAACGTTAAAACATTATCTTTAACGAGAAGACACTTTTCCGATGAGTGATTACCTAGTAACAGGATTGTTATCAGGTGGCAACGCCACAATAATATTCGCCCTAATCGTGAATTATAAAAGGAATTTTTGTTCCCACGAAATTTTTTTATCCCCTCAAAGGGGAATCTCGTGCGAAATTTTTTCCCGCTGTCAGTTCTCAGTGAATGTAAAATAAATTCAGTAAAGTGCGACTTTGACTCGCGCACGAAGGGTTCCGTACGTTGGGCTTTGAGCATTTTTTTTAATACAGTGTTTGTTACGTTTTTTCAGCTGAAATAATTTTTTTTATTGTTTTTCGCTTTTTTCTCGTTTTGGCGATTTTTTAAATTTTGGCGATTTTTTTTTTAATTTTTGCGATTTTTTTCATTTTGGCTATTTTTTTTTTGCGATTTTTTTCATTTTGGCGATTTTTTTTTCATTTTGGCAAATTTTTTAATTTTGGCGATTTTTTTAATTTTGGCGATTTTTTCATTTTGGCGATTTTTTTTTCATTTTGACGATTTTTTCATTTTGGCGATTTATTTTTGATTTAGAAATTTTTTTTAATGTGGTGCTTTTTTTTCGTTTTGGCGATTTTTTTTTTTTATTTTGGCGATTTTTTTTCGGTTTGGCGATTTTATAATTTTGAGATTTTTTTGTTTTACCGTTTTTGAAAATTTCAAGAAGTTTGCTCTTACGGTTTCCAAGATACAGCAAGTTATCAAAATTACATAGTCAAAATTACATTAACTGATGGTACACCCTCTAATTAAAATTTTTAAATTTTAGTGTTAATTGTTGTAGTCTGTATAAAAATACACTAACTTTACAAATTTCAAGTGCATATATGTACATACAATTGTATGTATATTACATGGGATTTTAACATTTTTCGTTGCTCGTTTTGGCACACCCTTTAATTTCCAACTCTCATGTATTTGTTGTTGTAGCGGCCAAGGGTCTACACACTCTGTCCAAATTTCAGGTCCGTAGCTCTTACGGTTCTCGAGAAAATACCCTGTGACGGACAGACGGACGGACGGACAGACGGACAGCGTAGCGAAAACAATAGGGTTCCTTTTTCACCTTTGGTGTACGGAACCCTAAAAAGGAAAGATTTTGTAAAGCTTCAAAATTAATTCAAATGCAAAAAAATTTACGTTTAATAACAAAAAATGCACAAAAATATCAAATGAAATGTTTTTATGTGAACGTAAAGTTGTATTTTTAAAAGATTCTAGGCGCACGCAGTGCGATAAAAAATCTTTTTATACCCGCGCCATACTCTATGCAAAAAGGTGTTTCACACGAAATTCTTGGTAACAATGGATAAACTTTCTATGTTTAAAGCTTAAATTAGACGTGACATAGCCATAACGCCATAACCATAACTATGGTGAGAGTTATGGCGAGTCTCTCTCACTCTCACCATAAAAATCAATTGAATTTTGGTTTGGTTATGGCTGTGGCGTTATGACTATGTCACGTCTAATTTAAGCTTAAGACTACGTATTTATTTCCTCGTAGCCAAATTTTAGAATAAAAGTTAAAAAACCGAGTGCGAGTGTGATTCAATAAAAAAAGTGAACACGGATGCCACTTTTATTGTTACTGTTTTTTTTTCTAATTTTTATACTAGTAACCTTTTCGTTCTCCTTGCCCATAGTGCAGTTGTAAATCTTACGAATGTTGTTTATTGCTGTTTGGATGTTTCTCATATTAAACGTTTGTGTTTTATGATCGGAAAATGCCTTTAAACTTGTTTTCATTTGTTGCACATTTATAACAAAAAAAAAATTACACTAAATTAAACATTTCATTTGCTGTTATTTGGAATTGTTTACGCAAAAAGTGTTGTCAACTTCATCATCGACAACGACATCATCACCTTCACCATCAACATCATCATCATGATTATTATATCATCGTTGTGCGTGTTCGTTCTGTAGTGCACACAAATCGTAACGACTGAATGCATGCATATTTGCTCTTTTTTTATTGCTACAGGGCCATCTTACGAATTTTCAAATTTGGTTAAAACCAGGTTACATTGCATTTTTTTATTTATTTATTTTAGTTATTTGTATGTTAATGGGCAATAAGTCAAAAACAAATCATTGATACATAAATGAAATTTACTAAAAAAAAAAATAAAAATTACTTTTTTGTTGTACGAGTACCCATTTTGATTTCAGACATGACAAGTTTGTGTTTGCTTGTGCTGCGTTCTGAATGTCAATTTCTAGGAATATTTTATTTTTGGTGTGTACGAGTGTTATTGTAGTTTATTGCTAAATTTTTAAATAATTCCATATTTGTTGAGAGTCCCAAGGAAGTCCTTGACAAAATTCCCTTAAATGTTTAATTGGCTTAAGGGCACCCACTATCGTTTTAAAAAGCAATGACAACCAGTCAGTCGGAATTATTTATTTATTATTTCATTTTTGCTGGAGTTGCTGGTTGCTACAATCAATGTTTTTAGGATGATGTCAACATTAAAAATAAAAGACGTACATATTGTTCATTATACATAATTACATACATACATATGTATATACATATGTACATTATATGCATTATACATTATATGTATGTATATACATTTTCATTAAAAGTTAGCAAAATTATTTTTAAAGTATGTATTAATTAATCATTTTACTTCAAATTATTGACTAGTGATGTTAAACACCGTTTAAAAGGGATCTTAAAAAAAGGCAGGAAAAAAACACAATGTAAATTCTGACTTACCATCGTAATCGTGAATAATATTTTCCCTTATTCTGATTCCCCTTATCATGAATAATAATCACCCCTATCGTGAATAAAATGTGAAATTTTTGTTCCCATGGTATTTTCTTTCCCCATGAAGGGAAATTTGCTATCGGGAACATTATGGGAACGTTTGTTCCCGCTATCAATTCGTAGTGAATCTAAATAAATTCAGTAAAGTGCGACTTTGACTCGCGCACGAAGGGTTCCCTACGTTGGGCTTTGAGCATTTCTTTTAATACAGTGTTTTTTACGTTTTTCTCAGCTGAAATAATTTTTTTTTATTATTTTTCGCTTTTTTCTCGTTTTGCCGATTTTTTTAATTTTGGCGATTTTTTTTCATTTTGGCGATTTTTTTTCATTTTGGCGATTTTTTTTTATTTTGGCGATTTTTTTCATTTTGGCGATTTTTTTCATTTTGGCGATTTTTTGCATTTTGGCGATTTTTTCATTTTGGCGATTTTTTTTTCATTTTGGCGATTTTTTCATTTTGGCGATTTTTCCGGTTTTTCGCGATTTATTTTCGATTTAGAAATTTTTTTTAATTTGGTACTTTTTTTTGTTTTGGCGATTTTTTTTTTGATTTTGGCGATTTTATAATTTTGAGATTTTATTTTATAATTTTGAGATTTTTTTGTTTTACCGTTTTTGAAAATTTTACAGAAGTTTGCTCTTACGGTTTCCAAGATACAGCAAGTTATCAAAATTACATAGTCGAAATTACATTAACTTATGGTAAACCCTTTAATTAAAATTTTTTTAATTTTGGTGTTAATTGTTGTAGTTTGTATATAAATACACTAACTTTACAAATTTCAAGTGTATATACATGGGATTTTAACACTTTTCGTTGCTCGTTTTGGAACACCCTTTAATTTCCAACTCTCATGTATTTGTTGTTGTAGCGGCCAAGGGTCTACACACTGTGTCCAAATTTCAGGTCCGTAGCTCTTACGGTTCTCGAGAAAATACCCTGTGCGGTCAGTCGGCCAGACGGACAGCGTAGCGAAAACAATAGGGTTTCTTTTCACCTTTGGTGTACGAAACCCTAAAAACGAAAAGAAGTTTTGTAAAGCTTCAAAATTAATTTAAAATCAGACAAATTTATTTTTGATAGCAAGAAATACCACACATTTTTTGTTTCAAATGCAATGTTTTAATTATAAAGTTGTGCTCTTATATATTTTAGGTGCCGTGGAAAAAATTCTTAAGTATGCCATCGCCATAAAATTCACTGCATGTGAACCAAAGAAGTTTCGATATTTTCCTTCGAAATAAATATTAAGAGCTAGTTTTTCACATAAAGATAAACTCTACTTGTCAGTTAACTGTAGTTTAAACTTAAAATTTTGTTTTTCAGATAAAGGTTATCTGGTTAATAATCTAGGTTTAACCGAGCAACATTGCTCAGTTAACTCAAGTTAGAACTGTCAAATGATAAATATACGTACATATGTACACATGTATAAAATAAATACTACGCAATTGAAAAAAAAAACAGTTTTACTGACAAGTTTAATAAATAAATACAATCATACATAAATAAAATGGATGTTTCTTATGGCGACGAAGATTTTAGTGATTATGAAGCCTATAATAACTTGGATAGGATAATTGTTGGTAAAATAAGGAAGATAAAAACACGCCACAATTATTTTTATGTGTGTAATGAATTGGAATTCTTTCAAATATTTCATTGGCTTTAAAATTTTATGTTCTTTTGTAGGTTATTTTTGGAGCGTCACTATTTTTGAGTCCATATTATTTTTTTTAAATTCTTAAAAATTTCAGAAAACACTTATTGAAGTTTTTTTAATATAAATTTTAAGAATTGTCATATCGCTTTTTAAGTGTTGCCCTATTTATATAAAATATTTTCAAGAATGCCATATCTATATTGAAAACAAAGTATGGCATTTCTAGCTAAATTAATCCATCACTGAAAAACAGCATGGGCGGTTAAAACCCGTTTAACTTTGTTTCTTGGTTAAGTCAAACGTATGTTAAACTAGGTTTAACTAACTAGTAAAAGTTATAAATACTTATATTTAGAACAAGATTAGTAAATAAGCTTCACGATCATTAACAATAATCCCCTGCTACATCTTTTTTCATCGAGTATGAATCGGTGGTATACTAAAGAAATTTTTTCAACTGCACCTGGCACATGTTTAGGGCCAATTTTTGGGTTCGAGATTAAAGTTAGTTCCTTTCTCTTGTTCGCTAACCCGAACATTAACTTAGAGCCTGTCCCACGTTCGACTGAAGTCTTCCCTTAGGGGGATCTCTTAGCTGATATATACCCGTAATTAAATAGCTTTTTCCCGAAGCGTACCTTTGGCTATTTACACATAACACTTATGTGTTACTACTCAATCTCTGGAATAACAGAGCAACAGATGCGCACATATTTATGAAAGGAAGCAGCTTGCCATGTTGCCTTGCAGATGCAGCGTCACCTGGAACTACCCTGAGTTTAAAAGACGATGGAGGTGAAGCCTTTCGGTGTGGAACTTCGAGGTCTAACCAGTGGCCCGACAGCATAGCTGCTCTAGGGGTTAGATGGATATTACGTGGCTAGCACGTTCCATTATTGAAAGGTCGATTTCGTCTATGATGATATTTGGTGTGTGCATTCGTCTGGCTCCAACATGAGTGGTTGTGTGAGGATTTCTCTTCGAGAGCTCACTGAGGTGGCTGTGGTTGCTACCAAAAAGTCGCTGGGAGAATAGTCTTGGTTCCCCAGTATTAAATCAATGCTAGTGATTGCTGTGACGCGGTCAACCAGACACTATTCCAGATGCTGTTGCCTTACAACAGAAGCTGTTTCGACTACGGTTTTAGCAGCAACAGTTTAGATAGTTCAAAGTACCTCAGCAAGGTACATACATGTTCATAGTACAGGGATAACTATGTTCGAGGATTGCAACCTATGTGTTCTCTGCAAATCATATAGTGCTGTCTAAGGATGCATGGGGGAGATGGTTGGACGCTCAATTTCAGCCGGTATTTAGACTACCATGATATTAGGCCGTAAAGGTAAGGTGCTCACGTTAATCCGAAACATATCTGTCTATAAAGGCCTCCCGCGAAGATATCTCTATGATATAACGCGTGTAACAATCTATCGGACTGTAATCTGAGTAATTTGGCTTTTCAGACATTAAATTTGCTGGTTGCCAATATTAAAAGGAATTAGCTTTGCTACGTGCCTGGTAAAGATGCGGCGTCACCTTAGCAGATTGCTGATAAGGATGAATGAATGAGGAATCCAGCCCACTTGAGTCCTATATTATTATCCCTTTGGGCAGTGTCACTTTGAACTTCCTTGAGTTTAAAGACGATATAAGAGAAAGTTTTCGAGATGGAACTTCGAAGTCTAACCAGTGCACTGGCTTAATACTGGCAGCACGGGTTAATGTTAATAACATACAAATTCGAAAGCATTTTGTTTCGTTTCGAAATACAGAGTAGATCACCTGATCTGCTCTGATGTTTAATGAATGGTGAAAGTCGATGGTAGACTTCGTCTAAACCTATGTGGTCTAAGAGATGATGCTTACCACGGTTAGTAAGTGTTGGAAAATTTTTGTGGCATACATTAATACAACCCCACTATGAGTAGTGACGCTGCTTCCGGTAATTGGAAAGCTCTTTTCTCGGAGCAATAACAATCGCTGTGTGTTATCACGGAGAAGCGTTCGTAGTGCACAGTGGGAACTTTTGCAAAATAAATGGCAATAAATCTGGAACATCTAAACTACTACTATTACACAAGTTCACCAAGTGCGATAAAAAATTGGTGAATCAGCTATGGTTTTCACAACTAGTACCTCCAAAGCTGTCAAAGCTCGTGCCTTAATTGCAAAAAGAGTCCTTGTTTCGGGAACTGCAAATAAGCAAAAATCTACAGAAGTTCAAAACATGCCAATTGTGGATAGCTGCACTTCAGGTATCCGAGTTGCACCTTCCCCCACCAAGATATTTCCCATGAAGTGAAACTTGCTTTTACGAATTTCATGCGAACGTTTGTTCCCGCTATCAATGTGTAGGGAATGCAAAAAGCGGGAAGAAGATTTTTAAAACTAATTGAAAAGCAAACAAATTTAAGTTTAATAATATGAAATACACAAATATTGGGTTTCAAATGAAATGTTTTTAAATGTAAAGTTATGTTTTTAAATATTTTAGGTGCAGCAGAAAACCATAATTAGTAACCTCTGCCATAAAATGTATACTGAATGTGAATGAAACGAGTTTCATACTCGTTATTAATTAAATTTTAAGCTGTGCAAGTCTTCTTCGCGTTTTTTTACATTCACTACGCATTGATAGCGGGAACAAACGTTCACATGAAATTCCCCATATATATAGGGATGATTGATTGTTCATGATAACAAATTACACGATTGGAAAGGGAAAATATATATTGAATCGAAATGCAGAATAAGGGGAAATATGTATACACATACATACAATAAAAAGTCAAGTTTGTATAAAATTCGTTCATTTATTTATCGCTTTAAATTAAATTGATTATATTTTTTCTGTTAAATTTTTTTTTTTATAAAACATTAAAATGAAACAAATGGCATTTTTAAAAATATCACTCTTACATTAAGAGTAATTATATGAAGATATATCGTCACCTTAATATAGAAAGGCCCCAAGTATTTTTTTTAATCGAGTTTCTTATATATTTCGATAGAAGAACATGTAATGCATCGAAAAATAGAAAAATATCGATTTCAAAAGAAAAAGTGGATGAGTTAGGGCCTTTCCATATTAAGGTAACGATATGTATGTATGCATGTATACATATATATTTTTCTTGTTTTATTATAAACATTTAATGCTTTATAATCTTGTAATACTTATTTTAAAGATAATAATACAAAATTTGTTTCTTTCAACTAAAAAAAATTTATAGAGGACATGTTTTAAATATGAATGTATGTAGTATATGTATGTATGTATGGCTTAATATAGAAAAGGTGTATCTAGATTATTTTTCAAAATCGTGTTTTTGACGTTTTCTGATAGTCTGATTATTAGAGGTGTCCGCTTATGAGAGTGGTACACATTTTATTATTTTAATTTTGGTTCTACAAAACTTGTCCGGTTATGGGAGGTGTCCGTTAGGAGAGGTTTCACTGTATTAAATATTTCGAGATACGCCTTTTCTATATTAAGCCATCGATACGTATGGTTTTATGTATGTATGTAACTTAATACTAAAGTTCTAAATTTAAAATATTTATTTCAGTAAAATTTTAGTCTTACCAGAAATACATAGTAAATGAAATATTTTTATGACAAAGTCTGTAAATCGCATTTCGCCATAAATAGTAAAAAAAACATGGAAGAACATTAATCACAATAAATTTAATTAAAAAAAATAGTGTTTAGAAGATACGAAATATAATGTTTAACATTAAAAAAAAAGTATACATACTATGTACTATATATGTATGTATATTTATTTATCTATAAAACTATTATCAGTAATAAATACACTTGAACATGAACAAGTAATTGAGTTTCCGTTTGGTGTTCCATTGAATTTTCAAATTTAATGTTACATTTAGAAGGTCCCAATAAACTTGTGCATTTTTTATAATCTAAACACTTTTAACTCTTATTATTTATTATTCGTTTTTTTTTGTCGACCCTTATTAGAATTTCGTTTTTTTTTTCATTAATTTTACAACTACAACTAAAATCTAGTCTTATTACTCTAGAATATAATGATCTTGTCTTGTTTTCCAATTCAGTTCATTTTAAAGTTTGAGTTGCTCAAACTGGTGGGTGTTGTTAGCATGTATTTGTGCGTGTGTATGTATGTATGCGTGTATGTATGTATATGTAAGTGTCAATTGATTTAATGAATCGAGACATTGCACTCGTTAGCTTTAATTTAGCAAAATTAAATTTAAATAAAAAAAAAAAAGAATTAAAATTAAAAAAATATTCAAATGAATGAATGTCACATAATTTTAATGAATGTTAATAATGAATGACACTCAGTCGGTAACACCCAGATGCACCAGTTGTTGCATGCATCTTTGTAAATATGTGGGATCTGGAAACATATTAAATTGTGTCTTGTGATCGACACTATTCCAAATGACAACATCTTCCCGTCCTGTGGTCACCGAACGACCAATCGAAAACAACAGTCGGCGATCGAAGGCGATTTTAAGAAACCGCAAAACCTTGCGACCCAATGGACAATCGGGCAAATAGCAAATACGAGGAAATCCCACAGCAAAGAAGGCTCTCCCTGGGTGTGGATGCTCTTGATTTTGTATACCGGACGCAATGCTTTTTAAATAAATAAAAAGAAGTAGATAAGTAAATGGGACTATTTTTCAGAATGCTATTTTAAAACTTACTCATATACGATTTGTATAGTATTTTGTCCTTCATGGCCGGGCAGACATTTACTTAAAATGCTCCATGACATTGTTCCGTTTGGTTGATTGCCAATTTTCTCCCCATAAACAATGCCACAAACTGGACATTCAATGAACAGATTCTGCAAATATTGGAAGAAAAAAAAATTCAATCGCTTCAACAAAAAAAGAAATATATTGTAAATTATTAATCGAGGCGTATTTATAACGGGTAACTCGTCCCAGTTCGCCTTGGGATATCAAAAAATGTACTGAAAAATGTGTGTTGACAATAGAGTTCGACCGATTAATCGGCTTCGGCCTTCGGCCAAAAAGTGGTAATCGGTCAACATTCGGCCTATGGCAAAAATCGGCCGATTAGCCGAAGCCGAATATTTTTCATTCCATGCTTGAAAAATAACATTATTTTTGGTGTTTTTGTTGTTTTTTTAATATTTTTGGCCAAATCAAATTTGTTGTGAATTGAATTCTTTTTATTTAGCTGTTCTTTATTATCACACTGTAAATGGCGCTTAAGTTGTCAGTATCTTCTTTTTTGTTCATTGTTTTCATTATTTTCTGTTGTATTCTTAAACTTTCTGTTGTGTAACGTTTTCTTGTATTGTTTTCTACATTTAGAATTTTAATATTGTCAAAATCAGGTGAATGATTAGTTTCTTTTATATGTTTAGATAATGTGTTTTTGGTCGTTGCTCGCCGACAGTTTCTATTGTGTTTAACGTTTTGAAAGGGTTGCTTTGAAATACAACCCTGTTGCTTTCTATTTTCTTTTACTTGGACGTTCTTGTGAGTGATCATATGAAAAAGCAATCTAGAAATTGCAAAATAGTTTTATTTTTCTTGTTATGTATCCAATAGATATTACAGCTATTTCAGTGATCTCAAAAAAGCAAACTTTTTTTCTTAATTCATATAAAACAAGTATCATTTTTAAAATTTTAAACATTCGGCTTCGGTTTTAGCCGAAGTTCGGCTTCGGCTTCGGCCAAAAAAAAACGCCTTCGGTCGCTCTCTAGTTGACAACTCAAGGAGATTTGAATTACCAGCGGCGAAAACAACCGTTTTGTCATTAATTATCTGATTTTCTTGACCTTCATTAAACTGCCTTATTAATAAAAAAATAATTTTGTCTTTTATTAAAGAGTCTATTTACTGATTTATTTGGATTTTAGAAAGCCCCAACACAGTAAAAATAAAATAAAAATGTTTTATAAACCTGTTATAAATAAAAACAATTTTTTTATGAATAAGCCGCTAAAGCTTTAGTTTTTGTTTTATTTATATAAAATAAAACGTTTTAGAAACAAATTGACATACAAAGGCCAAACCAAACCAAAATTATTGTTTATGCAGTATTTGTTTTCTTTTATAAATTACAATGATCGCCTCTTACAAAAATTATTTTTATCCAGACTCGAAAGAAGTAGTACTTTTGGCACCATATGAAATATGACTTTTTCACAAAAATTATTATAGAAAAATTTACTATCGTGCATGTCAGAGAGTTCGATTCCGTTCGGAAACGGAATTCAATACACCCCATTTTTGTAGGAGCTGGTGTGTAAAATAGAAAACTAAAATACGGGAATTTGTCAGATGTGTCCTGACTAGGGAAGGCGGGGGTATGCTCCGGCTGGGGCTTGGCATTTTGAGGTGGATTGAATTCGGTTTCAGAACGGAATTAAACTCTGTAACATGGCCGTATGGCTGCGTTACAGCACACTTTTCCTATCGAAAAATAATAATAATAAACTGCGGTAGAAATAAAAAAATAAAGTCAACTGCGACCGTTACACAGCACACTTTTCTCATATTTCTGCAGCAACATCACAGCACACTTTACTTACAGAAAATATTACTGTGGCCGCGTCACAGCGCACTTTTCTTATATTTTTTATTTCATTATCTGCTAATAATGACGAATAGCTTTAAAATTATTAAATGCTCTTACTTTGCTAATGATATAGAAGACGAAAACGAACTGAATAAGCAAATAGCATTATTTCATAAACATGAAAGTGGTCATTCAAGTATTACAGATACCTACGAGAATATCAAGCATAAACTCTACAACCCAAATTTAAAAGTGTTCATACATAAGACAATAAATAATTGTGTATTTCTGACTATTAAACTTAAATTTGTTTGATTTTCAATTATTTTTTAAAGTTTACAAATCTTCTTTCCGATTTTTACATTCACTATGCATTGATAGCGGGAACAAACGTTCCCATGAAATTCGTAGAAAAAGTTGTTGTGACCGTCCCACAGCACACTTTTCTCACAGCGCATTTTTTTTACATTGACAATGACTTTTTCATTTGGTTTGCTGCAAGTCATTTTTTTATATTATCTTCTTATACATATATAAATACGGCATGCATTTTTTTGTCGTACACTTTTAAGTATCTTATCGTCCAGCAATATTGGTATGGTATGAAAAGTGGTCTAATTTAAACCAGCGAGCGATCCTAGTTATAATAATAATATTAAAAAAATACTTGGCAGTAACTTGTTTGATGTAATTGGTATAACAGAAACTTGGCTGAAAGATGAAATATCTTCAAATGCTGTTGGTCTTCCGGGTTATGTTATTTGTAGAAATGATCGTAAAGGAATTGTTGGTGGTGGTGTTGCTTTATATGTCTCGAAAAGTATTAAGTTTAAAGTCGTTTGTAGAGAGTCAGAATACCGTCCTAATAGGAGAGGAGATAGATCTTGTGTAGCTTTTGAATCTTTATTTATTGAAATACAGCTCTCAGGCAGAAAAATTCTTATAGGTGTAGTTTATCTCCCTCATGGTGACTTGGAAGCTCTCGAGAATAGTATTACTGATCTTACGACTAGGTACAATGACATTATAATACGTGGCGATTTTAATAACAATATGTTTGACAATTTGAAATCAGCTTCTGTCAGAGATATGTGTTCCAGGGTTAATATAAGGTGTCACCATAACTCTTTGCCTACTCATCTGAGTGTTAGATATGGTTCTACATCATTAATTGATTACTTTTTATAGTCTCCCTCTATGAATACACTGGTATCTGGCCAACTTCAAATTCCTGGTACTTCGCGCCATTCTTTTATATACATACACTAGGCATAAAAAGTCTGCGTACATATGCTTAGAAATAGTTTTATTTTCCAAATTATTGTTAAATACTAAAACACCTAATCTAAATTAGGGTTTTTTTAACAGACTAACTCCTTACTAATTTATTTATGGCAACTCTGTTTCACAATGCTCGGTAACATTCATTTTATCGATCTTAAATTGGGAAAAGTTCCATCTCTAGCTAAGAAAAAGTCTGCGTACATAAATAATCTAACGGGATTATTTAAGTTGTAATTATTCGTTGCATATAGTTTTTGTTTAAATTCGTGTTCTTACGTGTATTTGGTGTATTTAACAAACATTTTAATTGCATAGTTGTTATGGATCGCAAAGAAAAAGAGATAAGTCCCGCAGAGCGCGAAATTATCGTCAACTTATGGAAAAAAAGAAAAAAGTTTTAGAAAGATCGGTGAGACTGTGGAAAGATGTCATTCTTCTATTCAAAGGGTGATAAATAATTACAAAGAATCTAAACTATTCATATCTAAGCCGCGATCTGGTCGTCCATCCAAACTTACTGAACGAGAAAAGAGGTTTATGATTCAATCTGTTAAAAAGAATCCCAAGGTAACAGCCTCAAAAGTAGCAAACGATGTTGAAATTAATTTTTGAAAAGTTATTAGTAGTGATAGTGTTCGAAAATTGCTTAAAAAAATGATTACCATGGCCGTATAGCACCAAGAAAGCCATATATTTCACATTTCAGCCGACTAAAGAGAATAGCATTTGCTAAAGAGCATATAAACAAGCCTCTAGACTTCTGGGAAAAGGTAAATTTTTCAGATGAGAGCAAATTTTGCCTTTTTGGTATAAAGGGAAGGCAAATAGTGTGGAGAAAAGATGGCACTGCTCTTAATAAAGAACACTTATCTAGTACAGTGAAGCATGGTGGTGGTGGTGTCATGGTGCTATTTGGACATCTTAAGAAGCAATTTACAGCAAAGTGCAATAAAATTGGGCCTTCAGGGTCAATTTATCTTTCAGCAAGATAATGACCCTAAGCATACCGCTGATATAGTGAAACTATGGCTTCTGTACAATGTTCCTAAGCAATTGCGAACGCCTCCTCAATCACTAGATCTCAATCCTACTGAGCATCTTTGGGGTTTACTGGAGAAAAAGATCCGACAACATCAAATAACTTCAAAAGCAATGCTTAAAGATGTTATGCAGCGGGAATGGAGCAATATAACACACGAAGAAACTACAAAACTAGTTCAATCTATGCCAAAAAGATTAATGGACATTCTGAGACGTAAATGCTATCCAACCAGCTATTAAAACTGATATGTATTTAATAAATAAAATTCGTTTTTGAAATAATATACATATATATATTTTTATAATTATTTTGTTTCTTTTTAAAAGGCAAAGTTTATGTACGCAGACTTTTTATACCAAGTGTACATCTCTCTTGATATTATTGTACCGACAGTTGAGGAGTTTTTTGAATATTATGATTATAATGCTGTTGACTTTCAACTCCTAAGTCATATTCTTAATTCTTGTGATTTCAATAGGATATTTTGTACCGCTGATGTCAATGAGCAGGCCAGTTTGATGTTTTCTTATTTATGTGCAATGCATCGTGCAGTACCACTTAGACGACGTAAAGTCTCGTAAGTTTTTTGATAATTCCTGGTTTAATACTCCAGAAATATCTAATATACTATCAATAAGAAATACTTCTTATCGTTTATTTCTACGTGATAAAACAAATCAAAACTGGAGTAACTTCTGTCGCCTTAGAAATCATGCAAAAACTGTTAGACTGTTAGAAATGCGAAGCGAAAAGCACATGCCGAGTTTTTAAATAACAATAACTCAAAGCAACTTTGGAACAAGCTTAGGTCACATGGTTTGAGCAAGAATAAGTCATGTGTTGAGGATGTTGATGTGAATGCTTTAAATGACTATTTTTCTTCAAACCAAGGTAATTCTGCATTTAATGCAAATATATTTGATTTTTCAAATGATGGAGGATTTTCTTTTCGTGCCGTTAATCTTAATGATATTAACATTGCTTTACAATCAATAAAGTCTAATGCTGTTGGTTGTGATGGACTTTCGCTTAATTTTTTAAAACTAGTATTTCCATATATAGGGATTTATATTTTACATCTTGTTAATAGTATTATTACTACATCTACCTTTCCTTTAGGTTGGAAAGTTGGTAAGGTGGTTCCCATAAAAAAAGTTGGCGAATCTAATGAGATTGATAACTTACGTCCGATTTCTGTTCTACCTGTTATTTCGAAAATGGTAGAAATTCTACTGAAGGATCAGCTCATGTCTCATATTGAAGATGTCTCTTTTTTTACTGATGCACAGTATGGGTTTAGATGTGGTAGAAATACAACTTCTCTTTTGTTGGGTATGACTGAAACTATAAGGCATTCTTTGAGTAAATATCACCTAAATGTTCTTTTATCTTTGGATCTTACCAAAGTCTTTGATAAAATAGATTATGGAATTTTAATTTCGAAATTGCATCGAAATCTTGGTATTTCGTCATCTTCTTGTAATCTTTTATATTCATATCTTAATAATAGATATCAATACGTCACAATTGGAGATAAAGTATCAGGGCTTTTACCCGTCACGAGTGGTGTTCCACAAGATTCCGTCCTCGGACCTATATTATTTAACATCTTTATTAACGATATTTTCTCCAATTTTGAATTTATATCGTCTTGTATTCCATTTGCTTTTGCAGATGATTTATTTTTTCTTTTTTGTGGTGAAAAACAGTTCCTGGACGTCATGCAAAATACAATTGATTATAGTATCGAAACTATTTTTCGTTGGATGAGCGAGAATAAATTATTTATAAATACCGCTAAAACTAAAGCAATGCTCTTTGGGCCCCCAAAAACTAATTTATTTTTTTTTTTTTTATGCATGAATTTTTATTTATTGTATCTTCATATATGAACTAACAATAAGTATTCAAATCTTAAATCTAAAAAATATAATTAGGCCCGACCAATGTCGGACATAAGCTTAGTAGTAGTTATATATAATACATATGTAAGTAGTGATAATCAAAAGGAAAAAAAAAATAAAAGTATTTTCAAGAAGTCCCATCTGGAGTGCTGTGAATAAGAGCCATTGTGTCCCTCTTTTTTAGGCGGATGTGTCCAGTAAAGTTCAAAATATTACGGGCAAGCGGATTAGGATGTGACTCGAGTTTTGTTAAATATTTGCCAGCGTATTTTGCAATTTCTTCAGTCACTAGTGGCATATTCAAATCACGATGTATATTTGAATTTTTGATGTACCATGGAGCCGATGTTATCATGCGTAAAATTTTATTTTGCCTGCGTTGAATTTTCTCTACATTTGAAGCTGAAGCAGTGCTCCATAGTTGAATTCCGTAGCACCATATTGGCTTTAAAAGCGACTTGTATATTAAAAGTTTACAGTCTAGGCTAAGTGTTGAATTTCGACCAATCAGCCAATGTACCTGAGTTAGTTTAAGTTTCATTTGAGTTAACTTAGAATCAATGTGGTGTTTCCATGTAAGTCGTCGATCAAGGTGTATACCAAGATATTTCACATGTGAATGTTGAGAAACAACTTGATTGTTAATCCGAATGGGGGAACAAGTATCTCTTCGTAAAGTAAATGTTACTTGAACACACTTTTGTTCATTTACCTTGATTCTCCATAAGTTTAACCAAAGCTCCATCTGGCTAATGTGTTCCTGGAGTTTGCGGGATGCCTCATCAGGGTTTTCATGCATACTAAGGCAGGCTGTATCGTCGGAAAATGTGGAAGTATGGATACTACTGCTCACAGGCATATCACAAGTATAAATTAAATATAAAACTGGTCCCAGTATACTCCCCTGTTGCACACCAGATGAAATTGTTTCAGGACTACTTGTAAAGTCTCCTTCCGCAACAGTGAACTTACGGGAAATAATGTAACTTTCCAAAAGATTTAAAATGTTTATTGGTAAGTAAGTCTTCAATTTTAAAATAAGGCCTTCATGCCACACTTTATCAAATGCCTGGGAAACGTCAATAAACAGCGCAGAACAATACTTTTTTCCCTCAAAAGTTCTTCTTATAAATTGAGCTAATCTGTGAGTTTGTTCAATGGTGCTATGCTGACTTCTAAAACCAAATTGATGGTCTGGTATGCACCCACTACTAATTAGAATTGGGGACAATTTTGTTTTGAGCAGTTTTTCGAAAAGCTTTGACATTGTAGATAGTAGACTTATTGGCCTATATGACTCAGCCTTTGTTATATCTTTGCCCGGCTTTGGAATCATTTTAACCTTGGCAAGTTTCCAGTTGTGTGGATAATACTCCAGTCGTAAAATATCATTAAATATGAATAACAGGATTCTCATTGCAATACGAGGCAAGTTCATCAGCATCTGATTACTAATTCCATCAATACCCGGAGCTTTCTTCGGGTTGAGTTCGGCAATTAATTTTTGTAAATCACGCGTCTTAAACTTTATGTGTTGAGGGGGTAGAGCGACTATATTCGGCAAATCAGCAACACCAGTACATATATTTGGCGTAAAAACGGATTTTAAGTGCTCAGCAAATATTTTACCTTTTTCAGTATCGCTTCTTGCCCAACCTCCGGTAGATGTGCGTAGAGGTGGCTTATACTCAACGGGTGTTTTAAGCTTTCTGGCAGCGCGCCACAAGGAGTAATTAGACGCCGGTGTAACATCAAGACCCTCCAGATAATTTTTAAGAGATGCAATTTTTTCAGATGCAAGCAACTCTTGGAGTCGTTTAGTGCACTCTTTAAATCTGATTTTATTTTGTGGTGATCTGTGCTGTTGCCATTCCCTTCTAGCCCTTCTTTTTTCACGTACGAGACGTTCAATGTCTGTAGAATAAATTTTATTAAACCCAATCTGCGGATGGGAGATAGTGGCATGTTCAGCAGCCTGTTTAATATTCTCGCTGAGATTTGGCCATAAAGATTGATGGTACTGATATTCAGTTTGTTAACCAGAACAAATGTCTTGGTGTATGGTTGGATAATAGGCTTAATTTGGAAAGACATATTAATTCTGTAGCATCCAATGTTAATTTTGCACTTCGAAAAATTAATAATGTAAATCTTATACTGCCCGTGCAGGTAAAAGTAAAGCTTGCTCACACTTTGATTACGCCCATATTTTTATATGTTGAAGTTTATAGTCTCACTTTGGGTTACAACATTAGCAAACTTACGAAATTATTTAATAGAGTTGTTCGTTTTCTGTATAGTCTTAGAAGGCGCACTCATATGTCGAATTATGTATGTTGATTTTTAGGATGTTCATTCTTGAACTACTTGAAATTAAGACTATTACTATTTTTTTATAAAACATACAAGGATGGGAAAATATTGCATATAATTTCATTTTTTACCTTCAGCCGGTCTCAACGAAATCGTCAAATACAAATTCCAAGGCTAACTTCAATTTTGGAACGATCATTTCATACTAGAGTTGCAAGAATTTTTAATAATCTGCCTGATAGCCTTAAATCTTTTGTTTCTTCACATCAAACTTATAAAAGTAAAGTTCTATTATATCTTGAACACAATAACTTATAGTTGCAAATTGATATATGAAATTCGTACATACATACATATACATATGTCTTATACTCTGTTACTATACAAACGCAATTGTTAATTTATTTGCTTTCCTACAATACAATATCGGTCCTAAACTCTCTCTTCTACTTTAATATTTATGTGATATATTGATAAATATTCTTTATATATGTACATATGTTACATTTATTATAATAGTCTACATTAGTTTTTAAGATTTTCTTATATTATGTAGACAATTTGTTAACTAGTTATGGCCAATTTGGGCTCAGTTACTTAAAGTTGAATAATAAACTGAAATTGAAATTGAAAAAAAAAAAATACTTACAAAAATAATCAGGCATGTTCTGAAAATCACATTTTTCAAATCACTAGTGATTTTAAAATTAATAATGGTCCTGTAGACGTTTTTAAAATCATATACGATAAATTTCTTTCAGAAATGATATTTGATGCTCTATACAATAGAAATATATTTATTATTATCATTCAGGCATGTTCTGAAAATCACATTTTTCAAATCACTGGTGATTTTAAAAGTAATAATGATCATGCAGATATTTGTTCGCTCTTTTTTTTTAATTTTTCTATTGTATAACAGCATCAAATATCATTTCTGAAAGAAATTTATCGTATATGATTTTGAAAACGTATACAGGACCATTATTACTTTTAAAATCACTAGTGATTTGAAAAATGTGATTTTCAGAACATGCCTGATTATATGCTAATAATGAGCAGTATGATGTGACCGACTATGGACCATATGCTAGGTATACGTAATGAATAAATAAATGAAATAAAAAAATAATGACGAAGAGAGTCTGGCTGACAAACTGATAATTCAGATAATTTTAGGTAACTTGTTATTCGGACAACAATCGGAAATGTGAAAACAAAATCAAGCTACTTATCCAAAAATTTCGAGCAATAAAAGTTTCTAATTGTACAGTACAAACTCTTTTTTTAATACAAGTATGTACATCCTAAACTTACCTTGTTCAAATCATTTTGCTGCGCTATAATCATGCCATTCAAACACTGCAAATGCATTAAATGTTGGCATCGACTCAAAGCGATAGCCGGATTTTGTGCATTATGTATCAGCTCTTCCATGCACATGGGACAGGGCTGAGCATTGGGCCACACTGGCGGCTCAACGACTTTAACGAAACGTGAGATCATATCACTAGCAGGATCCACACCAACAATCGAACCGGCCATTGCTTGTTGCTGTAACTGCTGCTGTTGTAGCTGTTGCTGTTGCTGCTGCTGGGACGATGTTGCTGAGGAGTGCTGAGAAGACGGCGTACCAGACGCCGCCACAGAAACAGAAGCTGCTGAAGGTATAGGTGGGGGCGCAGGCGCTCTTTCTGCTGCCATCATAGAAGAGGAAGATGAAAGGGAAGACATGGTGGAGGAGGCAGGTAAGGAAGGCACAAATACTTCGTCACTACCCAAGGAACAGTCCAACAGGTCATTGACAGATATGGCAAAATTACGACTTCGCAAACTTTCTTTACTTTCATGGCTGAGATAAGTGGAAACTGTATCAACACTGGGTCTTCGATTTGATTTCATGCTATTCGTATCGGTATCGGAGGCGCGGGTGCGAGAACGTGAGCGATGCATACTCATGCGAGTGCTATGTTTTGATTGTAATGAACCCTCCGAACAGCGACTGTGATGGCTGCTCATTGAAGATGTTAAAACATTGCTGGCATGGGAAAAGGGCTGCAGATGATTCGCGTGTGGCTGCAAGTGATTTGAGGCAGAAGTATGTACTACTGCTGTTATATTTTGATTTTGGTGCTGTTGTTGATGTTGGTGTTGTTGTTGCTGTTGCTGTTTGGAACTACTGCTACCAAATATATTGAGATTATTTAAAATTTGCCTCAAATTCGCCGTTGATAATTCACCATTTCGTTTAGTGGTTTTTCGGTTGGTTTGTTGTTGCTGCTGCTGCTGCTGTTGTTGTTGTTGTTGTTGGTGTTGTTGTTGTTGTTGCGGTTGTTGGTGTATAGGTGCTGCATGTGTGGAATGCTGCTGGTGGCTATGAGAGAGCGGTAGCGACTGCGGCTGACGACTTGAGCTCGCATTACTCAGTGTAAAACCTCCATTATTATTATTTAGACGCTGTAAATGTGGTTGATGCTGCTGTTTATTATTATTTTCATTATGAGTCTTGGCTGCTAATTTAGGTAAAGTGTTGTTTCTCTTGTGACAGTATTCGGAATAGTTTGTTTGAACTGCAAATAGAACGAGAGATAGAGAGAGGGATATTAAACACGATTGAAGCAAGTATTTACTTTTACTTACCACTTAATTGTTGAACCTGTTGTGGTGTTAGCTTAACAAGTGGATACGGAGCTTGTTGGGTGCGTCTTATGCTTCGTATGGGACCACTGGGTTGGCGTGTTTGTGTTAGATTGCAAAAGTTAATGGTGTATGGAAGACCGGTGGTGCCATACAAGTCAAGTATTTGCTCGCCCTGAAAAGAAAAATTTAAAATTTTGCTTAAGTAAATACATATTGTGGAAATAAATAAGTTTAATTCAATTCGATGGTTCCGTGCTCTAAAATTAATTTATTAATTTTTGAAATATGTTTGTTTTCCCACGTAATATACACTTCGACAGGCAAAAGTACTTCGCGGTGATGAATCACCCCTATCGTGAACAGTTTTTCCCTCGAAAAAATTCCCATTTTCCCCAAATTGCCATCATGAATAATTTTTGGCCAGAAATCTGTTCCCTTTTTTTTATTCCCCTTATCGTGAATAATATTTTTCACTTAGATTTTTTCACTTTTCATTTGCTTTTGTTCACTTTATTTTTGCAGGCGAATGGAATCAATACATCTCGTTATTTCATTATTAAAATTCCAATTAAATATTAAAAGTGATAAATAATTATTTTTAGTATAATATCACTAAATAATATACACGATTAATAACAATAATTCCGTACAACAGCTTTTTTCATTGTATACATACATAAGATAATTTTCCACGGCACCTAAAATATTTAAAAGTTTTGTATTTGTTACCGTCAAACACAAATTTGTCTGATATTCAATTCATTTTTAAGCTTTACCCGTTTTATACATTCACTACGAATTGATAGCAAATTTCCCTTCATGGGGAATGAAAATCTCATGGGAACAAAACTTTTACATTTTATTAACGGTAGGGGTGAATAAAAATTGTTTTTTGTTGTTTATAAATTTGTACATTTGTTAATTTTTTAAAATTTTTGTTGTTGTGCTTGAAAACGGCTGAACTTAATGAGGAAAATATTCTCAATTATTCGTTGAAAGGCAAAAAAAAATTTTGTGTTCGAGTTAAATTTAAGTAGCAGAGACAAAAACCAAAAATTTTTTTGCAGAGCAGATTTTGCACTTAACAGCACACTGTTGAACATTTAACTGTGCTAGTAAAGTTAATGGTGTTATTTCGGAGGCAAAACTAGGAAAATATGGTCCGAGATATGTACATATTACTAATGAAATTATGCCACTTGGATATACTTATATTTACATATATGTATCTTAATAATACAGAAACTTAATTTTAAACAAATAGTACTTAATTAAAAAAAATTAAAAAACCCGACTGCGATTAACTTTGAACCGTTAAATATCCTAAATGGTCATTCCATGATAGAGATGATTTTAAAATACATGTGGAATGATATCTATTTTGATATACATAGTTCGCCGACCTTTTTTTTAGTCTTTACTACGGTGACATCAAAATCGGTCCACGGGTTCGGTTTATATAGTGCCGCAAAGCGACACACATATGTACATATGTACGTACATACATAGGATTATAAACACAATACCCTACTTTCCGTTGCGCAGTCGGGTAAAAATGTATTCTGTTAGAAGGACAAGTGGCAATTGCGGAAAATAGGAGAATTCTACATGTATGCCACTATATCGAAATGGTAGAAAGTAGGTATAAAGTTTATAGTTTAAAGTATACATATGTAAAGAAAATTATATTTAACCTTACCTTGGACCAGACATCTTCTATAATACATTGAACATGCATATTATAGGGATGCCAATCGCCCGTTGCTGTCCCAGCCCATTCCCATTTTGTGCCTTTACCGGCCGGTGACGTTGGGGTATAGAACATGCGTCGTACACCCGCCATTGAACGGCTTGAACCATCTTCAGTCTCTTGTGTCATGGTGCGTACATTGACATAGTACTTGTCCAGTTCCGGATCGGCATCACTAAGTAAAACACGCGTCAATTTCTTGGCATGAGCACGCTCTAAGTGCTGGGAAACGGCAGGAGTATATGGCAACCATTTGCCACCACGAGATTCATATTCCCACACCACCACTGCATGAGTATTAACATTTGCTATAACACCAGTTGCACTGCTGCCACTAATACCAGCTCCTACGCCAACGCTACTACTACTGCCGCTAGTAGCTATAGCAGCATTATTAATATGTGCCATACTTTAGCCATAGACCGTAAAAGGATCTATGTATTTAAAAGCTCTATAAACACAACTGCAACTGCACTCGCAACAACATATCCGATATTTTCTTATTTTAATTTTAAACCTTTTTCTTGTTGTCTAATTCATGTTTATCTTCATTATTATAATTGCAATTTGATACCACTTTCCACCAAATGGCTTTGATCTTTTGGATTCAATTTTTTATCTATGTAAAGTATGTAGAAATGTTGATGTTCATATATTCTGATTTTACCCCATTCACAAAGTGCAATATAAATCAGTTTGTGCTGTTTCTGCTCTTTTTGTCCTTGTTATTTTTACCACGAATGTCCAACAGAAAAAGTAAACAAAAATAAGATGGAAATAAAAAATGGTGGATGTATCTATGAAGTATCACATACAAATTTCCATTTTTTTATTTGATTTTTTTCTTTTTTTTTTAAGTTTTATTCATTTTTCTATGCTTTTGTGCACAGACACAGTTTTGCACTGCTGGTGCAATGCGTTGCATGCACTTTAATGAACTTTTAACTTATTTTTATTATTGCCAATTTGTTTAATTGAAAAATTACAATTCTAGCCACACACTCTCTGGTTCCCGATAAAATATCTTGTCGACAGAAAAAACGAATAGGAAGATAAAAAAACAAGCCAAATCAATCTAATTAAACCCATGATATAAATATAGAAGGTACTTCCATTCTCTCATTTTTTCTTGACATTCACCTTCTGACAAGGATAGGTATTTTGAAGTTTCAATTAAAATCGTGCTACCGTATTAATTTAATATTTCCCCTCTGTTTCCTGTTTCTTTGAAAATTTTATTGAAAAATTATTTCAGAAGTTTTTTTTATAAATTCAAAAAATTTAAAAAAAATTGTGATGATAAATGTTTTATTACCTTGAAAATTAATGAAATGCATTGTAAATGTATTGTTGTGTTAAAGAAAGCGAAAATGAGCTGCATATTACAAACTGTGGACGTACAAAATATAATTGTAAAAATATGAATGTAGCATTCTTTGAGTTCTATATATGTCCGCTACAGTGTCTAAGAGCCTGCAAAATCTGTGAAATAGACTTGCCAAAATTATCTGATCGGGTATTTAAGAAATTTTTTTAGAAAAAACATGTTACAGTCAACAAGAAGCGAATTATATAGATTAAAGAAGATGTAATATCAATCAATATTTGTTAAACTTAATGAAAATTCATTGTCAACTAATCAAAATCATCAGTCAATTTGGATGAAAATATAATTAAAATATTTATTTCAGGCAGAAAATTTAAAAAGATGCGCCAAGTTATTACATGACCACTTTTTAAACATCACAGATGTGTAGTCATGTATATCACTTTATTTATTCGCAACTTTTGTTACAATAATTACACATTTTTGTAAAAAATTTTGGGGGGAAGACTTAAATTTTTTACGATATGGGAACATTTTTTTTATTTCTCTCAAAAAACAAACTTCAAAAATACTTATTTTTTAAAAACAAAGAGAGAATGGAAGTACCTTCTATATTTATATCATGATTAAACCAGTATAAAAGGAATATAAAAAACATCTTGTAAGAATCTGGGTGGAAGAGAAAAGTCAAAAATATATTTTGCGTTCGTAGAGTTGTATTTTATGGTACGACTAACGCAGCGTATTCTCAGTAGGGGCCGATTTACATTCATGTTACCCTGCGCTTAGACGTAAAAGTACTTGCATGTAAAGGTAGAATTAGTAAAATCGTATCGTTCTACTTTACAGCTTGCCGTATCGTTCAGCTTTGTGTACAAGTTATAGAAAATGTAACAATTTGCACAGCACATTTTTTTTGTCTGGCTTTTAATGCGGCTTTTTTGACATTCGCTACAGAAAAATCTGTTTTCTGTAGATTTCTACGTCAGCAGTGCTACCACCACATATTTTATAACTAGTAACATGCATTGCATATCGTACGGCTTTTGTCAGCTGACACGCAACTTCTCAAAACGATTTTACTAATTCTACCTTAAGTTCTGTGTACATATGTATTAGGTTTGATCCCGTACTTTTTGGGTAAAGTTCGGTAAAATGAGAAAAAGCTATAATTTCTCTCAATAATACAAAAAATTTACAAAAGTGCGGGAGCAAGAAAAACCAAAAATCTTACCAAAAGCCAACGCACAATTAAATACATACTTATGTACATACACACGCATGCGTTTACTTACATGCTGTGGCATAACTAGAACGTTTTGTTTCTTAATTTTACATAAAATCTGATAAAACTTAGTTCACCACTTGCTTATAAACCTTTTTGATACAACTTTCCAATGTTTTTAGTGTTTAGGATAATTTAATTTTACTTTGTTATTGGTTATTTTTCAAACAGCTGATCGTTTTTCGGCTTGCCCAAACTAGCCCAAAGAAAAATTACGGGCTGTTTCGGGCAAGAAGAACATTACTCTCTCAAAAGCTCCCTTACTTACCCAAACTTTGAGTACGGGAACAGTTTTCTTTAAAATTGGGATCCCGCGGGTACCCAATGTGGAGTACGGGATCAAACCTATTATTATCAACGAAAATTTCGCAGAAATGCTAGACTGTCTTGCAACTTGCATATTTACTTTTTATTGCAGAGTTGTCCATAACATTAAAAAGTTTAGAAAGTATTGAACTTTATTCGTATATTTCCAAACATATTTAAGTCGCAAAAATTCATTAACTGCATGATTTGTGAATATTTAAGAAAAAAAAAAAATCAAATTAGCCTTACGCTTCATTTACACATGCAGGTAACTTGTTACAAGTTGCGTGTACGTATTAACAACCAACACATCGAATGAAATAATAAAAACACTTGCAACTTGCTTGATTGTTTACACAGTCAAGTGCAAGTTTATTTTAAAAATGTCGTTGAAGGAAAATGTTTTAAAGAAAATTGTTCCGTATGTTGTTTCTATTTTCTGTGTTTGTATGAGTTTTTAATGTCTGTGTTGCCAAATTTTTAGCATAGGAACATTGCAGGGAAGCAAATTAAGTGAACAACTTTTTAACAGAATAATTAACAAATGTATACTGCAAATCATATTTGATTACATGATTTTACTTTTTATATTATTTTTTCTGTATATAAGTTGAAATAATAATATTTTAAAAAGTATTCCATATAAACTATCCATTAAAATTAAAATAAAATCCCTAAGGGGTAACACTGTTGACAATTCTCCTACATGCAAATGAAAAAATTACTTGTAATGAAAATCTCTTGCCAGTGAGCCTACAACTTGTAGCATTATTATTGTATTAGTAAAAATATGTCGATGTATTGAGTTACTTGCACTTGTACTTGCATGTGTAAACGGTAAGTTAAATGTACTTAAAATAAGTAAAAACTTAAATAACATTACACTCCAATCCAGTTAATTTGTACTAAAGTATTAAGAGGACAACACTGTTGGCTAGCTTTTCATTTACTTGCTACAAGTGAAAACAAGTCACTGTCTTGTAAAATTACTTGGCAGTTGAGTTGGAGTTATACTGCAAGTGCCGAAAGTGTAGTTGTGTTAGTCCCGGTTCACACACTTCAACTTTTGTTGATCAACTCGTAATTCAGCTGTAAGGAAGACGGAGAAGGAAATACCAACATCTTTTTTTTTCTTACAGCTGAATTACGAGTTGACCAACAAAATTTGAAGTGTGTGAACCGGGACTTAGTAAAAGAGTTTGAGTGTATTGAGTTTTTCGAACTTGCACTTGCACGTGTAAAGCCAAGGTAACCAATAGTGAAATTTCTCGCAACTACACCTTTATAAGTTTAGATTGAGAAAATAAAAATTAGTATTGAGAAAAAACAAATTGATAATGAGAATTCCAAATTGATATCGAGAGAATACAAATTGATATCGAGAAATCCAAATTGATATTGAGAGAATAAAAATTTTTATTGAGATAATTGAAGTTGATATCGAGAATTCTAAAGTCCCGGTTCACACACTTCAACTTTTGTTGATCAACTCTTAATTCAGCTGTAAGAAAATAAGCGATACATATCTGTATTTCCGTCTTCGTCTTTCTTATAGCTGGATTACAAGTTGAGCAACAAAAGTTGAAAAGTGTGAACCAGGACGAATTGTGACCTTTATGTATTCCTCACAAAATAACAGTTACTGTTTGATTTTTATATTTTGAACAATTATTTTTACTTTTTGTGTTCTTCATACAACTGAACAAATAAAATAAAATAAATCGTCAAATACACCTACAAACTTTAAATTAACAACCGCGAACTTCAAAACAAAAGAGAATTGAGAGTGCATGAAACTGTGTATCCCTCCCCAATTTTCTCACCCCTCACAGCAAAAAACTCAAGAATTGCTGCAACAAAAATTGCAAGTCTGGATGAGTACTAACCCTACGTCTACACCTGATATATTTTTATCATAACAAAAGTCAAATTTTATATTGAAAAATAATTTTTTTATGTTAGCTCTTTTTTATATATAGAATTTTACATTTGTCATGATAAAAATATATCAGCTGTAGACGTAGGGTAAGAAACAATAATATCAGGTATGTGATGGAAAACGTTCGTTTTCAATTGATTTGAAAATAACCATTTTGAAAAGGTGTGATGCATTCCAGTCTATTTTGAGAATCATTTTGATCAAATCTCAAACCACTGGCTTTTAAAAACTACAGTAGATGTAAATGAAATATAAACAATATAATGGAAAAAGCTGTGAATTTGATAAAAAAAAGTGATTGGATCAACTATTAAAAACAAATTTTAAAACTATTGGCCTGTCACACACGAGACTAATTTTTATGCCGCACAATTTTTTTTCTTTTAAGAACACACGAGACTAATTCATCCGGCATAAAAATGTATACGTATACATAGCTTTGTGTGTGTTAGTGTTTTTTGTATGCATTTGATATTTGCTGTTTTTTAAGTTATGTGTGTATTGGTTTTGTGCTGGTGATGCGGGGTTGTAGCTGGTTGAAAAATTATGCCAAGCTCGAAACCCCTCTCTTTGCCTCTCTCATCAACAAACTGGCATGTTATGCCAGCACAATTGTTCTCGTGTGTGAAAGGCCATTGAAAACAACGAATTTGATCGTTTTCGAATTGCTCCCGTGTGTGAAGAATTAATGAATTCAAGTAGCTAATCTAGTTCATTATGGTGAATTGGCATCACTGTCTTCTTACTGCACTCGAAGAATTACACTAGATGTCGCCTTAGTTGTTAAAAAAAAAGCAACTGCCAAACTTTTGACATCGACAATATTTCCGTTTCGCTCAATTCCTTTCTTTTTTGACAAGCAGACTCAAAAGCTGGTCTTTTTTTGACCTGCCGTGAAATCTGCATTTTTCCTAAACATCTTTTAAGAAAAGTAATTAATAATGGTTGTTAAGAAGGTATGTGAAGACCAAACAGTGAAAGTTTAAAGTGTTTAACAAATCAAACGATCATAGCGATTGGAATATGTGTTAATAAATATTTAGATTGAGTGAATCTGAACAGATGAAGTACGTCATATGTTATGTTTATTTCAGCCCAGACCAAAGAAGAAGCCAGTGACCAAGAAGGTTGCCCCAGCTCCTTTGGCAGTTAAAAAACCAGTCGTTAAGAAAGTTGTAAACCAACTTTTCGAAAAGCGTCCCAAGAACTTTGGCATTGGTAAGTAAAGTTTGATGTCTTCAATGTTTATATTTAGTAATGTACTAAAGAATTTTTTCACTAAACAGGTCAAAATATCCAACCCAAGCGCGATTTATCCCGTTTTGTAAGATGGCCAAAATACATCCGCGTTCAGCGCCAAAAGGCTGTTCTGCAAAAACGTTTGAAGGTGCCACCACCAATCCACCAGTTCTCTCAGACTTTGGACAAGACCACCGCAGTCAAAATGTTTAAACTGCTGGAAAAATACCGTCCCGAATCCGCTATTGCCAAGAAGCAACGCTTGAAGAAGATTGCTGAAGCCAAAGCTAAGGGTAAGGATGTGCAACCCAAAAAGAAGCCCACTTTCATCCGTGCTGGCACCAATACCGTCACCAAATTGGTTGAGCAAAAGAAAGCTCAATTGGTCGTCATCGCTCATGATGTGGATCCCCTAGAGGTATGTTAACTATTATTGTAGATCGATCGTAGCGTTAAAGACATGCATTTAAATGATGATAAACTTGAATTTCTTCAACTGAATTTTGTATTTAACAGCCTCAAGGGGCATAAATAATAATATTGTGGAATTTTGACAATCTGATTGAATCGTGTACATATACATATAAATAAATTTTGAGATTCAATTAACAAAAATTAAGTTCATATACTAATGTTGCTTTCTGTTTATACTTTCAGTTGGTATTATTCTTGCCTGCTTTGTGCCGCAAAATGGGAGTCCCATACTGTATTGTTAAAGGAAAAGCCCGCCTCGGTTTGTTGGTCCGTCGTAAGACCTGCACAACTTTGGCTTTGACTCATGTTGAAGCTAACGATAAGGCAAACTTCAGTAAGGTAGTTGAAGCCATTAAAACCAATTACAACGATCGTCATGATGAAATCCGCAAACACTGGGGAGGTGGTATTTTGGGTTCAAAGAGTTTGGCTCGTATCGCTAAATTGGAACGCGCAAAGGCCCGTGAATTAGCGCAGAAACAGGGTTAAAACGCTGACTGGGATGTTATATTAAATTACTTTTTTTTTTGCTAACAGTGGCTTGATCAAACGCCTATAAGTTAGAGGATGAACTGTTTTATAGTTTGATTCTTGAAAATAAAATAAGGTTTGAAGTAAAATATAAAATCTTTTTATACACAAATTCTCAGTAAATTTATGCGGCAAGGGCGACAGAATATATTATGCCCACTGATTTAGGGAAAATCCCTTGGATTTTATTCGATGTATTTTTTGATAGTATCATATATTTTTTATGGTAATGCCATCGAAATTTTCATTTCAGCAACAATCTCCAATCTGTAATGTAATACTTGTGAGAAATTCGTTTTAACCCAATACGCGCCATTGTCCCATTTTTAGGACGTATTTTAAAAAGTGTTTATCTCAATAACTGCATCGTATATTTTTAAAAACTATTCTTAAAATAAGAAGATATATTTATCATCCTCTTTGGTAATGTTTAAAGTTTTAATCAGTTAGTTTTAAATGGTTGTCAACTTCACTGTGAAGCTGACAACTTCAACAGTTTACTAGTTTTAGCATCTATGAATTACGGCGGGTAATGGGTTAAGGGATATTTTCCATTGTTAATTTTATGCAGGCTCGTCAGAGAAAAAAAGACTTGGGATAGATTAAGTTTGCAAAAGGACCTCCAATCAAAAAATATGTAACCCCTTCTGGGGGTCTACGCTGTAATTCGAAACGAATGAAAATGATTTCGTGAGCATACAAACTCGAAAGCATTTTCTTTCGTTTCGAATTACACAGTAGACACCCTGAGGAAGAAAGTTTTTTTCCCAATTCCTTGTTCCTCTAAATAAAAACATTCACAAACTTGCAGGTAAAATAACAAACAAAATACCTAGCTGACTTCGAGAATTTAAAACTACCCGCCCTGGGGGTCTACTCTAATTCGAAAAGAAAGAAGATTCTTTCGAATTAGTGTGTTAATTACATGTAAATTCGTAAGCATTTCTTTCGTTTCGAATTACAGAGTAGACTTTCCTTGGGGGTCTACTGTGTAATTCGAAACGAAAGAAAAAGCTTTAGAATTTGTATATTTATAACATGTAACTTCGAAAGCATTTTCTTTCGAATCGAATTACAGAGTAGACAACCTGTTCTGTTAACCGGTCGAAACCGCACGTTTTTCAAGAAAACTAACTCTGACAATAGAAATATTTTTTTTATTATATAGATTCCCAAATATATGTATGAAAGAAAATTATAGTGTATGCTTTTTTTTGGAAACGAGAAATATACTCGGATTCGGTTTACAGAACAGAGAGATTATTATGTAATTCGATTCGAAAAGAAAACTTCGAATTTATATGTTATTAACATTACAATTCGAAAACATTCTGTTACATGCGGATTACATAATAACCCGTGTTTAGAATAGAATGATTTTATTCTCGGTAGAAATTAATATTTAGAATTAGGTTAAAATATTCCACTTTCTAAGAAAACGGGTGCGTTCGTAAATGCAACACTGCTCTGCATCATACGTGCAAAATTTTACTTAAAATGCAAAGTTCGCTGATAATCTGTTTTAGTAGTAATCATGTTTGTACACCATATTTGACATTTATTTGTGAGTTATCTACTTCAGTGAACCAGTTTAGAACATTTAAATTTCCATTTAAATTCAAGTGATGCATTTACGAACAGACCCAATATTTGCATAACAAAAATCCTAGCAAATTCATATTTTAGTAGTTATGTTAATTACTACTTGTTTATTTAGACTTAGCCCCGGAGAATAGAAATAAGTGTATGGTACTAGTATATGAGGGTCTTGAAAGCTTAGTTTTGGCACTTGTACCCCTTTCCTTTAAAGCCTCTCCAATCTGTGTATATTAAATTATTTTTTCAATTTCAAATATGTATTCAAGTATGTAATGGAAACCGAACGTTTTGATAGATTTTGAGAATAATCTCAAGTTACTTACTGACTTTTTAAAAAGCTCACTAGAATATAAACACTAAATAGAACTGTAAACGAAAGGTATTAATAATCATTAAAAAAAAAAATAAATTTAAAATGGTTAACAAAGCGACTGTAGCAAAAGCATCACAATCGCTTCATCACATACATACATAAGTACATATCTAATTAATTATATTTTTATATATGTACATACATATGTACATACAAAAATTTTGTATTTATTTCCCTGAAGAAGCTGCACAAAAGATTAGCTAAATATTTCGGGAAATAATTTAAATAATTATCACTCCTATCGTGAATAAAATGTGAAATTTTTTTTCCTATGAAATTTTCATTCCTAATCAGGGAAATTTGCTATCGTGAATTTCATGTTCCCGCTTTCAATGCGTAGTGAATGTAAAAAACGGGTAGAAGACTTAATTTTTTTTTCGTTGCTTAATATGATTTGCGAATGTATTACAATTTAGAATTGATAGAATTATTTTTAATTATTTCAATAAAATCGATTTTAAAAGACAAGTAAACCAGCATCAAAGTATTTTTCTACAAAAAAAAAAGTTCTAGGTCAGTTGAATATAAAACAAGTTAATTCAGCATCTCTCCCGGAGGCAAAACAGGCTAATTTGGAAAAAAAAAATATACCATAACAAGCAAAATGAGTACGTTTACTTTTATTTTTGAGATCCAATATCTTTTAACACATTTTAAAAATTCTGCACTTCCACGCAAGTTGAATTTGATTGACTTGCCGTATAATAATTTACTTAAAAAATAACAAAATTTTTTATAAAACAATTATTTTTCATTTAGTGTTGCTGTCGTTAAATTTTAGACTTCTCATTTATATTTGGCTTGGTACTTTGTATGGCCTCATGTAAGACATTCAGTACTAAATCGACACGTTCAAATGTTGCATTTTCACCCATAAGACCAATTCGAAAGACCTGTTCTACAGTTGGACCCAGACCACCACTTATTTCTAGGTTGTATCTAAAAAGAGAAAGTGTAAAAATAAAAACTGAAAATAAAATACTTTTTAAAATTATCCCTTACTTTCTCATCGTATAGTCAGCTACTTTGCGCCAATCAATACCCACAGGTAATTTTATGGTGTTGACAGTTGATAATCTATCGCTAGGATTTGGCACAAACAACTCTAAACCTAAATCCTGGATGCCTTGCTGCAGACGGTATGAACACTCTTTGTGGCGATGTATGATCTCTTTTAGGCCTTGTACAGCAAATTGAGCCAATGCTTCGCGCAGACCGTATAAAAGAGTAGAAGAAATGGTATGGTGATAAATGCGGGGCGATCCAAAGCAATTCCAATATTGTCCAATCAATAGCACGTCAAAATAGTAGACTTTCACTTTGGTCTTGCGTTCGACCACCTGTCTAATGGCGCGCTTGCTAAACGATATGGGCGTTATGCCGGGAGGGGCACCGAGCACTTTCTGAGAGCCCGTATAGCATACATCAATTAGCCATTCATCCATAAGTAATTCGGTGCCACCCAATGAAGCCACCGCATCCACAATAAACAAGCAATTATATTTGCGACATAATTCACCAATTTCTCTCAAGTTTGATTGCAAAATGCCAGTCGATGAATCACCTTGAGCTATGAAAAATATTTGCGGCTTGTGACCTTCCATGGCAAACTCTATCTCATCAATACTCAAGGAACGAGCAAAACTAGCTTGAACATAGCGCACATCGCCGCCATAACGTTTGGCCATTTCGGCAGCGCGATTACCCCAAATGCCAGTAGTGGCCAATAAAACAATATCACCATCCTCAATTAAGTTGCAAAGAGCAGCCTCCATGCCGGCATGACCGGAGCCGCTAATGCACATGGTGGCATCATTTAACGTCTGAAAAATGTACTTAATGCCTTCTTTTATTTCATCCATTATCTGTAATCGCCAGCAGACATAAAACAATACAAACAAAAACGTAAATTATTTATGGTTAATAAAAAAAATAAATATTAAAAGAATAGAAAAAAATATATAGAATGTTGTGGACTTTGATATTGCATAAATCATTATTAAGTAAATTTATTGAAGATCTTTTGTTTGTTTGTTTGTTTGAAATTACTCCGTGCCCCCTTGTTCATATAAGGGATGGGAGATTTACTTGGCTGAACACAAAGGTTATACCGCCATCAAAAATTTCTGTTTTAAGGTGCCTCCTCCGAAAAGATTCCAAACGACATATACCGTCGCATACGAAGCTGGAACTTCCACAGGATATCGCGGTGGATACCGTTAACCGACGCCAACCACTAATCACATGCGGTGAGACGCAAAACTCTCCAAGGCCAATAAACAACAGTGGCCTGGTTGCACTTAAGAAATAATTGCCAACGACGCGTGATGTTGACTCGCCCAGAGCTGCTTTACGACTCGAAGATCTTTTGATTCTTTGTTTTTAAATGGAAATGAACAATTGGGGTATTCAAATGGTTGTCATAAATTAATATGTTTTAAAATAATAAAACCAAAAAAATATGACTGCTGTGAGCAACCCCTCATAATTTACAATAAGTGCGTTCGAGAACTCAAAAGTTCTTACTGGTTTTTACTTAAGACACTGTTGTGAATACCCCAAATAAATATAGTTCAAAAAGTCTTATTATTTTAAGACAACAACAATTTTTTTAAACTATGTTAATATATTAACTTAAGACACTTAAAACAACCGTTTGAATACCCCAAATATATTAAAAAATAATAACAATAATGTGAGTTTGAAGTGTATGTTAAACCAAAATTTCCGTACAAATTTTGACTAAAGCGCACTTGAAATACAAATCTATTTTTTTTAAATACGGCCGTTAAACAGTATCACATTCGGCTCAAATTATAGTCCGTTACAAATCCAAATTTAAATTCCCTCACAGTTTTAAATAATAAAAATATGTCTGTAAATTCGAACTCGATCGATTTTTCAAAGTCAATTTGCGGAAAATATTTTAGTACATTCGAAAACGTATAGTAGATTTTTTTGACAAATATTTTTGTAGAAAATTCCCCTTTTAATGATACTTTTTGCTGAAGGAGACAAAAAGTACTCACACGAAGAAGAATTAAAGGGTTAAAATGTTCAACAAAAATGTCCCCAGTGTTAAACACATTCCATACCTAAAATGCACGCTTTTTATGCAATAACAAAGATGCTGATAGTTTTAACACACCCTTTTACGAAGATACTCGTTTATTATTTTTCGCCTCCTCTGCCAGGATCATGAGTTGTTAGAACGTTCTTGTTTAGCAGAAAGTTGGATGTTGTGCTACTTATGAGAACTATGATTGAGATAAGAAAAATCAGGGAGCGTAACGGTTATAAGTTTTATTTTCGAAATTACTTTTTAATCCTAATATTGTGGGAGTTTTATTTACGCCTCAGAAAATAAAAGTTATTTCTTGGTTTTTATTTATTCTTCAGAAAATAAGTTATTTTTTGATTGAAGATAACGATATATGTACATACTCGTATTTATGTATAAGAAAATCTTCCTTTTATCTCTCTCACCTGCAAACATTCCGGATGTAAATGTCCCAAAACTGGATTACTTAAGGAAGATAAAACTCTTTGTGAACAATTCGATGGACCAGGTCCCATTAAAGTTTTGTTGGGCACATATAATGAGCGTCTTAAAACCAAAGGTGGAGGAACTTCCATTTTCTATCTTTTTTTTTTACACTATTTAACTTGTATGGTATTATCTTTAAATTGATTTTTTGTTTTTACTTAAAAGCACCCAAATGTTACTTCAATTGTTTTCCAACTAATGAAATGGACATTAAGTGGAAATTTGTTTATATTTATATGTATGGTGGCAAAAACCTAAAAAAATAAACCAATTTTTTTGGAATATAATTATCGTGAACTTTTCAAACCAAAGAAAAAAAACCGCAGAAACTAAAATTTTTTATATGTACTCGTAACTTCTAGTATGTTCTTTAGTAAATGCTTGAGTTTGACTAAATGATCAGAAAACGAGTGTTGAGACCACAACTTATACGTTGTTCTTATCTCTGTATTGAATCTAAAAAAAGAAGAACAAAAAAATAACAGACACTCTATATAATCTCAAAACCGTAAAATGCAGATAGTATTATTTTTATAGAAAACAAAAAAAGTTTTTTATTTGTATGTACATATATTTACATATACATATATATGTATATGTATATATATATATTATATATTTCATACAGATCAAGGCGAATTCAGTATCAGGTGACCTTATCAGCCCAGCTGATTATCAGCTGTTGCTACCAAATTGGTTCAAAAACGTCAAAATTTGCTTAGAAATCTTCTGACAGATTGGTTTTGTAGCATAGCAAACTACGTGTTGTTTTTTGTGTTGTAAAATTGTTGTAGCGATAAGGTCACCTGATACTGAATTCGCCTTGATACAGATAAAAAAATTTTATAGCTATTGTCGGTTAAGATATCACTGACAGAATGCACAATACCTTTTGGAAGCAGTTATCATCATCGACAAATTCTTTGTCATCAGCAAATATATTTTTTTAATGGAACATATCGCACACTAAATCATAAACAGTCACAACTCAAAAAATGTCTGATGCTGAGTAGTGGCAAACAACTGTTGATGAGTGTAAAAATGACGCAAGTATGTAACATAAAAACAAGCATAATTTTATTTTACATTATTCAAGAAGACTGTATTGCAAAAGAAATTGTTGAAGCCCTGTGGGCAAATAACGTCATTGGATACTGATAAAAATTTCAAAATATTTCCATAGAAACTCTATTGCAATATTTTGCAATTTCGATCTGTATCGAGTGCCGTAATTTGCCCCCTGGTTTATAAAAATGATCTTCTTCAATTGTGGCTGTTTATTATTTAGTGTGCGATATGTATACTCGTACACTAGACATATTTATGTACATACATACATAACTAAAAAATGCATTTTCGGAGTTAATAATGCAGAAAAAATCGTTATATTATATTTAATCTTGTGTAAAAGGTACATACATCATCTTGAGAAAATCAAATATTTTTATATCTTCATTGAGTTTGAATGTAAATTGAAAGCTTAAAACGCATTTTCTACAAAACTGCTTTTTTGAATTATGGCTCTGTTGCAATAAAGGAGCGATATACACATATCGTAAAAATTTATTACATTATAAGTTTCTACAATAAGAATTCCTCTAATCTATTTTAAAAGATGTTTCTGGAGAAAATCTCCTTTGAAAAATAAAATTATATTTTTCTTAATCGGGGTTTAAGATCAGTATTTTCAAAAAAAAAGAACAGAAAATGAATAGTGATACTTACAAATGTATTTAACAAAGGTAAATCATATTCCATTTCATTAAAAATGTACGTTAAATATCTAATGTTAATAACAATCTGATATTGTCGAATCTCTACCCTCTCTGCACAGAAAAATATCGGTATATCCCCGCAGCTAATAAAGTCTATTTTAATTTTTCTTCTCTTCTTTAGAAACTCACATTAATTAATAAAAATATATTTATTCAACAAGAATTGAAAATACTGAACTTAAGCCCGATTAAGAAATTATTTATTCCTGATTAAAATTCATTCTAGTTCAATTAACTTTCAGATGTCTCATTTTATTTTTCCATATGTAAATAGGTACTAGTATGTATGTATTTAATTAGTTAGGCTAAAGTTCTTATCGCTCTGTAAGCCAAATTTCGTGTGATAATTATTAATGAGCAAATAACACCAAAGTTAATTGTAAATATTCTGACAAACACGTAGTAGAACGGAACAACTAGCTGTTTTCGAAGGCCACTGCACCTTCATCATCAGCGGTCTTTGTGTTTGTTCCACTGTATGTGGTGTCAGCTGATGTAGATTTCTGATTTTTTTTTCAGCAAATTGTAATACGATGAATGAAAAACAATTCACATATTCCAGTTAATTTAATTATTTTTCGAACTGTATTTGTTTCTATATTCTTATGAATAGAACAGGCTAATGTTCGTAGCGCTTTTTAAGCCAAATTACATGTGATAATTATTAATGAACAATATAACATCAAAGTTAGTTGTAAATATTCTGACAACAACACATAGTTGAACGGAACAGCCAGCCGTTTTCGAAGGCCACTAAACCTTCCTCATCAGCGTTCTTCTGTGTTTTGGTCCACTGTGTGTAGTGTCAGTTGATGTAGATGTCTGCCTTATATACGAAACTTTATTGCAAATGGAATATGTGAATTGGTTTGATTCATTGCATTTCAATTTGCTCATGTGTTTTGTAATGAAGGCTCAAAGTTACCATCTCTATATTTACAACAGTCTTACCATTGTCGTTTGTTCTTTACTAACTATGCACATGTTTGTTAATTTGCTTATTTTTGTTCTACTTAAGACAAACTTTTTTGGTTTGTTACTATTAAGTATATTTTTATTTAATTTTTGCCACAAGCCAATGACTATTAATTTTAGTTAATTTAATTATTTTTCGAACTGTATTTGTTTCTATATTCTTATGAATAGAACAGGCTAATGTTCGTAACGCTTTTTAAGCCAAATTACATGTGATAATTATTAATGAACAATATAACATCAAAGTTAGTTGTAAATATTCTGACAACAACACATAGTTGAACGGAACAACCAGCCGTTTTCGAAGGCCACTAAACCTTCCTCATCAGCGTTCTTCTGTGTTTTATTCCATATTCCATTTGCACTGAAAACTGAGTATATAATGCAGAAATCTACATTAACTGAAACCACACATAGTAAACCAAACAGTGGCCTTCGAAAACAGCTAGTTGTTCCGTTCTACTAGTGTTTGTCAGAATATTTAAAATTAACTTTGCTGTTATTTGTTCATTAATAATTATCAAATATAATTTGGCTTACAGAGCGATACGAACATTAGTTTAATCAAATCATACATCATGTAGAAACAAATGAAGTTCGAACAGAGATACATATGTCTTCGTTTGAAATTTTTACACAATATGAATAACGATGAAAGGATTAATTCTGCAAAAAAAAATAATTTTTTTGAGTCATGACTCATGACTCATGACGTTGTTCGAGTAAATGAGCGATATATCGGTGGCTTAATACAAAAACGGAGTATCTCATTTTTTTCTAAATCGCGTTTCTAACGTTTTCTGGTAGCCAACATATAATTACATGCTCCTTAAAGAACTAAGCACATTTAAGTTAAAAATAAAAGATTTACTGCCACCTAAAAAATAATATTTGCAAGTACATAAATCCTTTAGTTTTTATTCAGTTTTTTCCTTCTCCTGTAAAATATCGAAAATACGAGTTACGCCATTCTTATACTAAACCATAGATGTGGAAATAAAAGCAGGTACTTGCCTCTACTGAGAATTTGTAAGTTTTATTTTGACCCCTTTGTAGGAACAAGTGCGATATGTAATCAGCGTTGCCGTTGTGACAATGAGGTATCACTTTTGATCCTTTTTCGTGCCAATGACACTTTTTTTATCCGTTTTTTTTAATTTATACCTTTGTATCATTTTAACAAAATGTATGCCTAGGGCAATCATATGCTCAAAAATTGGACGAAGCAGAGCTGCTCATCCAGTTGGCGATATTCGATTCGATGGTGTCGATCATTTTACTGTTTTGATCGACAGAAAAGCCAATAAATGGTGAAATATTGTAAAGAATCTGGCTCCCAAATCCCTGATTCTAAATGCAAATTGTTTCTGGGAGTATCACAATTAAAATAACAAAAATTAAAATTTTAAAAAACCCCCGAATATACATATCTAGAGAATGAGGGCAATTATGAATAAAATTCCGCGAGAAATTTTTCGCGGGGAATAATTCCAACTAATGATAAGTAATAGGGAAAACAAAAAATTCTAATTGGAAAAGGGAGACATTTCTCGCAGAATTTTATTCATAATTGCCCTGAATATGTGATATCTTCTAAACGGCTGGACCGATTTTCTTAGAACATAGCTAAGAACCATCTCGATAAAGTCACTTTTCAAATCGAAATCCGTCCAGCCGTTTGGTATGTACGTGGACACGGACAGACACACAGATACACAGGCACGCACTACAAACTTATAACACCCCTTTTTTTAGTCGGGGGTTAAAAATATGTATTTTAACTTACTTTCATCTTAATCAGGGCAATCATGAATAAAATTCCGCGTGAAATTTCTCAATTTTCCAATTAGAGTTGTTTGTTTTCCCTATTACTTGCTATGAGTTGGAATTGTTCCCAGGGAAAAATTTCACGCGGAATTTTATTCATGATTGCCCTGCATAAAACTTTTTATAAATAAAATTTAAATGTGATTTTTCATTACTTGCAAACCGGCAAGACCGTGTGCATACGGTGTTCCCTATTCTTTACCTGGCGATCGTTCCTAATGTTTTTTTCACCTGTAAACTAAAACTAACGGTTCTTTTGCCTATATCCACTTTAAAAAAATTATTAGCTGCATTCGATAATTTTTACGATCTGGTCGCTTAGAGGGTTAACATTGATTTATAATTAAAGTATGGTAATTAATTTTATTTTAGTCTAATGTATTTAATTAATTCTTAAAATTCGTGTTTTTTTAATTGAAATAAATGCTATTTTTTTATTCACAAAAAACTTGGCCCTCTTTTACTTTAAAATACCATTTTTGTCCCTTTTTTTCTTAAATACCCTTTTTATGATACTTTTTCGAAATTTTGAACGGCAACCCTGTATGTAATATGTGCATATATCCCTTGCATTTATGTAATATGCTACAAACAAATAAATTGAAAATAATTTACATTTAAATTGAATAGTAGGCCTAATCTGGCGAATGATTACATTATAAAGACTTCTACCACATGTTCAAAAGTGTGTGGGGAAATAATAAGTTTTGGAAATAGTTATGAATGAATATCATTTGTTTTTTTTATTTAGGAATTGTATACAAATATTAAGTTGGTACATACATACATATAAACATCTAATACAAATTAACACAAAGTTCACTAATCTACTCTTGTCATAAGTTCAACAGATTATGTGATTAAAGTTTAATCATTAAACGTAGGTATGTACATACGAGATCACAAATGCATAATAGGGCGTTCGGTTTCTTTTTTTTTTTTCATAAATAAATTCTAATGTGGTTTGGGAGGTAAAATGTAAATAATTTTTATATAAAACTATATACATATGTATATATAAACGCCTCAACTATTAAAAAGCCTGTTAAATTTTCTGTTTAGATATACATACATATGTATGTACTCGTACATACATAGATACATATAACCCTAATTTATTCTATTGTTGTATGTTCCAAATGTTTTATTCAGATTCCGGTTTTAAATAAATCGAATAACGATGTTACAATTTCTTATCAGTTATAAATTTTCACAACATACGAGTTTTTTCTTTTTATACATACATAGATACATACATATGTACATATGTATTAAAAAAATTATACAGGTACATACTTTGTATTACTGACAACTTGAATCAGTTTGCAATTAAAATTTATTTATTAGTGTTTAAAGTTAATAGGTTATAAATTAAAGCTTTTGTACTTACATAAATAAGTATGTATGTTGATGTTTTACTATTCAAAGCAGATTAAAGGATAACGAACATTCTTCATTCGTAGTTCTTTCAGGCTGCCGAATGAATGCAGCGTTTTTTCAAGCTGATATCTTGGCGATCCTCAGGGCCAAGGAACTAGTGGCCAGAAATGTTGCTGAAGACGAGGAGGTAACCTTCTACGTCGACAATCAGGCAGCACTAAAAGCTTTGAAGGGACTGAATGTCAAATCGAAATTTGTTAGTGACTGTAGGAGAGCCCTCAAACTGTTCATGCACAAATTTTAGTGTCAGACTATGTTGGGTTCCTGGCCACAGCTAAATAATACACATGTACAGAACTGTAAAAAGTGACAGCTAAAAAAGCTCGAATCAAGTTTTTAAAATTCGTGGGAAAAAGAGACAAATATAGTGTATTTGTTATTGTAGTGTATTACTACTTAACTACCAATTACAATAGCTAATAAAACACCTTGAAATTTTATTGCACTAGATAGAAGGATCAACAAAACAACCGATAAAATTTCAGGGACAGCGGGACAGCCAGAAAAATACACTTATATTCCGTCTCGTGACATAGATATGTACATATGTATGTATATTTTGTGCCACAGCAGTGTTGAGGGAAATGAAATTGCTGATAGATGAGAGAATCTGTGACAGATCTTTGAAATTACCGATACGGCATTACTACAGGGAACTCAGTAATTGAGTGGTGAGCAGAACCAAAACTTGACTCAGGAAGATCCAAACTGCTACTGGATATGAATAGGAAAGCGATGCGAGTCTTGATAGGCGCATTGACTGTTCAATGCTCGGTTAGAGCAAGGACCAGCATTTGGGAAACTGGCACTCCAGATTTCTGTAAGATGTCAGAGGATGAAGAATAACCAGAAAGCATTGAACATATTGGGCCTTATTACGAGTGTCGTAGTAAGACTTCAACTATGACTATTTTGTAATAGTAGCATTTTTTTGTTTAATCTAGTACATAATATTCGTAGTCATAGTCAAATACGACACTACTAACACGGCCTTTATCTGCTATTGTCCGCAGACGTTTCCATGAGAGCATTAGTGATATTGCAAAGTGTAAACGGAAGGATATCAGGGACTTCATAATGGGAATTCATTACTGACTTAGTGACAAATAATTGGGGGTTCTTCTGGGATTAGATTTAATTTTTTACGGGTCACAATGGGCCCAACTGGATTTCAGAGTGGAGGTGTATTGTTGCACCATCATTTTCTAACCTAACATAGTTCTATTTCTATGCATCAATGGCCGAGAATTTCGAAAGCCTTCGGAAATAATAACGAAAAGAAATAATTTTGTCTCATTATTTGTTATTCAACTACACAAGAAATATGCCTATTAGTTATGTATGAAACTGTTTAACTTAATAAATACATGTCTGAATCAAATAGTTTTTCATTAGGACGCTTTTTTGGGCACATGTAAACTCGCATTTACTGTAAATGTATACAAAGTTCAATTTTTTAAATAACGGTATTTCTTTATTTACTTTTAGTACACATCGTTGTAAAATATAGCAAGATTTTGTGGCCTTTGAAATACAACTCTTAAGCTGAAAAACCCACTTTGTTATCGATTGTGCACATTAGTAATTAATTACCAACACTTACGAATGCATTTTATTAAAAATAGAATTAAACTGTGTGCTTGTGTTGTGTTTTCCTCATTACAAAAAAACATTGAAATTGCGAATATAAAGCTAGCAAAAGTTTATCACTTTAACAAAATTTATGATAATTCAATATTCGAAAAGATTTTATCGAAAATTGAGAATATATGCATAGAAAAGCATCCCATTACTACATCAGCAAGAAGGAAATTGTCAAAAGAAAGGTGTGCCACTACAAAATAAAAATCAAATTGGAAAGTGTTGTATGTTAAAACCAAAAAAAGTGTGAATTTCGAAGATACTCAACATATCATAGCATAGTATGATAAATTGGCCATAATAGGAACAAAAACTATACTATTAACTATGTATTAGCAATCTTGAGCGGTCGGACAAGTCTGATGCAAACTGATTAAGTGGTACTACTTTGTGATACATACATACATATGTATGTATTTGACCACACGCACTGATTTTTTTTGTGCCATTGCCTAGGCAAAATACAACAACAGTTTTCGATTTAGATGCTGTAGTACATTGCAAGTGGGTGTTTAACGAAAGCAAAAAAAAATATTTTTGAAATGTTATCTGGGCATCATATTGCGTCAAAAACTTGAATTGCTGCAGGTTATTTTAAATATGTATGTATAAGCAAACAGAAGCGATATGAAAGTATAAAAATTGCATACATAACAATAAAAAAGGTATTGTTTGATGACCTTGTAATTGCGCGTACTATAAACATTTTTAACGGCAACGCATTATACATAAATACATGTACGCAGTACATATTTATGTATGGATTTGGGTACATACATATATACATACATATGCATGTCTAAAAAAAGCATAATAAAAATAAGAACTAGCTCGCGTTATTATTTTCACTTCTCGCATTAAATAAAATCTAAAAGGAAGGAAAAAACACCTTTTTGCACATAACATTTGAAAGACTGTAATGAGAAAAATAATCGTGTGCATTTGCATTTGTATGTATATAAAAACGTAAACAAACCATGGAAAAGGGCCGATTACGAGAGAGCAAATGTAGTAAAGTGACAAATAGAGAGAGATAAAAAAGAGAGAAACTGAGTAAAAGGAAAACAGTGCGTGACAGCTTTTATTTTCATTTTCCATAGTTATAAATTTAATAGAAAGAAAGAAGTCATCTCAAATATAACCAGAAAGTACTCGTAAAATACAATTGCGTGTAATAAATTGAAACGTACTTTCTGTACTTTTGATAAAGAAATTGTTAAAATGAGTGTCTTTAATGACTTTCAACGTTTGTGGATGGAACGTTTTCCACAGAGTTCTTTATCAGATGCTTGGGAGCAGGATGTTCGTGCTAGTCTAGAACGTCACAAATTGAAAATAGCTGAACTCACCAAAGAACTCGAACAGGAAACTTTATATGTCGAATACTTGGAACGTTTACTGTCCGATGTAGAGAAATATCGGGAATCTGGTGGTGATCCATCTTCACTCTTTGAAGCAGCTAGAAATTCTGAAAGTGCCAAATCGTCCAATATTTCAGCAGAAACTACAGAAATACCAACAGCTAATACCGAAAGTTGTGAAGGACACACAACAGCAGATCATAATCTAGTAAGTTGAAATTTTAAATCTTTATATACTTAGATATACATACATATACGGCCCTATGTATAAGCAAAAATTGGCATGAAGTTAGCATAAGTGGCAAAATTGAACATGATCTTAAATAGTTTTGCGATGAAACTTCACTTTAAAAATCATGCTAGGACTTAGATTTGGGTTAAAATTAGGTAATGCGACCAATCTTAATGTCAAATTGTATGAAGCAACTCGTTAACACCTAATTCAATTGCGTCACTTATGCTAACTTCATGCCAATATTTGCTTATACATAGGGCCGATATTATGTACATATATACCTATATCATAAATTCTTTTGTATATACTTACATACATAAATTTTGAAATCGCCTCTTCATAAAATCCACAGCTTCTTCATCGCGTAGTAGATATATATATGTACTTCATTATCTGTATTTTTAAACAATGGCTGCTATTAATAACTTTAAGTTTGTAAATATAGTTCTTGTAAAATTCCAGTAGTAATTTATCTGCCAGGTTCTGAAAACCATTTCGTTTCATATGCTTAAGATATTTTATACAAACTTCTTTTCGAATGCACTAAGTTATCCGATAAAAAGAACTCTACTTTCCGTTTTTGAAATTTTGCGATTTCAAAAGGAAATTAAGAAAAATGTCTGACGAAACAAAATCATCTAAAAATTCATTGTTCAAAAAAAATACGAGTTAGGTTAGGTTAGATTGGCAGGTCGCTGGCGAAAAATGAAATCTAGGGGTTCAGCTCACTTGGGTCCAATACGATTATTCCTTTGTGCTATCTGTAAGTTGGAAGTAGCAGTGAAAGGGAGGATAGGAAAGAAAGGGGAAGATATAAATGCATAGATGAATAGTTACTTGAGAAGAAAGGAGAAGTGGGTCAGAAAAGGGTCTACTGTGTACACATGTCGTGGGAGGGAGTTAACGACCATTCCAGCCGGTGCTTTTAATACATAGTCTCAGGTTTTTGGGTCCTTATTCCGATAACGCGAACAGGCTACAGAAGGATAACTTGCCAAGGAAGCGTAGACGGAGCTCCTCCAAAGCGCTGCAGAAGCAGAGGAGATGCGAGATGCTTTCCTTCTCTTCTTCATCATTACAACTGAAGCAGTAATTGTTGTACGGGACACTAGTGTATAGGACAGAAAAATTTATTTTCTCCTAATATTTTGTAATGACTGCCTCACATCTGCGAAGCATCGTGTCAATAAAATCTTGACATCGTTTTGATGGGATTTTCTGTCACCCATATTGAATCGAGCTCCATAAATCTTCTATATTTGACGGCTTATTTTTTGCCAAATATTTTTTAACGTCTCCCCATAAATGTTTAATAGAGTTAAGTCCTCATTAGTCTTTACATTCTGTTGCTGTTCTTTTCCACCTATTGTCACTAAATCATTCCTTTGCAAATTTATTTATTTCAGTCTATGGACAAAAAATCCTTGCAGACTAAGATAACAGAATACCTATAATTATATTGTATAAATATATATACTGATTCAGGGCTTTATCTCGTTTAAAGACCTAGTGTTAGGTTAATGTTTCTTCTCATATCCCATTATAAGACTAACATACTAGCAAATTTTACCCATTAAAAATATTGATTACCACCTTTGCTATTATTTTGGACAAAGCTATGTGGATCTAATAGCTCGAATAATATTGAATATATGAATTTGACAATATTTTCTTTAAAATTTTATTACATACATAATATATAAATAAAATAAAACATAATTATATGTATGTATGTGCCCTTAATTATGGAAGTGGTTTAAGTGATATATTTCTTGTGTCCATATATTTAACATTTGAACGAATCAAAATCAAAAAATATTTTTATATTATGTAGTAAATATTTTTTTGGCCTAAAAGGCTTAGTATTACTAAAGATGAAAAATAAATAAAATAAAAAAATAAATAAAATATAGATTTATTTAGTATGTATTAAAGGCCTTATTTATAAAAATTATTAAGGCTTTATAAAGGCTGTAAATATTTATTGAAGCTATTTTAAGATTTATTTAATTTGTATTTCGAAGCAAAAATGGATATGAATTAGACTAGACCACTTTCATAATTAAGGGCACATATTATACATATATGTACATATGTATGTAAGCTATATTATATTCAGTACATCACCAATAAAATTCATTCTAAAGTATTGTTTGCGAAATATTATTTTCCTTTATTGATAACGTTGAATTTACAAACATACATGTGTCTTGCCTTAAGTATAAATACTTTTTACATACTTATGTACATATATAATTTTTTTTTTCTCTGGCACAACTTCAATTACCAGGCGTTCAGCACCGAGGACGGTGTGTTATCAATAATGTACAAAGTATATTGAATAACTGAAAACCAAATAACAGTCAAACATACATACATACATATATACATATGTACATACTCGTACATATACCATTTGTGTATACATACATTTATTTGCAGAAAGATATTTATTTTTATTTACTACTTTGGTATGGGAATAAATTATTTCGTAAATCATAAAATGTACGAGTATATTTTGAGGAAATATACAAAATATGGCCCATGTAATTATAAATTAAATTTTAATATGTACTTAAATTGCATTAATTTTTTTTTTCATTTGTCAATATAAGACATTTCGAATTACAGAGTAAACCACCAGATCGTAAAAGTTGTCAAAAACGTTTCATACGAGTATATTGATGCTACTCCGCTTTTCCTGCTTCACTATATTCTCTAGCTCTGTTATTGGCAAATACAAAAAGTTTTGTACAACAAATTTCATGAACTTTTATGAAAAATATTATAATCCCCCTTATTCTGTAACCATCAGTCGATGTCACGCCAATAGCATACCAAAAAATAATATCGGCGCTGTAGAAAGCAACTGGCTGTTATTGACAGGGTCATGCTATTTTCTAAACCTTAAAGCGACCAGACAATCACAAAATTTTTGTTATTGTGTTGAAATGACGTTGAACGACAGTTAAAGAATATGGGAAAATATTAATTCGGCATTTAGTCAAATTGAAAATAAATAAAATGCAATACCCAAAAGTAATACATATTTATTATGATAATGTTCGAATTTGCGTCATGTACAACATATATGTATGTGCTAGATATCACATGAAATAAAAGTGAATTCACATTGCAGCGTTCTTCACAACAAATGCAGTTAGTGAAGTAGCTCTAAAAAAAATAAAAAGTTACCTATGTGATAGAAAATAGAAAAATAAGAAGAAAATTAAAAAAGTTAGTGCCGAACCATATTTTCTGAGGTCAGAAATTTTCATAAAAAAACTGCGAAAAAATCTGAAATAAATTAAGAACAAAATTAAAAAAAATGGCTGCGAGCCATATTCTTCCAGTTATTGGCATTTTTTTATAGAAAATTGGGAAGCGGTTCCATGGTATTTCCCGAAACAGCGCTGCTTACTAAAGATCTTTGAATAGCCAGCCTTCGGTCGGACTAAATAATCTCTGCACAGCTCTTGCTACAACTATTAACACGTTACATTCAGAAATGCAATGGGTAATCACAATTTTCTATCAAAACTTTAAAGACTCATAACTCGCGTAACATGGGTCGCAGTCAATTTTTTTATTAAATTGTTTTTCATATTAAAGGTATTCATTTCAGTTTTTTTTTTGGTTGGAAAAATGGAAAAATGTAATTTTTTTTACAACAAACACAGGAAAAAAAATTCACCAAAAGTTGAGTTTATAAATTCAACTTTTGGTGGAATTGTTTTTCCTGTGTTTTTTGTAAAAAAAATACATTTTTCCATTTTTCCAACAGAAAAAAACTGAAATGAATACCTTTATTACCTTTATTATTTCAAATTTCTATCAGATAAGCTTTTTTAAAAATTAGTTTTTGGAGATTCTTCACAGTTTCCTAGGAAAAGCTCAGAGGAACATAACTCGTAAAATATGGGTCGCCGGCAACTTTTTTATTTAATAAAGGTATTCATTTCAGTTTTTTTTTTGGTTGGAAAAATGGAAAATGTAATTTTTTACAACAAACACAGGTAAAAAAATTCACCAAAAGTTGAAAAATTACATTTTTCCATTTTTCCAACAGAAAAAAATTGAAATGAATACCTTTTTAATTAAAAAAATATCAAAATCCATAAAAAATATATGCATCAAAAAATCGATTCAACTCAAAACTCTATCACTAACGAATCAAAAAAAAAAAAGAAGTAGTTAGCACGTTCACTACAAAACCGAAGGTCCTGGGTTCAATTCCTGTATCCAACAGTGATTAAATAACAACACCACGCCTTTTTTGATCTGCATTAGTGTCCCTTTGTAAAGGAAAGTTCAAGTGATGAAGGCGTAGTCACTGGTCACTGAACTATACCGATTTCGGCAGATATTAATCCTATAATGTAAAATCAGAACGCCCTCCTTCGTTGTGTAGCAGAATCATCGGCTAAGTTAAATATCCAATAAAATGGCTACCAAAAATAAAATTAATACACCCCATTTAACATCAGAGGCGCTGCAACACTGCATTCAAGGCCTATTTATCAGGTCAATGCAACTCTACAAAAACAGAGAACAACTTTATGTTTAAGTTGTCAGAAACACACACAAACATGAACTAAAGTACATGGTGCAAATAACTTTTGACAGCTTAAACACGAAAACACAGAATATCATCAGGACGATTGCGTTGACCTGGTAAATAGGCCTTGACTGCATTATTAAAAACGTGCAAAAAGCAGAGTTGTAAAAAAAATGAAGCTTTCCTCTATCTCTTCCTTCACCATCTGTCTTCTCTATCACTATTCCTTTCCTAAAAGAAGGTAACACCTAGTAATAGTAGCAGGCATTAATTGACTGAGTGTTACTTCTCTTAAAAAAAATATCAATAAAAAATCAGAATTTAAAAGAAATTAGGGCCTTATTTGGTAAAAAAAAATTAAATTACAACAACAAAACATTACAAAATAAGGACCCTAATTTAATAGTGTTTCTAGTCAGTTGCGAGTTCAATTCTAACTTTTTTCAAAAACTTGGGAATTTTACGAAAAAACTTTGAATTTCTTCACTACAAGAGAATTGGAAAATATTTATTGCAGCAAAAAAAAAAACAGAATTATGAAAAATACGTTTATTTAATTTAATTTATTTAATTATACCAAAGCTTTATTTTGGTTGTGGATTTAAAATTTTTTGTAGAAGTTCTTTGGCTTGTTATGTTCATATATACATTAACAGACTTACATATGCATATGTTACAGCGCATAGTAAAAGAGACCTAAGGGTAAAAAATCAATTTTCACTTTTTTTTTTTAAGTGGACAACATCTGAGCATCGAATGAGACCGGTCCAATACCCCAAAAGTGTTCCCTTCCAGAGATATGCGCGTTTTATGAAATTGATGGTACACCAAAGATACACGTATTCAAATCTTTAAAATGGCTCTCCTGAACAAAACCGATTTTTACCCTTAAGTCCCTTTCTATTTTGCGCGTCACATATGTACATAAGAAAAAACTGGCATTAAGTTAGCATAAGTGTTGAAATTAAACTGGGTGTTAACCGAGTTCCTCCATTCAATTTGACATTAAAAATCGGTGCATAATGTAGTTTCAATACACTATTAAATCCTGGCGTGATTTTTAATGTGAAATTTTGTACAAAAACTCGTTAAGATCATGTTCAATTTTGTCATTTATGCTAACTACAATTTTATGGTTTCAAAATGTTCAGCTAAGTCTATAAATGCGACAAAATAAATGCAATGTACATACATAAAATGTATGGCTCACAGCTTATTTCAACCAATTAAATTAAATCCAATATAATTTATAAACGAAACAAAATATTGAAAAGATTTAAATGTGGGCTTATAGAATACTTGATAAACATAAAAAAATTAGTTTCATTCAGTCTCAAATATACACTCTTAAAAATTTACAAACGAAAACCAAAAACATACATAGGTGCATAGTAGTCACAAATTATTTCAACCAGTAATTTTAAACGAACATTCAAACGATTAGATAAATATTTTTTTTAGTTTTAAAACTTAGTATGATCTCCATTTTCGTCAACTATTCCAAGTCGCATGGATTTCACCAACTTTCCTGTGGTTTGGGGAGTTATTTTTCTCTGAGGTCATTCCTGTTCGAGATCTGGTGTTGGTGTACGTTTTGATCTAAAATTGTCCATCAATTTTCAATTATATTTATAGATCAGATGCTTCTGCCAGAGGTTGCATCAAGTGGGACAATTCCAAATAAGCAATGGCACATATCTTTGTAGGTTGTATTCTCAATAAACTGCAAGCTTTTACCCCACCTTATGAAATACAAGCCTACATCATGACACTACTACCATCATGTTTAACTGCCGCTTTTAAGTTTTTATTATAGAGCAGTCTGTGTATTTGTTTTATACCAAACATCATAAGTTTGGCCATCCGAGTCGAAGATATTAAACTTAAACTCTTCCGCAAAAATAACATGCTCCCAAAAACTTGAGTTTTTGGTAATGTGATATTCTTAATAGGGGATTTTTCCGCGATAAATAAGATGTGACTACTTATCCACCTATTAATTTCATTTTTTGGTTTGTAAAATTTTAAAAGTGTAAATTTGAGACTGAATGAAACTTATTTTTTATGTTTGGGAAGTATTCTATAAGCCCTTATTTAAATATTTTCAACATTTTGTTTCGTTTCGAAATTATATGGGATTTATATTTTTAAAAGAGGCTTTTTGAAATAAGCTATGAGCCACTGTAGTTACATTTTGAAGGCATTGCCGACCACAGTCTTTGTTGCGTTATGTGTTTGTTTCTTTTTTTTTTTTTGTTTCCTCAAAATTAAAAAATAAAACACACCTACACACATATCAACAGTCACACTTTTTTTAATTAATTCGGCTAGCCAGCCGAACTTTGTTAAATTCGGATTATTTTATTTAAATTAATGTAAATAATATTAAATTCATGTGGAATAATTAAAAAAATAAAGCAATTTCCATTTCTACACAGCTGTTGAGAGAAATGATTGGAGAAATGTGGGAGGAGTAGGAGTGAGAATTTGAATGGAAAGAAAACTGAAATTAAAAACAATAACAAGTGCGAGCAACAACAATAATAACAGTTCAAAACTAAATATTTTTTATATACATATTAATTCATGTATGTATGTATGTATGTATATAAAAAATACTCTTCCAATACAAACATACATACATATGTATGTCTGTACATATATGTATAATGTTTATCTTATCACTATTTATGGTTGTGTGTATGAGTGTGTTAAGTGTTAAACTTTGACAATTATTAAGACAAGATATGACTTATGGAGGTATTTCTAACAAGAGAAAAGTTACTCATGTTGTTGTTGTGGCCTGCTCCCAATAAAATAGTCTTTGTGAGGCTATACCTATGGTCTATATACATATGTATTTTGGCCACTAGCTAAATTATAGGCATTAGGACAAATTCTCTCTCTTGGTTTTGTTCCTTTTCGCATTTGAAATTGCATATTTCCTTGCGATTTGTATTTGTGCTCGTGCTTCTCGTTGTTGTCTCTATTTTTTACATAGGAAAAAATCCTTTTTTTATTTTTATTTTTTTTTTGCTGCATGTTATCTGCATTTTGTGTTTTCCTCACACCAGCGCCACAACACACAGAATTGTATAAAAATTCTCCAGTTAATATTTTCACTCTGTCGGGTTAACCCGCATAATAAATACGTTTATACAAAATAGCTTTATACATTGCACAAATAAAATTATAATCATACATAAGTACATACATATGTACATATGTACATGCATATTTAATTAATAAAAAAATTAAATTGAGAAAAAACGTTCAATTTTGAAAATACAAATAATTTCAATAGTTGATAAAAAAATTAAAGTGTTTCAAATGTTGAGAAAATATTAAGCTTTAAGAAAGTATTAACAGCTTTTTCGCGTTCGTGTTAAAAGTTTATATGTATAAATAATTTATCAAAACTATTAGAGTTATAAAAAAATAATAAAAATAAAAAAAATATTATTATTGAACACATGAAATGTTAACCATCTCATCATCAGGGTGGAGTAGTTTGCGTGTGTTTGTATTGACGTACATTCTACTCTCTTGCAATAAATACACTTAACGAAATTCAATTAAAGGCTTTTTATTTTGCTTTTTTATTTCAATTTATACACATTGATAAAATAGTCAGAAATCCATGTTCCATAATAATATATTCTTAAAATATTAAAAGAAATTAATTAAATGTTACACAGCAGCTTATTTACTAATAGTTTTTGATGAAAACGATAATTAATATACTTATGTATCTAACAAAGAAAACCAAAATAAAAATAAAATTTTTTTGTTGTACAAAGGAAAGAATACGAATATTTTTCTTAATGCATTCGTTTAAAATCGTTCGTTTAAAATAGGTGGAGTAAAGAAATCCTAATATAGAGTTAGTTGTTTCTCCAAGCAGATGAATACAAACCAACAGCAGACTTTAAATTAACAAGAAAGCACAACTGACGTTTTTAATAAAAAAAAACCATTTTCATTGATTATAAAAATTACCAGCATTATACGAGTATGCTCAACAGCCACATTTCATTTGGATTAAAAAAATTAGATTTTTTTAATAATGGTCAATGAACTATGTATATACGTATGTGCATACAATTATTTTAAGATTCGGGAAATTCTAAAATTTCTGGAAGAAAAAGCGTGTTTGAAAGTAATTTTTTTAGAGAAGATATCTCAAAAATGCAAAACAAACGTTTTTTAATGTTATGGGAAAACTTATTGATCATTTACTTCACTAACCTCATAAGTAAAAAAAAAACTATTTTGACAGAAAGCTAGTTTGAAGTGTTCAATTTACACGCAACTTAATGGAAAAAGAAAATTTAATTTTTCTTTTTTTTATGAAATTTTTGCACAATGTGAATAACGAACGATATGAGGATTAATTTAGCATTATTAACTCAAAAATCCCATTTTTTTTAGATAAAACGTTGTAGTAAATGATTTTTTTTTATAAATATGTACTTATGTCAAAAATATTGCGAACCTGCTTCACATAAAAAATTTTGTTGCTTAAGCTGTTATTTTATAATGAGAAAGAAAAGCAGAGGTATGGAAATGTATCAAACGCTAGAGATAGAAATGTTACCAAAAGTTAGACAAGAAAACTTTTTGTGTGTAAATAAAATTTGTGTGTGCAAAATGAAATTTAGTGAAGCAGCTTCAAATAAAGTTAAATAAATAAACAAAATGTTAAAAAAAAGTTGGCGGTGAGCCATATATTCCGAGTTATTGGACTCTGAACTTCTCATAGGAAACTGCGAAGAATTTCCAAAAAATAATTTTTTTAAATAGCTTATCTGATAGAAAATTTAAAAATTAAAAACTTAAATAAAAAAATTGGCTGCGACTCATATTTTTCCCACGTTATGGCGGCTTTAAAGTTTTGATAGAAAATTGTGATTACCAGGGAAACCAGAAATATGCTCTAAAAAAATCATTTAATGCGCATTCAATATGCACTAAAAACTTAACAAATATTCTCTTAAAATAACATAAATTGGTTTGTTTGTAAATAAAAACATATTTTTAATTCAACAACATTTGCATATAAAATAAGCCAAAAATAAAATAAAAATGGAAATAAAAAAAAATTATTTGTGTTTGACCCATGGTGCAATTACACAGGTGACTGCAACCATAGCTGTGTAAAGAGTCGAAGATCGTCAAATGTACAAAAATAATTGTACCAAAACCAAAACAAAACGAAGTTTTTTACATTCGTCAGCTACAAATCACATAGAGCAAAAAATTATCAGCTGAAGTAGCGCTACCACCTGATTATATAATACGCCTTGATTTGAACTGTACGTTAAAAAAAATTCCCATATAAATTTTGACTAAAGGAAATAATACGAGTGCATGCTACCGTAAAAATTTAACTTCAACTTGAAGTTGTAACTGTATTTTGGATAAATAAGACAAGTCTCTTATTTATAATTGTTATTGCAATAAGCAACAAAATATTGACCTAGATTTTCAAATAAAATCTTTGCCTATCACATCTAAATAAACTTTTATACATTGACAATGTTCCTTCACCGTCTACGGATGTAATAGGGGCAGTGTCCGTCACAAATAACGAAACCAAATTTTTATTGCACCTAACGTCCGTAATAACTGGCTAATAAATAAGAAAAATGTGTACATGGAAAAATAAAAATGATAGAGAGAGATAGATAGATGACTTGTAAGAATATTGAAATATAAAAAAATCTATAAAATATCAAAATATGTCCTAAAAGCGTCAAATATGCTCTCAAAATTCCATAAATTCCTAAAAATATGCATGTAAGACTGACATATGCAAAAACATGCTTTAAAGGGTAAAATATGCACTAACAAATAATGGCCTATTTCCCACTTGCGAAAGAAAACGTTCGACTTAAAATTTATATTGAAAAGAAAAACAAATTTTCATATTTTATTGTTGCTTTCAATATAAATTTTAAGTCGAACGTTTTCTTTCGCAGGTGGGAAATAGGCCATAAATGCCAAAATTCATAAAAAATTCTGAAACGAATAAATACGAGTATCTTATATCCGCATTAGTACTTCGCACAAGAAAAAATATGCAATTGCATATTTGCGGTTTCCCTGGTGATTACCCATTGCATTTCTGAATGTGACGTATCAATCAATATTTGTATCAATTAAGAGCTGTGTAGATAAATTTTAGCAAGCTGTATCGTTTCGGGAAATAATATCGTGGAGAAAATGATTAAGCCTGGTGAAGGGCGGCTATCCCAATAATCATAGTGGAGAAAAATACTTGAGCACGGCCGAAGGCCAGCTTCTCAAACATCTTTAGTAAGCAGTGCAGTTTCTTGAAATATCATGGTGGAGAAAATCCATAAGCCCGGCCGATGGCGCGCAGTATCGGGAAATACCATATGGTGGAAAAAACTTCTGAAAACTTTTTTTTTCAATTTTCTATCACACATAATAATTTTTTTCTTGAGACTTCTAAACTTTCTATGAAATATTTAAAGGCCAATAACTCGAAAAATATCGGTCGCAGCCAATTTTTTTTTCTATTTGTTTTTAGTTTTAAATTTTCTATCAGTTAAACTATTTCAATAAAAAATTCGAGATTTTTGGCAGTTTCCTATGAAAAGTTCAGAGTTCCATAACTCGGAAAATATGGGTCGCCGGCAACTTTTTTATTTAATTTTTTGCTTATCTTTGAATTTTTTATTAGGCTAATTTTTATTTATTTTTTTTTTGAGCTCCTTCACTAAAAGGGCTATTAGACAGGCATACTTGTCTTAAGACATGTACGATGGCATACCAAGTCTCACTGTCTAATAGCATGTACGTTAGACATGACTATGTCAGACATGAATGTTGGTTTTCAAAAATTTTTGATTTTTTGATGTCTGTCGCACAATTAATATGAAGTATGCCGTCAGCGTTCGATAGTGTAATAGCAAAACCCAAAGTATGCCATCGTATGCCTGTCTAATAGCCCTTTAAAATACATTTTGCTACAAAATATTTTAATAAAAACAAAAACTGCCTTCTGTTATAACAACTTATCTCCAACCGAATAAAAATTGATCTAGTGAGAACCACCCACGTATGAAGAAGCATATGTATTTCAAACAACAAAAAGTGGGAAATTCCAACAAATAATAAATTCGTATGGCCTGAAAAGAATTAAAAATAATGGGCCTTATTACGAATGTCGTATTTCGACTACGACTACGACGATTTTGTACTAGATTAAAGAAAAAATGTTGTAATGTTCTTTAGTCTAGTACAAAATCGTCTTAGTTGAAGTCATAATACGACACTCGTAATAAGGCCAAATATCTGACATATTCAGAAACTAATTTGGCATCAATAATTCGAAATTGGCTAAAGTTTGCTTCCATTGTTATTCTTGAAAATCACAGATGCATACATACATATATACATATCTAGTCGATATCGAAAATGTCTGTGGGCTCCCACTCTCATCCTGCTGGAGACGCTTCTCTGTTGCCTTTCTCAAATCAGAGATGGTGCAATGAGCCCACCTGCGTGATAGCGAGAACCCTTTTCGTCTCGCCTAAACCGCACAGAACTAAAAACCTCATGAACTTCACCGGGAAGCACTTGAGGAATCTCTTAGCCACACTGACGGGCCACAGTACTTTCGGAACTCCTGCTTAACGTATGGGCCTCCCGTACAATGAATACTGCTCCAGTTGTAATGATGAAGAAGAGGAAAAAAGTATATCGCATTTCCTCTGCTGCTGTGCCGCTCTGGAAGATCCCCGTCTGCACATACTGGGCAGATTGTCCTTCCTTGTAGCCTTTACAAGTTATGTGAAAAATGTGTCTCTCAAGGAAAACTGTTTGGTGACCACTATTGTACCAATTGTACCAATTTTGTACTATGTGTTGATCTATGTTTTTTAAATTGTACTTTTATTATCCTGAAAGCTTTGAAATACTTTGAAAACGCATAAATCTAACAAAAAACACATTATGCAGGTAGTTTTTTTAAACAAAAAATCTTCTAATAAAATATTTAATAACTCAGTCAATTTCTAACGGATTTTTTAACTCAAGCCTGCGTTTTACTCGTAATCAATTAAGTTTTATAAACAAAGTTATAAATACTGTGGTTCCTGTACAAAAATGCTGCGTAAGAACGAATCCAAAGTAGAAAAATTACGGGAAAAAAACGAAATAGATTTGATAAAATATACCCACATAATAGCTACAAAGAAAATAGTAACACATACCAGGTATTTCGACTTCATTAATTTTTGTCACACAGTGTAATCTTTTATTTCAATTCGCTGTTTTTAAAAGCCCATTTAAAAAGTTATTTAAACTAAAAATATCATTATGTTTTAAGTATTTCAACATAATATGCAAATTCATTTGAAAAATATTTATTTTTGCTAATAAGAGTCGATAAGCTTTCATTTTCATTGTTGAGTTATAACTTGTAATTTTACAAACTTTAAATGATTTTTCTTTATTTAAAATTGAAATTAATCGCCTTATATTGAATTTTTAAAAGTGTTATTTAAGGTGTACTTACACTGTCTGAGTTTACTTTTCATTTCAATAGCTAAAAGTGAAGTAGAGCCTCTAATATATAATTTTTTGTTTTTCATCTGAGCTCAGTTCTCTTCTCATCTAATATAAAATATCAATTTCAACTATCAAATTGTTCGAGTTAAGCTATTGAAATCAGAGTAGATCTCAGATAAGTGCAAAGACAGCTTTAGAGCTTTCGAAGAACTCGTTTAATTAACGCTATTTTATTGTTCTCACATAAAGCTTCAATAAACAACATATAAAGCACCAACATTACCAATAGCCGGATTCAGCTGACAAAAAAATGTCATCGTTTAAGGAAAAATTCAAACTGTGGCGTGGGGTAATAACAATAATAAATTTAATAAAAATTATATTAAAAAAAAATATTTAAGGTTATGAATTACACTGTAAGTACGTCAAAATGACACAGAAAAACGCTGAGACACCCCAACTTAAATTTGGGCCGTACAACACAGTGGATATACTCTGTTTTAAAAGATTAGGTAAAAATCAAGAGATATTCCATTTTTAAGTTTGTATTGTCTCGCAGGATATTTTTATACTATATATGGAAAAAAGATTCGAAAACTCTTTTGAAATTACATTATTTATTGTTTATTTGTCGATACAATTCAGTTATTTTAATTTTTTAGCACTACTTCCTAGCCCATGATGTCCCATATTCCTTAAGGTACAGTCGCACTTAGGCCTAAATACAAGGTGTATATAATCAGGTGGCAGCGCTACATCAGCTGATAATTTTTTGCTCTATGTGCTTTGTAGCTGACGAATGTCAAAAACTTCGTTTTGTTTTGGTACAATTACTTTTGTGCTTTTGACGTTCTTCGGTCCTTTACACAGCTATGGTTTCCGTATTTTTGTATAAAAAAATCCTTATGCAGTCACCTGTATAATTACACCATGCTTAAATAAGCGTAACCACTAAAGGCCGTAATACACTAGCCTACACAATCGTGCGATTTTTGAGAAAATACAACCCTGGAATAATAGAGTTTATAAACGTTTTCAAAAGACAATAACAATTCATTATATCAGGGCTGTATTTTTTGCAGGCCATCCCTGAAACTTCCCCCTAAGCTGCACATTTTTTGGTCAAACTCGCACCATCCGATACACTTTTTGAGTCTATAAAAATCAGTGAATATCTTAAGTGAATTTAACGAAACGAATTTAGTAAAATTGGCAGCAATCTCCGTTTCTTTGTAAGATTAAGAGCTGATTAGATTTTGAACTTTATCGGGTTAGGGCAATTTTCACAACTTGCCTTTAGCTAAAGGCAAGATTTTGTCTGACCGACAAATATCTTTGCATTATTAGAACTTGAATTTTTTATTGTTATTATTATCAAAATTAATAATAATATATAATAAATACCCAGCAAAAAATTTCAAAAAAGGTAATCGGGTGAATTTTTGGTGGAAGCTGTTCCTTACTGGATTAACAACTTAATGATTTTAACAAGGCGTGAGACTATAATAATCGATACTTGAGAAGTACTTACTTTTTTTATTTGGCAACTTGTTCACGTAATCTATTTAATCTAAAAAAAAATATTCTCCTCATTTAGCAACTTGTACATAATTTTTTTAAATTTTAGGTAATGTAGTTTGTAAGCGAGTAATGAAATTTGGTAATCAGAAAAGTAAGTCATTATATTGCAAGTAATGTGTAATTTTTGATGGTTAAAAATAAAATCAGTAATTGACTCAAGCACGAAGGGTTTCGTACGGACACTAGATATGTAATATCATTTTGGCGATTTATTTTTATTTTGTTGATTTTTTTTTTCATTTTGGCGATTATTAATTTTTTCATTTTGGAGATTTTTCCGGTTTTTCGCGATATATTTTAGTTTAAGAATTTTGTTTTAATTTGGCGCTTTTTTCGTTTTGGCGATTTTTTTCATTTTTGGCGGTTTATTTTCATTTTGTTGATTTTTTTCATTTTGGCGATTTTTCCGGTTTTCGCGATATATTTTAGTTTAAGATTTTTTTTTAATTTGGCGCTTTTTTCGTTTTGGCGATTTTTTTCATTTTTGGCGATTTTTTTTTCGGCTTGGCGTTCTTACGTTAAGTGATGTTTACATACATACATACATACATACATACACACATGCATATATACTCACACATACATACATATGTATATATTTCATATCTGCCCAAAGTAGCACCAGAAGGCCGAACATCAATTGCCTTCTTGTAGGCCTTTCACACACGAGAACAATTGTGCTGGCATGACATGCCAGTTTGATGGTGAGAGAGGCAAAGAGAGGGGTTTCGTGTTTGGCATAATTTTTCAACCAGCTACAACCCCGCATCAAAACCAATACACACATAACTTAAAAAAATAACATATCAAATGCATACAAAAAACACTAACACACACAAACCTATGTATGGGCATACATTTTTATGTCGGATGAATTAGTCTTGTGTGTTCTTAAAAAAACAAAAATTGTGCAGCATAAAAATTAGTCTCGTGTGTGACAGGCCATACAAATGAATACACATACGCACATACATTTCTCTCGTGTGTCTCTCGGTGGCCAGCTCTGATATATTTTCAATTCATTTCATTTATTTATCCAAGATAGAAAAACCTATCCGCAAGGGTATCCTTTCTTAAGGATAACGGGAGTAACGACCCCGCGGACCCTGAGTTATTACAGGTTGAGGGGCTTACGACATAGTTACCCCAAGAAGACCTGCTGTTCAGTGTGGCCGCTCTTAACACTACGAGATGGGGTACTTCTCTTGGGAGAGGTATTAAGGAGTCCGATAGGCCCTTGAATACTTCCTGACGTTAAATCCAGGTGCGACTGTACTCATAGTGGGCAGTTCCCTGGTCAACGTCTGAACCCATGTTAGGATCGGCTTTTTTTTTAGAAAATTACTCAATCATTGAGGTCTTAATTATGGAATTTCTGTGTAAACGAATTTGAATTGTTACAACCCTGGGCTGACGGCTGCGGTATTCTGGGACCTAAGTATGTATGAGTAAAGTGCAGAAATTGCTCCCAGGCTAATGCCGCAGCTGCTTCCGTCCTATTAAAATTTCGCAAGTCTCAAAGTTCGTCATTATTAAGTTGGTGGTGCAGGTTCAGGTGTCAGTTCACGGTTAGCACGGATCTGGCTCTGGCGGATTGACTTTTTTTTTTTTTTTGAAGTAACACAACACACCCGCGAAGTGATTAGCTTGTCTGCGGAAAATACCCAGGATCTATGGCGGAAATCGAACCCACGACCTCTGGACTGAGAGGCTAGCATCGCTACCACTCAGCCACAGCGGTGCCCTATTAGGTCTTTTCGTCAACACTCGCATGGAACGAACGGAGATATCGCCTTTGAGTTGGGACCCAGCCATAAAGAAGGAATTTAAACAATTTAAGTAAGAAGAATGATGAAAATGGAGATATTGAAAATCCATTACAGGCGAGTTATAATAAAAAAGGCAGTGTCTTAAGTTAATTTGTATGCATGTTGATTGATCCTCAGCTTACAATTGATATGTAAAAGCGATCGTGCATTGGTTACTTTAGATTATGTTAGGATTACCAGGTCGCTGAAAAGAGAAAATTAGTTTTCACTTGGTTCCAAATAACAGGTCATTTTGTGTTACCTGTCAGTAGGAAAGAGATAATGTAGTACAGGCGGTGAAGTGACATATAAACAGAGAGAGATAGAGAGAAGAGGAGTTTAATTCAGTTTTCGTTTTTTTTACAACTCTGCTTTTGAGCGTTTTGTTCATTTTTATAGCAACAATTGCAGCGCCTCTGGTGTTAAGCAGTCGCATTATTTTAAGCTACGAAGCCATTTTATTAGTAATTTTACTTGGTCAACTATTCATTGCTACAAATATCGATGGAGGAGGGTGCTGCTATATACATACATTAGCATATGACTGGGTTTTTAACTCGCGAAAACTGTCATTTGCTTTTGTATTCAACGCACTAACTACTTCAGTCAATAGCAACCTCTAAGTTAATAATTGTTTGTTACATATTTCTACAGGGAAAAAATCTCTGCTTAGGCTCAAATTCACAGTCTTTAGTTAACTAATGAAGATGGTTTAACCAATGAAGTTTATTAGAAAAATCGTTAGTTAAACCACGGGCGTTAGTTAACTATAGACTGTAAATTTGGACCTTAAGATTCACTTTTACGTTTGGTCAACATATGTATATAAAAATATTTTATTCAACTGAATCTACATAAATTATTTTTAACTTTTTAGTTAGTGCGTATTTTTGAGGTTGGCTTAATTTTTTTAAGGTTTATTTTAAAATTTTGTCCAATTTGACAAATATGTATTAGTGTCAGCCAATTTTCTAAATTTAACATCGCATCACTTTCAGAGCTCAAGATGTGTGGCAAGTTTCGTAAAAGTGGTTCAGGTAGAAGCTCGTAAAATAAAATATTAATCTTTTATGGGCATGGCCCCACCCACTTCTTTCACAAAACTATGTCATTCTGAGAGCCGAAGGTCTTTGCCAAGTTTCGTGGGAATCGGATAAGTAGAAGTACATACAATTTAATACTAACCTTTCATTTGTGTGGCCCCGCCCAGTTTTTTGAAGACAAGATTTATGCCCTTATACAAAAACTATTGTTAAAGTTAAAGCATGCTTTAAAACCGGTTTTGCCATACAAAATTCGTTTGTTAAATCAACTTTAAGTTTAACAATCGTTTTTCCAGAGCTCAAGGTGTATGCCAACTTTTCAAAAAATCGATAAAGCAGAAGCACATGAATTATAATATTAAATTTTAATAGGCGCAGTCCCGCCCACTTTTTGAAAGCAAGATGTCATTTTAATAGATCAAGGCGTGTGCCAAGTTTTGTAAAAATTTGTTAAGTACAAACACTTGAAATATAATACTAAACTGTAATACGCGTGGCCGCGCCCACTTTTTTGAATGCAAGATTGTCTCTTTTTTAAAGATCAGGGTGTGTGACAAGTTTCGTAAAAATCGGTCAAATAGAAGCATGCTATTAAGTTTTATTGGGCGTAACTCTGCCCATTTATTTATATTGTGTCGCTACGAGAGCCCAATGTGCTGGGTAAGTTTCGTAGCAAACAAATAAGTACAATATCAAAAAATCAAATCAAAACATTTGTGGGCATATCCCCGCCCACTTTTTTTACAGTGGCACCAAATTACCCTCTCAGACAAAAAAAAAATTGCGAGTTATGAAGTAACAATGCCAAAAAAAAAAAAAAAATACACACGAATTGTTATCCTCCTCCTTTATTTTTAAGTCGGTTCAAAATATTTAAAACGTATGTACATGCACAAGCCCACTAACATATCGTACAAATGATCTAAGTGCGCACAGCCCCATTAACTTGTAACAACATGTCCAGTAAAAGTTACAGTGGAATTGAATTTGCCGTTGCGGACACATAAATGTCGACGAAACATGAATTCTTCTTAAAAAAAAAAAGAAAAAAGCCAAATCAGATGTTAATGTTATGTTCAGAATCATCTAAATTATGATATTTAAAACAAAAAAACCAAATATAAAAATGAAGAATATCTTATCAGTCGTCAGTATTGGAACAAATGAGCAGAAAATAATTGAGGTTGTGATTGTTGCTTCTTCATCTACTTACATACATACATTCATAAGTGTATTCATAGTTTTTATAAATACTTATTGATTTCCCCTCCCAACTCATGTTACCAATAATGAAAGAAATGATATTTGTCCCACGATAAGTCTGTCTTAGTAATTTATTAACCACATTAAGTAGAGTTATCAAATTATCGGTTTTTAAAAAACCCGGTTTTTTGTTTTTGCTAGAGCAAAATTGAATTAAAATGTTCAAATAATTTTGAAAAAAAAAAAATTGTATAAATTGGCAAAAAAAAACTTGAAATATTTCCAAATCAAGCACTAATGTTTGTTGGGTGGCATAGCAGTTCATTTTTGTGAGAAACTATGACTGCAGTTATTGTTACTTTCGCAATATCAAGTCCAACTTGATCAACGGCAGCCTCTGCCGCGGCAGCGACTGATTTGATTTCTGTCATAGTGTAAAAGAAACTATAGGATTTCTTGTTTTGATGTATTTTTCTGGAGCTACTCTGGCTTCCAGGGCATAACAATGTGTTTGGGAATATCGTTGCGGATGAACTAACCAGAAGCGGAGCTCGAATGGACATTCGTAACACGTATCAAATAATTGGCGTCCTGTTAAAATGCTGTAGGTCTAAGGAGGTCAGATCCTCGATAACCAGGCAAATATGACCCCAATACGATTGTAGCAGATGCGAAATCCTGGAGGGGACACCTCGTGGGCAAATACGCACAGTTATTGCGGTAATTACAGGTCACTGTTTTATAGATGCACATTCTAGGAGATTAAATATACTATGCTTATATGTAAGTCGAAATACGCCAACCATGATGGGGCGAATAATTCGAATGAATACCCTAGTACATTTGTGTTATTGTGATAAAGAGAAGAAAGTATGTACTATTTTATTTGTTTTTATTATTATTATTATATACATTTATGTATTTCTGTGGTCCCAAGCGATAACAACAGCATAAGGCGGAAAATATAGTTTCGAGAAAATCCGCTTTTTATTTGTATCTTTATAATTAACTTCATTAGAGACAATGAATATTTCACCTAAAAATTAAGCTTCTATGTAGAATTTGGTCTTTGTATATAACTCGATTTTGTCATAAGACGACTTGTGCAGTTATCGCTTTTAAGCACATACATATATACATATATTAATTTCATTCATTTCGTAAGAAAACGGTTGCTTACCCAGTTGACCAAGACTTTCGTTAATGATATCGATTTCAAATATATGTCGAACATTAATCGTATAAAACTATCGAGAATGACATTCAAAAATTAATCTAGAAAAGTTCAGTTGTGGCTCAGCTTTGTTCCAAAAAATATTCGATTTCGTAGGTTCGCTACCAATATCAAAAGTGAGAGAATATCGAACTAATTTCGATATCGTAAAAAGACAGCAGAAAAAGTACAATAACACTGTGATACAAAAAAAAAAAAAAAATATTCAGGGATTCTAATGTACCAATTCGATTTTGTTGGAGTCCATGGATGACGAAAATACCGTTGGTTTTTTTAGGTCACTTCATAAAGTGATTTTATAACGGTAAATGTAGTGAAAAACGGGGTTTCAGTTTTAAACAGGTGTAACTTCTTTGTTTCCTAACGGATTTCTTTTAACTTTCCGTTGGTGTAAAGGACCGAATATTATCTTTCAACCAAGATATATTTTTTGAAAATCGACCCACAAATGGCTAAGTTACAGTCGTTGAAGTGTAGAAAAAACCCATTAAAAAAGTATTCTTTTGTAACTCATAAGCAACTTATGGCCTGAGGAAAACAAAAGAATACTTTTTCAATGGGTTTTTTCTACACTTCAACGACTGTAACTTAGCCATTTGTGGGTCGATTTTCAAAAAATATATCTTGGTTGAAAGATAATATTCGGTCCTTTACACCAACGGAAAGTTAAAAGAAATCCGTTAGGAAACAAAGAAGTTACACCTGTTTAAAACTGAAACCCCGTTTTTCACTACATTTACCGTTATAAAATCACTTTATGAAGTGACCTAAAAAAACCAACGGTATTTTCGTCATCCATGGACTCCAACAAAATCGAATTGGTACATTAGAATCCCTGAATATTTTTTTTTTTTTTTTGTATCATAGTGTAATTAATTTAATTTTTTAATTTATTTATTTTAATTTACCGACATATTTCGGAAGACAATTGTACTTTCGGAGGTCTCGCTCACATAGTCATCAAATCCTCTTTATACTTTTTCTTTCGCGTGGTATTATTTTAACCTAATTTGCATTTTATACTTTGTTGTCTCATTCGCTATGTGATTTTTGTAAATAAATGGTGAAAATTAATATTTGTGAACGAAAATGCTTAAAACGAAGTCTGTAATAATTTGAAAACAAATTTCAATACTAATAATCTTCTTCGCATTGTGTTTTTTAATTCAACACAACATATATGCTCCATTTAATTTTGTACAAATGTTCATGTGTTCAAATGTATTTTCATTTTATAATTTGTGGTATCATTTGTTGTGTGCTTTTTGACTGAAAATTTATATTGAAAACAGAAACAAATTTTCATATTTTTTATTGTTGTTTTCAATATAAATTTTCAATCTTAAGTTTCGTTTCGTTATTGTGAAACAGGCCATAATATTTTTGTAGGAAACTTTTTTAAAATTGAGTTTGTAGTCATATGGAAAGTAATTTTAATTACTTTTATCTTCTTTATATATAAGTGCATTTTTTAAGTGCTGCTGCAAATATGGGTGGGATTTGTACAAAGGGGGGTGGTACCTCCCATACAAACCACAAATTAAAAATCTATTCTTTCTGCTCCTGATAACGGTATTTGCACAAAATTTGGTACGTCGGTGAGGTGTGCATTTTTTAAATGCTGCTGCAAATATGGGTGGGCGTGGTACCTCCCATACAAACCACAAATTAAGAATCCAATATTTCTGCTCCTGCTAACGGTATTTAAACAGAATTTGGTATTTCGGTTGAGTGAACATATTTTAAGTTCTGCTGCAAATATAGACGGGATTTGATAAAGACGCGTGGTAACTCCTCCCATACAAATCTTCATTATGTATAGACCGATTGGCATGAAACCTCTCCAATAAAAATAAAATTTTAAGGCAAAGCAACGTTTGCCGGGTCAGCTAGTAATACTAATAATAATTTACATATTGTGTATTTTAGTTGAACACTACAAAATATTTAATTTAATTTTGTAAAAATTGTCAATTGTTCATTTCACTAAGTATGCATACATTTTCTGTTATTTGTTTCGATTATTGTCTAAAAATACTTAAGAACAAACACACTATGTTGTCCGTTTTGAACAGTGATCACATCTGCTGATTTTAACTTTTTCCATAAGTCACTTTCTTCACCTCTGTTCTACTTTGTGCCTCTAGCACACATATACTCGGCTACCGTCACACTTTCAATAAACTATCGAGAAGAGCTCGAAGCTTAAACGAACATTCGAATTTATTGAGATTTGCGAACAAATGTCGAAAAATTTTCTTTCGAAATTTCTTCGCTTTAGTGTAAGCATTCGTTTATATTGAATCTCAGGTCAAGTGGGTAGTTAAACGTATATACATATGTATGTATGTATGTATGTATATGTATGAGTCATAATAAAAACAATAGTGTTGAAATATTTGCCAGACAATTGCAATTTCTTTGTACCTCCTTTCCCGTCCCTTATAATTTTGCTGCTAATTTAAAAAAGAAAAATATTAATTTAATTCATTGACAATTTATTATTATATTTATGATTATATTCGATGTTGCCCTAGAGTAGTAGATGTTAATTAATTTCATTTAATTTTTTTTTCAACTGAGTTAAAGCAAAGAAACAAAAAACAATTGACTTGATTCGTTTTTAAATATTCGCGTGTACGTATGTATATGTATGTATATGAATGTACATACATACATACATATATATGTATATGCATACATATGTACATACGTATTTACATATATACAAATATGAATATGTAATATTTATTGTTAACATGTTGTTCTAATGGGTCAATTGTTTGTACGGTTGAATGCTCTTATTCTGCAGTGTAGATACCTACTTACAATTTGCAATAGTGATATTGTATTTTAAGTTAATACGAGTATTACACTTAATTAAATTGCTTGAAAGTTATAAAAATTTTGAAAATTAAAAAACAAACATCTTTTTTCGATTTTGCAGCTTTTTAATGAACATTTTTCACAACCTTTCACAAAAAAAAAGCGAAAATAAAAACAAAATATTTATTTGTATATAATAAATACCGAAGTATGTATGTACATTAGAGTGGGTCAACAGGAGTCTAACAAAAGCGAAATATACAGAAAATTCTAATAATATAACCCTTAGGAACCAGGGTCTAAAATGAAAATCTAGTTCACGAAGAGGGACATCAAAATTTAAGCTTTTTGGTAAAAACATTTTATAACCAAATAACAGAAGAACAATTTTAAAAAAATTCACTTCGGATTTTGATGAAATTTTGTTCTACGTTCTAGTTTGCGAAATATAGCGACTTCAAAATGCAACAAATTTCGGAGGGGCAAAAATTTACCGCTCTTGGTCCTAGTTTTAACAAATATAAAGCAAGGGTGTCCGTTTAGACATACATAGATGTATCCATATTATACGTTTCACAGTATTCCGTTGAATAGTTTCGAAGAGGCAGAAATTGCCCTGGCTGGCCTTCTCTTTGTTTTTAAAAAATATGAAGCCTGTGTGTTCTTTTATGTTTTAGATTTTATCAAAATCGATTCAGCTGTTTAGCTGATAAAATGTAATAAATGAACAAAGTTACTTTTGCATTGGGTGTGGAGACGGACAGGCGGACAGACGGAATCAAGGGCGAACAGCGTACACACGTAACTAGGGTTCTGTTTTTCTTTTGAGTACCAGCGTAACGGGACCCATGAGGACCCAAGAGAGCCGGTTTTTCGTGAAACTGGCAGCCTGTAAACTTAGCCTGTAAAAACTTCTTTTGAGTACGGTATCATAAAAACTCTCGTTTTCTCTCTCTCTCTCTATATCTTTCTCTCTGCTAAATCGACAATAAATATTTTGTGGGTATGGGAGATATAGAGCACCCAATACCATGCTAAACACGTTAACGGTACAATAAATACGCTTTGTCGGTTGGGAGACTCTATTCTATATCTCGCTGGAAGAATTTTAGAAATCCACCGGTGCTTTCGAAGATTACCTCTTACAAACATACAAATAGTATACAAACTTTAGCTCTTTATACTCGTAAATATTAAAATATAAATGAAAATGTTTTTTTCTTCAACTCAAAACTTACTGTTGCAAGAATTTGCAGGACAAGGAATATTTATTATTTTGCTAATACCCGTAATAATACAAAAAGGATATTTTCGTTATAAATTTGGATTCATAATTGAGTGGATAGAAAATCAGCCATTATTTTTTAACTTTTGAAACGATTGGAACAATCTTGTGAATACGTACAATAATAACACTATTTACAATTATAAACATATGAGTACGATTCATATTTTGTTCTAAAAATATTTAATAATATTTTTTTTGCCAAACCACAACAGATGATTATAATAAAAAATGGCTCTTCATGCGAAAGTTGTCATAACTACTATAAAATTCTTACAGGACACTCAAGTATATGTATGTTTAGCAGTTATAACAAAATATTACAATACTCGTACATATAATATTCTACTTTGTTTTCTTGATTTTTCAGAAATCGAGCTTGAATTTAAGAGAATCTAAGAATGGAAGCAAAGAACAACAGACAAACAGATTGTCATTGAACACTGATAACAAATATTCGGCTGCCGTTACAACACCAGCAACAGCGAGTTCTCAATATGGCAACAATAATGGTAACAAATCCAGTGAACAAAAAAATGATCCATCAATTACATCTTCAGAGGAGAGAAACAGCGAACAAGAAGACAAAGATGAAGGTACCGAAAAGCATAAACGCAACAGTGATAAGAATGGCGCTTTACATCAATGTATAAGCGAATTGGCTGCTTCAATAGCTTCGAACGAAGATAACGCAGAAAACGATGCTGCTATAGGAAAATCTCTTCTCGAAAGACCACTAAAATCAACAACATCACATTTTGTCACAGTTATAGAAGTCAAAGAGAGCAAAACAGATCATGGTAATAATTCGTCTGTGTCATTAGAACAAAACCAAGATAATGCTGGAGGTGATAAAGCAAATATGATAACACCTTCCACATTTAGTAGTTTTGAAAGAAAGCCATCAGCTCCACCATTGTCACCATCATTGGCATCACCCTCACTAACTGCTTCTTCACATGCTTTATTAGATGCAAAGAAAAAAATGCCCCCAAGGCAAGTTTTCGCTAAAAAAAATTTAACATAAATTTAAAATAAATGTTATATTTTTAATACATTTACCCACAGACCACCACCTAAAAATATACGGCGCGTCGAACCACCCACTATACCGGGTTCCATACTTTCATCATCACCCAAACGTGATTCACCTTTTGCTGGCAGCACAATACCTTTGCCATCTAGCACTAGTAGCTTGTCTTCATCTGAGAGTCCGGCAAACTCTCTTGAACGAAATATCAAACCTTCCGATATATTGCGGCAGAAGTCCTCCGAATCCATAGAGGGAAAATCATTTGCTCAAAATCGTAAAACCACACCAGAAATTAACAAATTTTTGAACAATTCAGAGTTTTTAGAAGAGCTTGGCCATAAAATCAATAAAACTGAAAGTATGGAGAAAGCCAAACGACCTGACCTCAACTACACACACAGCCCGACCGGTAGCTTGGGTCGAACACAGCAAACACCGCCAAGCGGCACAACAGCAAATGCCAATACCAATCGTTCGCAACACATTTCACAGCAAAGGCCTATAGGTATCAATGCCATAACGGGCTCCTCGCCAACCAGCAGTCTGAGTAAAAGTGTAAAACTTACAGCCGCTGATAGTTCATCAACTGGTAGCTTGGATAAAAAATCTAGAACGTCGTTACAGCCAACTGATGCTGAACTGGCGGGACAGCAGGGACGTACAATTGGCTCTAAAGAGTCTTTATCTTCACAAGGCATATCCGAAATTGTAAGGCATTAAAAGATTCTTACATACATACATATCTCTCTATCTTCGAATAAATTATATGTACATATGTACATATGTATATTTTTCTACCCAAAATATTTTGAATATTCCAGATCAAAAGCTATGAATCAGTCTCTTCACTTAGTTCAGATAGTGCCAGAGCCAATCAAATGGCTGATAATGAACAGGAACATCTGTATGATACTGTGCCTCTGGACAACGGTGATGATGAATATGTCTATATTAAACCTGGCCGCACTGGCTCCTCTTCTAGTCGCGACGATTTATCAACACCCGGCAGTATCATACCCATGAGTACTCATGGCCATTTAAGCAGTCAAACTAGTGTTACAGATCCTGAATCTCCAGGACGCTCTTCTAACTATGCCAACATTAATTATTTCATACAGTATGTCAACGATCTTATACATACATACATATATAGTAACTTTTACTATCCGTCTGCAAAATCTTTATATATTATTTTTTAATTAAATAGAAAAAATAATGAAACACGTTCCAGTTCTGTGGATAGCGATGGAGAATATGAGAGCGGTATGCCCATAATGCGAACTATATCGCAAGATGATCATAATGTGCCAACGCCTGGAGCATTAAGAAAGGTACGAGCTATCATGATAATTATTTTCTTTTTTATCAAAAGCATTTGTTAATGTAGAGATTTAACAAAAATTAATAGTAAAATATAAAACTTACCATAACATAAGAACGAAGAAAAGTTTGCAAGCAGATGATAGATACATTTTATAACTTTTTCAACATTGTACTAAAAAGTAAGCTTCTGTACTCAAAGAGGTTTGTGAATAAGCTACATTGCAGTTATTTTGTTGTAGTTTAGTTTTCAGTTAATGGTTTTTTTTTTGGATAAGAAATCTTGATAAATGTCAAAACAAACAAAAAATTTGTGTAAACGGTATAGATTTTGATAAAGATTTTAATGGAATTCTGTTAGATTTTGTGAAGCTATAAATGGCATATAAAGTTAAAAAAAATTCATTTAAAACGGAAACATTTTCAAACACTTGCAAAGTTTTCAAATACAATTTAAGGGATCTCCCGAAAGCTATTAAAATATGTATTCTAACATTCAAATGATGAATTTTATGATGTTCTATAAAATATAAATTTTACTAGTATGTATTTATGTGTGTGAAGTATCATTCATGATGGTAAATGACAAAAGTCAAGGTTAAGTTTTTTTCCTATTGAGTGAAAAGTATCCCATGATTCGTTGTGAATCTAGTAAACTTGCAAACTTTACTCCGTGTAACAAACAACTTAACTAATTAATTAATTGTGGTTAGACTTTATATTTTAAAAATTGTTTAATCAATTTTTAACATCAACTAACGTTATATTCTTTTTTTTTTAATTTTTTTATTTTGTTTTTCTAATACATACTTTGAAAATAATACATACCTGAATCAAAACAGAATCTAGTTTCAGCAATACTTGTGAGTACCACCTTCTTCTCATCAAATAATTTAATAATAAAAACATACCAAAATTAAATGAAAAGCACAAACAAATCTTTTAACAACTCATTTCGCTTTATCCTTGTTAAAAATTTTGGCCTTCTTTGTTTTATTTATATTTTACAAATGGTGCTGGTGCTTTGTATTAAAAGAAACTTTGTTTTTATACATTTTCTTAAATTGAAATTTGACATTTATTGTTCGTTAGCTTTTGAAATAACTTATAAGAATTATTTTAAATTAAAAAAGAAATTTTTGCTTATATTTAATATAATATTTTTTTATTTATGTGTTTTATTTTAAAATTTGTAATTTTAAGAGTTTAATATTTATGTATGTATATATTATGTAGATATGTATGTGTATATTAGGTTGATCGACACTCGACTTTCTGCCAAACCGAATTTTTGATATTTGAAATGCAGGAAAAAGTCCGTTAACCGAGGTTTCTAAAAAGAGAGCTATGTTATAAGGAAAATAAATTTGTACAGAATCGTCTTCATCATACATAAAAATAATTCTGAAAAAAAATCAGAACCTGTAGCTTTAATGAAATTACATACATACATATTTATAAATCCACAGAAACTTAAAAATTATCACCCTTATCGGGAATACTTTTTTTAATCACATGAACAACAATAAATTGGCATCGCCTATTGTTAGGGAATAAAATAAACATCTGTTGCGAGTGAACAACATGCTATTGTGAATTGATGTAATTGCATTTTTTTCCCCCTTTTATGCATATTTTTATAATTTTCTTTATAAATTGTTATTATTCAGCAAAATGAATAGCATTTTGCTCCGATTTATGTTATTTTTATTGGAAAAAATAAAGAAACGAAATTTGAGAGATGCATCAAATCCACCGTGTTTATCGGAAGTAATGTACATACATACATAAGTATGTACTAAGTGAAAAAAAACTAAGAATTGTTGGCACTGTATACTATATAAATATATATGTATATAAATTATATAAATAACTTTATGCATTTTAAAAAGTAAAATCGTAAACAAGTTTAAAAACAACAAGAAAACTAATTACATTTTGTGCTTCATTTTTTTATTCCCAAACAAAACGTTTGTGAAAAAATAAAAATTTTTTGGCAATTGCAACTTTAAGGAAATATTTCGAGTGATTGTGTATTTTTAAAACACAATCATCTGCTTGCCCAAAGAAAAATTACAGATTGCTTCTCGTGCAAGAAGAAGAAGAACATTACTCTCTCAAAAGCTCTCTCACTTGCCCCGACTTTGAGTGCAGGAACAATTTTCTGTAAAAATGGGATCCCGCGGGCATGATACAATTATACATTTAACCGCGAAGCGCCAGCTGTTTTGCTTGTTTCGTGGTGCCATCTGCCAAATGTTGTTTATGTTTTACAAATACACACACACGCTGTTTATCTTTCATTTCAATCACTTGCTCTATGACAGTTGGCACCAAAAACTAGCAACAAAAATCCCTGTTGTTTTATTTGCTGTAAATTTGTTTTCGATTTGCGGTTACCTGTATAATTGCATCATGCCCGCGGGCTTCCAATGTTGAGTACATTATCAAATCTAATGTACTTAAATATACAACATATCGCTCATTGAGTCGTAAAGCAGCTCTGGGCGAGTCAACATCACGCGTCGTTCGCAATTATTTCTTAAGTGCAACCAAGCCACTGTTGTTTATTGGCCTTCGAGAGTTTTGCGTCTCACTCGCACTTGTTAATGGTTGCCGCAACTAACTGTATCGCTTACAGTTGGTTCTTTGTGGAATTTTCCATTATCAAGTGCAAACGTTTTTAATAAGATTTAACTGATGGAGACCATAAAAAACTCTAGGAGTGGATCTTGGAAACTCTTTTTACTTCCTATACTAAGGTATAGGTCGTTCGCAGCAACCGAAAGAAGTTTCTACACGTGGGATACCCTGGCTTTTTGGCTGCGTGCTTTTGCCATTTTTGTTCCATTTGGAATACATAATACAAAAAATATCGCTCATTTATTTCAATGGCATCATAAGTTGTAAAATTAATTAAAAATAATGCAGAATTAGTTTTTCATTTTGGCTTTTGGTATTTTTGGTGGCGTTGGTTGAAGTAGTTAGCACGTTGACTACAAAACCGAAGGTCCTGTGTTCGACACCGGTCTCCAACAGCCATTAAATAACATCACCATGAATTTTTCTGATGTGCATTAGTGTCCCTTTGTATCAGTTGTTGTTGTGATGAAAGCATAGACACTGGTCACTGAACTACTCCTGCTTCAGCGGATACTAATCCTAATGTAACATCATAGCGCCCTACTTCGTCGGTATTGTGTTGCAGAATCATGGGCGAAGCAAAATAACCAATAAAATGGCTATTAAACACAGCTTCGATAAATTTAATACTCCTCATTGACACCAGAGGCGCTACAACACTGCATTATTATAACGTACAAAAAGCAGAGTTGTAAAAGAATGGACCTTTCCTCTATCTCCTCCTTCATCAACTGTATTCTCTATTACTATCCCTTTCCTAAAGAAAATAGCACCGCATTCTTTACAAAAAAAAATCAAATGAAGCGACAACAAACAATTGCCTTGATGTAAAAAGGTAGCAGACAACAAAATAGGCAACAAATGCTGAATCAAGGCACAGTCACCAGATAATAGCAATGACACAATTTAAAGTTGGCCAGACAAGGAAAAAAAATTTAATATCAAAAAAATTTTAACATGAAAAATATTTTATTAAAAAAATATTTATTTCAATATTTTTATTTATACTAATGTGTTGCCTAGCAGCAACGAAATCATCTAGACGTGCTAAACCAACAACAAATAAATTAAAAAAAAAAAAAAATTATTTGTAAACAAATTAAAACCCTTTTTAAAAATTGTGAAAAGTTCTTAACGTTGCTAATTTTGTTAGTGGTAGCCGCCGCGGTGAAATTTTTTCAATTTAATGTGCATAAATAACTTTTATATTTTTGTTTTCTTTAACAAATTCTATTTTTGACATTTTGGCTCAACTAAAAGGACATGTTGTTTTCTCATTGTTGTATTTTTTTAATCTTGCTATCACCTGTTTGTGGTTTTTAAAAAAGTTGTAGGTTTGTAATTCTCAATAATTTATTGGGATTTTGTCTATAAGGCTTCTTTGAATGGTGGCTGAAGTCTACTGATGAGTTGCTTAAGCAGCAACGAAACGCATCTAGACGTGCTTAACCAAAAACAAACATTTTTTTTAAATTCGTATACAAATGTATTTTGTATTCTTAAGCAGTCAAATTATTCATTCTCACAATCGTAGTCTGTTAAAACCGAATTGTTCATGATAGATACTATTTGTGATGTGAATAGTATGAAGAACAGAAAGTTATTTTGCATTATTAAAATGAAATTCGGTTCTAGAAAGCCATATGTACTTTTAACCGGTAAAAAAAGCTTAGTCGATCATCCTATATTTACATACAAATTACCTGCTTTCCACAAGATTAAGATTGAATTGAAATTTTTTTTTCATCAACGTTGATTTCTATATACATACATATGTATTTAGTTATGACGTTCTTCTAATGAATATTGGATATTTATTTACATATGTATATGTACATAATTTAATTAATTAAATCGTTGTTCGAATTTGTATAATAACAACTCTTCGATATTTACAGGTTTCGGGTAGTCAGCGCGGCAATAAGATACGTTCCATATTAAGTACAATCATACAAAGCGAAACGATATATGTGGCTTGTTTAAATACCATGATACAAGTAAGTGTGCTACAAATTACAAATACTCGTACATATTTATGTGCATATATGATCATTGATCGAATTTTAGTACAAGAAGGCCATACATGCTACTCTTGGAACATCACAGCCTGTTATTAAAGAGGACGAGGAGAGTACAATTTTCTTTAAGATCGATGAGCTATACGAAGCGCACTCAGTGTTTTTGAGTGATTTAAAGTCTTTGGTAGCTCATGAGGGTGGCGATGTGCTTATCGGTGAAACATTTAAACGTTTGGCAGAAATGTTTGACCTGTACAGTGCATTTCTACACAATTATAATCAGGCCATTGAAACGGTGAAGAAATGCAGTGCCAATAATCCGCAGTTTAAAAAGATTGTGTCAACAATTGTTTTGAACTTGCAGACTGAGCAATCGCTAACTCTCGAAGATCTACTGCACAAACCAGTGGCGCGAGTACAAATCAATGCTCTGGTCTTCAACGATCTTCTCGACTGTACACCACAGAATCATCCGGATCATCATCCACTGAAACAATCTCACGACACCATCCATAAGTTTCTTAAACAATTCAACGTGGTGAACCAAAAACTGTCCACTGAGTCAAACAAAAACCTACGACGCATGGTGAAGAATTCATTTATAGTGGAGCTGGTTGATGGTCATCGCAAGTTGCGCCATTTGTTTCTCTTCAATGATGTTATTGCTTGTGCCAAATACAAGGCTTCTGGCCGCGATCGTATAGATTACGAGCTGAAATGGTTTATACCATTGAAAGATGTCGCTGTTTTCGAGGAAACAGATTCCAGTGCAGAGCTTAAAGAATCTAGTCCAGCCAATATTTTGCAGCTAAAGACACAGGCGTGTACTGTTCGTGATCAATTGTTAATGGAGGAAAAGGATGATAAAGCACGTAAACCAAATGGTCTAAGAGGAGGTGAAAAATATCGTCGAAAACTGGCAGATCTGGAATCACAGTTAGTTTTAGCCTCTCCCAATCTAGTTTTTCGCATTGGCAACAAGGCCACCAATAAGACAATTACATTCTTTTTGAGTTCAGATTTCGAACGGACTCAGTGGATAGAATCTATTTTGAGTTTACAGGTGCATACTCGTATAAGCAATAATTACATATGTATATATTTTTTAAAATTAATTTATTTTATTTTAATTTTTTTCCCTATAGCAACAATGTAAAATACCCGGCACTAGTTCTATAAATGCTCTTGAAATTCATGCTTTTATTGTAGCAATGCAAAAGAGCATGAAAACGGAAATGGGTTCATACCTTATGCGAAATACAAACGATGAAAGCCTTTTAGTGGGGGATCTTCACATGACAGTGAATAATCTTAGTGGTCTAGATCAGCCGGCAGATTTATATATTTCAATAGAAGTCGATTCATATGGTCATTACTTTCGTAAAGCTGCAACCAAAATGATATGTCGTTCCATGCATCCCATGTGGAATGAAAGCTTTGTAGTGGAACTGGAGGGCAGTCAAAATGTACGGATACTATTGTATGCTCTGCAAGAACGACCAATATTGAAGGCTAAACATGTTTTAAAGGTGAATTTCTAGTCATAATTGAATAATTTTGAAAAATTTTTAATATTTTCTATATATACATACATACATACATACATATATGTATATAGTTGAGCCGCAGCTGGTTGAAAGAGACGCCACAAGCACGCGTCCTTAAATTGGGTGATAATTTAATTTTAAATACAACCTTACATTTTGTACCTGGCGAAGTGACATTACGGCGAGTACCTACCTCGAAACCGGGAGCTTTATTTGGTGCAAAAATGCAACAAGTTTTAAAGTAATTGTTTGTTTAAAATCCATCCATTTTATTTGTTAACGAATATTTGTTTTTTAGACGAGAAAAACGTGACATTCCATTTATAATAAGTGCCTGCATACGAGAAGTGGAAAAACGTGGCATGTCTGAGGTGGGAATTTATCGAGTCAGTGGCTCAGCTTCGGACTTGGCTAAACTAAAAAAATCTTTTGAAACAAGTAAGTACATTTCTATCCTATTCTTTTTCTGCTGTGTATTTTTAATGACATTATTCTATTCTTTTTTAATTTTTTTTTTCGCTATAAAGATGCCTATGAAGCTGAACAATTACTTAAAGATGTTGATATTCATTCTGTTACTGGCATTTTAAAATCATATTTACGCGAATTACCAGAAGCCTTATTCACCGATGTTTTGTATCCGAAATTCTTTGAAACATTTAGTCGCTTTAGCAACAACAATGAAGTTGAGCGCATCAATGAACTTTTGCAAGTATTCGAAGAATTGCCACAAGCCAACAAAGCTTCCATTAATCACATTTTAGATCATTTAATAAGGTATGTACATACATATATACTTAAATATATTTATATCGTGAAAGGAATAGTTTTAGTAGTACCAAAGACTTGACAATTTTCAACATTATAGTAACTATAAATAAGTATAAAACATCACTCTTGAGCACTACTGTAATTTACATTTACAAATGCTTAGAAATTATTCATTTGTGTATGTGTATAATAACCCTGCAGGAGATCGAACTAGTGTCCAACTGGTATTTTACTAGTACAGAAGCCACCACCACCAGTTCCCAACCGTAAACTTTCCTATAACATTTTAATGCTCAAATTAGCATTGAGTGTGTTTAGAAAATTACTAGTGCCATTATTACTAGTTTAGGACTAGTTAATTACCAGGTGGCAAATTACGGCACTCGTTATCGAACGAAATTACGAAATATTTCAATAGAGTTTATATGGAAATATTTTTAAATTTCGAATCGTATCGTGTGCCGTAATTTGCCCCCAGTTCTTTTGCAAAAAAAAAAATTCCATAAAATTGGTGGTTTTATTCCTTTGTTACCCAGTGACAAGTGCTAGTTGAAATTCGCAATTATTTGTCAAAATTCAAAAATACAAAAGGTTAATTGTAATTATTTGATTATAATTATTGATAGGTGAATCTAAAACTTTAATAATTGTATAATACCAATTTTCGTACAGTGCAAGTGCTCTGTTAGACAGTCAAAATTTATTTTGCAATGTAGTGCCTTGGAACTACTTCATATACTAGTACTCATCAGAACTAGTAATTTTATACAAGAACTTTAACCCTTTTCGCACTAGTTCTTGCTGATCTAGTAATTATACTAGTAGCTTTTAGACAATTGACACCTATTCTCCTGCAGGGAATGGATACATTCATACATACATACATACATATGCACATACATATGTATATGAAAATCATGTTATACAGGAAGTCAAAATTCTAAACACGCTTTTAGGGTGAATCCTTGCCATTGAAATTATAAAAATGTATAAAAAATATTAGATTATTATTTTTGACTTTTTACTTAAGTTTTTATTAAATTGCTTATTTACAAAAAATATTCAAACAATGAATAACCACAGCAGGCATGAAGGCGATTTCAGTATCAGGTGACCTTATCGCTACAACAATTTTACAACACAAAAAACAACACGTAGTTTGCTATGCTACAAAACCAATCTGTCAGAAGATTTCTAAGCAAATTTTGACGTTTTGGTTCAAAATGCTCAATTTGGTAGCAACAGCTGATAATCAGCTGGGCTGATAAGGTCACCTGATACTGAATTCGCCTTGAGCAGGCATCTTAAATTACAAAATTTTTTTCTTCAAGTGTAACTTTATTTTACTCTCATTTTTCTCACCAATACAAACATATTTTATTTTGCGGATCACTGATCTACTACAGTTTTTAGAATAGTAGATGGTGTAGGCCAGTGTCCATCATCCCATTGCCCTGAGGGCAATGCAAAGCATTCTGCTTTGCATACGTATACAGCACAACTACTAACAAAAATGTAAAGCAAGAGCATAAAACACAAAAAAAGAGCAGATTTCTATCGCATTTTTATTGAAAAAAATACACCGAAAGTATTAAAACACCATCAAAATTATTTAATTGTTTTTCTATATTATTTATATAAGAAAATTGTGTAATTTAAATCTTTTTATAACACTCTTTATTGCTGTAGAAAAGAGAAAAAATATTTGGAATATAGAGTTGGAAAATAAGTTTTTATTTGGCTTAAATACTTTTATAGATGCTGAGTGTCTAGTATGTATCCAGAAATTGAACAAATCTAGTACATACAGTTTAAGGCACAATTACATACAAACGTTAATTTATATAAAATTAACTAACCCATAAAATAGCGATTTTTTTCAGTGGAGCACCACTAAATATGTATAAGTGCTGTTCTGCTTTTAAGCACTTTCTCTTTTCGATTACCACTGATGTAAATGCAGAAAATATACATATCGTCGGGTAGTTACCGGCTAGCCGCATAGAACAGATATGTGTTTTCGAGAAAATAAATGAAAAAAATTTTTTTTCATTGTTTAATAACAACTTTGGTCGCTTTCTTTCAATTAATTAAAATTAGTACATTTATTAAGGGAAATGTAAAAGGGAAGAAGAACTTTATATTACCTAACATATTCAAGATGTCGAAAGAGAACAAATTTGAAAAAATTACACATTCATATATAACCACCCGACGATGTATAACAAAAAAAAAATCCCTATAATAATTATTCACGTTTAAAAACAATGGGCTATATTCTGCATTCTCCTTGAAATTAAATCGTTCAGAATTGCCATAGCATTCCATTGCCATAAATATTTCGAACAATTACATATATGAAAATTCCGCACGTTATAATTTCATGTAGAATACATAACATATCCGAATATTTTTCTGGCAGCAAACTTAAATACATATGTGTTATAATTTTTATAACCTACTACATTTGTTTTTGATATTTTAAAAATTTCATCAAAACCAAGTCACATTCATTTCCAGGTAATAGCAGGATTACAAAAACAATGAAAAAGTACAACAATGAAAATAACAACATGGGTTTTAATATTCTTATGAATTGAACAGGCTAATTTTCGTATCGCTTTTTAAGCCAAATTTCATGTGAATAATTACACTGTACAACAAAATAACATTTTTTGGCTGTCCTTTAGATAAAATTACGCGGACCATATGGATTTCGATGCGTTAAATTCAAATCTGCTGTCAGTTTTTCTCTATCACGTAGAGATTTTTTTATGGGCGTGGCTAATTTTGGCCCCTAAATTAGTCGGCCATACTAATATATTTTACTATAACTCGAAAACCGCTATTTCGATTTTAATAAATAATAAACCAAAAGACGCGCCACAAAATTTTGTTAAAAAAATATTAATAATCATTTTTTACCAGTTATTCAGAATTTAAAAAAGAAAAAAGTTTTTTTTTATGCAAAAATCGCGTAATTTTTTTACATGAAAATTACAATAAAAAAATCAGAAACTCAAAAGTTTCATATTTTTTACATTTTTGTTAAAACCACATATCCTAGGAATAAAACAAGCTATACAACGTGAAAATCCAGCAATAAATCTTGATTTTATTCACAATTTAAAGTTCTGTTACCTGCCCGCAATGCCCTTTCAATAGCATTACCAGATGTCAGTGATGGGAAATGAGATTTGCATTTCGGTATCAAAAACAAATTTTTTTAGTACTTTTTTGATCCCGAGAGTACCAAAAATTATAATATTTCTTATTTAAATTTTATTAACAAAAAATTATAAGAAATTCATTTACAAAAAAAGGAACACATAGGTACAAATATACAAATAGGTGTAGCCTGGATTAGACTTAATACTGTTGGAACATAAAGCTTGCCCCCGGATTCCATAGCTCGCTAAATCTAAAGCTAAATTCGACCGCTAAAATGCTGAACAAATAGAAAATTTTAAATTTTTGGCGATAACATAAAGCAATAAAATTTCGGCGAATTACATTTTTAAGCCATTACCTGATTTATCAATACCCGTTTGAAAATTGCATTCGTAGCCGAAAATCGACAAATTGATTTTATAGATTCTTAGCGATAGAGATTTAGCTTTAGCGAGTTACAGAATACGATGGCTGTTGATTTATATTTTGTTTTCATGAAATGTTGGTAAGAGAAAATCCTTTCGACATTTACAGAGGAGTGAGGCATGAATAAAGCTACTCTCGATATATCAAGAAACATGTATTCATCTAATGCGTTTTTATATAAGCCAGTGCTCTATATTGGTTGTTAATATTTCAAATTATTTTTCTTTTCTTTTTTTTCTTTTCCCTGGGAACATTTTAATTAAAAGTGGTATAATGATATTGGTTTAACAGATAAAATACTTTCAGGGGGAAACTTACTAAACCAAATAACATTTTATTGTCAAAGTCCACTTTTGCCCTTAGAACTTAATATAAACTTTTTAAAATTTTCTTTAAACTGATTTAAAACAGTTGTTTCAATAGATCAACTTCTGTGCCACATAAAATATCATTGAATGAAGTATGGTTTTCGTTGATATTTAATTGTGGTTACACTTTTCTAAAAGATCTTTACTAATAAAGCTTCGTTCTATTTGTCGAAAAAACAATTTAATTCTTGGCAAAATATATATGCATGCGCGAGTCTTCTGACTGCATTTCTAAGTTGCCCGTGAGAGTATCAAATTTCTTAGGGGAGTACTACGGTACTTTTTCATGTCAAATAGTATCAAAAAAAGTACGATCGTACCAACTTTCCCATCACTGCCAGATGTAAATGTGACTGCATATAATGCATTACACATATTTTTCCATTTTTAGGTACCTGCTTTAAATTGTGAATAAAATCAAGATTTATTGCTGGATTTTCACGTTGTATAGCTTGTTTTATTCCTAGGATATGTGGTTTTAAGAAAAATGTAAAAAGTATGAAACTTTTGAGTTTCTAATTTTTTTTATTGCAATTTTCATGTAAAAAAATTACGCGATTTTTGCATAAAAAATACTTTTTTCTCTTTTAAATTCTGAATAACTCCGAAACCATAAAAGATAGGTAAAAAATTATTATTAATTTTTTTTAACAAAATTTTGTGGCGCGTTTTTTGGTTTATTATTTATTAAAATCGAAATAGCGGTTTTCGAGTTATAGTAAAATATATTAGTATGGCCGACTAATTTAGGGGCCAAAATTAGCCACGCCCATAAAAAAAATCTCTACGTGATAGAGAAAAACTGAAAGCAGATTTGAATTTAACGCATCGAAGTCCATATAGTCCGCATACTTTTATCGAAAGGCTATTTTGGCTGTTGTACAGTGTTATTAATGAACAACTAACATCAAAGTTAGTTGTAAATATTCTTTATTAATGAACAATATAACATCAAAGTTAGTTGTAAACAACACATAGTTGAACGGAACAGCCAGCCGTTTTCGAAGGCCACTAAACCTTCCTCATCAGCGTTCTTCTGTGTTTTGGTCCACTGTGTTTGGTGTCAGTTGATGTAGATTTAGCCTGTTCAATTCATAAGAATATAGAAACAAATACAGTTCGAAAAATAATAATTAAATTAACTAAAAACATGGGTTTTAGTTTATCCAAAACTGCAAAAATAGAATTTGTTTAACATATAATAATTGAAATTTATTTGTTGGTAGTTTAGCTTGTCTATATACGTATTTCATTGGCGCTTGAACCAAATAATCAGTAGACTTCAACCACAATTCTTAACAGTAACAAACCTCTTACTTTATGCACAGACTTTCAAAAACTATATGAGAATTCATAAAATAATAATATTTTTGAAAATCACAAAAGAAAAAATAAGCTTTGTAGGCTTTGAATTCTCATATAGTTTTTGAAAGTCTGTGCATAAAGTAAGAGGTTTGTGACTGTTAAGAATTGTGGTTGAAGTCTACTGATGATTTGGTTCAAGCGCCAATGAAATACGTATATAGGCAAGCTAAACTACCAGCACATAAATTTCAATTATTGTATGTATACTTCTGACAATATGTCAAATAATAAATTTCTTTGTTTAACATAATAATAATAAAAATGATTCACATAAATTTGTAAACATTTCTCCACGACAGCTACTACTAACACAATTTGACACGTTTAGCAGTTTTTACAAATTTTTAATAGTTTTTTCATATTTTTAGATTTGTTTTCACAGAATTTTTTTAATAAAATATTTTTCATATTGAATTTTTTTTAATTATTTTTATTTCTCTTTCGTAAAGAATTTTTGAAGTTTCGGATGAACTAGAACTGCATTTCCGCTACTACCTTGTGAATGTGCCTTGTGTGTGTCTGTCCGTGTCCACGTACAGACCAAACACTTGTACCGATTTCGATTTAGTTTTTGCTGTTTGAAAGGGCAATTGATCGAGAGGGTTCTTAGCTATGTTTCAAGAAAATCGGTCTAGCCGTTTAGAAGATATCACATCTTTTCTAGATATAATCGGCGTTTTTAAAATTTTTAATTTTTGTTATTTTTAACCCCCGACCAAAAAAAAAGGGGTGTTATAAGTTTGTAGTGTGTGTCTGTGTATCTGTGTGTCCGCGTCCACGTACAGACCAAACGGCTGTACCTATTTCGATTTAGTTTTTGCTGTTTGAAAGGTCACTTGATCGAGAGGTTTCTTAGCTATGTTTCAAGAAAATCGGTCCAGCCGTTAGGAGATATCACATCTTCTCTAGATATATTCGGGGTTTTTAAAACTTTAATTTTTTTTATTTTTATTATGTATGTACATATATTTCCAAAACATGTAACTTCTGTGCTCTAATAATTTTGCATTCCTGTTTTTCCCCCAAAACCAAAATGCCGCAGAGTTCACAATAGAGAAGTCGATAATAAAATGTCTCTGCACAACCTTGCTATGGTGTTTGGACCCACTTTATTGCGGCCGGGAGCAACGCAAACAAAACAAAAAGATTTGTTGGCTTCGGGTACGGTTGATGTAATGGCCCAGGCCGGTATATTGTATTGCTTTTTGCAAGCTCGCATGCAACATGAAAGAGATGGCGGAGTTATGTAAAATTGTTTCGCCGTGCCGTGTAAGACTGGAAAATTCACTCTAATAAAGCCACAGGCGGAGTAAATGATTTTGGATGGTCATATTTTTTGTTTATTAATTCATATTAAAAATATTATTATTCCATAGCTCAAGTAATTCTAACAGGTTAATAGTTATAGGAAATACGATATTTTTATATATATACAACAACAACAACAACATACATACATATATTCAATATTTTATGCATTTTATGTAAATATAACTAACGCAACCCTATACTGCATATACATATACATTTATATACATACATACAATACATACATACATAAATATGTAAATATGTATGTATGTATTTACCTATCATTTTGAATGATGTTCGTTCGTTCGGTTTAAAAATAAAAGTGTTAATAAACCTTTTGAATGTTTCTTAACTGATGATTGATAACTCCAAAAATAAAACAAAAAATAATAATAATTATATACATACATAGTATATGTATAATGAAACACAATTTTGAGAAAAACAGTAGTAGTTCCCTGCTTTTTTCCTAAACTTTCAAGTTATAGTTAATCTTATATTACGAGTATTATAATGGGGGTATTCGGTGTTTGATGCTAATATTCATTCGTCTTGAAAATTCAACAACATAACAAAAATTTAAAATTTAAAAAACCGCCGATATATCCAAAAAAGATGTGATATCTTCTAAGCGACTGGACCGACTTTGTTCAAACATTGCTAGGAACACTCTGGATCGAGTCACTTTCTAAACAGAAAAAAAAAAACTAAATCAAAATTGGTCCAGCCGTTTGGTCTGTACGTCGACTCGCACAGACACACAGATACACAGGCACACACAACAAACTTATAACACCCCTTTTTTTTTGGTTCCAAAGAAAATCTACGACATTTTGCATTTACAATTACGCAAGACGATTTGCATCTAGCACCGAATACCGCCAATGTATTACCACCACCCTTTCACCCCATTATTATACTATAACTATATACATACATCCTATTATAACATTTAATTATATTATTAGTATTAATTTAAAAATTATTATATTGCTGATTTATTGTGTGATACATACAACATACATAAATCAATACTCGTTCGATCTTATTGTATGTATTTTATTTCATCTTAGATATTAATATCTTTATTGCATAGAGAATGAAATCTTTTAAAGAAGATGTAAATTAAAAATATTCAACAATTTGGAACAACTATTACAAACGTTGCGAAACTAATGCTATTATCTAAAACATTTTTTTAATTTATGGAAAAAGAAACTACATACATACAAACATTTTGTTTAAACCTTTAAACCAACTCATAGGCATAGGATCCTTCTTAGGAGGCCTTGCCGATCCTTGAATGTTTTGTGCCACTCACAGAATTTTCTAAAATTGCATTGTATTTGCGTAGCTACGCTAATGTTTAAACAAAATATTAGAGCAATAATGAATGGTTGCAAAAAATAAAAATAAAAAATAATAATCTACAAGTAATAAAGAATTATATAAACATTTGTAAAATGATACGTATACACATTAAAACAAGAAAATGAGTTACTTCAATTTTTTTTGTTCTAGAAAAGGCCTGTAAAGTTTATTTACAATTCACAGAATCTGGGAGAAAATGCAACATCTCTAAAGTGGATTTTTTTATTGGAATCATATGAAATCATCAAAATACGCTTGAAACAATTTTGCGAGACGAAAGGCTCAGAAATATTTTTTAACGGCAACCTATTGGGGTGTTAAGGGGGCGGCGTTGGCTGAAGTAGTTACCACTTTGATTACAAAAGCGAAGGTCCTGGGTTCAAACCCTGTCTCCGAAAACAGTCATTAAAAAATAACAACACCGTGGGAAAAGTTCTAGTGATGCAGGCATAAGGCTTCAGCGGATGCTAGTCCTAATGTAACATCAGAGCGCCCTCCTTCGTCGGTATTGTGTAGCAGAATCATCGTCGAAGTAAAATAAGTTTGCAGAAATTATTTAAGGCATCCAAGAGACAAAAAACTATACAAATTTAACAATTAAAAAGCTCTTTTTGAAGGATTTATTACTAGAAATGTAGCGTTGTCAAAACTCGCGTTTTCCAGCACACCCTGATAGTAACCCGATAAAATACATTTCAAATTCATTTTAAATTTTATGAATATGGGGGTAAGTAAATATAATAGTGCAAATATTATTATTCAGGGCAATTATGTAAAAATTCCGCAGGAAATTTCTCCCTTTTCCAATTAGAATTTTTTGTTTTCACTATCATTTGCTATTAGTTGGATTTGTTCCCTGGGAGAGATTTCTCGCGGAATTTTATTCATAATTGCCTTGTATGTATGTATATGTACATTTCGTTAACTAAAATGCAAAAAGGCGTAACTAACAAAAATATAATTTTACAGGAGAAACAAAAAACTAAACAAAAAACTGAACAAACGTGTATTTAAGTCCCCTTGTTATTTGTTAATAAAAGCGTCATTTTTGATCGCAGAAGTGTAATATTTTGTCAAGACACGTAGTTTAATGGCATTCATAATAATCAATCTAAAACTCGATTTTGAATTTTTTGTTACATACGCCTTTTTGCATTTTAGCTGACGATATATTGATAGTTGCACCTGCCCGATTAACAGCCTGTCCCACGATGTCACCAGAAATCGTTCGATCGAATACTTATTTATTTTTATTTATTTAATTAAATTACACCGAGCCCTCCCTTTATGGGCCATATATGGTTAATAGTTTAACAACTAGTAATGTGCAAAATTAATTAATTAGTAAAAATTCATTATAAAGTACAAAACATACCAAATTAATTATGAATTAATTATGTATGTAAATGTATATTGAAAACAACACATTTTCTAAATGTTATTGTTGTTTGAAATACAAGCGACAGCGTTCGACTTGTCGCAGACTTACACGCAACACAAAAACAAATTTCAAAATTTTGTTATTACTTCCAATATAACTGGCACATTATTGCTACCAATATCGACGAGGAGAGCGCATAGCATAGACACTAATGCATATTAGAAAAATGTACAATGTTGTGACTGGGTCAAGACAGGGATTGGACTTGCGCTCCCGAACACGCTTCATTTGTTTTATAGTCGTCGTAAAAGGTCAAAGAACATAGCATGTCGGAAAAAAGTTGTAGTTTATCTACCAAACGAAGTCGACCCGCCAAACAGTATGATATTAGTCCTAGTTTACACTATGAAAATCTTATTGCTAAGCTGATTGGTTTGTAGGAGAGAGAGAGAGACGAGGGGAAAAGAAACGAGTGCTCAATAAGTTTTGCGTTCTCATTCGAAATCTCAAAAACGCACTCATGCATACACCAAATGATGCATAAAAAATATGAGCTGAAAAATAAGACTTGCATTGTGTGAACGCCGGTGAAAGTTCAAAGAAAAATGTATAAGCGTAACAATAAGATTTGAATAGTGTCAACTGGGACTTAGGCTCAAGTCAGAAAGCCCGTAAAATAAAGTACAGCCTGAACAAAAAGTCTTGTTTAAATAAAAGCTATGTATATTACTTAACAACGGTTTATACAAATTTATAAGTATATAAGTTATAATTAACACCTGCATACATACTATGTATTCAATATTTAATTTAAATCTTCATTTGCTGAACTTTTAATATTGCTCTCAGCATCAAATATCGCTCGTCTACTGCGCTTTAGATCAATAGTTTTATGCAAGCCATTTAATTGTTCAGCAGTTCTTTTCCTTAAATCATCAACATCCACATCAGCTGTGGATGCCCATTCCAGTACAATACGTCTACCATATAAATGGGTACTTTGACTTAAAGCGCCAAATGCCTTTTTGGCGTCACTTTTTGTTATAAAATCAACAAAGCCAAAACCACGATGACAATCTTCACCCGGTGTCATCTTTTTCGGCAATCGAACAGAACGTAATTCACCAAAAACCCTTTAAATATTTTTGAAATAATAGTTTGAATCAATTGACTATAAAACATCATTTACTTACTTAAAAATGTCTTGTACTTCCTTGACTTTAGCTTGAAAAGGTATATTGCGCACCAAAATTTTTGTGCCTGTTTGTTTCGTTAGTTCTACCTTTTTGCGCTGACCCTGATTATTGTTTGAAGATCTTTTGAAAAATATAAATTTACATTCGCATCAATATGTTAACTAAAATTGTATAAATATAAAGCTAACTTACCTAAGAATACGATCACTACGTTTTAGTTCCACTTGATTGCCATCGATGTTGGTAAATTGCATATTCTTCAAAGCATAATCGGCTGAAGCGTATCTTTTGAATTGTATAAAGCCATAGCCAAGAGAGGAAAAGCTTTTTGGGTTTTTAGGATCTTTACGTTTTGCTATTTCAACTGTATGTATAGCACCCACTGATTGAAAGTGAGCATACACCGTGTCTACCTCCGTTGTGAAATTCAAGTTCCTTAAGAAGAGTGTAGTATTAGGTTCAGGTAAACTATCACTAACATCTTCTTCATTTTCATCTTTAATCAGTTCTTCTTTATCTTTATCCTCTGCATTCGTATTGCTTATATTTTCTAGTGTACTACTTGTTTCTATCTCTTCAGTTTTGGAAGTCAACGCTTCTCCTGTAAATGTATTGGTAAAAGTATCTTCAGGTCCCCATTCTAAATATAAGGGAACATTTTTGAATTTACTATATGCTAGCTTTTTGAAAGCTTGTTTTGCCTCTGAAGGATCACAGTATTCAATAATGGCTGTAACTCCACTTGTCGGCAATACAAGTCTACCTATTGGTCCAAATTTACTAAATATAGGAGTCAAGTCCTGTACAACAGTTCCTGGTGGTAAATTTTTTGCTAAAATTATCGTTTTTGAACGTTTAGCCGTTTGTGAGTCAAATGCATTAATACGAACTCCATTTTCTTCTAAAAACTTTTTCATTTCTATAACGATTTGTGTTTCTCCTAGAGCAATGCGTACAGCGGCACTGGAACCGCCCTCATTAGTATCCAAAATCCGTTGTTTGGACGTCTCAAACTTTTTAGCTAAAATTTCTGCTACCGCATTTTGACCCAAGAACAAAGTATTCCAATTCACTGAGTTTTGTGCAGTTTTCTTCAACTTCATTGCTTTTTTCAGTTTAAAACTGAGCGCAGCATCATTTTCTTCTTGGTCTTTTTCGTTACCTTCACTGCACTTGCCGGGTATTAAGTGCAGCAAACGGCCATGAAATGTAGTGCCATCGAGCTTATTAAAAGCTTGAACAGCATGCTCTGGCATAAGAAATGTAACAGTACCAAAGCCCTTTATCTGTCTTGTTACAGTGTCGACAGGCAGATTTAATTCTGAGACTGGACCATACTGTTCGAACAATTTTTGCAAATCTTCTTCACAAACAGTATAAGCTAAATTCCTAAAGAAAATTTTTCCAGATTCGGATAGATCTTCTTCATTACTCAAGCCCAACTCTTGCGCTTTCCATTTCGGATTATTGTCAATCGTTGACTTTATTTCATCGTCTGCTTTTCCCGCTTGTTTTGCCTTAGTTATTTTATTTTTTTCCGTAAAGTCTGCAAAAAATACCTGCTTTCCTCTAATAAAACTCTTATTCTTTAACATGGCTTTTGTCATGTCCTTTTCGCTCTTGAATCCAACGTAGCAAAATCCATGAACGTTAGTAGGTAAACGGACAGAATACGGTTTTAAAGGTTTAAAAAACTTGATAATATCCTGGCGTTTAGTTTTATAGGGTACATTATGTATTTTAATCGTATACAAATCAATACTAGATTGCTTGGATTTAACTGAAGATTTTCCACCATTCGACGAAACCATTAATGACTTCATGTATTCCAAATCACTAATTGGTTTCTCGGCCACTTTTTCGGTATCTTTCCCAGACTCATTTGTTTCTACCTCGCTGTACACGACTTCAGATTCTTGCTCAAAGCCATCATTGCCTTCGATACAATCTATTTGTTTGTCATCCAATTCATTTGACACTGCCTCAGCGGCATCATTGGCCCACAAAGAACGTTTGGATTCGTGCGCTTTCATAAACTCTTGAAATTCTGGATCATCTTTGTGTTTGCCTATAATTTCATCTAACTTGGATGGTTTCTCTTTCAGTTTGTCCTTTGGTTGGGATGTCTTCGTTGCATTTATTTCCTTTTTATCTTTAGCATGCTTACTCCACGACTGCGGCTTATCGTCGCTGCCCAAGTTGGCACACAATTCAACGCGTATACGATTGGTTTGTATGCACGTGTTGTTGTAAAATTTAATGGCCCGTTCAGCATCTTCGTCGTTTTGATAGCCAATGAAACAAAACTGACGAAATTTACCATCGGCAGTGTACTTTAGCTGTATATCAGTTATTGTACCTTTAGCACCAAAGACATTTCGCAATTTTTCTTCTGTAATCTACATACTTCGATTCATAAAAAACAAATATTAATTGTGGCACAATCTACTTACGTTTTTGGGCAACTGTTTAACAATAATTCTAGACATGTTTGCTTAATTAATTAATTATAAAAGGAATTAAGGAAAATATAAACAGTCCAAAATTAATTGTTTATGTTCTAAAAGGCAATACACGTGAAGCGCTTTAGAGGTGCCGTATGTGAATATTTATAAATTAGTCAACATCTGTGTCAGGGATGGAAAAGCACATGCAATGTTGCCTGTTACCCCCCTTCTCGACTAGCAATAAATATGTTGGCAATATAGTAGAGTTCGACCGATTAATCGGCTTCGGCTTCGGCCTTCGGCCAAAAATTGGTAATCGGCCAACATTCGGCCTACGGCAAAAATCGGCCGATTAGCCGAAGCCGAATATTTTTCATTCCAAGCTTGAAAAATAACATTATGTTTGGTCGTTGCTCGCCGACAGTTTCTATTGTGTTTAACGTTTTGAAAGGGTTGCTTTGAAATACAACCCAGTTGCTTTCTATTTTCTTTTACTTGGACGTTCTTGTGAGTGATCATATGAAAAAGCAATCTAGAAATTTGCAAAATAGTTTTATTTTTCTTGTTATGTATCCAATATATATTACAGCTATTTCAGTGATCTCAAAAAAGGAAACGTTTTTCTTAAATCATATAAAACAAGTATAATTTTTAAAATTTAAAACATTCGGCTTCGGCTTCGGTTTCGGCCGAAGTTTAGGATTTTAGCCGAAGTTCGGCTTCGGCTTCGGCTTCGGCCAAAAAAAACGCCTTCGGTCGATCTCTACAATATAGCAATAACGCCGGCAGAATAACAGAGCAATATTGCTGATTGTTTTACTTATGTTAAGGCTATGGGAAATTGTAGCTCACAATATGGTAAAACTCAACAGGAAAGGTGCAGAACAAAAATAATTCACTTGTAAACATCTGCTTAATCGAACGAATTTTTATGTTTATAAATTTATAACAATACAAATTATTTTACTACACACGTTTTTAAGAGACTATTTTCCTATTTTATTATGCATTTATATGTATATTTTCCCAATTTCACTAATATTATATAAATGTCAAATGTAATACAGAAAAGTCGAACATAAATTAACACCGAGTTTGACGTTTCACGCTTGCAATAATTGTTAACGAAAATGCGTTGACAATTATTGCAACATATATTGCAAGTTCCTGCAATGAGCTGTCTCCATTAGCAATAATATAATTTTGACAACTGCTGCAATATATGTCGACATATTTATTGCTAGTCGAGACGTAGGGTTAATGTTACTGGAGGTCTCCACGCGCAATAAACTTGGAAATAATTATGTTCTCATCTATCAAATTATATTTCCAACACAATATGGTCACGTGTGGACTGCAAACACATTTATTTGCACATATATTGAGAAATAATTGTCAATTGCCTTTCAGCAAATTTTAAATAAAATTAAATGAAACAAGCACAAAATTCGCTGAAGTTAATGTATTTATACATAGCGAAATTTTTAGATTTATGTTCAATATACAGTAAATGTTTTCCACATAAAAACATAAGCTTGTACATGAACATGTTTGTGACGTCATTATTGCCGACGTTATTGCTTATGTTCGGAAATAAATATTGCATGGGGAGAAGTGTTGTTATGTATTTGATACATTCTTTTGTACTCCCCTTCCTAATTTTATACTGTGCATAACGTAACACTGTGTTTAAGCTTTCAGAAACACACAAACATGAACTAAAGTGTGTGGTGCAGAAAAATGTAAACAACTTTTGACAGTTTAAAAATTAAAACATAACAAATCATAAGGATAATTGCATTGAATTGATAAATAGACCTTGGTATATTGCAAATACTATGTCCGATCCCGTACTCCATATCGGCAGCTCGCGAGATCTTAATTTTACCGAAAATGTTCCCGTTCTCAAAGTTTTGGACAAGTAAGGGAGCTTTTGAGAGAGTAATGTTCTTTTCCTTCTTGCACGAAACAGCCCTTAATTTTTTTGGGCTAGTTTGGGCAGGCCGAAAAAAAATCAGCTGTTTGAAAAATAGCCAATAACAAAGTAAAATTAAATTGTTGTAGACACTAAAAACATTAAAAAGGTTTATAAACTAGTGGTTTAAGACTACTCTCTCAATTTATGTTCGCATATACTGGGTAAACGAACGCAATTAGTAAGTTCAGTAAACATTTGTAAAAACTTTTACGTACTCGAACACAGCTATTATAAAAGCCTTGGCCAATGATTGTTTACTTTCCTGCAAACAGCGTGACCGTTTGACCGACTAAAGTGGCAAATTGCCACTTTTTCGATATATCGATTCCAGTTTTCCACTTTTTCGACTGCCTTGTAGGCTTGCCAGATATTAAATCCTCAAAAAAAGTACATTAAGAAAAAAAAGGCAGTACATTTAAAGAAAAAAAAGTACACTGTGTTTATTTTATTAAGTTCAAATTCAATACATAAAATAAACAATTTATTTAATAAAAACTCAAATCATAAAGTTCACTGCATAACAATAACAATTTATAAAGTAAGGAACACAAAATAAGAGATCATAAATACTATTTATTCATAATATTATATAAACTAAAGAATAGTCAAACAAATTTTTGAATTAAAAACCAGACAGTTCTACTAAATCATAACAAATATTTATCATTTTTTTGTACTTCATTAACAATGGCATTTTTACGTCTTTCGGTTTTTAAAAAATTAAAAAACTCGTTACATGTGTAATCAAAATTAGTTTTTATTATTAATTCACTTTCTAAAAAAAAAGCTTTAGAATTGATAATTCGCAAAAAATGCAAAAAACCGCCACATTAATCTACATAGTTGCAGATGTTTAATAAAGCAGAAGTATAAATATCACAACAGGGTGCCCTTGCGTTTGTTTGGTAAAGCGTATATAAGATTCGACACAGCCGCCAAATATAGCACTCTTACTTGTTTGTACTATACATATGCATAGACATTTGTTTTATTTGTTTGCAAAAAAAAAAGTACAAAAGAAGTACAAGAACTAAAAAAAAGTACTTTTGCGTACTTCTTTAGTAGTTATGCAGACAGCAGTACAATTATTTAAAAGAAGTACGCGTACTGCTGAAAACAGTACGTCTGGCAAGCCTACTGCCTTGCCACTTTTTGTCACCCGTTTTTTAGGGTGTGTTATATGAAAATACATTAAAAATAACAAGTTTAGTGTATTTTTCTCGTTTTTTTTTTTAATTTTGCCCCTTTTTTTTGATAAGTCCCCTATTTGGTGCCACTTTTTGAAAAATGTCATCGGTCACCCTGCCTGCAAAGAACCTAGCAAATAATTATACACCCAAAGCTTATCAAATAGTTAATGTGCCTTGATTACATCAAATAAGATATTGGTGATATTGCTGTAAAGGTTGAATAAACAACAAAATAAGACGATACCTACATTGCAGAACGGCGTTTATTTGATTTAGAGTTTTTTTTGTGTGGTAGGTATTTTAATACAAATCTACTTCTGGGAAAATGGATGATATTCAATACTAATTTTTATATTTTAATTTAATAATAATAATACATAAAATTTTGCATTCAATCTTCCAGGAAAATGACGAATGAGCATGAAAAATGTGCCAAAGAGGATCTGAAGTATTTGCCTCAAAAAGGTATTCTTTATTTTAGCTACATATTTTATATTCCATGATATACATACATACATATGTATGTATGTATACATATGTGCATATGTATGTAAATTTTTCTTCAAGTTGATCCAAAGTGTCAAGATTGTGAGGGCCTCTTGGAAAAAATCGAATTGTATACAGGTAAAAATAAAAGTGGCATTCATAAACAACTGTTAAAGTTAATGCATTCTTTAAACAAATTATGTACATTAAGCTAACATTAGCTTTTTTGAATACCGACAATTACCTATGTATATATTTTTATAGATGCTGCCCAAAAACAATATAGTTCTTTAGTTGATATTTTGGCGGAACACAAAGTTTTATTGAATCGTATAGTTACCCTAAATGCATCTGAAACAAAGCTGGTGGACATTTTCCCAATTAATACTGAGGAAAAATTAAAACAATTTAACACTCTTTTAGCAACGGAGCCAGATCCATATGTAGGTATTTGGCTTTGCTATAAAGCGAAGTTAATAAATTTTAATTGCTAATTTGTATATGTATATAGAAATGGCAAATAAAGTCGCTTCTTGCCGGTAATGCTGAACGCAACCTTCATAAAGTATTTGGCCGAAATATAATTATGAATTTCAATGTTGATGGATCTTTCGGCAAAAAGCGATTACGTGACTTCGAGAATGTGTTTACGGCTATAATAGGTAAAAACTTTATTCAACAAGCTATTAAATTTTTTTGTGGGGTATCTACAAACTATATTACCTTTTTTAACGAGTGTTGAAATGAATACAAATTTAAAGACGGCCTGGCCCACGATGTCACCAGATATCGTTCAATCGACAAGTTGTATTGCAAACAACAATAACTTTAGAACATTTGTTGTTGTTTCCAATACAAGTTGTCGATTGAACGATTTCTCGTGACATCGTGGGCCAGGCCGTAAATTTACAAAATATATACATACATTAGAGTATAACTTTTTTGTACGTCATTCTCTCAAGCGTCTATCCTACGGGCAAATTCTTTTGATAATAAAAAACATTTTTTTGTTCAATTTTGTTAAGAAAAACTTCACCGAAAGCTATTTCGGTCGCTGTTTAACTAACTGACCTAACTGACATCATTTTGAAAAATGAGTGAAGTCCACTATTAGACTTTAAGAGTCATAATAGACTTTGTCCACAATTTTTATGACTGTAAACATTACTGTCGAGCCTATGCCCGTAATTTCTACACACAGGTAATTTACCTAAGGTTTTTACCCACGAGTTTGCCTTATAAAATTCAACTTACACGATAGATATCTAGGCACCAATAGATATCTACTTGTAGAAATTACGGAGCCTATAATCGTAAAAATATTTCAGACGTTTCCATAAGAATACATGTAGAAAACAATCATAAAATCTTGTAAAATTTACAAAATGTCAGTTAGTTAAAACAGCGACGATATGTATGTATGTACTACATACTAGGAATGGGCAAAAAATATCGAAATATCAATACTTGCGAAAATAAATATCGATATATATCGCCGATATTTCAAAAACCGATATATCGATACATCGATTCTTATATACGAGCATCGGGTTTCGATATTTTTAAGAGATCTAAAAATTTTAGCCGGTTTTTAACTTTACGATATTGGCATCATTGCTAGTGATGCGAAGAAAAAAAGAGAAATTTCATAACAAGGCTCATCTATAAAGTGACCCCACTAAGCCAGGTGACTTTTATTTGTTAACTAAGCTGTTTTTTTCAAAATCAAAAAACATAAATAAAATAAAAACATTTCGAAATAAACTGTGATTGTGCTTTAAGAATTCAAAAAATTTAATTTTTACCAGAAAAACATAAAATTATATTTAAATAGATTTTATTAACAGAACTGGAATTGTAATTTAGTTTAAAAGAAATAATCAATTTTATTTAGATATATTAATTAAAAACTTGAAATGTATATATTATTTTAGTAACACCCAGAGCTGATGGCCTAGTTGCTAATGCTCCTTAATTTTTTAGTATTAGATTTTGTAATTTAGTTATAAATGTAATAAATAATAATAATAATAATATTTAAATAGAACAATGGACGAAGCAAAACTCATCACTTTTGTGGAAAACTTTGACCATTCTGTGAAAAAATAAACACTATATTGAAACATAACAATGGACGATGCAAAACTCATCAATTCAATCGAAACAGCTAATTTATTACAGAAAAAGTAGCTATTAAAATTTATAAATAGAACGGCACAGCACAGAACAGCAACATAAAGTAAAAACTAAGGTAGCGTTAAGGAGCTACAGTAGGTTACGTATAACTTAACATACGTAGTTCCTTTGAATTAAATTTCTTAAAGTGACTAATTGTGCATTCGAAATGAATGCAGTTTTTCACAAATTATCCTATAATACAAATTAATCAAACAGATGTATGGATAAATTGATTTCCTTTTTCGATACCAATATCAATTTGGGTTTTCTTCACTCATGGAATTCATTAAGTTTTAAGTTAGTTGTTCGCGATTTCTTTAAATATTATGGTTTGGATGCAAAGTGAATATTTCTCGTATTCCGCAATGATGAACTTTGAAGTGTTAAACACGGGCATTCATTAATCAATGATTAACATCATTATTTATAAAAATTATTAAGGCTTTCTAAAGGCTTAATCAGAAAATTTTTAATGGAAATCTTTTTGAAAAACCCTTAAAACCCATAAGGCAAAAAATATCGATATATCGAAATATCGATGTTTTCAAAAAATATATATCGATGCTGTTCAAAAATGTCGATACGATATATATCGATACATTTCTTTCATTTGCCCATCCCTACTACATACATATGTATGTATAGTATTTTGAAATAAATATAAATTTCAGCAAAAAATATGTTTCCATGCCCTACACGATTTTACCTTGGGAGTAGAGATGCTAAACGGGAAATCCCGAGCCCGGAAATCCCAGGATTTTCGGGACTATTCAAATCCGGGAGCCCGGGATTTTTTAATTTTACAGCCCGGGATTTTCGGGATTACTTGAATCCCGTTTTTTGCATAAATAATGTTTTTGACTGTCATCTTCTATATCAAAAATTATTAGAAACTCCCTGTTATAAAAAGTTAAAATAAAAAATTTGCTTTGAATAAATATTTTAGTAGATAATATTATATGGTATATACATACATACATAATATATCTTATGGCTTTTTCTTCTCTAGGAAAAATGTTACATACATTGCACTTTTCAATGAAAATTTGCAATTAAATGTCTGAATTGTATAAGTACCCTTTAAATATACAAAAAAAAATATTTTGTAAAATTAAAATATTATTTTTAATATAAAGACGCACATTTGTGAACAATGTTTTCGGGATTTTGTAAGTCCCGAAAATCCCGGAGTTCCGGTTCGGAATTTTGAGACTCCATCAATAAATTCCGGAGCTCGGGATTTCAAAAAACCTGTCCCGATTAGCATCTCTACTTGGGAGGTATGATATCGCACACTAAATCATAAAGAGTCACAACTCAAAAAATTTCAGAGGCTGAGTAGTGGCAAATAACTATTGATACTGTAGAAATGACGAAAGTATGTAACATAAAAACAAGCATAACGGTACTTTATATTCTTCCAGAAGACTGTGTTGTAAAATAAATTGTTTCGGGTGTTAGAGATTTGTTCAATTAACTGGTTTATAAAAAAACAAATCCTATTTGATAATTTTGAGTTGTGACTGTTTATTATTTAGTGTGCGATATATGCAAAAAAAATGCAAAAGGTTACCACACTAATATATGTACATATGTATGTATGTTTATATATTAATGTACATATGCATATGTTTTTCAATTCCCAGATGTTATATCAGCTTTCAGCGAATCTTCTTATAAAACATTAAGAGCAGCTTTACATCGACAAAAGAAAAAGTATTTTAAACAAACGAGCCGCAGTAAAACCAAAAATAATGACGAAGCCAAAAGTATTAATGAAGTCGACGCTTCCGTTTAGGAAATAACACTAAGAAATAATATTTATAAAAAAATAACACAAAATTACTGTAACCCGTACCTTTTTTACTTTTATTAAATTATTTAAGTTTTCCCTTCAATAAAACTCTAACTTAAACAATACGTTTATATGTATGTATGTATGTGACATTCTCCGAGAAAAGGGACCTAGTGTGTGAAAATGAAGTTTTGAGAAAAACTCATTTCATCTTATTCTACACCCTTTAAGGTACCAGAATCAACTCTTAAGTCCAAACCCGTTTTTTGACACACTAGGTCCCTTTTCTCGGAGAAGGTCACACGTGTATGTACCCAGCTAGCATTTGGGTGATAATTTTTGGCAGAAATATCTTATATGATTCTCTACAGATCGCTTTTGATGATTAAAAAGTGATTTATCACTTGGGCAATTGAAAGAGGATTCACTTATGACTCATCTATATGATCAAATAATGATTTCTTGAAAATAGAGGAACATCATGCAAACCGCAAAAAGGTGATTTAAATTATTTAATATGAAAATTGCTCAAAAATAATCAGCAAATCGTATCATAACTGATTCTTTGGTATGATTCATCTGTAGGGTACCATTTTCTCACAACGGGAGTATCATTCATGATCGAAAAATTAGCTCATATACGGTTATTTTTCCCGTCAAGCTGATTCGGAAACGATTGGATTATGATACAAAATGCTACCTGGGAGGCAGTGATGTGCACTAACACATAAGCACACTTGCGCTTGTGTGTGGAGCAGAGGAAAACCTCTGCTTACTTTTAACAGAGGTGGAAATGTTTTGTAAATCACATTCTGTTTATTACTTGTTGAGACAACAACACACGCGTAAAATGTTTAAAAAAATGACGAAAGCGAATTCTTCTTTAAAGAAAATGATGATGGTAATGCACAATGCGTTATGTTATTGTGTTTTACATTTACCAAGGCATTTTTTTATAAAAAGACATCAAAATATAGATAAAATTTAAAAATACTTGTTATCCATCCCTGCTCTATTCTAAAGAGAAGCCAAAACCTAAAGAGAGCAACATTTTTTTTGTTGCGTTATCACGGTTGCCAGAAATGCAGATTTATCTGGATTTTGCAGATTTTTACCCTCCAAAAACACCAAATCCAGATTTGAAGATTTTTGGGCTAAAAACGCAGATTTTTCAACTCCAATTATAGTGCAATTTTTTTTTACATTTTTCCTAATACTGCTACTACTTCTTGTTTCTTTTATGTGTGAGCGATTCATAGTTTAGAGAGTTAAAATTTTTGAACTTAGGAAACATCGTAGAGAATATATTGTTACGTTTTTATTCTCTTTAAAAACGCTTTTCCATAGATTCGAAGATTTGCAATAAATAAAAGACCCCAGTGTACTAATTAGGGTTAAGAATGATACACTCATTATTAATCAATAAATACCTACCACTTATACTAATCCAATTCAAGAGCTTAAATACAAACACATAGATACTTCAATATACCACAACTTGTTACCACTACTCCTTCCTCGCTGTTGTATACGCACGTCTTAGAACACTGGCTGCGCTAGTGTTGACACAATTCTGCTTTCTCTGTTGCTCGTCACACACAAGACTCACTCTGCCGATACTTACAGTTGATACACCAATAGCAACTCTATGGCAGATTCTCACAGTTGATACACTAATCAGGACTCGCTGGCTTCACTTACACACGTTTATCAGCTTCCACTGCTCCCTTACTCTTTACTCAAGGGACTCCACAATAAACTCAAGTCACGACAGACTTTAACTCCACTATAGATGCTGTACTATAGTCTCTTCAATCTCCAACTCACGTATTGTAAATCACAGACTCAAATATCAACTCACTGTTGTATCACAAATCACGGACTGCGCACAACTTAATTGTCAACTCACTTGATTAACAACAGACTTCTTATTAGCAACTGCACTTATTCGCAACTGAGCTTCTTCGCAACTGACTTATTCCCAACTAACTTTTGATCGCGACTGAACTCCTGTTGGATGCGTCACCCCTTTTATTTTCTTCGCACAACAACCACTAGAATTTTCATGCAAAGTCTAGACCGAATCATCATTATCTTCAATGTTGTTTAGAAAGCGCGTAATTAAGTTCATGTGGTAACTATGTACATACGTGTGTATATGCATACATAATTAAGTGGTTGTTTACTTTATTTTTGCCTTTCGCTAGAATTGCCAGGCATGTATGTATGTATGCATGTAGCTATGTCTATCTTCATAACAAGCAGAAGCTTGTAGTTGTTGTTGGTTGTTTACGTTTAATCACGTATGTATGTGCTACGCATGTGTATATAGTTGTTTGCTATAGTGCTTGTATGTGAATACGAGTGTACGTTTAGTTATCTATTTAAATACTTCTGGATGTTTATTTATATTGGCCCTGTTCGAATATTCTTGCGTAACACTTATATTAACCCGACGGCCATTTCCGTAACACTGCCGCCCACTTAAGCCTATTCGTCCCGAATAGGCACATCATCGCCTTTCTTTTTCTTCGTTTTCTATACGCCTTGTAGTTACGTTGGAGACGACTACCTCTTCCATATTTGTAGGCTTTAGTTCTGGCTCTGCCTCGGCTTTCAACTGGTACTTGTGTTGCCATACGCTGGAGATTACTTTTTCGATATTTGCGGCCCCTGGTGGTACTGACTCTGCTTAGTACTTCCACTACAGCTTGCCTTTCCGTATGCTGGAGATGAAACCTTCTTTGACATTTGCAATCCTTGGTACTGAATCTGCTTCGTATTTCCTCTACAGCTTGCCTTGGTTTACGCTTTAGGTGACAACTTCTTCCACATTTGTGGTATTTGGCTCTGACTCTATTTTGTCTCTCAACTAGAGCTTGCCTTGCCATAGTCTGGAGATGAATACTCCTTTCCCATTTGTGGCCGTTGGCTCTGACTCTACCTTGTCCCTTGACTAGAGCTTGCCTTACCATTCCACATTTATGGCCCTTGGCTCCGACTCTACCTTGTCCCTCGACTAGAGTTCGCCTTACCACACGCTTGAGGCTCTGTATAGAATTTGTCTTTTTCTTCCTTACTGCTTTTCTGCTGCGTACTTCGTATACTGTAGCAGTTTCTTTACCTTGAACAAATGAGACCATTTCACACATAGCTAGTTCCACTGTGTCACAGACCTCATGTCCATCTTCTAAGTCACGAGCTTCTTTTACTTCGCTGGAAACTTCAGGCTCACGTCCAACTTGTTGCCACTGATCACTGTTGATTTCATCTTCTGTCTTCAGTTTTCCGTCAGCGTATTCCTTTGTGCCAGAAATGTCTTCGTTGACACTGTTTTCCAAGTCAAAAATCTCTTCGTCCGATTTACTGACTTGCATTTCTACACCATGTGCCCTTTTGCTTATGGACTCAGACATTTCTACAAATCTCGCATTCATTTTATCAAACCTAGTTTCCATTTTCTCACTGGTTGCTCGAGAAGTTTCTTGAAAAACCGCCTTCATAGCTCTAGCACTTCTGAAATATCTTATCCATTTGATCTAGAAGTTTGTCGTTGAGTGCCTCCCTTTTCTCATTGAATGCTTTGATTTCGCTCATCATGGCAGCAAACATTGCGCTGATATTTGTACTGTTTGCTACTGCACGAGTACATATGTACCTCGATTTCATCGAACTCATAACTCTCTATGTCGATGTTGCGCCGCTGAAACTCTTGCAGTAATCTCTCCTGTAGTATTACCTTGTCACCAGTTGTCGTCAGTTTCCGCTTACTCAACTCTTCCTTGAGTTGCTCCACATTAAGCTCTTGAAGTTTCATTTTTCCTCAAAAACCAATTGCTGCTACGTTTAACCTTTTCAAACGTGTATGGTTTTATTCACGTTTAACCTTTTCAAACGTATGAGGTTGTCCTTTTCGTATCACTCTTCCTTTACGTTTAACCTTTTTAAACGTGCCGCTTTTATTTGCAAATCCCACTTCTGACACCAAATGTTACGTTTTTATTCCTTTAAAAACGCTTTTCCGTAGATTCGGAAATTTGCAATAAATAAAAGACCCCAGTGTACTAATTAGGGTTAAGAATGATACAATCTTTATTAATCAATAAATACTGCTTATGCTAATCCAATTCAAGAGCTTAAATACAAATACAAAGATTACTCAAATATTCACAACTGGTTACCACTACTCCTTCCTCGCTGTTGTATACGCACGTCTTAGACCACTGGCTGCGCTAGTGTTGACACAATTCTGCTTTCTCTGTTGCTCGTCACACGCAAGACTCACTCTGCTCACATAAACGTATATAAAAAGTGACAGCAAGCATGCCAAAAATCAAAATTTTTCGATTTTCCATCAAGCGTCGTTGGTGTCACACATACTAACAAATTTTCACTCATACTATAACCAATCTCATCAAGCATTTTGACCGTGTCTAGACCCCTTAAGGCATTTCAGTCAGTCAGTTTCATACAGCGTTACCATTTGTCAAGTTTTCCCTTTTTTGGAAGTTTTTTGGGATGTCAAACAGTTTTTTGAAAATATAAAGTTTTTTCAAGTTTTTTTATAAATATGTCCATCATTGATATTTTGCAGTATATTGAATGAAAATATTAAGTAATGTTTGTATGCAATAAAACGATCTTATATTTCTTCACTCTCTTATTACTACATCAGTGTCTAAAGGATCAGTTAGCCTAACCATTTTCATTATTTTTCACATAACAATATCGATCAGCTGTTTTTTTTTTAATTTTGGTACTTTTGTAGAAAAAAGTTTTTGTTTTGGAAAAAAAGTTTTTTTTTTCAGATTTAGGAAGTTTTTTAAAAAATATATATGGTAACGCTGGTTTCATAGCACAATTGTTTTTTTTACTTTTTTGGAGCATTTTCACTAAACTGCACTTTCTATTTAAACTTTAAAGACCAATAACTCGGGAAATATGGCCTGCAGCAAATTTTTTTGATTAAGTTTTTTTCTTATTTTTCACATTCCTATCTTATAAGCTATTTAAAAATTATTTTTTTGAGATTTTTCAGAATTTTCTATGAAAAGTTCAGAGCCCGATAGCTTGAAAAATATGGGTCGCCACTAACTTTTTTATTTAATGTTTTCATCTTATTTTTTAATTTTCTATCACATAGGCTCCTTTTTATTTATTTTTAGCTGCTTTACTAAACTGCATTTGTTCCAAATATTTATTTTTTCCTATGTACTTCAGAGACGAATGAGATATTTTTTCTTACACATACAACTATAGTTTTATTTTTGACACCACTGATTTAAGGTACGGGTATGTAAGAGACTGGTTCGATCTACATACATATGTATGTAGTGTCATAAGAACTACCAGTCAATAGTTTAAAGGTCACTATAGTGACCTATGTATGTATGTATGTATATCTACAGCTCAAAGCATTGTCAGGGATATAATTTGTCATGGTAGTTGAAAAATCAATGGTAAATCAGGCGTCATCAGGAAACAATCGTTTTCCTGATACATTTTGCGAATCATTTTGACGCAAATTTCAGACTACTAACTTATAAAAAGCACACTAGAAGGCAAAACATAAACAATAAATATAATAGAGATATGAAACGAAATTGATAAAAAAAAAATGATCGAAAACCCGTTAAAAACTAATTTTTATTAAAAAAAAAACTTCTATAACAAGCACATCGCAACTTTTCTCGTTTTCAAATCGGTTTTGTATCTATGTAAATCATTTTTATCACATACCTGATTGAATTATATTTCAAAACTTATGTGCAATGAATTTAGTTACATAATTGCGACTCCATTTCCTAAATATGTAAATTACATACCACATACATATAGGTTAGAAGAATTTATTTATTTCAAATTTATAACTATATGTATATTTTTATCCATTATAAGATGGATACTTAAATCAAGCTACATCGATTTTTATTATAAACTTATATTTGATAATGTACTATATAATCATGGATGGAAAACTTATAACCCTCTTGTCGTTCTCAACTCGACTCAGTTTGGTCGTCTGAGAGTTAACACAAGTTTCTTGAAATTGTTATGGCACAAAACATTGAGTAAACAAACTCAACCTTTATTTAAGTTGTGAACGGCAATAGCAATGTGAAAGTTGGGTAGAATTTCAGACGACCAAACTTGAGTTGGGTTCAGAACGGAAAAAGACGCATTAATGTTTTGCTATAAATTTAGAATAGAAAATTGATGGGATGCCTTTTTCATCGGGAGCATTTTGTATGAATCACGTCTGACCAACATCTTTCTTCCTGATCAGATCATCTTAAAACAATTTAGATCTAATGAAATTTAGAATTAAAGCAAAAAATTATTTTTTACAAAATTCAATTATTTTTCTTCATTTTTACATACATATAAAATATATTTTTACGATTAAGATTTTTATTTTAAGTCTAACATGTTCAGGGTATTGTTCTGCAGTTGTTAAGCCTACTTAAATGTATAACTCATATATAAATCTAAAATAAATTAAATCAGTAATCGGATGATAGTCCCGCTTAACACACGTCAACTTTTGTTGATCAACTCTTCAACGCTGGTGAATTACGAGTTGCTCAACAAAAGTTGAAATGTGTGAACCGGGACATAGTAAAGTATTAGTGTTAGGGACACAGGAAGTAAAAATCAATAGAAAGAATTTGTATTTACAAAAGATCGTGAAGAACTTTAACAAAAAAAATTTTTTTTTCTTATATGTATTGTTAGTATGTATCTAAATTGGTTTTGGAAAATTAAAAAATTTAATGTAATATCATGAGAAACATACATAACAAAATTGAATACTTTCGAGGAAATTTACACGGAAGAATAGTCATCCTTATTCCAGTTGTCAACATCAGTCAGTTGTTTTCGACAACGGGTAGACAAGCCCCAACTTTTTGGTATTATATTGGCATGACGCCGATGTTGACAACTGGAATAAGGGGATTATATAAACTTCCTCGGTAGGCTGACCTTTCCCCAGTCCTACTTATCGGTTATGCATACAATTACGTTAAGTATAATTTGAGGCAAAATGCTATTTTGTATGTTATATATTGTACCCACGATTAGGTAGTTAATAATATATTCAAATGAGTAAACCTTATGCTACGATGTTATTAAGAGACGATTTGTATTCGGGTTTGATTTTGAATCGATTGTATCTGGCAGTTCATATGCAACTCCTCCCCATTGCAACTTGTATGTGCGTGTACGCCATCGTATGGCTGGATTCCACAAGGCATGCAAAAACAGGTAAGGTCCACTTAATTCTCGAAACAGCCAGCCAATAACAAATTCGAATTTGTGGAAAGGCAGCGATCCATTTTGGACAATCGATAGTAGTAACCAGTCTGATAAGAACCAAGTTAAAATATGCACCAAATAAAATACCAAAGGATCCCATTTAAATATTAAGGAGGCTGACCATGATGCTAATGCTCCCAGAACCATACATTCAGACAAAGGCTCCAGTAGAATAGTTGAAGGCACCATAGCTACTCTCAGCTTTGCCCAGCGTATAAGACGAGCCTGAAAACTGCTGATGTCGCAAAAACCACTATTTTGCAATGCTGGTTGATTACTAATACGCATTTTCCATCCGTGGTCTGTAATAGCTTTGGCGATAAAAAAATCTTCGGCTAAATAACAGCCAAATGTTTTCAATCCTCCCAGATAGTCTATGACGGACTTACGTAGTAAGCACGACATGCCAGTGTGGCAGTTTATACCTAGCAAATCGGCTGACAAATAAATTCTTGATTGTACAGTACCAAAAAATATCTTCTCAAATGTGGCTGCAAATCCTTCGCGGTCGGACGTAAATGGCATTTGATGAACTAAAGCATATTTTTCGCCCATGTTATGAACCATATCCAAAAGGGTATCATTTTTCATTTTGATGCCGCTATCGGAAATCATAACAAATTCGTATTTCGCAGCTTCATACCCTGGCTGCATGTTATTGATTTTGGGATTGACACCCACATTCGAGCCGCCCACAAAGAGTGAAGCCTCAACGGCAGGATATTTTGAAACAAGACTTTCTACCAATTTAACAGCTGGATCTGACTTGTCCTCGATGCAAAATAAAAGTTCATATACTGGGTAGTCCATCGTAAAGAAAGTTTCAAGATTATGCTCCAAATTTGGATCAACGCCCATGAGTGGCTTTATGATTGACACACCAGGCAGCGGCGTCTCAATCGGAAACATACACGATTTTTTATGAAGTTTAAATTTACCGTAACATATTGCCATCAGGTGAACACACCATGTTCCACACCAAAATATCAAAAAGAATATTGCAAATCCATACACAGGTGTTGGTATGGGCGACATTGTTTCTGCTTACCGTTTGCTACGAAACAGATCTTTTTCCTGCCCTTCACGATCCGCTATGTAATTAATATGTTTTATGAATCACTGATGAATTTTATGATTATGATAATTATTCTGACGTTTTTGACTTTTATTTGTAATCTTCTTGGCGTTGTCACTTGCCCAAAACATTACACCTTGTTTTTAGTTATTGTTACTTTAAACATTTTTTATATTATTCATTTTTATTATTTTACTTCAAGTAATTGATAAATGTTAACAAATTAAATAGGAAACAACAGAAAGTATATTATGTTAAAAAATAAAATATTCGATTTAATGGCTGTTTTTCCAACTTTGTATATAATAACGAATAGTTGGCAAAGCATAACTATTATAGGGATGTGATTTCTGCGAAAGGTGCTATAAAGAGAAGAAAAAATATTCAAGCTCACCACAGAAAAATATATCGAGCCTTATTGTTATGTTATCGAAAATAGACTTATTGAAATTAAATTTTTATGGTCCTATCCATAGTTTAGAATTATCATATCGTCGGTTGGTTTCTGGTTTGCGGCACAGAATATTCAAAATACATTATGTTTGCAGCAAAGCAGAAACCAACCGACGATATGTATGTATTTGAATCATATTGTGCCTTAAAGGTTTGATTCTTAATTTATAAATAAATAAAAAAATGCCAAACTTGTTGATAACTTACGACACTTTACGTTTGTAAAACAAATTTGAATATTATAGAAAATACTTCTGAAAAATGTAATTCATTTCGCTTACGATTAAATCGAAAATAAGGTTCGATATAGTAAACTGTACTTGATTTAAATGAAGTACACGAAACAGCTTGATTCTTACATGAAATGTTGACTAGACAAAAGTTCGTTATAATATGTGTCGAACTCCTACAAAAACATACAAATATAAGCTATAACGCTTAAGCGTCGTTTAAAAAATTTAAACATTGCTTCAAATCGTTTATATAACTAAGGCTGTTACGGAGTTTTTATTGAATTTCACCTTTACAAAATTTAAATTTATTTTTAAGCTTAAAAATAATCGTGCTGCCTTTGTAGAGAACTATATTTGCATACACACAAATTCATTAATTTTTTAATTTACAACACACAAAAAACTCTAAAAATTAATTACACTTTGCGAAAAATAAGAAACTTCAAAAATTCCGTATCCAAACAATTGTATCAACATTAATTTGTGTTTCAGTTGGCGGAAAAATGCCTCCACTTACAGCTATAACATCCTTGGAATATAAAATGATATTTCTTAGAAATTATAGTGTACTTAAGGGCTAGTACGTATTTTGACGAAGCTAATTTTTTTCTGGGTGGGAGGGGACATTACACCTGATGATATTAAAATAGTTACAGGAAATTTTTAATAATGCTAAGGGTGCAAAAGAGAGCCAGAAAGGCCATTCTTGATATATGTACATGTATCTACATATCGTCGCTTGGTTATTGGTTGGCCGCAGTAATAATGTATTTTTAATATACTGTGCGGTAAACCAGTAACCATGTAACCGATGATATATCTATGTATTTTGTGCATATCCGTTTCGATAAAAGCTTTAACGACTTTTCCCATCGATTCCGACGATTTTGCGATAACAACACTAAACCGATAGCTGCAAAAAGACGATTTTCTTAACAGCTGATGTTTTGATAAAAAGCTTTCGACAGCTGTCTTCTAAATTTTATTTTTTAATAACAAATATTAAATAAAATAAATTATATACGTATGTATAATTTTTAATTCAACACCGTCAAAAGTATTTTAAATTTGTATTGCATGAAAATTAAAATGAATTTGTTAATTGAATATTTTCAGTAATAAAAATTTAATTTTCAAATAAATCAAATATTTGGAAGGTCAAAATATACATAATTTAAAATTAAATCGCGAATGAAATTGTAAAGGAAACAAACGAGTGCACAATAAAATGTCTTTTACTTTATTACGAAGCCTCATCCATACTGGCGGAACTTTGCGCAATGCTACCGTGTTTTACTTCAATACAAAAACAGCTCTGACCTTGTACTTATTGGAGGGACAACCAATTAATTACAATGTTGTGGCGCACTATTCCAGGCGCAGCGATGCTAAAAACCTTGAAAGTGCGTTCAAGGTTGTAAAATCGAAAGTTCGAGTAGAAGGTAGGCTAGCAGTCCATCGGACTGCCATTGTACCAAAAATTGGGTAATGTGTATGGTAACGTAATATTTTGCAAAATAAGTACATGCATACATGCACACGTATGTATGTCAACATGTATGTATATATACATATGTATGTACATATTTGCTAATTCATTACGTACTTCCTTGTGTAAATGAAATAATAAATTAATACTAATGATCTCAAGGTAAATCAGATTTTTTGGGTGGAGAATGCGGACCAAATTGGGAATTGTTATCGCCTCGCGGAAATCGTTTTTACTTTCCAAATGCTATTGGACCTGCATGGCAAGGAGCCACTACAACAATAACGCTTGAGGAACCATTAGAAACGTTAGTGAATTTTAATGGAAGAGTAAGTAGTCGATAGAAAAAAATTATTATTATTTATTTTATCTTTCAACATTTTTAGGACGGGGAGCAGAAGTTCTTGCTAAAGTTTAGTGTAAATGAGTGTCCTTCATTAATTAAAAACTCCCTGCATGAACTTTTTCCAGCACCAGAAGTGTTGACAAATGAAAAATTAACTCTAATAACTTTACGCTTTAATGGAGATTCTGAAATGGGAGCAAGAAAGGTTAGTGAATTAAATTTTAAGATTGTTTTTTTTAAATACTTTTTAAAACTTAGAATGATATGTATTTAAGTGTGTGAACTAAATATGTATATATGTATGTAACAATATACACACATGCATATGTACATACCGATAGTATCAAGTTTTAGAGTGATCCCAATACATTTCACACAAATACACCTCGTCACAGAAAAAATTTTGTAAAAATCTGTTTGATTTTCATTAAAACCTGCATTTAAAAAAATTAACTTTTCATTTGATTATAACCACTGTACATTTTAAAGATTATTTTTTACCAATTGTAAGCCTTTATTTGCATATCAAACTATATAATTGGTAAAAATAAAATTCCAAGTGAGGCGGAAAGAACTAAAAACCATGCGAGTTTTTCGTCAATTATTCCTGTCCTACCATTCGCTGCAAAATTGCTCGAAACCTCCAAATTATGAGCAGGTGCATGAAGATCAAACAAACTTATCGACAAAACTACAAAGAGACAGCTTTAACAGCGACTGAAGCGAAAAAAAGTTCGCAGAATTGCGTCAAACTCAATACTTTTAGTATAAAAAATTACAGCCATTATAGGCTGTGAACACTTGCAGTCGCAAAAATGTAAGAAAAAGCCAAGAAGGTATCGTGTTCGTTTCTGTCTGTTACAATAAAAGTTACTTTGGCCGTCACAAATAACGTGACTACATAATTTGTAACTGTATGTGTAACATTTAATAAATAAGATACTTGTTTTAAACTATGTACATACATACAATGTATTACAATCTTTCAATATCTACCAAATTCTTCAAATTTCTACAAATAACAGATGCACATATTACAAAACTTGTACTTGTGTTTATAATCTCCATGAAAGACAAAAACACATATTACATGAAATTAAATTTATTAAACAAATCACTAAAACTTTCCCTTCTTCTAAGAAAAATACTCTTATATTTTATAATTGTTTTAGTTTGTATTAGCTGCCCGTGAAATCACTTCTCGTCTAAGACTACATGGTTACTGGGCTGACTTTATGAATCCATTTAGTGGAAAACCTTTTTATTCTTGGGCCAGTGGGAAAAACCTCTACAAGATTGATAATCGCTTTAGAGGTCTAAATATGATGCTAAATAAACACAATGATTGTGTTGTTATTAGTTCCGATGCCGAAGCAAATACAGAAAATGCATTTTCTGGATCCATCTACAGCAATGCGCCATCGAATTTTGACCAGTTGAAATCGCTGCTGGATACACAACTTTAGTTGCAGGTTTGTTTGCGAAATGGCCACGTCGAATGACTTATAAACATAAACTTTTTGTTGGTATAGTCAAATAAATTATTTTCTTGTTTAATTTATAGCCAAAAGTACATTAACAATGATTCTGTATATATTTGAGCAAATGTATTTTTTATTCTAAACTTTCCTTTCTACAATGTCTTTCTACTTCCCTAAGTTTATTAATTAACAATTGCAATTCTTCGGTGTTGCAGACGAACTCTACAATAGTTTCTCTTTCACCTCCTTTTTGTTTGTAACGTCCTAAATTAATGTGGAAACCGGCCTCCTTACTGCTATGATCTGAAGTAGAAGACTTTACATCAGCCACAATACGCCACTGAAGATCGGTAATGTGGGGAAAAGAATGACATATTTGCAGTTGGCGTAAAAATAATTGTTTTCGTTGTTCTTCGTACGTTCGTGTCAACTCTTCAATTACTGCTGGATCAAGTTGTTGCTCCTCTATAAGTTGCCGAAGTGAGATAACGTCTAAGCAGTACTTTACAGCTAAACTGAATAAAGTGACAATAGCATATTCGCTTTGCTTTGCCTTTCCGCTATTTGTTGAGTATATTTCTGGTACAGGAGGTATAGCTTTGAGGAAATGTTACGGTAGTTATTGTATTGAACTAAAAGTGAAATGCAAAACTTACTGGCTTCGGGATGTAGAATTAATTTAACACTATTCGAAATGATTTTCTTTGCAATATCCAATGGTATAGTAGTTCCTAGATGGCCAAGGCCTTCAATAACCAAATTTGATAATGGCACAGCCATTTTATTTGGAGTACTCATCTTTATTGTTGTTTACATATGTACTGCCAATGCCTATTTATAAAAGGTCTACAAAAGTCATCAGCTGATTGATGTTTTCTCGTTTAGATATAACCAGATGTAAAAATTTGTTTTAAATGTTTGTGTCATTGCATATTAATTTCTGTTTTGTTATAACTCCTACATATTTTGTCAAAAAGTGTTTGAAAAAATTTAAAATCTTACGCTACAGCTACACGACCAAGATTTGCGCTCAAGTTTTTCACACACTGGTTGTCAAAAGTAATTTAAATTGAAAGCTGTGACGCAGGCTGTACCCAATTTCCAAGCAAATTTATTTTCAATATGCCGTTGATAAGAAAACAGCTTAAACACACAACTTCATGGCTTCTACTTAGGTCTATAAACTGCAACATATCATTATATTTTTTACATATTTTTGTTCCCAATATATTTATTTAAAGTTAATTAAAGTTTTTAGGAAGAATATAACATTATGTGCAAAGTAAATTTATATAAAGTATATGCAAGTACTCAGGTGATTAATTTTTTTCTCGTATAGTGTGAATGCATGAATGTCAAAAGTTGTTTACAATTTTCGTACGCCATTTTGTTTTGCTTTGCTTTGTTATACACAATTGTGTGTAGTGAAAAAGTTGAAATCAATTTTTACTTAAAAAAGGTGTTACAAAACATTTAACAATAATTATATTTAATTATTAAAATATATATGTAGCTTTTATTATACTTAGTTCACGTAATAAAGGCACAAAATAAAGGCTTATCATTTAATAAATTTACTTTGGTTTTGTATATCCATATATTTCCTTTTTGTTGTATGCAGATCTGGGACTTGCATTAAATAAGCAAAAAAGCACTGACCATTTTCTCACACTAAACGAAATCCATACAAATGCGAATTTATTATATTAGAACTAACTTTGATAATTATAGTGCAATTTTTTGGCATTAAACTAAAACCTCTTCAAAGTAATGCATTAGTATTGTGCTAGCACCAAATCACATGGCGAAAAATAGAACGTAAATGTGTACATACATAGTAACTACCCAGAAAAAAATCACACATTACCAACAGAACTACTTGCCATATAATGACTTACTTTTCTGATTACCAAATTTCATTACTCGCTTACAAAACACATTACCTAAAATTTAAAAAAATTATATATAAGTTGCTAAATGAGGAGAATAATTTTTTTAGATTAAATAGATTACGTGAACAAGTTGCCAAATAAAAAAAGTAAGTACTTCCCAAGAATCGATTATTTTAGTCTCACGCCTTGCTAAAATCATTAAGTTGGTAATCCAGTAAGGAACAGCTTCCACCAAAAATGCTTAATTCCAAACCCGATTACCTTTTTTGAAATTTTTTTGCTGGGTATGTAAGCTTTTTTCTATGTACATATCGCCCCTTAAGGCAAAAATCATATCACTACCATTTTTATAGTTTTTCAAGAGAAAGACAAAACTTGATTAAATTGTTCCAAGCGGTAGTATATTCCGTTTATAAAATCACCATTTTTTAAGATATAACTTTACAATAAAATAAACGAAAACCTAAGTTCTGATCTTTCATTTGTATGCACGTACTTATACAGGTGCCTTCAATGTTCCTTTACTGTATTTTTTATTTGTGCTATGTGATAAAAATATGATTACGTTTTATATAATTTTACTATGTACAATATGTGATATTGCAATAATATTGCATTACTTCATGATGTGCTTAGTGGCAATACAAAATAAGTGCATTTTACGACATACGATTAGCTGCTAATGCAATATTAATCCATTACTTTTAAGAGATTTTATTTTAGTGCAAAAAATAGTGCACTACAATTATACAATTTAAATTTTCGTTTGTGTCAGTTGTTTTTTGCCTATAAATTTGAATACACAATTGGAAAGAAAATTTGAAGTCAATGTCGCATCAAATTCTAAAAGTGTGAGTGCATTAGTGAAAAAGTGTGAATGTATTGAAATTTGAAAGGCAAAACTTGATCGTGTAACCCTCAAGTTACAAGAGAAAATATTGCAGAAAGTCATGGATAGAAACGATGGATTTTTTTATTATGTAAATCGCTGTTATAAAAAAGTACTTGTTGTAATGAGCTTACCCTATAACAAATTATTTAAATACATCTGGCATCATTATAAGTTTGTTTACTTATAATTTGCTTATTTTGGTTTAATATTTTCCTCGTTCGTCTGCACGTGTTTCTCTAAATATTTTTGTAAACTAATGTCGATCATTGCAAACATGTCTTCAAAACGTTTTAAACTAAATGAAAATACTGAGAATGGAGAGGAAAATTATCAAACACACACAGTGCAGGCGCGCCTTGTTTCGGACACAGGGGAAGAAGCCGGTCCTCCGATTGATTTACCAGTTGGAGTGAATGTTGAACAATTGGGTCTTATTTGTAATGCTTTGCTAAAAAATGAAGAGTCTACTCCATATATATTTTTTGTTGACGATGAAGAAATCAAAAATTCTCTAAACCAAACTTTGGATCTAAACACTATTGATATTGAAAATGTTATAAATATTGTGTACCAGCCCCAATCGGTATTTAAAGTTCGCCCTGTTACTCGGTGCACCAGCTCAATGCCTGGCCATGCCGAGGCAGTTATTTCGATATGCTTCAGTCCTGACGGAGCTCATTTGGCAAGTGGATCTGGTGATACGACGGTGAGACTGTGGGATTTAAATACTGAAACACCTCAGTTTACTTGTACGGGACATGAGCAATGGGTTATGTGTGTAGCCTGGTCGCCCGACGGTCAGAAAATTGCAAGTGCTTGTAAAGCTGGCAATATCATTATTTGGAATCCAGACACGGGTAAACAATTAGGACGAACTCTAAGTGGCCATAAAAAATGGGTAAATTGTATAAGTTGGGAACCTTATCACAAAAATCCGGATTGTCGTAAACTGGCTAGTGCAGGAAGTGATGGTGATTGTCGCGTATGGGATACTGTATTGGGTCAATGCATTATGGTGATAGCAGGTAAAATTTAATTTAAACATGTTGTAATTTAAAACAAAATTATTTTACCTAGGTCATACTGCTGCAGTCACAGCAGTGCGATGGGGAGGTGCTGGCTTAATTTACACTTCCTCAAAAGATCGTACCGTTAAAATATGGAGAGCAGCAGACGGAATTCTTTGCAGAACATTTACGGGTCATGCACATTGGGTTAACAATATTGCCCTCAACACAGATTATGTCTTGAGGACCGGTCCTTTTCATCCCGTACAAGACAGAAGTAAAATTCATGCCGATTTAAATAGTAAGCAAATTGTTTTAATAAATGCATTTCATTGTGGCTAAAGTTGAAACTTTTTTTGTAGAAGACAAACTACAAGAAATGGCACTGCAACGATATAAGCAAGTATGCTCAGATGACATTGAATCGTTAGTGTCATGTTCTGATGATTATACCTTGTACTTGTGGGTGGCCAATCAAAACAAATGTATTCAACGCATGACGGGTCATCAAAATGTTGTTAATGATGTCAAATATTCACCAGACGTCAAATTAATTGCATCAGCTTCATTCGATAAATCTGTTCGTCTATGGCGTGCAAAAGATGGGCAGTATTTAAATACATTTAGAGGGCACGTACAAGCTGTGTATACGCTAGCTTGGTCGGCAGATTCTCGTTTAATTGTTAGCGGCAGCAAAGATTCTACTCTGAAAGGTTAGTACATACAATGTATAAGACTTTAACCAACCACCGATCAATAATTGTATGAATTCTTATCAGGGGCATATTTTTTTTTTTTTTTGTTGCAATATGGAACTATGAATATTGTGTATTAGAAAAAATAATAATTTAGGGGAATCTCTCTTATAAGTACATATTAAAAATTCTTTGAATTTGTGTTTTACTCACATTTTTAGTATGGAGCGTTCAAACGAAAAAACTAGCCCAAGAATTGCCAGGTCATGCTGATGAGGTATTTGGCGTCGATTGGGCCCCTGATGGTTCTAAAGTGGCTTCTGGTGGAAAGGACAAAGTAGTAAAATTGTAAGTAAACAATTTAATGTTACAGATAATACAACATGAACACAATTTTGTATTTATTTTGCTGTTTTTTCTTTAATTATTTACAGATGGGCATACTAATAATAATAAGGCTTAAGTTTTTTTTTAATTATATGCTTTAAAGAAATTGATGCCAGATTAAAGGTCTTTGAACTTTAACGATTTATTTGCTATATTCAAAAGTTCTACCTCTTCAACGTAGTCTTTAAAATAGTTTTCAGGTACAGCACAATTCGATTGTAAAGCACATTTAGCTGCAATAAAACCAAATGATATACTGTCATTGATACTTAAGCCACGCAATAAACCAGTTATAAAACCACTAGAAAAACTATCGCCAGCTCCTGAAACATTAACAATATTTTCAACAGGTTCCGCTGCATAGAAGCGTGTAATAATCCTATTTGTTGTTTTGATTGTGTAAGTTCCTGTTCGATCAAACATTTTTTGTTCGAAATTGTCGCCACGTAAATTAACCAGGACACCATCTGAGCCCAAGGTGACCACAATGCAATCAAATTTGTTTTCAATAATTTTTAGCACACCCTTACATTCCTCTAACAGTAAATCTAGTGAAGATAGCGTGATATTCGGATCAAAATTTATATTTTTGCTAGCAATTGTTTTTGCTATTGCTTTAAGTTCAAAAACATTCGGCGTGATAATACGAATTGCTTGTGTAAGATGTGTGTCCAGTTCAAATGGTTTTCCAGCGATTAACATATCAGTAGGCTCAAAAAAAACTGGCTTATTATACTGAAGTGATGTTTCCAATATTGTTTTTGTTGCATTTAAACTAAGATTACCATCTATTACCACTAATGGTGTAGTTTTAAATAGATCTTCGTGTTGTTTTATAACTTGAGGTGTGATTGATTTATGTATTTCCATATTTGCTAAACACATCTTGCAGTCTCCAAACTTATCAAAGAGTATAGAACAAATAGACGTAGGTTTTTCATTATCAACTAGAACTCCCTTTCGTACAGATTCAGGAATTAATTGCAATAAACTCTGTCCCATATGATCTTTCCCTACAACGGAAACAAAATTTGCTCCGCCGTAAAGTTTAAAAATGGCCTCTGCGAGATTTCGACCTACTCCCCCCGCCGATTCTTTCGCGTGTATGTGATATGTAGCACCATCCAAAGTTAAGGGTGTGTCATCTAGTGCGGTAAGACAAAAATCCAGCATTGAAGCTCCAATTATAAGAGGTTTTCTGGGGGAATTTATTTGCGCATCTAATTTTTCTGATATATGAATTCTGTTATCTGTTGGTTTGTATAATTCACAAGCAATTTGTGCAGCAACTTTAGCATTGTTTTTAATCAAAGCTATATTTGCTGTAAGACTACTACCTCCAGTAATTTTTGATATAGCAGCCAACAAAAACGGCGTAACGTCTTTTCCCTTTACACCTTTTTCGATAGCATCCTTATATGCTTGATTGATTGCTGCTTCAATTAAGTCTCTATCGGCGGCATATTCGCGTGGAATAGGTACACCAATTAAAATTCCCGATTGCAATTGTAGCTGATGTAGAACTTTTATAAGGTTAGCTGCTTGTCTTGAATTATCGAGATTGTATGGTGCTTTGCAACCACTGTCTCTAGTATAAAAGTCGGGAAATTTACCTTCCTCGCTATTAAATGCAGCAACACACACCCCTTGTGTCTCCAGGTACTCTAGAGTACGTGGAATATCTAATATTGATTTAACTCCACTACTCACCACTGTTACGGGAGTTCGTCCCAACTCTATGAGATCGGCAGAAACATCCATTGAGATGTGACCACCACGATGAACACCTCCTATACCACCTGTAGCGAATATTTTTATTCCCACCATATGAGCGACAATCATAGTTGCAGCTACAGTTGTTCCACCAGTTTTGCCGTTTGATATTACGAAAGAAAGATCTCTTCTGGAGGATTTAATGACATCTTTACTGCTCATTTTTGCCAATTGAAGCATGTTATCGTTGGATAGACCTACCTTAAGTCGACCATTTATACAAGCAATAGTTGCAGGTGTTGCGCCAACTGATCTCACCATATTCTCGACCTCAATGGCAGTTTCAAAATTTTGTGGATAAGGCATGCCATGTGTTATAATAGTTGACTCTAAGGCCACTATGGGTTTATGTTCATCCAAAGCGCTTTTTACTCTGGGATGAATATCAAGGAAGTTCTTGTAAGCATGATGGGATATGTTTCTTTTTGATGTGGCATTTACCATCTTTTTAAAAGTGCTGAAAATCATATCGTCACAAAGGATCCTCTGTGATATCGTGTTCTACAGTGTTATTATTGACGAATTGCTTTTGAAGAAACAGAACATCCAAGCGTACATATGTATGTATGGTACATACATAGTATGTACATATCGCTCATTTATTGCAACATAGCCATAAGTCAACAAATTATTTATCATGGTGTAAAAATTTCACACCAAAGGCTTGTTTGTTCACTCACGTCTTCATAAAAGAAAATATTTTTATATCTTCCACAGTCGTTAAGCAGCTCTGGGTCGAAGAAAATCATTTTGCGTCATCGTAATTATTTCTTAAGTGCGGTCAGGCTTAGTTCTGTTGTTAGGCCTTCGAGAGTTTTTCGTCTCGCTCACACTGGTTGACTGATCTGCCACGGATAACCGTATAATCTTGCGGTTTTTTGTGGAATTTCTTTAACAACCACGTTGCTACTTCCTATGTGAAGGCATAGGTCGTACATTCAGTCACGGAACTTTTTTGAAAATACTGTTAATAACATCTTGGGCATATGGTCTAGTTACTCCGCCCATATTCGTGCAACACCATACTATGCAAATTTACTTTGTATAGTATGTTTAATAAATAAATAAGTTTTTATATCTTTGTTTTGCATACAACTCAATGAAGACATGAACAAATATTCATCTCTCAGGAGGTGATGGTACAAGCTTTTTTATATGAAATTTTTTACGCAAGATAAAATACGAAATACCGCATTATTAACTGAAAAAACTTATTTTTTGAGTTATGACACTATTGAAGTAAATGAGCGATATGTGCATTATGGATGGTTTAAGCCACAGAGGATACTTTAAACGTATCCTCTGTGGTTTAAACCATTAATTATTTCTTATACAAAAAATAAGTAAATTCTTTGGTTCCTGGTCTAGACTCTAGACCACAGATATAAGGTCCAAGGATAAGGTCTAGACTCTAGAGAATAGAAATTGCTAAATTAATTTACGTACACGTTTTTATGCATTTAAGAATTTGACTCATAATTAAATCGCTATGTTAACATCACAGTGTCTACTTGACATACATTTGATTTGACAATTCAACTCAGTAAAAAAAGCGGGCAAATATTTTAATATATTGTGCACAAATAGGTATATTTTATTTATAAATAATGGATAGGGAATATGAAATTGAACATTTTGGATTTACGCCGGAGCAATTCTCGTTAGAAAGTAAGTTTTGCATTCATATATATGTACATACATATATACTTACTTACATCAGTGAATGTACTTTCTAGTGGTATTAAAATGTTTAATTTTTTTAAGGAAAATACTTTTTGCAAAAAATTTTGCGAAATGCTTTGGACTCGATGATAAGTAAATTCAATGCTAGCGACGAAACATCGAAATTATTGTGCAGCGCTAAAGAAGAAGCCTTCGAAAATATGTGGATGTCTATGAAAGACCAAATAGATTGCCTAAACAAATTGGATGCAAAGTATTTTACCATACCAGATCATGTTTTATTGCCACCATATTTTGATCAAGTTAAATTATACACTGAGGAAAACGAAAGAGAATTAGACAAACATTTGGATACGCTAAAAATGGCTTTTCTCGAGGTATGTATGTAATGATATTAATTTCTATGTTGCACTTAAAAATGATAATCGCAAACAAAATAACTTATTTAAAAATATGTATGGAAATAGAATTCAACTATGTTGGCTTCCCTCAAATTGGAAAATGAGCAATGCAAAAATTTTTCAACTTTTGTCGAAAATGAAGTAAAAATTCAACAACAATTGAGAGAGTCGTTCAACAACATTAATCTGGATAAAATTAATGAATTAGATGACAAAGCAAGTGACTTGATGTTTAAAGATTTTTAGCCACTGAAATATTGCATGAATAAATAAAATTAAACCATTTTATTAATATTTAGATATAAGTACAAAGGACATAGTCCTTTTTGCTGAAACGTCTTTACTTCCCTCGTCTTTCTCTCTCTCTCTTACAAAACTAATCAGCTTAGCAGTAAGACTTGCTTAGTGTAAACTAGGACCCAAGGCAGTAAATGAGCCTTGCTAGGACCTATGAAAAAGTCTGTTCAGTTTATAGCAGTGTTGCCAGTGAAATTTCGAGAAACTTACATTTTAGTTTCTAAAAAGATAATTTTTTTTTTCACAAAAAGATACATTTTGAAAAAAGTTTGAAGATCCATTTTGTAAAGTTTAACATTTCGTCGGTTTGTTTCTGGTTTGCTGCAGACTTAATGTATTTTGAATATACTGTGCCGCAAACCAGAAACATTATTAACATTACATTTTTAGGTTTGATCCCCTACTCCACATTGGGCGCCCGCGGGATCCCAATTTTACCGAAAACTGTTCCCGTACTCAAAGTTTGGGCAAGTAAGGGAGCTTTTGAGAGAGTAATGTTCTTCTTCTTGACCGAAACAGCCCGTAATTTTTCTTTGGGCTAGTTTGGGCAAGCCGATAAACGATCAGCTGTTTGAAAAATAACCAATTACAAAGTAAAATTAAATTTTCCTAAACACTAAAAACATTGAAAATTTTTATCAAAAAGGTTTATAAACAAGTGGTGAACTAAGTTTTCGTACTTTTGTAAATTTTTTGTATTATTGAGAGAAATTATAGCTTGTTCTCATTTTACCAAACTTTGCCCAAAAAGTACGGGATCAAACCTTTTATTTCATATTTAATGAATATTGTAAAGAAAATAATATAATGTAAGTTCATTTTTATATATATTTAAGTCATAAATACTAGTGTGTAATTTTTAAAAATACAGTAAGCAAACTTTAAATTAATTATATGTAACTACATATCTTTGGATGCTATCAAAACAAATTCATTCAAATTCAATTGGTATGTTAAAAAAAATGTCTACATTTTGCGTACAGATTCAAAAGGTACGAAAAATGTCAGGATTATACATGGTACCTGGAGTCATAAAAAATACGAAAAATGTGCCTTTCGTATCCTAATGGCATCACTGGTTTATATGTAAATCACAAAGCACATACATGTAAATGGAATGGAATTTGATTTGATGTATTGAACCAATATTTTTGGATAAAAAAATGTCTTCAAGAAATTTAACAGAAGTTTTTAATATAATGCGAAATAATGCTTCAAAAAATCGTTCATTGTATTCTGATGGCAGGGTGAGTTTAAGTGGAACCTACATATGTATGTGGATATTTCGTTTTATATCGATTATTGCATTTTTTTTATATAAAAAATAAACACCTGTAGAATGATGATGGTGATGCAGAATTATTATTGAGACGTACAGTTCGTGATGCAGAAGAGGGTTTAGAATTGCGGGATGAATATGGCTCCCAGCCTACCTGGATAGACAAATTAGAGGAGGCTCAGTATACCATGTCAAAGTAAGAATAAAAGATTTGACCGTATCATATGGTGTAATAACTTTTTCAAATTTCAGAATTAAACCAAAGTTGGACGAGCTAGGTTCTCTCCATGCTCGACATTTGCTACGACCAGCTTTTGATGAAAGCAAGGAAGATGAGTTCGAAATGGAATCACTGAGCGGAGAAATAGCCAAATTAATCACTTCTACGCACCGACATATACAGTGTATACGGTCTAGTTTAGGTGTGGGTGGAAAATGGGAACAACGTCTCACAGCTAATGTAGTAACATATTTAATGATAAGTTTGCAAGAGTTGACCTTAAAGTTTCGGTTTAGTCAAAATTCCTACATCAGGCAATTGAATTCACGCGAAGAGAGGTCTCAAAAATTTTTTGATGACTTTACAAACGCCAATGGCATGGAGAGAGAAAATTACGTGGATTCATTTGACAACTTTTTGCAGCCAGCAACCTCCGATGAAAATAAACATAACTTTTACGATGATGACGAAATGAAACAGAATGAACTGGATGAAAATTTTCAACGCCCAAAGGGAAATCGGTTAACACAGCAACAGCTATTGTTATTTGAAGAAGAAAACACCCGTTTAGCTTTGAGTAGAGATGAAGAGGTTTCTAAAGTTGTTAAAACTATCTACGATTTGAATGATATATTCAAAGATCTTAACCAGATGGTGCAAGAACAAGGAACGATACTTGACCGCATTGATTACTCCATTGAACAGACCCAATCGAGAGTATCAGAAGGGCTAAGACAATTGCAAAAAGCTGAAATGTATCAACGTAAGAATCGTAAAATGTGTGCAATTTTAATTTTGGCTGGAATAACGCTGTTTATGCTTATACTCCTAATCTTCACAAAATTTTAGATGCAAGTTATCCATTCTTTAAGAATGTTTAACCAAAATAGTTTCATATCTATGTAGTTTCATTGTGTATTAACTATAAAAATATTTATTAAATTAAAACTTTAATATATAACAACTAAAATTTTAATTTTTCTTACATTCGTTCGCTAACACGCGAAACCACTGACCGCAGATTACCATATACCTTGCTTGGTGGAGATCCCAATATTAAATTACAAACCGCCCTACGTGCTAATTGAATATTTTGATAGCTCCCCAATATATGAATTTTACTATCGGCTAAAACTATACGTGTTTTCGTGACATTTTCAATAGTATATTTTGTTCGACCTCCCTTTCCAGCAAGTCGACCTATAGCGCGACTCATGTGATCACCTTTCAAAGTTTTAACATCCTTAACTTCGAAAGATTCTACAAACAAGTCATCCAAACGAAGAAGAGCTAAAGCATCGTCAACGTCAAAGCCGCAAAGAAAAGCTTTTACAAAATCGGCACCCTTCTGTAGGTTTGAAATATCTGGTGTCTCCGGACTAATACGAATTTCAACCTTTACAAAAAATAAATTAGTACTTTGTTGCCTTAAATAATGCAAAGTATTTACCTGTTTTGCCTTCATATTGAATCGTATCTGCAACTTCATATGTTCCACAATAGGAGTAAAAATTTTCATCCAATGTTCTTTAAGTGAAGAATGCCTAAAAAATTGGATTTTTACGCGAACTTTAGGCATTTTACACAAATTAATGTAAACTATATTAATTTACCTATGTGGTGGAACGGAGATTTTACGAACTTCACTTTTAATCTTTTTTGCCCTAGGGAAAACATTTTTGGGTATACCTTCAATACCGCTTGACTCATCTACTTGCATTTCGGTGTCATCGTTAAGGGAACGCTTTTTAGCAGTTCGTTTTGGAAAAATATCATCCACTTTTATGTTTTCCATTTCCAATTTACCTTGACAAAACTGAAATTTTCTGAAAAAAATGTATTTAAACTTTTACATGTGCTTTAAGAGCTGTCAAAACAATTCCATCTGTGCAATTGAAAAAAGCGTCGCCGTATCTCTAGTCGCAAGTAGTGTAGACTTTATCCCAAGGCACAATTACTACAGGTACACGCATTAGGGAAAACACTGTGGCAACTCTGTGCTTCTCACATAGTTTTACAAAGTAATTGTCAAAAAATTGTATGCATCAAACAAGGCACAAAAGTAATTGTCAAATGAATTCTTCGTTATAAACGTGTAAACAAAAAATCAGCGGATGAGCAATTTGCCTGATGCATGTACCTGTTTGATATGCCTTGCTTTATCCACTTTCTCCCAGCTGAATTAATTCTCAGTTACCCGACTGTAATGAAAAGTAACTGCAACAGTAGGAAACAGCTGATCGATATTGTTATGTGATAAGCTGTTTCCTACGATGCAGTTACTTACCTTCAGTTAAGTAATGTAATGTAATGTAACTGCAACGTAAAAAACAGCTGATCGATATTTTTATATGAAAAGTAGGTTACGTTACATTACGTCTCTATAACTATTTGCATTACTTTTCACATAACAATATCGATCAGCTTTTTCTTACTTTTGCAGTTACTTTACATTACAGTCGGGTACCTGAGCCTAGAGCCACAAACCACTTGAGCCTTTAAGACTTTGCAAAGTAAACTTTCCGTGTCTAATAGGTGTATTAGTTCTTGACAGCAAAAAAAAAAATTTAGACAGTTGGGCTTCGAACGAAAAATAAAAAAGATATTTAAACAACTCTTGACAGTTATAGAATTAACACATTGGGCGCGATTTACACACATATATATAAATCACAAACAGAAAAGCTATTACATGTTTCCGAAATTGAATTTGAAAGTTGCTGCACCACAAAGTGATATATACTCCAAAAATTTCTAATGCATTTTGTTAGCAAGCTGACAGTCTGCTGCCCTGACGAGCCTACCTTGCTTTGGTATTGCTTACATACATATGTATGTATATGTGTGTATTAGGGATGGGCAAAAAATATCGATATATCGAAATATCGATATTTGAAAAAATAAATATCGATATATATCGCCGATTTTTCAAAAACCGATATATCGATACATCGATTCTAATATACGAGTATCGGGTTTCGATATTTTTAAGAGCTCTATAAATTTTAACGCTAGGATGTTGGCATGACTGATAGTGATGCGAACAAAAAATAGAGAAATTTCATAACAGAAAAGACGCATCTATAAGGTGACCCCACTAATCCAGCTGACGTTTATTTATTAACTAAGCTAAATGTCAAATTTGGTGTGGGTATAAGTCTCAAGGCAGAATTAGTTTTTACTTTCTGTTCTGTTACTAATCAGATGACTCTTTTTTGTTTATAGAAATCTTATACAAACCGTTAGTTTTTCTCTTTCGTTATATTCTGTTTCGGTTCAACCTGTGAAAATCAAAAAACTATTAAGTAGTGTAATGTATGTAGTAGGTGTCAGCATAAGTAAATTAAAAACCTTTCGAAAGGTTTAGGAAGTTAGGAATTTGAAAAAATTAAATTTTTACCAGAAAAACATAAAACTATATTGAAACATATCAATGGACGATGCAAAACTCATCACTTTAGTTTCAAATTTATTACAGAAAAAGTAACAATTAAAACTTTGACACAGAACGGCAACAGAAAGTAAAGACTAAGGAAGCCTTAAGGAGCTCAATATCAGCTTTGGTTTTCTTCACTATTAGAGTTCATTAAAATTTAAGTTAGATAGTTTTTCGCGATTTCTCTAAATATTAAATCATTATTTAATGGATGCCCAGTACATATTTCTCGTATTCTGCAACGATGAAGTTTGAAGTGTTCAACACTGAGCATTCATAAAACAATTATTAAGAGCCTTACTTGTCATGGACCGGTTGACTTAGCAAGACCTCCGACTAGCTATCACATTTCTCAGGAGGTCCCAACCCTTCTTGCTAGCCGCGTATCCATACAAAAAGAAATTCAAGAACAAAAAAAAATTACTCTGAACTCTACAAATCAACATACCACAGGAAACACTCTACGGGAAACAGATGTTTTGTTCCCTTTGCCCTCCCAACCTTGTCGCTAACTCTCCGTCTTCATTTTCTTTTGCGACCCATTCATTTGCCCACCTTCCTTACTCTTACCTGTTAACTTTTGCCTTTCTAGATTATTCTACTCCATAATTTTCTTTCTTTTCAACTACACAAGTACATTATTTATTTATTTTTTTTTTTTATATATGTAATCTCTAAATACTTAAACCAACCATACTCTTTCTTTTCTTTTATATATATCTATATTTATATTTATATATTTTTTTTTTTTAATATTTTAGATATTTTTCTCTATTTTCCTCTATTTTCTCAACGGCTTTTACCTACTTACATACTTATCTAATTAATTTTCTCGCGTTATAAAGTTTTTATTTTCTTCTGTATAATTTATTCTATAATTTACTTTTATATTCCCGATTCGGTCGAATCCTATTATATCCTATCCTATTGGAGCTCCTAAAGGCTAGTCAATAATCAGGATGCACCTACAAATTTTCTACTTTATTTATCAATATCAAAACGCAATACTACTACTATTATAATTTTAGTTTAGCTTTTAACCTAATAACACGAGAAATGGACATATTTTGTATATATATATAGCATACCTTTAGGCTTAAATTTTCGGAATACTAAATCTAAATACCTTATTCTACATTATCTACCTAGTACATTCATTTATTTCACACACACTTCTTTACTTATATATATATATATTACTTTCTTTAAATATTTTTTTTTTCTTTTTGGCCTATTGGGTCCAAGAATATCTTTATTTGTTTCAACTCTTTTTTTATTTTTTTCTTTATTTCCCTTTTAGGTATTTCTTTTTTTCATTTCGAAACGATCCACCCCATATAAAACTTGTTACCTGGCTACTAGCCCTTCCTTTTTTTTCTTGTTTTAAATTTTTGCTGCAGTCAGAGTTCGCTCTTTTACTCCCTTGGCTGCCACAATTTAGCAAGCTCCAGTACCACTTGTCACCTTTTTTTTCGGTTGCCCTGTAGCCAGATCGGGTTTCCTTGGCGGGTAATTACTTCCTTTTTTTTCAAAACGGTTTGTTCCACACTTCTTAAGCAATTTACTGGGTTTCACCTATTTTGTTTATGTTTTGTAGATGATTATTAGCCTAAATTCCTTTCCTTTCTATCGTTCTTAATATTCACTCACCACTTATTTTTTTCTAAACACAATATAAAATTGGTAATTTTAAATACTGGCACTTATACCCACTTATGATGCGAACACTTTGACTGCTGTTAAACTTCTGTTCGTCCGCTACTCTTTTTATTCTGACGTAGCTTTTTACATATTCCAATTTTCCAAAAAAAAAACAATCCCGCCAATAATCCATCTTTTTTTCTTTCTGGACTTTTCCACCGAATTAACCTCTATGCTATTTAATCTTATGTATTTCTGTATATCTATATACACATACACATCTAGTACATGGCAACGGAAAATATATATTTTTTTTCTTTTTATATTGTATATAACATCTATCTATACAAAAAAAATTGTTTATGTATATATATGTATATGTGCTTTCATAATGTTTTTCTCTGCCTTTATTTTTCATATCAAAGCTATTCCCCTTATCCTATGACTTCAGCCCTAGTATAACGTTTACATACTTTATTTTTCTTTATGCCTTTTTTTTTCTTGTATATATTTTTAAATCTGCAATTTAACTGTTTTGGTTTTACTGTGGCTTGAATGAAAATGACATCCCTGTATTTGTTATTATGTTCCACTGCATTCTATTTACCAGCACTACGCACTGCTGACAGCTGTAATATGTGTAATTTTCTTTTGCATATTTCTGACAGCCTTTTCTACCTCATTTTCAACATTATTTTCTTTTGTTCAGAGCTAACACAAAGTAAAATTTTAAATTTTTTCTAAGAAACGCCAAAAAAAACAAAACAGGACGCAAACAATTCACCTATAAACGAACAGAAATTTGTATGCAACAACATTTTCACATTCCTCACCGGGCATACCACGGAATTATCCCCATCAATGTCATACAATCAAAACAGCATGAGCTGCTTCGGCTGATTGTAGGCACATCATTTTCAGCAGCCGCAACAAAACTCCGGGTCGTACCCGTGTTAATTGTATGAGCCGGTGTGCGGCTTATTTCGCCATGTATTTACAATGCCCAACGTGGGGAACTCCCATGACCCTGAAGGATGTCTCAAATAGCAATTCTAGCCGGGCATTTACAGGTTTGCCTAATTTACTATCTATGTCCCCGTATTTGTCACTATTTACTTATTATTCTTATTTTTTTGTTTTTTCTACTTCTATGCGGTAACTTGTAGTTCCAGCCATCCTCGCACCATGACACTCTTCCAATTTTCTTTTTCGAAAAAAGAAATTGTAGAGGGAACCCTTTTCTTTAATTTTTTCTTTTGTTTTTGAAACGTTGTTTCTTTCTTGTTACCATTTTAATTTGGTAGGGTATTTTGACATACCATATTTATAAGTACTATATCTTTTAAACGATCGCCCCTTTTGAGGCTAATACTAAAAAAAATTTTATTTTTTTTTTCTTCTTTTAATCCATTTTCGTCTGGACCGCGTCATATTCGATTGGATTCAGCCTCTATGCTTTCCTTTCTCTGGAATTACTGGTTGCTCGGAATTGGCCATTGAATTCTTATTCTTTTGATAACAAAAGTTTGAGTATCCAATATCTACATACATGTATACCTAAACATTTTTGCAGCCGGGAAGTATTTTTGATTATCAATTTGTTAAATAACTAATACTTTGTGACACTTTTCCCTAGTTTCTTGGTAATTTTGGTTCCTGGAACACCCTTATCTCCTGTCAATATCTGGCTAGACCTACACAAATATAAGAAAAATCTTTTGGGACATCACGAAGTATATATCACAGATGGATTTCAATGGTTACCCCTTTTTGGTAAATCTTAATTCTATGTTGCACTTGTATTTTATATTGTGTATAATTACTTTATCTGTATAATCAAAAACTAACTCTATCAGGTACTTTGTTGTGGTTTTCATATCACAGTTTATTAATTCTCAGCAAATGTTTTCTAGTGTCCTAGTTATTGCTAAGTTGACCTATTTTTACACTTTGATGTCTTTCACATGATATACCCCGATTGATTTTCCCTGTAATGTTTCCAATTCGTACATATTATTCCCTACGGGTCGAACCACTCTACATCTCATGAATTTTTTGCAAAATTTTGCGTTTCTGTTTTTAGCAAAATCGCTTAGTATAAAGTTTCTCCTGTAAACTTCCTGCCCTGGTCTAAACGTAATTATTCTCGCTCGCTTATTGTATCTTGCGGCACTCATTTCATATGCTTTTTTCATGTTTAGCTTTATTTGTTCTCTAATTACGTCCAATTTGTCAGTTCTGTTGAGCTCTATTATCTGGTGGTCACTCAGCGACTGTAATTTCCTGCCTAATTTATATTCAGCGCCGCTAGAAAACATATGATACCCGAACAGCGCGAAAAACGGTGTACACCCTGTTGCTGTGTGAATCGCTGATCGTAACGCACACTCAATTTCAGACAGGTACATGTCCCAATCCCGGTGATCGTCTTTTAAATACATTCTTATAGCGGCAAGTACTGACTGGTTAACTCGCTCACTAGCATTACTTTGCGGTGAGTATACGGCAGTTTTCAAATGTTGTATCTTGTAGGCTCTCATGAGATTTTCAAATCTTTTAGCGGCAAATTGTGGGCCATTATCACTGTGTATAGTTTCCGGGACTCCAAACTTTTGGAATATTTCCTGAACCAAAAACTGTATTACATTACTCGTGGTAGCCTCTTTCATTGCTTTTAAGAAAATAAACTTTGTAAAGTGATCTACTACTACGAACACAAAACAATTTCCGTTTTTTGATCTGGGGTATTTCCCCATAAAATCAATATAAAGTTTCTGGAATGGTCGTTCAGTCACTACTTGTTTACCTATTTCTGGTTGCATCCTATAATTGGTACATTTAGCTTCCTTGCAGGTTTGGCAATTATTTATAAAATTTCTCACTTGAGAAGCCATCTTTGGCCAATAAAAGAAACGCCGAAGTTTTTCTAAAGTTTTTGACATACCTCCATGAGCTGCTGTCAATGCTGTGTGAGCTTTTTCTATTAAAGTATTAGTAAGATTCTCAGGAATCCATAATTTCCATTTGTACTCTACTATATCTTGTTCAAACGCTTCCTTTTTATATATCATGCCGTTGTCCACTTTTAAGTCTGGCAGCTGGTCTTCGTTTTCTTTTATATGATTTATCAGTGCTAAATACTCTGCGCTTTCGAACTCAGTGGTTTCAAAATCAAATATGTCTTCCATACTCAGTTCTTCTACAATTTCCGGATTTGGCAGACGGGATAACATATCGGCAACTATGTTTTCAGATCCTTTTCGATGCTTAATTTCGAAGTCATATGCTTGCAATTGCAATGACCATCGCGCTAGCCTACCGCTTAAATCTTTTAATGACATGAGCCATTTAAGACTTTCGTGGTCGGTAACAATTGTGAAAGGCATCATTTCAATGTAAGGTCTGAATTTTTTTACCGCCATTACTGCCGCGAGACACTCTTTCTCTGTCACACTGTAATTTTTTTGACAGGAATTTAATTTCTGAGAATAAAACGCGATTGGATGTTCGTTGTTCTGTTCATTAAGCTGGTATAAAACTGCACCTATTCCGTATTCGCAAGCGTCGCATTGTATATAAAATCTTCTCGAAAAATCCGCATGCCTCAACACTGGCGCAGAAGTGAGCGCTTTTTTAAGCTTTTCAAATGACTCCTCCGCTTCAGGCGTCATCACAAATTTCTTTGATTTTTTTAATGTGTCTGTTAAGGGTGCTGCTATTGTCGAAAAATCTCTTATGAATCGGCGATACCACCCTGCCGTTCCTAAAAAACTGCGTACTTCCCTTGTAGTCTTTGGAATTCTTATATCTTTAATTGCCTTAACTTTTTCGGGATCCGTTTTCAACATTCCGCCTCCTATGATGAACCCTAGGTAATTCAACTGTTTAAAACAAAATTGTGACTTTTTAAGGCCGATTGTAAGCTTAGCATTTTTGAGGCAGGTGGCTACTTCATTCAACAATATCAAATGTTTTTCGAAACTATCAGATATAATCAGGAGGTCATCCAAATATACAAACACGTTTTCCTTTAGCTTTTGTGGAATCACTTTGTCCATGAGTCGACAAAGTCTTTGCGCGGCATTGCATAATCCGAATGGCATAACTCTGAACTGATAGAGTGGCCGACCCGGTACGGTAAACGCGGTGTATGGTCTGCTCCCTTTATCTAACTCTATTTGCCAGAACGCAAATTTAAGATCAACGCTACTTATAAAATGTGTTTCGTCTATCCTACTTAGTATCCCTTCTATATTTTGCAAAGGATAGGCATCCTTTACAGTAAGTTTGTTTAATTTTCTTGCATCTAAGCAGAACCTATTCTTGTCCGGTTTTCTTACTATAGTCGTTCTGTTATTCCATGGACTTTCACTCTCCTCTATAACTTTTAAATCCAACATTGTATCCACCTCCTTATACACGACTTCTTGAACAGCTGGCGAAATCGGGTAGTACCTATCCTTTACTGGCTCGGCACCTTCTACAAGTGTGATTTTATGTTGTTCTAAAGGGGTGCACCCTAAACCTTCTTTCTCAAACGCAGGGAACATTTTTATAACTCTTTCCAGATCTTTTTGCTGTGATTCTGTTAAAATATGTGGATCAGCTCTACATTTCTCTGCTTTGAGATTTTTCTTAATTTTTTCTAAGTCTACTTCCGCAACGCCTACTATTTCTGGAGCTAAATTGAAAACTTTCCAGAAGTCAATTCCTAGGTATGCCGTTTGTTGCAATTCCGGACAAAGATAAAAATTTATTTCTTTCTTTTCCTCATGATATTCTACTTCTAGTCTGGCATATCCTAACAAGCGATGTTCTTTTCCACTAGCAGTACGAATTACTGAGAAAATTGGCTTAATTTCAATCCCTAAACTTTCCACAAGTTCCCGACATCCTTTTCCCAGAATACTAACTGAAGCACCTGTATCCAGCAAGCCACTTATTTCTACTTCACCTATTTTAAACTTTGCAAAAGGCCTAGGATCGCACGGCTTATCATCTACAGATTTAATCACCTCTATAGCCAATTTTCTCATCTTTTTCTTTTCTGCAAATTTTTCCCTTAACTTTTTTATTTTTCTTGAAACTGTAGGCTTATCGTAAATTTCGCTGTTGTATAATGTTTTTCTAACTTTCTCATAGTTCTGTTCTCTTTCTTCTAAGGTATATAAGTGTTTTGTTTCTGGTGTAATTTTATTAAAGTTTTTTACATTTTTAACCAGATTCGATCGTTGTTCTAATTTTGTTGTACATCCCCTCGCGGGTCTTCCAACGAACGATGGTTCCCCGCTTTTCCGTCGTTCCATGCAAAATTTTTATTTTTACATGTTGAGCAGTTCGGGGCAATAATATCTGGCTTACCGCATCTATAACAAAATATATTCCTCTCCGTCGATGGACAGTCCATAAAAATGTGACCCTTTTGGCGACAGTTCCAGCAAACCACTACTTCTTGTACAGCTGACCTTGTAAACTGGCCCATCCTAATCCCCGCCACTTCTTCTGAATGTATTTCAGGTATGAGGTTCTCCGGTTCTCCATACAACTCACTCACATGTTTTTGAAATCGATTAACTATCGGTGGCTGACTTCGCATATCTCTTCTTAAGAACGTCTTTTCTGCATCTATACAGCACATTCTCAACTCCTCTACTGAAGCTACTGGCATTGGATAAACTATTCTTCCTATACTCTCACGTAAATTCCTTTTTATCATTTTTATCATTTCTTCCTCGGGCATAGAAATACTTAGTCGCGATCTCAGTTGTATCATTTCAAAGAAAAACGTATCTATAGACTCCCCAGGCTGTTGTTTCCTTTCTACAATATCCCTCATAAGTTCGAAACTTGATCTGGTAGACTGATATTGTTTCAAAAGAGCTGATTTCAATGTGACCCATTCAGTAACGTAATTCGTTTTTATGAAAAGCCAATACCATCTCTCGGCTGCTCCTCTCATTACTAAATGGAAGTTACCTAACACCTCTTTCCACGGAACTCCATACTGGCATTGTAGTCTCTCTAAACGAAACACGAAGTCTTCTACCGATAATTTTTTTTGGTCCCCATCGAATTCTATCCCCCATTTTTAAATTCGCGGTCCGTCACACGTTCTTTGGTAACTTTCCGCTATTGACGAATCTCTTGAAGAGCGTCTAGACGGTATATCCGCTTCTGTCCTTTCCATATTAGGCTGGCTATCGATAGACATGTTCATGTTCTTTCCCCTAGTATACTCCATTAGTTTTCTATTTTCCTGTTGGGTTTGTTGAACTACAACACTCAACCTGCTTATCATTTCCGTTAAATCTGACATTTGTCTTTTCATGTCAACTACCTGTTCACTAACACTATTTGCACTCAACACTTGGATCGAATTATTCATTCCTGTTCGCTCATTTACCCCTTTATTTTGCTTGCTACTACCTGGCATTGCTGTTTCAAGGGGTTCCCTCCCATTTGGGTGAGCCCTGGTTGAACCAGTCAAAATGGTCTGTGATAAATCCCTAATTTGTCCTTGATTTTCTTGCGCTTCAGCCATTACTTTATCCAGTCTTATTCGTGGCTTTGCTCTGGGTGTATTGGTCTTATATATCTTGTACGCTATTTGAGGTGTAGACCGATTCAAATCAAATTGCACCTGTCTGTTTCTTTTTCTGGTTTGCTTCGTAACCGGACTACTGTTACTCATTTCCTACTCACAGCAAAAAAAAATTAAAAAAAACACTATTCAATACAAATTCTTATTTACTAATATAGGTATAATTAAACAAAAACAAAAAAATAAAAAAATAAAAGACAATAAAACTTTATCTAATTCCTAACTAATACTATGCTAATTACTCTGCACAGCAATAACCGAGTTATTCCTATGCTATTAATTCTATAAACTACGCTTCCAACACTAACACTAAAATGATCACAAAATTATATTTAAATTACAATTGAATAACGCTTACTTTCTGATGTATGTATTTTTAAATATAATTATTCTATCTTTTCATTCCAGGCGAAAAGTGAACGGCTAGTAAGGTTAAGGCGGCTTAATAATTCATTATTGGTATCCTGTGGTATTAATCCAACTTACTGTAGTTTTATTTCGGACTATTTCATACGTGCTCTCATACCATACGTCTGTTTATTCATTACAGCGAGATTATGAGTAACATTGTGGATTTTAGCCAATACATCTTGCCACAACAAAGTATTTTCTCTTTGACGTGAGGCTATTCGCTAATATCCACTTTCCATATGAAACAATAACACGAAATTTTTCTTTTTACGTTAAATAATAAAAAAAAACAACTTTACCAAAACAAATTATAAACAATACAAACAACAAAAAAAAAACGTTTAACCATACATTTAAAGAACATACACGTCATTTAAGTTATAGTTTCACGTTTTCATGGTTATTCCTCTTACAGTCACGTATTAATTGAATGAATCACTGGAATACAACGACTTAATAAATCTATACCTTTATACATATCGGTTATTCCAGTGAATCTCAACTGTACATGGCTATATTTGGGCTATTGCTTCTCTATTAGTGTACTATTGCTGCGTGTATAGTTGTTCACACACGACTTAACATACATAGGCTAATAAACTAACCTATTGCATTTTTAGTTTGGGCGCCATTTATGTCATGGACCGGTTGACTTAGCAAGACCTCCGACTAGCTATCACATTTCTCAGGAGGTCCCAACCCTTCTTGCTAGCCGCGTATCCATACAAAAAGAAATTCAAGAACAAAAAAAAATTACTCTGAACTCTACAAATCAACATACCACAGGAAACACTCTACGGGAAACAGATGTTTTGTTCCCTTTGCCCTCCCAACCTTGTCGCTAACTCTCCGTCTTCATTTTCTTTTGCGACCCATTCATTTGCCCACCTTCCTTACTCTTACCTGTTAACTTTTGCCTTTCTAGATTATTCTACTCCATAATTTTCTTTCTTTTCAACTACACAAGTACATTATTTATTTATTTTTTTTTTTTATATATGTAATCTCTAAATACTTAAACCAACCATACTCTTTCTTTTCTTTTATATATATCTATATTTATATTTATATATTTTTTTTTTTTAATATTTTAGATATTTTTCTCTATTTTCCTCTATTTTCTCAACGGCTTTTACCTACTTACATACTTATCTAATTAATTTTCTCGCGTTATAAAGTTTTTATTTTCTTCTGTATAATTTATTCTATAATTTACTTTTATATTCCCGATTCGGTCGAATCCTATTATATCCTATCCTATTGGAGCTCCTAAAGGCTAGTCAATAATCAGGATGCACCTACAAATTTTCTACTTTATTTATCAATATCAAAACGCAATACTACTACTATTATAATTTTAGTTTAGCTTTTAACCTAATAACACGAGAAATGGACATATTTTGTATATATATAGCATACCTTTAGGCTTAAATTTTCGGAATACTAAATCTAAATACCTTATTCTACATTATCTACCTAGTACATTCATTTATTTCACACACACTTCTTTACTTATATATATATATTCCTTTCTTTAAATATTTTTTTTTTCTTTTTGGCCTATTGGGTCCAAGAATATCTTTATTTGTTTCAACTCTTTTTTTATTTTTTTCTTTATTTCCCTTTTAGGTATTTCTTTTTTTCATTTCGAAACGATCCACCCCATATAAAACTTGTTACCTGGCTACTAGCCCTTCCTTTTTTTTCTTGTTTTAAATTTTTGCTGCAGTCAGAGTTCGCTCTTTTACTCCCTTGGCTGCCACAATTTAGCAAGCTCCAGTACCACTTGTCACCTTTTTTTTCGGTTGCCCTGTAGCCAGATCGGGTTTCCTTGGCGGGTAATTACTTCCTTTTTTTTCAAAACGGTTTGTTCCACACTTCTTAAGCAATTTACTGGGTTTCACCTATTTTGTTTATGTTTTGTAGATGATTATTAGCCTAAATTCCTTTCCTTTCTATCGTTCTTAATATTCACTCACCACTTATTTTTTTCTAAACACAATATAAAATTGGTAATTTTAAATACTGGCACTTATACCCACTTATGATGCGAACACTTTGACTGCTGTTAAACTTCTGTTCGTCCGCTACTCTTTTTATTCTGACGTAGCTTTTTACATATTCCAATTTTCCAAAAAAAAACAATCCCGCCAATAATCCATCTTTTTTTCTTTCTGGACTTTTCCACCGAATTAACCTCTATGCTATTTAATCTTATGTATTTCTGTATATCTATATACACATACACATCTAGTACATGGCAACGGAAAATATATATTTTTTTTCTTTTTATATTGTATATAACATCTATCTATACAAAAAAAATTGTTTATGTATATATATGTATATGTGCTTTCATAATGTTTTTCTCTGCCTTTATTTTTCATATCAAAGCTATTCCCCTTATCCTATGACTTCAGCCCTAGTATAACGTTTACATACTTTATTTTTCTTTATGCCTTTTTTTTTCTTGTATATATTTTTAAATCTGCAATTTAACTGTTTTGGTTTTACTGTGGCTTGAATGAAAATGACATCCCTGTATTTGTTATTATGTTCCACTGCATTCTATTTACCAGCACTACGCACTGCTGACAGCTGTAATATGTGTAATTTTCTTTTGCATATTTCTGACAGCCTTTTCTACCTCATTTTCAACATTATTTTCTTTTGTTCAGAGCTAACACAAAGTAAAATTTTAAATTTTTTCTAAGAAACGCCAAAAAAAACAAAACAGGACGCAAACAATTCACCTATAAACGAACAGAAATTTGTATGCAACAACATTTTCACATTCCTCACCGGGCATACCACGGAATTATCCCCATCAATGTCATACAATCAAAACAGCATGAGCTGCTTCGGCTGATTGTAGGCACATCATTTTCAGCAGCCGCAACATACTTATAAAAATTATTAAGGCTTAATAAGGAAATTTTTTTATGGAAATCTGTTTTAAAAAGCTTTGCAAAGCCTCAATAATTTGTTTAAATAAGCATGTTAACATTTAAAATCGCTAACAAAATATTAAGTTCTCAAAATAATGTCGTGTAAACTTTTTTGGCGGTTATGGCGCGATATTTTAGTATATGTATTTATTTTAAACTTAAAAGATTTTTGCAACATTTGTGGGCAAAAAATATCGATATATCGAAATATCGATGTTTTAAAAAAATATATATCGATGCTGTTCAAAAATATCGATACGATATATATCGATACATTTTTTTCATTTGCCCATCCCTAGTGTGTATTAAAATAACAAAGCATAGTGTCCGAAATATTTAAATCACTAAATTATTAAATAAGTACAATTCAAATAAATAAAATCTTATATATGTGAATAAAATGAAGTAATATTAAAAAGCCAGCTTAGGCCAACCTAAGAATATTACAGGCAAAGGTAATCTTGAAACTCACTATTAAGAAATAAAGATGTATAAAATATTTGTTTACACATTTATTTTGTTTTATTTAGTTGGCACAAATAAGAAAAATTGAAATGGCGAATGAAATGATTATTTTATCGAAAATTGCTAAAATAGCAAATGAACAAATATCTACGGATAGTAAGGATTTAACATTCCTATACAAAAATATTAAATGCGTTCTCCTAGACAAATTTATGGAAGACGCTGGAAATATTTTGGAGCTTCTAAGGCATGGTAATAAATAGTCATAAATTAAAACTAAAGAAGATACATATGTATGTGCTTAATATAAATTTGAGTTTTAGCTGAAACAAATGAGCGAAAAGAGATTGGATTTGTTTCAATTGGAGAGGAGGAGCATCTGGTTTTCCTGTATAAAAACACGAATCGGTACAAAAATGATTATCTTGTTAAAAACCTTCTTGCTGCAGTATATCCAAATTTAAATAAATCGGTTTCTTCCACGTCGAGAGTGGAAAAGAAAGTTTTGAATACCTATATAACCAGCAAACTTTTCGATGCATTGCAACTAAAACATAAGCAATATATTCCAGAACTGACAAATAAAATGCAGCATAAACTATCACTGCCTGCCAGATTCCGACCAACATTACGTGAATATCAGAAGAAAAGTATATTATGGCTTTTGAAAAGAGAACTCGAACAAGAATCATTTCCTGCTTTTTTTGAGAAACTTTTGGCCAAGGACAACGAGACAACTGTTTATAAGCACTTATACTCTTCATTTTTTCAAAGAGATCCACCAGAGAATATAAAGCTGCCTCCCGGTGGGATTTTAGCTGATGAAATGGGCCTAGGTAAAACTGTTGAAATTCTAGCGTTGATTATCTTGAATTCTTGCAGTGAAATTAATTTAAGCCCAGCATTACAAAACTTTTTTCTCACTGTGCGCGCAAAACGTAAACGACCTGAAAAAATATTATTCTGTATTTGCAATTCTAATTCAGAAAAAAACATTGTACAATGCCAGAAATGCAATTTATGGCAACATAAAAAGTGTGTTGCTTTCTCTGAAGATGAAATGGATGATGATGACGTTAATTCACCATACTTATGCCCCAGTTGCTGGCACCACGTAACACAAGAGTATGGTTTATTAAAAACCAAAGCTACTTTTATTGTTTCTCCCAATACTATTAAAATGCAATGGGTTTCGGAAATCAAGCGTCATATACAACCAACGTTGAGTGTTTTTCTTTATGAAGGTGTTCTACCAGGAAAATGGATAAATCCCCGTCAATTAGCTGATTATGATGTTGTCTTAACGGACTATAATACATTGCGGAGAGATATTTATTACACGAATGATAATGCAACTGAACGAACAATGCGTAATAAACCACGTTGTATGAGAGTGAAAACATCCATTCTAATGTTGGATTGGTGGAGAGTAGTTCTAGATGAAGCTCAAATGGTTGAATCAAATTATTCTAAATTGGCTTCATTAGTTCGCATGATACCAGGTATGTTATGTCTACTTAAGTGTCTTGTTTTTTTTTTCTGAGGTTAAAAAAATGTGCAGTGTTTATTAAAAATTTGGAACAATTAGGCCGATTGAAGTACATACATGTGTACATATTGCTCCTTTATTGCAACATATGCAGACACCTCTTAAATAAATGCGTTTTGGGAGTTAATGCAGAAAAAATCGTCACAGTCACAAAAACTTTTTAAAATTCTGTTAATAACATCTTGGGCATATGGTCTAGTTACTCCGCCCATATTTGTGCAACCATATTCTGCGAATTTACTTTGCAGAATATGTATTAATTAGAGTTGTGTCCAACAGTTCTTTTTGAACTAGTTTGAGAGCGTTTGAATCAAAAGTTGTTTCAAACCCATTTAATTTACATTGATGTTTTTGACCCGACTTGTGTCCAACTGAACGAAGTAGTTCAAAAAGAACTGTTGGACACAAGTATAGTATTAATAAATAATATAAATTGACATCGTAAAACTTATTTTCTGCAAAACTAGTTTTTTGTATTATATCTCTGTTGCAAAAAAAAGGAGCGGTATGTACATACATATCGCTACCATAATATAGAAAGGTTCTAACTCATTATTTTTTTGAAATCGCGATTTTTGTTATTTCGATACAAGAACATCTAATGTATCGAAAAATGCAAAATGAGTTAGGGACCTTCTATATTACGCCGGCTTTACATCTGTGTGTCATGTGGCCAAAAAAGCGTAACCACTAGTTGCTATTAAAAAAATTTTTGATTCAGACGTGTATTTATTGATTTAAACAATTTCCAATCATGTTGGCTTCTATAAAATTGTCTATTAGCTATGTATGAAACTGTTTAACTTAATAAATACATAAGTCTGTGGAAATATGAAATAATAGCTTAAGTCGATTTAATTAAAGCAGTGATATTCAGAAGTTTTGACGATACTGCTAAGAGATTAAAAGGCTCTGACGCATGATTCTACTTTCGTGTGATCCTTTCTTTCCATATGTAGCATTTTAACCACTGCAAATTTCAACTGGAACATAATACAGCATAATAAAGCTAAATTTCCTTAAGTATATTTAAGCTACTATTCCATATATACCAAGTCAGCAAAATAATCTGACGTCTGTAAGATATTTGAGAGAAACGTCGTAAGATATCTGGTAAAAATCTGAAAGAAATCTTGGAAAATCATGGCAAATTCTGATGTGTAATTTTCTGACAGATATCTGAAATACATAATGTTGAACGCCATTCAAATAGACTAACCGCACAGATTTCTTACAGAAATCTAATACAATTTCCGGTCTTGCAGCAATGTGATGGAAAGCTAAATAAAACTTTAATAAATGTTTTAAAACAGTTTTCCTTTCTGTACGTGTTAAAACACATTCGGCTTCACTTATTAATTAATTTAGATGTTGCCTACCAGTGAATAACCTAATTTTTCATATAAAAATAAAGTGCTTAAATTTCCTCTTTTTTTACCATAAATTAGCTTATAAAAATTATCGCACTGGGAAAATCACTGTGTTTTGCTTGTTAGCACTATAGCAACTCTAATGGTAAAAAAAATTGGTTTGACGGTTAAAAAATTTTATAATTTGTTTTTTTTTTTGGGAACTATACAATTTTGAGCCCTATTTTCGATTTTATCGTAAGCATGTAGTCGAAAATGTACTTTTTTATTGAAATTAAAATTTTATTGTCCTACCCTTAGTTAAGAATTATCAAAATGCCAAAATTTTTGATACATTTTAAGATACGGGCTGTAAAATTTTATATTTTATCAGACATATCGGTACGTAAAATCTCTCGACATATCCATACGAAATTGATCAGATATAGGCCAAACAATTCTTATACTCAATATATTAGAGAAATCTGTACGAACTATCTGAGAATGAAGTTTGCACGAAATGTCTGATTCAAACAATGTCGGACGTAAGTACATATGTACATATTTTAAATACTTTATTGCAGCTGTAAAGCGTTGGGCTGTTACTGGCACACCCATACAAAAATCTCTTAATGATTTGCAACCCCTACTGCAATTTATTGGCTTAGAAGCTGTTGGTGACCCGTTTGTTTGGCACCAGATTGTGAACGATTTTATAATGGATAAAAAGTTTATTGACAAAAATAAGAATAATTCTTGGCCTGACATGATTAATATTTTACAAAAGTGTATGTGGAGAACATGTAAAACACAAATAGCTTCAGAATTAGATATTCCTCTCCAACAGCAAATTGTACATCGTATACATTTTGACAACCTGGAGGAACTTTTTTATAATGAAAAACATGCAGAATGCCAAAGTAAATTTTTAGATAATGTTTTGAAATTTAAGGGAAGAATGTCAACAATATCGCCACAAGTTATGAATATTGTAAGTGCTTTTTAATGCAGAATAAAATTAACGAAATTTGTTTTTAAATTTTAATATTTTTTCTTTTAGATCTTACAACCTTTTTTAAAAATTCGTCAATCATGTACAATTCCTGTTGTATGGACAAATTCCACTTCAAGCAATAATTTCAGTTCGCAACAGCATAAACAGTTCTTAAAGCCGCAAGAGCTGAACGATTATTTAAAATCTACAAATGAAATATCTTGTAAATCAGAATTACGTGCAATGTCTTCATCGCATAATGGTAAGTTGGAAATAAAGATATTTATCCATTAAATGTTTTTCTTCTTACATGTTCAAGTATATTTATCAGAGAATGACAATACTACTAGTACTAAAAAAAATACTTAAATAGGTATTTACTTATAATTTTAGTAATTGCGTATACTATTATGAGCTCATAATTGTAGTACAAACAAATCATACGCTCATATACATACATACATATTTGATTTCAACAAACTATGACTATCGGGCCTGTTCTACAAATCACGACATGCCAAATCACGGTGATTTCAAAAAATTAATGAAAGCTAAGTCATTCCTTTTGTAAATTTCACGATTTATAGCTTTGGAAGTTGGAAGAAAATATTCCATTACAAATGAAAAAAACTTAAAACACAATGAAAACCCACTATCAACTCAACTATTAATAGTTTACTTTTGAAATCACGTGATTTGAAATCACCGTGATTTTCAGAACAGGTCCGTATAACATTTACTCTAGAACTCTAGAAGGCACATGCGTATTGCGCATATGGATATTTATTCGGACAAAATATACAAAAATAATGACGTGAGTTATTTCAAAATGAGTGTAAACAAGAAAAATCGAAAAAAATTTTGAACGGAAGAATATCTCGAGAAGCGCTGAAAATATTCTCATATAAATTTATTAAAATATTTTAATTTTGATATAAGAAATACCGGATTACATTTTAGTGAAATTGTAATTTTTGCTAGTCTTTTTTTTTTTTTTTTTGGTTAAGCAACGTCTTTATTAATTTCTTTCAGCTGATAGCTCTCAATTTAAAAATGTTTATTACTTATGGCAAATATCGCATTTTTTTTTTTCAATAAAATCGCTTTTTATGCACCAAAACTCGGGGTAAACTTTCACATACAATACAATAACGGCCGATCGAATACTTATATTCAAAACAATAACAAAATTTCTAATGTTATTGTTGTTTGCAATACTAGTTATCGATCGAACGATTTCTGGTGACATCGTGGGACAGGCCGCAAATCCTTTTAGTTGTTGTATTTTTTGTTTAAAATTTGATCGAAATGATCGAAACCATTTAAATTACAACATGGGTTTGATCATAAGTTTGTGTCTAAAATGAATGACAGAACCGAGTTGAACTGAGCTCTACCGTTTAGAGTTGTATCCAACACACAGCTCTATTTGAATTAGTTCGCTCGCGTTCAAATCAAAAGTTGTTTCAAACCCATTTTTCAACAGCGCATTGCTGTTGCACTAAATAATAACGTATACAATTTTAAGGTTTGGCTGCTCTATATATTTTGCAAGAAAAATATGACCTGGCGATCAAAAATTATGAAGCAGTATTAAAACTGGCTAATGAGTACAGTGATTTAAACCTTGCGTAAGTATTAAATTATAATATAATAATATCTGTTATTTATTTGAAATAATAAATTTAAATATACTTACATATGTATATTATAGGGTGGATAGCTTGTTGCAAATGCATGCCTTATATAATATAATGCAAATTAAAATTATACAACCCGATGTATCGCTACAAAATGAAATAGATTCGTATAAAAATCTATATAATAAATTGGAATGGAAGTATCTAAGTACCTATGCCAGTACTTTAGCAACGGTAAAAAGGGCTTATGAGGCTTCTATAGAGAAAGTGACCTCGGATATATTAGATAATTTCATTATAAATATGACAGATGCCCTAGAAAATCTATCAGTTAATGATAAGCTAACTTTGATGCAAAAAGTTCAAGATGAGTGCCATCTAAAATTTCAAAACCAAGAAACTAAAATTGCAAAGCTTTCTGAAATTCGGTCCATACGCTCTCTTTTGTACGTTGTAGATTTGTGGTTGAATAAGACAATTCATACATTAAAAGTAATACAAAATGACATTGAAAAGCTTAAATACTTCAGTGAGAATGTACGTTCACGTAATCAAGTAAGTCTTGCAATCTGGGAAGATATAAATCAATTGGTGAATTCTGTTTATAGTTGCCATTTAAATGAAATAATGGTAAGTAAGTGCGTGTACAATTTTTGAAGATTTCTTTAAGCATCATCTACATTTGAAAATTTATATTCAACTAGGATGATCGGAAACGTAAAAAGGAACAGAAAGAGATTCCAGAAAGGAAACAACTTTGCAAAATGTGTTCTATACGAGATTCTATTAATACATTTGAGTGTCTTTTGTACGATAAAGTTCTTGATAAAAATACAAATTTTACAGAAGGCATGGAAAATCCTTCATTTGAGATGTATCTTTGTAAAAGTAAGTTAAGATTTTTGGAAATATTACCAATACAACAACAGCGCATAATTTAAATTAAAACTTCTGGTTTGTCCAACTGCAGTAACATTTTATTATATCAAAAACAAATACCGGCATTTAAACAATATTGTAGTAAACAATTGGTTGTGTTTAGAAAATCTTCAATTGACTTGCAAACGTTTAATAAAATTGTGGATCGAAATGGAATATACGATTAAAGCGTATGACGAACTCAATATGTGCAAAATGCGAATTACTTTAACCGATGATGTTGATGACAGATCCATTTTTAAGATTTTGAAAAATGAAATTGATGAACGCATAATGGAGCAACAAAATGAGCTTATGAGTGCTCAAAATCAATTTAGAATCAAACTAGCTAGGCTTAAATATATAAGACATTTAGAGGGTAATAATGATCTGGGTCCTTGTCCCATATGTCGCCTAATCGAGGATGATAAGGTAAGAAAAATTAAAAATGAGCGTTTTTAGAGAGTACACCCAACTGGAACGAATTTCCTTTTACACGGAATAACAGTAACAACTGAATAAATTAATCAATTGCAATCAAATAATTTTTATTTCAATTATATAACACTCAATCCTGTTTTATAATCATTATTATTTTGGCGCCCTATGCTCCAGGGGGAGTTAAAGGAACATATATATATATACAATCCTGTTTTAACGCGATAAAAGGTAACATGTTCCCGATACATGAAAAACCGCATAACTTCAAATAAAAATAAAGAATATGGATTTTTGTTAAAAAATCCTTGTACTTGCTTGTTCATACACATACATACCAGAGAATGAACTTTTAATTGTTCATAAAATTTAATGGCCTGACTTGACTGGTTGGAATTATCTTTGATTTTTTCTAAGCCACGTTTTTCTGTCCGAACTATGTTTCGTTTCCATGCTTCATTGCTTTTTCCCGTATTTTCGAATATAAAAATAAAATGGCGGTATTTGGTGTTTGATGCAAACTGTCTTGCGTTATTGTAAATGCAAAATATCGTATCATTTCTTTAAAATCCAGCAACAAAATACAAAAAAAATAAATAAAATAAAAAATAAAAGCTCCGATATTTTGCGTTTGCACTTACGCAAGACCATTTGCATCAAACATCGAATAACGCCAATGTAGTTATAGAATATTTATTAGCTATCATACATATTTACATACATACGTAACTTGATTATGAATGAGTATGATTATATTTGTAGTATGCAGTTCTGGAATGCGGTCATCATGTATGTTTTCCTTGTTTGAGATCGATACGATTACATTCCAAAGGCAACTATTTCAAATGTTCCGTATGTCGAAATATGCAACAAAGTCAAAAGTAAGTATTAAAAAGTTTTAACTACTAACTAATAACAAGGTAATAATCGAATATTTGTTCAAATGTTATAATACTTGATCTTGCATAATTTGGGACAAATAAATCGAATAACGTCAACCGTTTTGATATATTGGTGCGATTTTTTTTTACATATTGGTATTTTAATTTTTTCTTTAAATAAAAGAATAGGCCAAAAACATTATATTCGTAGCGACATACATATGTACATGAGTTAACTGGAAAAATTTCAGTTCTTTACAATAGATAGAGTCTTAGAGGTAATTTACACCCATCATTCGTTTGCTCTTTAAACACATCCTTCTACAAAATGTTCCCAATCTTCGTGTGATTGTCAGTTTAAGTATTTACTTAAAGACTTAAGTATTACACCATGATACAATTATATAGGTAACCGCAAATCGACAACAAATTTACAGCAAATAAAACAACAGGGCTTTTTGTTGCTAGTTTCTGGTGCCAACTGTCATAGAGCAATGAAAGATACACAGCATGTGTGTGTGTTTGTAAAACATAAACAACATTTGGCAGAGTGCACCACGAAACAAGCAAAACAGCTGGCGCTTCGCGGTTACCTGTATAATTGTATCATGTATTACACAAAGGTTATGTCACAGAATACAGTTATGTTAAGTAAAGATGGCAGCCAGAAACCCGGACTCACTTAGACCCTTTTGGTACATTGTGATACCATGGAAACTCTGCTTAAATGGAGTCTCCATCGTCGAACTAATCAGAGCTCAATATAAAGCTACTAACATGTTCCAGTTAAACCCTGGCAACGTCAGAAAGTTTCCTGGACTCAGGAGCCCAAATGGCACGAACTTTTTACCTTCTCTTCTTCGTCTATATCCTGGAAACTGCACCAAAAGTTATTATATTCAATCTCAGGATCTTCGGTCAACATGGACACCGAAACCGAAATTTGTTTGCTATTTCTTGAAATCGAAGAAATCACTTTATATTTTTTTCTTCATTAGTCTTGTGCCTGAGCATTGGTTTAGACGGGAGCAAAAGGTTGGCCCAATCCATGCAAGCTCATCAGCCCTAGAGTTTCTCTGAGAACCTCTATGCCCCGGGATCCAGCTGATTCTAATATTAAACTGATCTGCCATCTCTTTTTAGAGATGATCGGCATTCGAGAACTGTTTTTGTTCTTAGAAGCTGCGATTCTAGGGCCATGATAGCGCTTCGACTATCAGTGTTAATTACGGTTATTAAAGTAATATTCATCCTCAACCAATTCTCAATTTCCTTAGCTCCAAATATGTCTGCCTGCTGAACAATGCAGTGATCCGCAAGTCGCTTTGTAATACAAAGATCTAATGTCCCAGAGTAAACTCCGTAGCCTAAACCTTCTTTAGTTTTCAAAAATTCAACACGACTTCTTCAGCCTGGAGTATCGTCCCTCCACACTTCTCGATATGGGGTATATTTAATCGATTCTCCCCAATCTTCGGGCTCCGTCATTCTGCAGTAGCTTGCCAATGATCGTTTTGCAGATATAGTGATCAACCATTCGTTCTAGTGTTTACAAACAAAGCTTTTCCAGCCTTCCGAATGTACTAGGAACATGACTCAGTCTAACACAAGTGGTGTAAATCCTCTATTATTATCCCAGATTATGGTGTGCGTATTTACAATAGCTGATATGTTATCCATGGGTACTGGGTACTGATCACATGTCCGGCTCTCAACATGAAAATTACCCGTGAAGGGAGTGTCGAATATGATTTTCAATAAGAAATTTTTCTCATGCGAGAAATTTGAAACATTCTCGATGTTTTCACAGAAATTCTTCCATGATGTGCCTTGACAAACCTTATCTGCTTTTTGCATTCTTTTAGTTTTACTTTATAGGCTGTCCAGTCTTAGTTCGTTTCTGGATAATTTACCCCTATTAGAGAGTTTTCTACACACACATATATATATATATATATATATATATATATATATATTCATATACATATATATATATGGTTTTTTCTTACCATTTGGTCTGTCCAATGGGCAAGAGGACTCCCTTGCATTTTGGAAGATCCTGGTGATGTCAAACTAATAATCTATATTAAAGCCATCTAGAAGTGACGAGAGTCCAATCGTTCCTTATAAAGAGATCGATTAGTTCTTCTAATATTTCGAGATATTTCTATTACTGATACCACTTCCGAATACTAAATTCAATATAAAGGGTGGTTAAATTTCAAGGGCCGATGTTGATTTTGAATAAAACACAAATTATTTAAGAAATTATTGTCATTTCTTTTTATTATGATAATATGGTATGGTTCAATTATGTATGGAACAAAATATCGGCCAAATGGCCGCCGCAATCTTTGCGGCACACCTCTATCCGATGGTCCAAATTTTCGATGACGCTGAGGCATAATTGAGGTTCTATGCCATTAATGTGCCGAATTAGCTCATCCCTTAGCTCTTGAATTGTTGCTGGCTTATCGACGTGCACCTTTTCTTTCAAATAACACCAAAGAAGGAAGTCCAACGGTGTCAAATCACATGATCTTGGCGGCCAATTGACGTCGCCACCACGTGAGATAACACGGCCATTGAATTTGTCACGCAAAATAGCCTTTGTTTCGTTAGCTGTATGGCAAGTGGCACCGTCCTGTTGAAACCACATATCGTCCACATCCATATTTTCCAATTCGGGCCATACAAAGTTCGTTATCATCTCACGATAGCGAACACCATTCCAGTAACTTCCTGACCGGCCTCATTTTGGAAAAAATACGGCCCGATGATGCCGCCTGCCCATAAATCGCACCAAACAGTCACTCTTTATGGGTGCATTTGATTTTTGGACAATCACTTTTGGATTATCATTCGGCCAAATGCGGCAATTCTGCTTATTGACGAATCCACTGAGGTGAAAATGTGTCTCATCACTGAAGATGATAGTGCACGATATGCATTTTGATTTGAACGTCCATTTTCATAATAAGCCTTAATAACTTTAACGCGTTGCTCGATTGAGTATCTTTCCATGGTTCAAATTGACTTTTAAGCCGAAGGTCCACACCATCCGTTTAATGCGTAGTTGCGTTTTATGCATGTGTCAAAAAGTAGAATCAATGGAATTGTATGTGGCAAGTTACAGAGCAAAACGCAAAGAACGTATAGACGCATAGGAAGGATAAAGTAGGTTTACTTTCTACTTTTGTATCCGTCGCATGCATCGTGCTCTCTTTTGTAGACAAATGTTCGTGTGGTGAATTTAAATTTTTTCTCTTTCTGCATTAAAACAACAAAAATAATTGCGCATAAGACGTATTGCATGTAACTTGAATTTAGAATCGGAGAGAATGTACAGAAACGCATACCACGCATATGCAAAGAACGGATGGTATGGACCTTCGGCTTTAGTCTGAAATTGAGAAATGTGAAATGAAATGCAGAAAAAAACTTGACGTTTAGGTGTGGTTCACATTCTACATCGGCCCTTAAAATTTAACCACCCTTTACCTATAAACAGGAAAGGGTTCTTCCTGAAGAACACGTCATTTCCATCATCCCGTCAGCTACCAAATTGAATGAAAAAGTAACATTAGGGACTTCCTGTATTTTCTTTCTTATAAAGGTGGGATCCTGACCTTTGTTTCAAAAGTTCAGGTTAGTACTAGCTACAAAATCAACAAATTTCTTACTTCTTTCATTAGCGTCAGTGGTGCTTGCCCAGATAGTATGATGCAAGAGAGTCTCGACCATATAGCCATCCTTTTCGAAAAATTCTGGTAGGTTAGCCTTCTTGCTCACCTCTCCAGATGCTTCCTCCACAGTGTTATCACACACTATTTTGGAATATCCGTTTGTCCATTTTTTTAATTTATTATGTTTATGTACTTAATTCTCAATAACATTTTGAGAGTTTTTATATATGTATGTAAACCAGTGATGTACACTAACACATAAACACACTTGCGCTTGTGTGTGGAGCAGAGGAAAACCTCTGCTTACTTTTAACAGAGGTGGAAATGTTTTGTGAATCACATTCTGTTTATTACTTGTTGAGATAACAGCACACGCGTAAAATGTTTAAAGAAAATTACGAAAGCGAATTCTTCTTTAAAGTAAATGTTGATGGTAATGCACAATGCGTTATATGTTATTGTGTTTTACATTTACCAATCCATTTTTTTAATAAAAAGACATCAAAATATAGATAAAATTTAAAAATACTTGTTATCCATCCCTGCTCTATGCTAAAGAGAAGCCAAAACCTAAAGAGAGCACCATTTTTTTCGTGTACGTATTTGTTTGCTGCGTAAGCAGAATTAGTTTTTTTCTTGCTTTCCTATAACGCGTTATAGGGAAAGATATGCTTGAACATCTATGATGTAAACGTATGAAGTTTGTTTAACCTTTTTTCAAAAATTGTTTGTCTCAAATCTACTGATATAGATGTGCTTAACCAATAACAAACAAATAATTGTAGTATCTTTTTTTGATACAACCATTCATTAACTCATACCCCTTTTAGACACGGAAAGTTCACTTTGCAAAGTCTTAATTCAGCTGGGAGACAGACAGAGAGAGATAGTATATCTCTCTCTGTCTTTACCACAGCTGAATTAAGACTTTGCAAAGTAAACTTTCCGTGTCTAAAAGGGGTATTACTTACATAAATCATGTTCATATCTTTGCCTCTAGTATACACTACGTAAGCCGAGCAAAAATTGAAAAAATTAAAGGAAATTATTCTTCAAAAATCACCTATATAGTGCGTCTAATTATGAAATTGCAAAAACAACAAAATGAGGAATATAAATTCGAAGCCCCTTTTAATAATAATGTGAAAATATTAATATTTTCACAATGGGATCCAATAATACAGGCAATCGGAGTAGCCCTCAAAGAAAACGATATAACTTATCGTGCGCAATGTACACCCAAAACTATTGAAGAGTTTAAGGTATGACGAACAAATTCATTTAACTTAAATTATCTTATCATACACAATGGAATAAAACTTGATTTTCAGGATCCAAAACTTGGTATCACATGTCTGCTCATGCCGTTTGTGAAAGGTTCGAAAGGTTTAAATTTAGTGGAGGCCACTCATGTTTTTCTAGTGGAACCCATTTTAAATCCAGGAGAGGAATTACAAGCCATAGGACGTGTTCATCGTTTTGGTCAAACAAAGTAAACACAACATTTAAAAATTACCTTGACACAGATGTGACTAAATAACGATTTTATATGTTATAGAAAAACTACTGTACACCGTTTCATCGTAAATAGAACAATTGAGGAAAATATCTATAATTTCACAATTTCATCGTCAGCTAACTCAAGTAATACAACCGGCGTACGAAGTAAATGTGAATTCGATAATATAACGCTAATGGATTTTAAGAATTTATTTTCATTGCCACAAATCAATGAATGTGACTAATAAGATAATGTTTGTGTAATTGATATTTTTGTAATGAATAAAAAAACAGTATTTTTTAGAGTAAATCAAAAAAAATTTAAAAAATTTTGCATACTAAAATTTTATAGTAAGCTCCATTTTTTATATAATACACCCCTATCATGAACATTATTTCCCTCGAAATATTTCCCTTTTTCACCAAATTGCAATCGTGAATAATTTTTCCGTAGAAATGTTTTCCCAACGAATAGCAAGTAATAGGGAAAACAAGAAGTTTCACGCGGAATTTTATTCATGATTGCCCTGAATAATTTTTTTCGTGAAAAAAAATCTTCACTTTTCCCTTGTTTTTTTTTCACTTTATTGTTGCATGTGAACTGAATTATTACATCGCATAATTACGATATTTTCTTTCGAATTAAATATTAAAAGTTACAAATATTTATTTTTAGGACAACATTAGTTACTCGTAAATAAAGTTCGTGATTGTTAACAATTATTCCCTGTAACACGTTTTTGATGAAGTATGAATCTCTTTAGTTCACATACAGTAAATTTTATGGCGGTGCGCCGCGGTGGTATACTAAAGAATTTTTTCCACTGCACCTAAAATACTTAAAAACACATCTTTAAAGTTTAAAAAAAAATTCATTTGGAACCTAAAATTTGTGTATTTCTTATTATTAAAATTAAATTATTAAATTATATATTAATTTAAAAGCTTTAGAAATCGTCTTCCTTTTTTACATTCAGTGGGACTCATAGAGCAGAAAAAATTTCACGGGAGCTTCACGATAGCATTTTTCCTTTCGAGGGAAATGAAAATTCCAATTGTTATTCACACCAGGGGTGATAGAAAAATCAATCGTGCTATACATCATCCACTTATCATACATATCATAGATTTTTAATATCGAAAAATTAAACGTGCTCTACATCGCCAATTTTTCATATAAATACATGTGTACTACATATACATATATGTATATACAGCACATATACATACATATGTGCTGTACATCGTCCATTTTTCGTGTCGAAAAATTAAACCTGCTATCCATCCTCAATTTTACATATACATACACACACCGTCCATTTTGCATGCAACATATTATTTCATGCAAAACATATAATGGAATATACATCGTCTAATTCACATGCTAAAACTAAATACATCGTTAATTTTTTATTCTAAAAATTATTTTCATAAAAAAAAATATAATGGACTTTATGCACATCGTAAATTTTTATACAAAAAATATAATGGACTATACATCGTCAGTTTTTTATGCGAAAAATTAAATGGACTATATATGTCGTCCATTTTTCAAGCTACATCGTTCTTTTACGTACAAAAAATATAATGGAATATACATACATCATCCGATGCAGATTGGGGATCAAATGTAACCGATCGAAAATCATACAGCGGATATGTTCTATTTTCCGCAAATGGTCCAATTTCGTGGGAGTCGAAAAAACAAAGTATTGTCGCCTTGAGTTCGATGGAAGCTGAATACATTGCCATGTGCCAAGCAGTAAAAGAAATCAGTTTTTATCGAAGCCTTTTAAATGAAATGGAATTATATGATTTTATAAAGAAACCAACTACATTATGCTGTGACAATCAAGGTGCCCAATTTTTAACAAAAAATAGTATGACTTTGAAGAGAAGTAACTTGTTCTAAGTTTTTTATGTCAGTTCGTAAAAATTCTTCTTGTTAATTACATTAATTAACAAGAAGAATTTTTACTTCTAAATATATCCAACATGATGTATAGTCTTTTAAATTTTTTGCATGAAAACAAGATGACGTATATAGTCCATTTAATGTTTTACATACGAAATGGACGAATTATAGTCAATTAATTTTTTTATAAAAAATTTAAAAATGGACGATGTATAGTCTATTAAATTTTGTATGTATAGTCAGTCCATTTAATTTTCTGCATGAATAGACGATGTATAGTCTATTTAATCTTTTGCATACGAAATGGACGATTTATAGTCGATTAAATTTTTTCATAAAAAATTGAAAAATTTACGATGTATAAATGGATGATGTATAGTCTATTAAATTTTTTGCATGAAAACAAGACGACGTACATATATAGTCCATTTAATGATTACATACGAAATGGTCGAATTATAGTCAATTTAATTTTTTATAAAATATATATCCATTAAATATTGTATGCATAGTCAGTCCATTTAATTTTTTTCATGCAAAATAGACGATGTATAGTCTATTTAATTTTTTGCATACGAAATGGACGACTTATAGTCCATTAAATTTTTTCATAAAAAATTGAAAAATTGACGATTTCTAGTCCATTAAATTTTTTTCATAAAAAGACGACGTATATAGTCCATTTAATGTTTTACATACGAAACGGACGAATTATAGTCAATTTAATTTTTTATAAAAAATTTAAAAATTATTAAATTATTAAATTTTGTATGTATAGTCAGTCCATTTAATTTTTTTCATGCAAAATAGACGATGTCCATTAAATTTTTTTCATAAATTTTTTTTTGCATAAAAAATGGATGATGTATAGTCTATTAAATTTATTGCATGAAAACAAGACGACGTATATAGTCCATTTAGTGTTTTACATACGAAACGGACGAATTATAGTCAATTTAATTTTTTATAAAAAATTTAAAAATGAATGATGTATAGTCTATTAAATTTTGTATATATAGTCAGTCCATTTAATTTTTTTCATGAAAAATAGACGATGTATAGTCTATTTAATCTTTTGCACACGAAATGGACGATATAGCCAGTCCATTTATTTTTTTGCATGAAAAATAGACGATGTATAGTCTATATAATTGTTTGCATACGAATCGGACGATTTATGGTCGATTAATTTTTTTTATAAAAACTTGAAAAAAAAGACGATGTATAGTCCTTTAAATTTTTTTCATAAAAAAATTTTTTGCATGAAAAATGGATGATGTATAGTTTATTAAATTCTTTGCACGAAAAGAAGACGACGTATATAGTCCACTTAAGTTTTTACATACGAAATGGACGAACTATAGTAAATTTAATTTTGTGTAAAAATTTTAAAAATGGACGATGTATAGTCCATTAAATTTTGTATATATAGCCAGTCCATTTAATTTTTTGCATGAAAAATAGACGATGTTTAGTCTATATAATTATTTGCATACGAATCGGACGATTTATAGTCGATAAATTTTTTTATAAAAACTTTAAAAAAAGACGATGTATAGTCCATTAAATTTTTCATAAAAATTTTTTTTGCATGAAAAATGGATGATGTATAGTTTATTAAATTCTTTGCACGAAAAGAAGACGACGTATATAGTCCACTTAAGTTTTTACATACGAAATGGACGAATTATAGTCAATTTAATTTTTTATAAAAATTTTAAAAATGGACGATGTATAGTCCATTAAATTTTTTCATAAAAAAATTTTTTGCATGAAAAATGGATGATGTATAGTTTATTAAATTCTTTGCACGAAAAGAAGACGACGTATATAGTCCACTTAAGTTTTTACATACGAAATGGACGAATTATAGTCAATTTAATTTTTTATAAAAATTTAAAAAATGGACGATGTATAGTCCATTAAATTTTGTATATATAGCCAGTCCATTTAATTTTTTGCATGCAAAATAGACGATCTATAGTCTATAAAATTTTTTGCATACGAATCGGACTATTTATAGTCGATTAAATTTTTTCATAAAAAATTGAAAAAAAGACGATGTATATAGTCCATTACATATTTTTCAAAAAAAAATTTTTTGCATGAAAAATGGATGATGTATAGTTTATTAAATTCTTTGCACGAAAAGAAGGCGATGTATATAGTCCACTTAAGTTTTTACATACGAAATGGACGAACTTTAGTCAATTTAATTTTTTATAAAAATTTTAAAAATGGACTATGTATAGTCCATTAAATTTTGTATATAGCCAGTCCATTTAATTTTTTGCATAAAAAATAGACGATGAATAGTCTATATAATTGTTTGCATACGAATCGGACGATTTATAGTCGATTAAATTTTTTCATAAAAAATTGAAAAAAAGACGATGTATAGTCCATTAAATTTTTTTCATAAAAAAATTTTTTGCATGAAAAATGGATGATGTATAGTTTATTAAATTCTCTGCACGAAAAGAAGACGATGTATATAGTCCACCTAAGTTTTTACATACGAAATGGTCGAATTATAGTCAATTTAATTTTGTATAAAAATTTTAAAAATGGACGATGTATAGTCCATTAAATTTTGTATATATAGCCAGTCCATTTAATTTTTTGCATGAAAAATAGACGATGCATAGTCTATATAACTGTTTGCATACGAATCGGACGATTTATAGTCGATAACATTTTTTTATAAAAAATTTAAAAAAAGACGATGTATAGTCCATTAAATTTTTTTCATAAAAAAATTTTGTGCATGAAAAATGGATAATGTATAGTTTATTAAATTCTTTGCACGAAAAGAAGACGACGTATATAGTCCACTTAAGTTTTTACATGCGAAATGGACGAATTATAGTCAATTTAATTTTTTATAAAAATTTTAAAAATGGACTATGTATAGTCCATTAAATTTTGTATATATATCCAGTCCATTTAATTTTTTGCATGAAAAATAGACGATGTATAGTCTATATAATTGTTTGCATACGAATCGGACGATTTATAGTCGATAAAATTTTTTCATAAAAAATTAAAAAAAAAGCCGATGTATAGTCCATTAAATTTTTTTCATAAAATTTTTTTTGCATGAAAAATAGATGATGTATAGTTTATTAAATTCTTTGCACGAAAAGAAGACGACGTATATAGTCCACTTAAGTTTTTACATACGAAATGGACGAATTATAGTCAATTCAATTTTGTATAAAAATTTTAAAAATGGACGATGTATAGTCCATTAAATTTTGTATATATAGCCAGTCCATTTAATTTTTTGCATAAAAAATAGACGATGCATAGTCTATATAATTGTTTGCATACGAATCGGACGATTTATAGTCGATTAAATTTTTTCATAAAAAATTAAAAAAAAGACGATGTATAGTCCATTAAATTTTTTTCATAAAAAAAAATTTTGCATGAAAAATGGATGATGTATAGTTTATTAAATTCTTTGCACGAAAAGAAGACGATGTATATAGTCCACCTAAGTTTTTACATACGAAATGGTCGAATTATAGTCAATTTAATTTTTTTTTAAATTTTAAAAATGGGCGATGTATAGTCCATTAAATTTTGTATATATAGCCAGTCCATTAAATTTTTTTCATAAAAAAATTTTTTGCATGAAAAATGGATGATGTATAGTTTATTAAATTCTCTGCACGAAAAGAAGACGACGTATATAGTCCACCTAAGTTTTTACATACGAAATGGACGAATTATAGTCAATTTAATTTTTTATAGAAGTTTAAAAATGGATGATGTATAGTCCATTAAATTTTGTATATATAGCCAGTCCATTTAATTTTTTGCATGAAAAATAGACGATGTATAGTCTATATAATTGTTTGCATACGAATCGGATGATTTATAGTCGGTTAAATTTTTTCATAAAAAATTTAAAATAAGGACGATGTATAGTCCATTAAATTACTTTCATAAAAAAATTGTTTTCATGAAAAATTGATGATGTATAGTTTATTAAATTCTTTGCACGAAAAGAAGTCGATGTATATAGTCCACTTAAGTTTTTACACACGAAATGGACGAACTATAGTCAATTTAATTTTTTATAAAAATTTAAAAAATGGACTATGTATAGTCCATTAAATTTTGTATATATAGCCAGTCCATTTATTCGATTAAATTTTTTTTATAAAAAATTGAAAAAAAGACGATGTATAGTCCATTAAATTTTTTCATAAAAAAATTTTTTGCATGAAAAATGGATGATGTATAGTTTATTAAATTCTTTGCACGAAAAGAAGTCGACGTATATAGTCCACTTAAGTTTTTACACACGAAATGGACGAATTATAGTCAATTTAATTTTTTATAAAAATTTTAAAAATGGACTAGGTATAGTCCATTTAATTTTGTATATATAGCCAGTCCATTTAATTTTTTGCATGAAAAATAGACGATGTATAGTCTATATTATTGTTTGCATACGAATCGGACGATTTATAGTCGATAAAATTTTTTCATAAAAAATTGAAAAAAAGACGATGTATAGTCCATTAAATTTTTTCATAAAAAATTTTTTTGCATGAAAAATGGATGATGTATAGTTTATTAAATTCTTTGCACGAAAAGAAGACGACGTATATAGTCCACCTAAGTTTTTACATACGAAATGGACGAATTATAGTCAATTTAATTTTTTATAAAAATTTAAAAATGGACGATGTATAGTCCATTAAATTTTGTATACATAGCCAGTCCATTTAATTTTTTGCATGAAAAATAGACGATGTATAGTCTATATAATTGTTTGCATACGAATCGGACGATTTATAGTCGATTAAATTTTTTCATAAAAAATTGGAAAAAAAGACGATGTATAGTCCATTAAATTTTTTTCATAAAAAAATTTTTTGCATGAAAAATGGATGATGTATAGTTTATTAAATTCTTTGCACGAAAAGAAGACGACGTATATAGTCCACCTAAGTTTTTACATACGAAATGGACGAATTATAGTCAATTTAATTTTTTATAAAAATTTTAAAAATGGACGATGTATAGTCCATTAAATTTTGTATACATAGCCAGTCCATTTAATTTTTTGCATGAAAAATAGACGATGTTTAGTTTTTATAATTGTTTGCATACGAATCGGACGATTTATAGTCGATTAAATTTTTTCATAAAAAATTTAAAAAAAGACGATGTATAGTCCATTAAATTTTTTTCATAAAAAATTTTTTTTCATGAAAAATGGATGATGTATAGTTTATTAAATTCTCTGCACGAAAAGAAGACGATGTATATAGTCCACTTAAGTTTTTACATACGAAATGGACGAATTATAGTCAATTTAATTTTTTATAAAAATTTTAAAAATGGACGATGTATAGTCCATTAAATTTTGTATATATAGCCAGTCCATTTATTCGATTAAATTTTTTTTATAAAAAATTGAAAAAAAGACGATGTATAGTCCATTAAATTTTTTCATAAAAAAATTTTTTGCATGGAAAATGGATGATGTATAGTTTATTAAATTCTTTGCACGAAAAGAAGTCGACGTATATAGTCCACTTAAGTTTTTACACACGAAATGGACGTATTATAGTCAATTTAATTTTTTATAAAAATTTTAAAAATGGACTAGGTATAGTCCATTTAATTTTGTATATATAGCCAGTCCATTTAATTTTTTGCATGAAAAATAGACGATGTATAGTCTATATTATTGTTTGCATACGAATCGGACGATTTATAGTCGATAAAATTTTTTCATAAAAAATTGAAAAAAAGACGATGTATAGTCCATTAAATTTTTTCATAAAAAATTTTTTTGCATGAAAAATGGATGATGTATAGTTTATTAAATTCTTTGCACGAAAAGAAGACGACGTATATAGTCCACCTAAGTTTTTACATACGAAATGGACGAATTATAGTCAATTTAATTTTTTATAAAAATTTTAAAAATGGACGATGTATAGTCCATTAAATTTTGTATACATAGCCAGTCCATTTAATTTTTTGCATGAAAAATAGACGATGTATAGTCTATATAATTGTTTGCATACGAATCGGACGATTTATAGTCGATTAAATTTTTTCATAAAAAATTGGAAAAAAAGACGATGTATAGTCCATTAAATTTTTTTCATAAAAAATTTTTTTGCATGAAAAATGGATGATGTATAGTTTATTAAATTCTTTGCACGAAAAGAAGACGACCTATATAGTCCACCTAAGTTTTTACATACGAAATGGACGAATTATAGTCAATTTAATTTTTTATAAAAATTTTAAAAATGGACGATGTATAGTCCATTAAATTTTGTATACATAGCCAGTCCATTTAATTTTTTGCATGAAAAATAGACGATGTATAGTTTTTATAATTGTTTGCATACGAATCGGACGATTTATAGTCGATTAAATTTTTTCATAAAAAATTTAAAAAAAGACGATGTATAGTCCATTAAATTTTTTTCATAAAAAATTTTTTTTCATGAAAAATGGATGATGTATAGTTTATTAAATTCTCTGCACGAAAAGAAGACGATGTATATAGTCCACTTAAGTTTTTACATACGAAATGGTCGAATTATAGTCAATTTAATTTTTTTTTTTAAATTTTAAAAATGGACGATGTATAGTCCATTAAATTTTGTATATATAGCCAGTCCATTTAATTTTTTGCATGAAAAATAGACGATGTAAAGTCTATAAAATTTTTTGCATACGAATCGGACTATTTATAGTCGATTAAATTTTTTCATAAAAAATTTAAAAAAAGACGATGTATAGTCCATAAAATTTTTTTCATAAAAAATTTTTTTGCATGAAAAATGGATGATGTATATATAGTTTATTAAATTCTTTGAACGAAAAGAAGACGACGTATATAGTCCACCTAAGTTTTTACATACGAAATGGTCGAATTATAGTCAACTTAATTTTTTTTTTTAATTTTAAAAATGGACGATGTATAGTCCATTAAATTTTGTATATATAGCCAGTCCATTTAATTTTTTGCATGAAAAATAGACGATGTAAAGTCTATAAATTTTTTGCATACGAAACGGACTATTTATAGTCGATAAAATTTTTTCATAAAAAATTGAAAAAAAGACGATGTATAGTCCATTAAATTTTTTCATAAAAAATTTTTTAGCATGAAAAATGGATGATGTATAGTTTATTAAACTCTTTGAACGAAAAGAAGACGACGTATATAGTCCACCTAAGTTTTTACATACGAAATGGACGAATTATAGTCAATTTAATTTTTTATAAAAATTTTAAAAATGGACGATGTATAGTCCATTAAATTTTGTATATATAGCCAGTCCATTTATTCGATTAAATTTTTTTTATAAAAAATTGAAAAAAAGACGATGTATATGGATGATGTATAGTTTATTAAATTCTTTGCACGTAAAGAAGTCGACGTATATAGTCCACTTAAGTTTTTACACACGAAATGGAGGAATTATAGTCAATTTAATTTTTTATAAAAATTTTAAAAATGGACTAGGTATAGTCCATTTAATTTTGTATATATAGCCAGTCCATTTAATTTTTTGCATGAAAAATAGACGATGTATAGTCTATATTATTGTTTGCATACGAATCGGACGATTTATAGTCGATAAAATTTTTTCATAAAAAATTGAAAAAAAGACGATGTATAGTCTATTAAATTTTTTCATAAAAAATTTTTTTGCATGAAAAATGGATGATGTATAGTTTATTAAATTCTTTGCACGAAAAGAAGACGACGTATATAGTCCACCTAAGTTTTTACATACGAAATGGACGAATTATAGTCAATTTAATTTTTTATAAAAATTTTAAAAATGGACGATGTATAGTCCATTAAATTTTGTATACATAGCCAGTCCATTTAATTTTTTGCATGAAAAATAGACGATGTATAGTCTATATAATTGTTTGCATACGAATCGGACGATTTATAGTCGATTAAATTTTTTCATAAAAAATTGGAAAAAAAGACGATGTATAGTCCATTAAATTTTTTTCATAAAAAAATTTTTTGCATGAAAAATGGATGATGTATAGTTTATTAAATTCTTTGCACGAAAAGAAGACGACGTATATAGTCCACCTAAGTTTTGACATACGAAATGGACGAATTATAGTCAATTTAATTTTTTATAAAAATTTTAAAAATGGACGATGTATAGTCCATTAAATTTTGTATACATAGCCAGTCCATTTAATTTTTTGCATGAAAAATAGACGATGTATAGTTTTTATAATTGTTTGCATACGAATCGGACGATTTATAGTCGATTAAATTTTTTCATAAAAAATTTAAAAAAAGACGATGTATAGTCCATTAAATTTTTTTCATAAAAAATTTTTTTGCATGAAAGATGGATGATGTATAGTTTATTAAATTCTTTGAACGAAAAGAAGACGACGTATATAGTCCACCTAAGTTTTTACATACGAAATGGACGAATTATAGTCAATTTAATTTTTTATAAAAATTTTAAAAATGGACGATGTATAGTCCATTAAATTTTGTATACATAGCCAGTCCATTTAATTTTTTGCATGAAAAATAGACGATGTATAGTCTATATAATTGTTTGCATACGAATCGGACGATTTATAGTCGATTAAATTTTTTCATAAAAAATTGGAAAAAAAGACGATGTATAGTCCATTAAATTTTTTTCATAAAAAAATTTTTTTCATGAAAAATGGATGATGTATAGTTTATTAAATTCTTTGCACGAAAAGAAGACGACCTATATAGTCCACCTAAGTTTTTACATACGAAATGGACGAATTATAGTCAATTTAATTTTTTATAAAAATTTTAAAAATGGACGATGTATAGTCCATTAAATTTTGTATACATAGCCAGTCCATTTAATTTTTTGCATGAAAAATAGACGATGTATAGTTTTTATAATTGTTTGCATACGAATCGGACGATTTATAGTCGATTAAATTTTTTCATAAAAAATTTAAAAAAAGACGATGTATAGTCCATTAAATTTTTTTCATAAAAAATTTTTTTTCATGAAAAATGGATGATGTATAGTTTATTAAATTCTCTGCACGAAAAGAAGACGATGTATATAGTCCACTTAAGTTTTTACATACGAAATGGTCGAATTATAGTCAATTTAATTTTTTTTTTAAATTTTAAAAATGGACGATGTATAGTCCATTAAATTTTGTATATATAGCCAGTCCATTTAATTTTTTGCATGAAAAATAGACGATGTAAAGTCTATAAAATTTTTTGCACACGAATCGGACTATTTATAGTCGATTAAATTTTTTCATAAAAAATTTAAAAAAAGACGATGTATAGTCCATAAAATTTTTTTCATAAAAAATTTTTTTGCATGAAAAATGGATGATGTATATATAGTTTATTAAATTCTTTGAACGAAAAGAAGACGACGTATATAGTCCACCTAAGTTTTTACATACGAAATGGTCGAATTATAGTCAACTTAATTTTTTTTTTTAATTTTAAAAATGGACGATGTATAGTCCATTAAATTTTGTATATATAGCCAGTCCATTTAATTTTTTGCATGAAAAATAGACGATGTAAAGTCTATAAATTTTTTGCATACGAAACGGACTATTTATAGTCGATAAAATTTTTTCATAAAAAATTGAAAAAAAGACGATGTATAGTCCATTAAATTTTTTCATAAAAAATTTTTTTGCATGAAAAATGGATGATGTATAGTTTATTAAACTCTTTGAACGAAAAGAAGACGACGTATATAGTCCACCTAAGTTTTTACATACGAAATGGACGAATTATAGTCAATTTAATTTTTTATAAAAATTTTAAAAATGGACGATGTATAGTCCATTAAATTTTGTATATATAGCCAGTCCATTTATTCGATTAAATTTTTTTTATAAAAAATTGAAAAAAAGACGATGTATATGGATGATGTATAGTTTATTAAATTCTTTGCACGTAAAGAAGTCGACGTATATAGTCCACTTAAGTTTTTACACACGAAATGGAGGAATTATAGTCAATTTAATTTTTTATAAAAATTTTAAAAATGGACTAGGTATAGTCCATTTAATTTTGTATATATAGCCAGTCCATTTAATTTTTTGCATGAAAAATAGACGATGTATAGTCTATATTATTGTTTGCATACGAATCGGACGATTTATAGTCGATAAAATTTTTTCATAAAAAATTGAAAAAAAGACGATGTATAGTCCATTAAATTTTTTCATAAAAAATTTTTTTGCATGAAAAATGGATGATGTATAGTTTATTAAATTCTTTGCACGAAAAGAAGACGACGTATATAGTCCACCTAAGTTTTTACATACGAAATGGACGAATTATAGTCAATTTAATTTTTTATAAAAATTTTAAAAATGGACGATGTATAGTCCATTAAATTTTGTATACATAGCCAGTCCATTTAATTTTTTGCATGAAAAATAGACGATGTATAGTCTATATAATTGTTTGCATACGAATCGGACGATTTATAGTCGATTAAATTTTTTCATAAAAAATTGGAAAAAAAGACGATGTATAGTCCATTAAATTTTTTTCATAAAAAAATTTTTTGCATGAAAAATGGATGATGTATAGTTTATTAAATTCTTTGCACGAAAAGAAGACGACGTATATAGTCCACCTAAGTTTTGACATACGAAATGGACGAATTATAGTCAATTTAATTTTTTATAAAAATTTTAAAAATGGACGATGTATAGTCCATTAAATTTTGTATACATAGCCAGTCCATTTAATTTTTTGCATGAAAAATAGACGATGTATAGTTTTTATAATTGTTTGCATACGAATCGGACGATTTATAGTCGATTAAATTTTTTCATAAAAAATTTAAAAAAAGACGATGTATAGTCCATTAAATTTTTTTCATAAAAAATTTTTTTGCATGAAAAATGGATGATGTATAGTTTATTAAATTCTTTGAACGAAAAGAAGACGACCTATATAGTCCACCTAAGTTTTTACATACGAAATGGACGAATTATAGTCAATTTAATTTTTTATAAAAATTTTAAAAATGGACGATGTATAGTCCATTAAATTTTGTATACATAGCCAGTCCATTTAATTTTTTGCATGAAAAATAGACGATGTATAGTCTATATAATTGTTTGCATACGAATCGGACGATTTATAGTCGATTAAATTTTTTCATAAAAAATTGGAAAAAAAGACGATGTATAGTCCATTAAATTTTTTTCATAAAAAAATTTTTTTCATGAAAAATGGATGATGTATAGTTTATTAAATTCTCTGCACGAAAAGAAGACGATGTATATAGTCCACTTAAGTTTTTACATACGAAATGGTCGAATTATAGTCAATTTAATTTTTTTTTTATATTTAAAAAATGGACGATGCATAGTCCATTAAATTATTTTTGATAAAAAAATGTTTTTCATGAAAAATGGATGCTGTATAGTTTATTAAATTCTTTGCACGAAAAGAAGACGACGTATATAGTCCACTGAAGTTTTTACATACAAAATGGACGAATTATAGTCAATTTAATTTTTTATAAAAATTTTAAAAATGGACTATGTATAGTCCATTTAATTTTGTATATATAGCCAGTCCATTAAATTTTTTGCATGAAAAATAGACAATGTATAGTCTATATAATTGTTTTTATCATGAAAAATGGATGATGTATGGTTTATTAAATTCTTTGCACGAAAAGAAGACGACGTATATAGTCCACTGAAGTTTTTACATACGAAATGGTCGAATTATAGTTAATTTAATTTTTTTTTTTAAATTTTAAAAGTGGACGATGTATAGTCCATTAAATTTTGTATATATAGCCAGTCCATTTATTTTGTTTCATGAAAAATAGACGATGTAAAGTCTATAAAATTTTTTGCATACGAATCGGACGATTTATAGTCGATTAAATTTTTTCATAAAAAATTTAAAAAAAGACGATGTATAGTACATTAAATTTTTTTCATAAAAAATTTTTTTGCATGAAAAATGGATGATGTATAGTTTATTAAATTCTTTGCACGAAAAGAAGACGACGTATATAGTCCACCTAAGTTTTTACATACGAAATGGACGAATTATAGTCAATTAAATTTTTTATAAAAATTTTAAAAATGGACTATGTATAGTCCATTAAATTTTGTATATATAGCCAGTCCATTTAATTTTTTGCATGAAAAATAGACGATGTATAGTCTATATAATTGTTTGCATACGAATCGGACGATTTATAGTCGATTAAATTTTTTCATAAAAAATTGAAAATAAGGACGATGTATAGTCCATTAAATTTTTTTCATAAAAAAAATTGTGTTCATGAAAAATGGATGATGTATAGTTTATTAAATTCTTTGCACGAAAAGAAGTCGACGTATATAGTCCACTTAAGTTTTTATATACGAAATGGACGAATTATAGTCAATTTAATTTTTTATAAAAATTTTAAAAATGGACGATGTATAGTCCATTAAATTTTGTATATATAGCCAGTCCATTTAATTTTTTGCATGAAAAATAGACGATGTATAGTCTATATTATTGTTTGCATACGAATCGGACGATTTATAGTCGATAAAATTTTTTCATAAAAAATTGAAAAAAGACGATGTATAGTCCATTAAATTTTTTTCATAAAAAATTTTTTTCCATGAAAAATGGATGATGTATAGTTTATTAAATTCTTTGCACGAAAAGAAGACGACGTATATAGTCCACCTAAGTTTTTACATACGAAATGGACGAATTATAGTCAATTTAATTTTTTATAAAAATTTTAAAAATGGACGATGTATAGTCCATTAAATTTTGTATACATAGCCAGTCCATTTAATTTTTTGCATGAAAAATAGACGATGTATAGTTTTTATAATTGTTTGCATACGAATCGGACGATTTATAGTCGATTAAATTTTTTCATAAAAAATTTAAAAAAAGACGATGTATAGTCCATTAAATTTTTTTCATAAAAAATTTTTTTTCATGAAAAATGGATGATGTATAGTTTATTAAATTCTCTGCACGAAAAGAAGACGATGTATATAGTCCACTTAAGTTTTTACATACGAAATGGTCGAATTATAGTCAATTTAATTTTTTTTTTTAAATTTTAAAAATGGACGATGTATAGTCCATTAAATTTTGTATATATAGCCAGTCCATTTAATTTTTTGCATGAAAAATAGACGATGTAAAGTCTATAAAATTTTTTGCATACGAATCGGACTATTTATAGTCGATTAAATTTTTTCATAAAAAATTTAAAAAAAGACGATGTATAGTCCATAAAATTTTTTTCATAAAAAATTTTTTCGCATGAAAAATGGATGATGTATAGTTTATTAAATTCTTTGCACGAAAACAAGACGACGTATATAGTCCACCTAAGTTTTTACATACGAAATGGTCGAATTATAGTCAACTTAATTTTTTTTTTAAATTTTAAAAATGGACGATGTATAGTCCATTAAATTTTGTATATATAGCCAGTCCATTTAATTTTTTGCATGAAAAATAGACGATGTAAAGTCTATAAATTTTTTGCATACGAATCGGACGATTTATAGTCGATTAAATTTTTTCATAAAAAAATTTAAAAATGGACGATGTATAGTCCATTAAATTTTGTATATATAGCCAGTCCATTTAATTTTTTGCATGAAAAATAGACGATGTATAGTCTATATAATTGTTTGCATACGAATCGGACGATTTATAGTCCATTAAATTTTTTTCATAAAAAATTTTTTTGCATGAAAAATGGATGATGTATAGTTTATTAAATTCTTTGCACGAAAAGAAGTCGACGTATATAGTCCACTTAAATTTTTACATACGAAATGGACGAATTATAGTCAATTTAATTTTGATGTATTATAGTCCATTAAATTTTTTTCATAAAAAAATTAGTTTCATGAAAAATGGATGATGTATAGTTTATTAAATTCTTTGCACGAAAAGAATACAACGTATATAGTCCACTTAAGTTTTACATACGAAATGGACGAATTATAGTCAATTTAATTTTTTATAAAAGTTTTAAAAATGGACGATGTATAGTCCATTAAATTTTGTATATATAGCCAGTCCATTTAATTTTTTGCATGAAAAATAGACGATGTATAGTCTATATAATTGTTTGCATACGAATCGGACGATTTATAGTCAATAAAATTTTTTCATAAAAAATTGAAAATAAGGACGATGTATAGTCCATTAAATTTTTTTCATAAAAAATTTTTTTCATGAAAAATGGATGATGTATAGTTTATTAAATTCTTTGCACGAAAAGAAGACGACCTATATAGTCCACCTAAGTTTTTACATACGAAATGGACGAATTATAGTCAATTTAATTTTTTATAAAAATTTTAAAAATGGACGATGTATAGTCCATTAAATTTTGTATACATAGCCAGTCCATTTAATTTTTTGCATGAAAAATAGACGATGTATAGTTTTTATAATTGTTTGCATACGAATCGGACGATTTATAGTCGATTAAATTTTTTCATAAAAAATTTAAAAAAAGACGATGTATAGTCCATTAAATTTTTTTCATAAAAAATTTTTTTTCATGAAAAATGGATGATGTATAGTTTATTAAATTCTCTGCACGAAAAGAAGACGATGTATATAGTCCACTTAAGTTTTTACATACGAAATGGTCGAATTATAGTCAATTTAATTTTTTTTTTAAATTTTAAAAATGGACGATGTATAGTCCATTAAATTTTGTATATATAGCCAGTCCATTTAATTTTTTGCATGAAAAATAGACGATGTAAAGTCTATAAAATTTTTTGCACACGAATCGGACTATTTATAGTCGATTAAATTTTTTCATAAAAAATTTAAAAAAAGACGATGTATAGTCCATAAAATTTTTTTCATAAAAAATTTTTTTGCATGAAAAATGGATGATGTATATATAGTTTATTAAATTCTTTGAACGAAAAGAAGACGACGTATATAGTCCACCTAAGTTTTTACATACGAAATGGTCGAATTATAGTCAACTTAATTTTTTTTTTTAATTTTAAAAATGGACGATGTATAGTCCATTAAATTTTGTATATATAGCCAGTCCATTTAATTTTTTGCATGAAAAATAGACGATGTAAAGTCTATAAATTTTTTGCATACGAAACGGACTATTTATAGTCGATAAAATTTTTTCATAAAAAATTGAAAAAAAGACGATGTATAGTCCATTAAATTTTTTCATAAAAAATTTTTTTGCATGAAAAATGGATGATGTATAGTTTATTAAACTCTTTGAACGAAAAGAAGACGACGTATATAGTCCACCTAAGTTTTTACATACGAAATGGACGAATTATAGTCAATTTAATTTTTTATAAAAATTTTAAAAATGGACGATGTATAGTCCATTAAATTTTGTATATATAGCCAGTCCATTTATTCGATTAAATTTTTTTTATAAAAAATTGAAAAAAAGACGATGTATATGGATGATGTATAGTTTATTAAATTCTTTGCACGTAAAGAAGTCGACGTATATAGTCCACTTAAGTTTTTACACACGAAATGGAGGAATTATAGTCAATTTAATTTTTTATAAAAATTTTAAAAATGGACTAGGTATAGTCCATTTAATTTTGTATATATAGCCAGTCCATTTAATTTTTTGCATGAAAAATAGACGATGTATAGTCTATATTATTGTTTGCATACGAATCGGACGATTTATAGTCGATAAAATTTTTTCATAAAAAATTGAAAAAAAGACGATGTATAGTCCATTAAATTTTTTCATAAAAAATTTTTTTGCATGAAAAATGGATGATGTATAGTTTATTAAATTCTTTGCACGAAAAGAAGACGACGTATATAGTCCACCTAAGTTTTTACATACGAAATGGACGAATTATAGTCAATTTAATTTTTTATAAAAATTTTAAAAATGGACGATGTATAGTCCATTAAATTTTGTATACATAGCCAGTCCATTTAATTTTTTGCATGAAAAATAGACGATGTATAGTCTATATAATTGTTTGCATACGAATCGGACGATTTATAGTCGATTAAATTTTTTCATAAAAAATTGGAAAAAAAGACGATGTATAGTCCATTAAATTTTTTTCATAAAAAAATTTTTTGCATGAAAAATGGATGATGTATAGTTTATTAAATTCTTTGCACGAAAAGAAGACGACGTATATAGTCCACCTAAGTTTTGACATACGAAATGGACGAATTATAGTCAATTTAATTTTTTATAAAAATTTTAAAAATGGACGATGTATAGTCCATTAAATTTTGTATACATAGCCAGTCCATTTAATTTTTTGCATGAAAAATAGACGATGTATAGTTTTTATAATTGTTTGCATACGAATCGGACGATTTATAGTCGATTAAATTTTTTCATAAAAAATTTAAAAAAAGACGATGTATAGTCCATTAAATTTTTTTCATAAAAAATTTTTTTGCATGAAAAATGGATGATGTATAGTTTATTAAATTCTTTGAACGAAAAGAAGACGACCTATATAGTCCACCTAAGTTTTTACATACGAAATGGACGAATTATAGTCAATTTAATTTTTTATAAAAATTTTAAAAATGGACGATGTATAGTCCATTAAATTTTGTATACATAGCCAGTCCATTTAATTTTTTGCATGAAAAATAGACGATGTATAGTCTATATAATTGTTTGCATACGAATCGGACGATTTATAGTCGATTAAATTTTTTCATAAAAAATTGGAAAAAAAGACGATGTATAGTCCATTAAATTTTTTTCATAAAAAAATTTTTTTCATGAAAAATGGATGATGTATAGTTTATTAAATTCTCTGCACGAAAAGAAGACGATGTATATAGTCCACTTAAGTTTTTACATACGAAATGGTCGAATTATAGTCAATTTAATTTTTTTTTTATATTTAAAAAATGGACGATGCATAGTCCATTAAATTATTTTTGATAAAAAAATGTTTTTCATGAAAAATGGATGCTGTATAGTTTATTAAATTCTTTGCACGAAAAGAAGACGACGTATATAGTCCACTGAAGTTTTTACATACAAAATGGACGAATTATAGTCAATTTAATTTTTTATAAAAATTTTAAAAATGGACTATGTATAGTCCATTTAATTTTGTATATATAGCCAGTCCATTAAATTTTTTGCATGAAAAATAGACAATGTATAGTCTATATAATTGTTTTTATCATGAAAAATGGATGATGTATGGTTTATTAAATTCTTTGCACGAAAAGAAGACGACGTATATAGTCCACTGAAGTTTTTACATACGAAATGGTCGAATTATAGTTAATTTAATTTTTTTTTTTAAATTTTAAAAGTGGACGATGTATAGTCCATTAAATTTTGTATATATAGCCAGTCCATTTATTTTGTTTCATGAAAAATAGACGATGTAAAGTCTATAAAATTTTTTGCATACGAATCGGACGATTTATAGTCGATTAAATTTTTTCATAAAAAATTTAAAAAAAGACGATGTATAGTACATTAAATTTTTTTCATAAAAAAATTTTTTGCATGAAAAATGGATGATGTATAGTTTATTAAATTCTTTGCACGAAAAGAAGACGACGTATATAGTCCACCTAAGTTTTTACATACGAAATGGACGAATTATAGTCAATTAAATTTTTTATAAAAATTTTAAAAATGGACTATGTATAGTCCATTAAATTTTGTATATATAGCCAGTCCATTTAATTTTTTGCATGAAAAATAGACGATGTATAGTCTATATAATTGTTTGCATACGAATCGGACGATTTATAGTCGATTAAATTTTTTCATAAAAAATTGAAAATAAGGACGATGTATAGTCCATTAAATTTTTTTCATAAAAAAAATTGTGTTCATGAAAAATGGATGATGTATAGTTTATTAAATTCTTTGCACGAAAAGAAGTCGACGTATATAGTCCACTTAAGTTTTTATATACGAAATGGACGAATTATAGTCAATTTAATTTTTTATAAAAATTTTAAAAATGGACGATGTATAGTCCATTAAATTTTGTATATATAGCCAGTCCATTTAATTTTTTGCATGAAAAATAGACGATGTATAGTCTATATTATTGTTTGCATACGAATCGGACGATTTATAGTCGATAAAATTTTTTCATAAAAAATTGAAAAAAGACGATGTATAGTCCATTAAATTTTTTTCATAAAAAATTTTTTTCCATGAAAAATGGATGATGTATAGTTTATTAAATTCTTTGCACGAAAAGAAGACGACGTATATAGTCCACCTAAGTTTTTACATACGAAATGGACGAATTATAGTCAATTTAATTTTTTATAAAAATTTTAAAAATGGACGATGTATAGTCCATTAAATTTTGTATACATAGCCAGTCCATTTAATTTTTTGCATGAAAAATAGACGATGTATAGTTTTTATAATTGTTTGCATACGAATCGGACGATTTATAGTCGATTAAATTTTTTCATAAAAAATTTAAAAAAAGACGATGTATAGTCCATTAAATTTTTTTCATAAAAAATTTTTTTTCATGAAAAATGGATGATGTATAGTTTATTAAATTCTCTGCACGAAAAGAAGACGATGTATATAGTCCACTTAAGTTTTTACATACGAAATGGTCGAATTATAGTCAATTTAATTTTTTTTTTTAAATTTTAAAAATGGACGATGTATAGTCCATTAAATTTTGTATATATAGCCAGTCCATTTAATTTTTTGCATGAAAAATAGACGATGTAAAGTCTATAAAATTTTTTGCATACGAATCGGACTATTTATAGTCGATTAAATTTTTTCATAAAAAATTTAAAAAAAGACGATGTATAGTCCATAAAATTTTTTTCATAAAAAATTTTTTCGCATGAAAAATGGATGATGTATAGTTTATTAAATTCTTTGCACGAAAAGAAGACGACGTATATAGTCCACCTAAGTTTTTACATACGAAATGGTCGAATTATAGTCAACTTAATTTTTTTTTTAAATTTTAAAAATGGACGATGTATAGTCCATTAAATTTTGTATATATAGCCAGTCCATTTAATTTTTTGCATGAAAAATAGACGATGTAAAGTCTATAAATTTTTTGCATACGAATCGGACGATTTATAGTCGATTAAATTTTTTCATAAAAAAATTTAAAAATGGACGATGTATAGTCCATTAAATTTTGTATATATAGCCAGTCCATTTAATTTTTTGCATGAAAAATAGACGATGTATAGTCTATATAATTGTTTGCATACGAATCGGACGATTTATAGTCCATTAAATTTTTTTCATAAAAAATTTTTTTGCATGAAAAATGGATGATGTATAGTTTATTAAATTCTTTGCACGAAAAGAAGTCGACGTATATAGTCCACTTAAATTTTTACATACGAAATGGACGAATTATAGTCAATTTAATTTTGATGTATTATAGTCCATTAAATTTTTTTCATAAAAAAATTAGTTTCATGAAAAATGGATGATGTATAGTTTATTAAATTCTTTGCACGAAAAGAATACAACGTATATAGTCCACTTAAGTTTTACATACGAAATGGACGAATTATAGTCAATTTAATTTTTTATAAAAGTTTTAAAAATGGACGATGTATAGTCCATTAAATTTTGTATATATAGCCAGTCCATTTAATTTTTTGCATGAAAAATAGACGATGTATAGTCTATATAATTGTTTGCATACGAATCGGACGATTTATAGTCAATAAAATTTTTTCATAAAAAATTGAAAATAAGGACGATGTATAGTCCATTAAATTTTTTTCATAAAAAATTGTTTTCATGAAAAATGGATGATGTATAGTTTATTAAATTCTTTGCACGAAAAGAAGACGACGTATATAGTCCACCTAAGTTTTTACATACGAAATGGACGAATTATAGTCAATTTAATTTTTTATAAAAATTGTAAAAATGGACGATGTATAGTCCATTAAATTTTGTATATATAGCCAGTCCATTTAATTTTTTGCATGAAAAATAGACGATGTATAGTCTATATAATTGTTTGCATACGAATCGGACGATTTATAGTCGATAAAATTTTTTCATAAAAAATTGAAAAAAAGACGATGTATAGTCTATTAAATTTTTTCATAAAAAAATTTTTTCCATGAAAAATGGATGATGTATAGTTTATTAAATTCTTTGCACGAAAAGAAGACGACGTATATAGTCCACCTAAGTTTTTACATACGAAATGGACGAATTATAGTCAATTTAATTTTTTATAAAAGTTTTAAAAATGGACGATGTATAGTCCATTAAATTTTGTATATATAGCCAGTCCATTTAATTTTTTGCATGAAAAATAGACGATGTATAGTCTATATAATTGTTTGCATACGAATCGGACGATTTATAGTCGATAAAATTTTTTCATAAAAAATTGAAAAAAAGACGATGTATAGTCTATTAAATTTTTTCATAAAAAAATTTTTTCCATGAAAAATGGATGATGTATAGTTTATTAAATTCTTTGCACGAAAAGGAGACGACGTATATAGTCCACCTAAGTTTTTACATACGAAATGGACGAATTATAGTCAATTTAATTTTTTATAAAAGTTTTAAAAATGGACGATGTATAGTCCATTAAATTTTGTATATATAGCCAGTCCATTTAATTTTTTGCATGAAAAATAGACGATGTATAGTCTATATAATTGTTTGCATACGAATCGGATGATTTATAGTCGGTTAAATTTTTTCATAAAAAATTGAAAATAAGGACGATGTATAGTCCATTAAATTACTTTCATAAAAAAATTGTTTTCATGAAAAATTGATGATGTATAGTTTATTAAATTCTTTGCACGAAAAGAAGTCGATGTATATAGTCCACTTAAGTTTTTACACACGAAATGGACGAATTATAGTCAATTTAATTTTTTATAAAAATTTTAAAAATGGACTATGTATAGTCCATTTAATTTTGTATATATAGCCAGTCCATTTAATTTTTTGCATGAAAAATAGACGATGTATAGTCTATATTTTTTGTTTGCATACGAATCGGACGATTTATAGTCGATAAAATTTTTTCATAAAAAATTGAAAAAAAGACGATGTATAGTCCATTAAATTTTTTCATAAAAAAATTTTTTTGCATGAAAAATGGATGATGTATAGTTTATTAAATTCTTTGCACGAAAAGAAGACGACGTATATAGTCCACCTAAGTTTTTACATACGAAATGGACGAATTATAGTCAATTTAATTTTTTATAAAAATTTTAAAAATGGACGATGTATAGTCCATTAAATTTTGTATATATAGCCAGTCCATTTAATTTTTTGCATGAAAAATAGACGATGTATAGTCTATATTATTGTTTGCATACGAATCGGACGATTTATAGTCGATTAAATTTTTTCATAAAAAATTGAAAATAAAGCCCATGTATAGTCCATTAAATTTTTTTCATAAAAAAATTTTTTGCATGAAAAATGGATGATGTATAGTTTATTAAATTCTTTGCACGAAAAGAAGTCGACGTATATAGTCCACTTAAGTTTTTACACACGAAATGGACGAATTATAGTCAATTTAATTTTTTATAAAAATTTTAAAAATGGACTAGGTATAGTCCATTTAATTTTGTATATATAGCCAGTCCATTTAATTTTTTGCATGAAAAATAGACGATGTATAGTCTATATTATTGTTTGCATACGAATCGGACGATTTATAGTCGATAAAATTTTTTCATAAAAAATTGAAAAAAAGACGATGTATAGTCCATTCAATTTTTTCATAAAAATTTTTTTGCATGAAAAATGAATGATGTATTGTTTATTAAATTCTTTGCACGAAAAGAAGACGACGTATATAGTCCACCTAAGTTTTACATACAAAATGGACGAATTATAGTCAATTTAATTTTTTATAAAAATTGTAAAAATGGACTAGGTATAGTCCATTTAATTTTGTATATATAGCCAGTCCATTTAATTTTTTGCATGAAAAATAGACGATGTATAGTCTACATAATTGTTTGCATACGAATCGGACGATTTGTAGTCGATTAAATTTTTTCATAAAAAATTGAAAAAAAAGACGATGTATTATAATAGTCCATTAAATTTTTTTCATAAAAAATTTTTTTGCATGAAAAATGGATGATGTATAGTTTATTAAATTCTTTGCACGAAAAGAAGACGATGTATATAGTCCACCTAAGTTTTTACATACGAAATGGACGAATTATAGTCAATTTAATTTTTTATAAAAATTGTAAAAATGGACGATGTATAGTCCATTAAATTTTGTATATATAGCCAGTCCATTTAATTTTTTGCATGAAAAATAGACGATGTATAGTCTATATAATTGTTTGCATACGAATCGGACGATTTATAGTCGATAAAATTTTTTCATAAAAAATTGAAAAAAAGACGATGTATAGTCCATTAAATTTTTTCATAAAAAAATTTTTTCCATGAAAAATGGATGATGTATAGTTTATTAAATTCTTTGCACGAAAAGAAGACGACGTATATAGTCCACCTAAGTTTTTACATACGAAATGGACGAATTATAGTCAATTTAATTTTTTATAAAAATTTTAAAAATGGACGATGTATAGTCCATTAAATTTTGTATATATAGCCAGTCCATTTAATTTTTTGCATGAAAAATAGACGATGTATAGTTTTTATAATTGTTTGCATACGAATCGGACGATTTATAGTCGATTAAATTTTTTCATAAAAAATTTAAAAAAAGACGATGTATAGTCCATTAAATTTTTTTCATAAAAAATTTTTTTTCATGAAAAATGGATGATGTATAGTTTATTAAATTCTCTGCACGAAAAGAAGACGATGTATATAGTCCACTTAAGTTTTTACATACGAAATGGTCGAATTATAGTCAATTTAATTTTTTTTTTAAATTTTAAAAATGGACGATGTATAGTCCATTAAATTTTGTATATATAGCCAGTCCATTTAATTTTTTGCATGAAAAATAGACGATGTAAAGTCTATAAAATTTTTTGCATACGAATCGGACTATTTATAGTCGATTAAATTTTTTCATAAAAAATTTAAAAAAAGACGATGTATAGTCCATAAAATTTTTTTCATAAAAAATTTTTTTGCATGAAAAATGGATGATGTATTGTTTATTAAATTCTTTGCACGAAAAGAAGACGACGTATATAGTCCACCTAAGTTTTTACATACGAAATGGACGAATTATAGTCAATTTAATTTTTTATAAAAATTTTAAAAATGGACGATGTATAGTCCATTAAATTTTGTATACATAGCCAGTCCATTTAATTTTTTGCATGAAAAATAGACGATGTATAGTCTATATAATTGTTTGCATACGAATCGGACTATTTATAGTCGATTAAATTTTTTCATAAAAAATTTAAAAAAAGACGATGTATAGTCCATAAAATTTTTTTCATAAAAAATTTTTTTGCATGAAAAATGGATGATGTATTGTTTATTAAATTCTTTGCACGAAAAGAAGACGACGTATATAGTCCACCTAAGTTTTTACATACGAAATGGACGAATTATAGTCAATTTAATTTTTTATAAAAATTTTAAAAATGGACGATGTATAGTCCATTAAATTTTGTATACATAGCCAGTCCATTTAATTTTTTGCATGAAAAATAGACGATGTATAGTCTATATAATTGTTTGCATACGAATCGGACGATTTATAGTCGATAAAATTTTTTCATAAAAAATTGAAAAAAAGACGATGTATAGTCTATTAAATTTTTTCATAAAAAAATTTTTTCCATGAAAAATGGATGATGTATAGTTTATTAAATTCTTTGCACGAAAAGAAGACGACGTATATAGTCCACCTAAGTTTTTACATACGAAATGGACGAATTATAGTCAATTTAATTTTTTATAAAAGTTTTAAAAATGGACGATGTATAGTCCATTAAATTTTGTATATATAGCCAGTCCATTTAATTTTTTGCATGAAAAATAGACGATGTATAGTCTATATAATTGTTTGCATACGAATCGGACGATTTATAGTCGATAAAATTTTTTCATAAAAAATTGAAAAAAAGACGATGTATAGTCTATTAAATTTTTTCATAAAAAAATTTTTTCCATGAAAAATGGATGATGTATAGTTTATTAAATTCTTTGCACGAAAAGAAGACGACGTATATAGTCCACCTAAGTTTTTACATACGAAATGGACGAATTATAGTCAATTTAATTTTTTATAAAAGTTTTAAAAATGGACGATGTATAGTCCATTAAATTTTGTATATATAGCCAGTCCATTTAATTTTTTGCATGAAAAATAGACGATGTATAGTCTATATAATTGTTTGCATACGAATCGGATGATTTATAGTCGGTTAAATTTTTTCATAAAAAATTGAAAATAAGGACGATGTATAGTCCATTAAATTACTTTCATAAAAAAATTGTTTTCATGAAAAATTGATGATGTATAGTTTATTAAATTCTTTGCACGAAAAGAAGTCGATGTATATAGTCCACTTAAGTTTTTACACACGAAATGGACGAATTATAGTCAATTTAATTTTTTATAAAAATTTTAAAAATGGACTATGTATAGTCCATTTAATTTTGTATATATAGCCAGTCCATTTAATTTTTTGCATGAAAAATAGACGATGTATAGTCTATATTTTTTGTTTGCATACGAATCGGACGATTTATAGTCGATAAAATTTTTTCATAAAAAATTGAAAAAAAGACGATGTATAGTCCATTAAATTTTTTCATAAAAAAATTTTTTTGCATGAAAAATGGATGATGTATAGTTTATTAAATTCTTTGCACGAAAAGAAGACGACGTATATAGTCCACCTAAGTTTTTACATACGAAATGGACGAATTATAGTCAATTTAATTTTTTATAAAAATTTTAAAAATGGACGATGTATAGTCCATTAAATTTTGTATATATAGCCAGTCCATTTAATTTTTTGCATGAAAAATAGACGATGTATAGTCTATATTATTGTTTGCATACGAATCGGACGATTTATAGTCGATTAAATTTTTTCATAAAAAATTGAAAATAAAGCCCATGTATAGTCCATTAAATTTTTTTCATAAAAAAATTTTTTGCATGAAAAATGGATGATGTATAGTTTATTAAATTCTTTGCACGAAAAGAAGTCGACGTATATAGTCCACTTAAGTTTTTACACACGAAATGGACGAATTATAGTCAATTTAATTTTTTATAAAAATTTTAAAAATGGACTAGGTATAGTCCATTTAATTTTGTATATATAGCCAGTCCATTTAATTTTTTGCATGAAAAATAGACGATGTATAGTCTATATTATTGTTTGCATACGAATCGGACGATTTATAGTCGATAAAATTTTTTCATAAAAAATTGAAAAAAAGACGATGTATAGTCCATTCAATTTTTTCATAAAAATTTTTTTGCATGAAAAATGAATGATGTATTGTTTATTAAATTCTTTGCACGAAAAGAAGACGACGTATATAGTCCACCTAAGTTTTACATACAAAATGGACGAATTATAGTCAATTTAATTTTTTATAAAAATTGTAAAAATGGACTAGGTATAGTCCATTTAATTTTGTATATATAGCCAGTCCATTTAATTTTTTGCATGAAAAATAGACGATGTATAGTCTACATAATTGTTTGCATACGAATCGGACGATTTGTAGTCGATTAAATTTTTTCATAAAAAATTGAAAAAAAAGACGATGTATTATAATAGTCCATTAAATTTTTTTCATAAAAAATTTTTTTGCATGAAAAATGGATGATGTATAGTTTATTAAATTCTTTGCACGAAAAGAAGACGATGTATATAGTCCACCTAAGTTTTTACATACGAAATGGACGAATTATAGTCAATTTAATTTTTTATAAAAATTGTAAAAATGGACGATGTATAGTCCATTAAATTTTGTATATATAGCCAGTCCATTTAATTTTTTGCATGAAAAATAGACGATGTATAGTCTATATAATTGTTTGCATACGAATCGGACGATTTATAGTCGATAAAATTTTTTCATAAAAAATTGAAAAAAAGACGATGTATAGTCCATTAAATTTTTTCATAAAAAAATTTTTTCCATGAAAAATGGATGATGTATAGTTTATTAAATTCTTTGCACGAAAAGAAGACGACGTATATAGTCCACCTAAGTTTTTACATACGAAATGGACGAATTATAGTCAATTTAATTTTTTATAAAAATTTTAAAAATGGACGATGTATAGTCCATTAAATTTTGTATATATAGCCAGTCCATTTAATTTTTTGCATGAAAAATAGACGATGTATAGTTTTTATAATTGTTTGCATACGAATCGGACGATTTATAGTCGATTAAATTTTTTCATAAAAAATTTAAAAAAAGACGATGTATAGTCCATTAAATTTTTTTCATAAAAAATTTTTTTTCATGAAAAATGGATGATGTATAGTTTATTAAATTCTCTGCACGAAAAGAAGACGATGTATATAGTCCACTTAAGTTTTTACATACGAAATGGTCGAATTATAGTCAATTTAATTTTTTTTTTAAATTTTAAAAATGGACGATGTATAGTCCATTAAATTTTGTATATATAGCCAGTCCATTTAATTTTTTGCATGAAAAATAGACGATGTAAAGTCTATAAAATTTTTTGCATACGAATCGGACTATTTATAGTCGATTAAATTTTTTCATAAAAAATTTAAAAAAAGACGATGTATAGTCCATAAAATTTTTTTCATAAAAAATTTTTTTGCATGAAAAATGGATGATGTATTGTTTATTAAATTCTTTGCACGAAAAGAAGACGACGTATATAGTCCACCTAAGTTTTTACATACGAAATGGACGAATTATAGTCAATTTAATTTTTTATAAAAATTTTAAAAATGGACGATGTATAGTCCATTAAATTTTGTATACATAGCCAGTCCATTTAATTTTTTGCATGAAAAATAGACGATGTATAGTCTATATAATTGTTTGCATACGAATCGGACTATTTATAGTCGATTAAATTTTTTCATAAAAAATTTAAAAAAAGACGATGTATAGTCCATAAAATTTTTTTCATAAAAAATTTTTTTGCATGAAAAATGGATGATGTATTGTTTATTAAATTCTTTGCACGAAAAGAAGACGACGTATATAGTCCACCTAAGTTTTTACATACGAAATGGACGAATTATAGTCAATTTAATTTTTTATAAAAATTTTAAAAATGGACGATGTATAGTCCATTAAATTTTGTATACATAGCCAGTCCATTTAATTTTTTGCATGAAAAATAGACGATGTATAGTTTTTATAATTGTTTGCATACGAATCGGACGATTTATAGTCGATTAAATTTTTTCATAAAAAATTTAAAAAAAGACGATGTATAGTCCATTAAATTTTTTTCATAAAAAATTTTTTTCATGAAAAATGGATGATGTATAGTTTATTAAATTCTCTGCACGAAAAGAAGACGATGTATATAGTCCACTTAAGTTTTTACATACGAAATGGTCGAATTATAGTCAACTTAATTTTTTTTTTTTAAATTTTAAAAATGGACGATGTATAGTCCATTAAATTTTGTACATATAGCCAGTCCATTTAATTTTTTGCATGAAAAATAGACGATGTAAAGTCTATAAATTTTTTGCATACGAATCGGACTATTTATAGTCGATTAAATTTTTTCATAAAAAAATTTAAAAATGGACGATGTATAGTCCATTAAATTTTGTATATATAGCCAGTCCATTTAATTTTTTGCATGAAAAATAGACGATGTATAGTCTATATTATTGTTTGCATACGAATCGGACGATTTATAGTCGACAAAATTTTTTCATAAAAAATTGAAAAAAAGACGATTTTTTTCATAAAAAATTTTTTTGCATGAAAAATGGATGATGTATAGTTTATTAAATTCTTTGCACGAAAAGAAGTCGACGTATATAGTCCACTTAAGTTTTTACATACGAAATGGACGAATTATAGTCAATTTAATTTTGTATAAAAATTTAAAAAATGGACGATATATAGTCCATTAAATTTTGTATATATAGCCAGTCCATTTAATTTTTTGCATGAAAAATAGACGATGTATAGTCTATATTATTGTTTGCATACGAATCGGACGATTTATAGTCGATAAAATTTTTTCATAAAAAAATTTAAAAAAGACGATGTATAGTCCATTAAATTTTTTTCATAAAAAATTTTTTTGCATGAAAAATGGATGATGTATAGTTTATTAAATTCTTTGCACGAAAAGAAGACGATGTATATAGTCCACTTAAGTTTTTACATACGAAATGGTCGAATTATAGTCAATTTAATTTTTTTTTTAAATTTTAAAAATGGACGATGTATAGTCCATTAAATTTTGTATATATAGCCAGTCCATTTAATTTTTTGCATGAAAAATAGACGATGTAAAGTCTATAAAATTTTTTGCATACGAATCGGACTATTTATAGTCGATTAAATTTTTTCATAAAAAATTGAAAAAAAGACGATGTATAGTCCATTAAATTTTTTTCATAAAAAATTTTTTTGCATGAAAAATGGATGATGTATAGTTTATTAAATTCTCTGCACGAAAAGAAGACGATGTATATAGTCCACTTAAGTTTTTACATACGAAATGGTCGAATTATAGTCAATTTAATTTTTTTTTTAAATTTTAAAAATGGACGATGTATAGTCCATTAAATTTTGTATATATAGCCAGTCCATTTAATTTTTTGCATGAAAAATAGACGATGTAAAGTCTATAAAATTTTTTGCATACGAATCGGACTATTTATAGTCGATTAAATTTTTTCATAAAAAATTGAAAAAAAGACGATGTATAGTCCATTAAATTTTTTTCATAAAAAATTTTTTTGCATGAAAAATGGATGATGTATAGTTTATTAAATTCTCTGCACGAAAAGAAGACGATGTATATAGTCCACTTAAGTTTTTACATACGAAATGGTCGAATTATAGTCAATTTAATTTTTTTTTAAATTTAAAAAATGGACGATGTATCCATTAAATTATTTTTGATAAAAAAATGTTGTTCATGAAAAATGGATGCTGTATAGTTTATTAAATTCTTTGCACGAAAAGAAGACGACGTATATAGTCCACTGAAGTTTTTACATACAAAATGGACGAATTATAGTCAATTTAATTTTTTATAAAAATTTTAAAAATGGACTATGTATAGTCCATTTAATTTTGTATATATAGCCAGTCCATTAAATTTTTTGCATGAAAAATAGACAATGTATAGTCTATATAATTGTTTTTTTCATGAAAAATGGATGATGTATGGTTTATTAAATTCTTTGCACGAAAAGAAGACGACGTATATAGTCCACTGAAGTTTTTACATACAAAATGGACGAATTATAGTCAATTTAATTTTTTATAAAAATTTTAAAAATGGACTATGTATAGTCCATTTAATGTTGTATATATAGCCAGTCCATTTAATTTTTTGCATGAAAAATAGACGATGTATAGTCTATATAATTGTTTAAATACGAATCGGACGATTTATAGTCGATAAAATTTTTTCATAAAAAATTTAAAAAAAGACGATGTATAGTCCATTAAATTTTTTATATATAGCCAGTCCATTTAATTTTTTGCATGAAAAATAGACGATGTATAGTCTATATAATTGTTTGCATACGAATCGGACGATTTATAGTCGATTAAATTTTTTCATAAAAAATTGAAAATAAGGACGATGTATAGTCCATTAAATTTTTTTCATAAAAAATTGTTTTCATGAAAAATTGATGAAGTATAGTTTATTAAATTCTCTGCACGAAAAGAAGTCGATGTATGTATATAGTCCACTTAAGTTTTTACATACGAAATGGTCGAATTATAGTTAATTTAATTTTTTTTTTTAAATTTTAAAAGTGGACGATGTATAGTCCATTAAATTTTGTATATATAGCCAGTCCATTTAATTTTTTTCATGAAAAATAGTCGATGTAAAGTTTATAAAATTTTTTGCATACGAATCGGACGATTTATAGTCGATTAAATTTTTTCATAAAAAATTTAAAAAAAGACGATGTATAGTCCATTAAATTTTTTTCATAAAAAAATTTTTTGCATGAAAAATGGATGATGTATAGTTTATGAAATTCTTTGCACGAAAAGAAGACGACGTATATAGTCCACTGAAGTTTTTACATACAAAATGGACGAATTATAGTCAATTTAATTTTTTATAAAAATTTTAAAAATGGACGCTGTATAGTCCATTAAATTTTGTATATATAGCCAGTCCATTTAATTTTTTGCATAAAAAAATAGACGATGTATAGTCTATATAATTGTTTGCATACGAATCGGACGATTTATAGTCGATTAAATTTTTTCATAAAAAATTTAAAATAAGGACGATGTATAGTCCATTAAATTACTTTCATAAAAAAATTGTTTTCATGAAAAATGGATGATGTATAGTTTATTAAATTCTTTGCACGAAAAGAAGCCGACGTATATAGTCCACTTAAGTTTTTACATACGAAATGGTCGAATTATAGTCAATTTAATTTTTTTTTTAAATTTTAAAAATGGACGATGTATAGTCCATTAAATTTTGTATATATAGCCAGTCCATTTAATTTTTTGCATGAAAAATAGACGATGTAAAGTCTATAAAATTTTTTGCATACGAATCGGACGATTTATAGTCGATTAAATTTTTTCATAAAAAATTGAAAAAAAGACGATGTGTAGTCCATTAAATTTTTTTCATAAAAAATTTTTTTGCATGAAAAATGGATGATGTATAGTTTATTAAATTCTTTGCACGAAAAGAAGACGACGTATATAGTCCACTTAAGTTTTTATGGACGATGTATAGCCCATTAAATTTTGTATATATAGCCAGTCCATTTAATTTTTTGCATGAAAAATAGACGATGTATAGTCTATATTATTGTTTGCATACGAATCGGACGATTTATAGTCGATAAAATTTTTTCATAAAAAATTGAAAAAAAGACGATGTATAGTCCATTAAATTTTTTTCATAAAAAATTTTTTTGCATGAAAAATGGATGATGTATAGTTTATTAAATTCTTTGCAAGAAAAGAAGACGACGTATATAGTCCACTTAAGTTTTTACATACGAAATGGTCGAATTATAGTCAATTTAATTTTTTTTGAAAATTTTAAAAATGGACTATGTATAGTCCATTTAATTTTGTATATATAGCCAGTCCATTTAATTTTTTGCATGAAAAATAGACGATGTATAGTCTATATAATTGTTTTTTATACGAATCGGACGATTTATAGTCGATTAAATTTTTTCATAAGAAATTGAAAAAAAGACGATGTATAGTCCATTAAATATTTTTCATAAAAAATTTTTTTGCATGAAAAATGGATGATGTATAGTTTATTAAATTCTCTGCACGAAAAGAAGACGATGTATATAGTCCACTTAAGTTTTTACATACGAAATGGTCGAATTATAGTCAATTTAATTTTTTTTTTAAATTTTAAAAATGGACGATGTATAGTCCATTAAATTTTGTATATATAGCCAGTCCATTTAATTTTTTGCATGAAAAATAGACGATGTAAAGTCTATAAAATTTTTTGCATACGAATCGGACTATTTATAGTCCATTAAATTTTTTCATAAAAAATTTAAAAAAAGACGATGTATAGTCCATTAAATTTTTTTCATAAAAAATTTTTTTGCATGAAAAATGGATGATGTATAGTTTATTAAATTCTCTGCACGAAAAGAAGACGATGTATATAGTCCACTTAAGTTTTTACATACAAAATGGACGAATTATAGTCAATTTAATTTTTTATAAAAATTTTAAAAATGGACTATGTATAGTCCATTTAATTTTGTATATATAGCCAGTCCATTAAATCTTTTGCATGAAAAATAGACAATGTATAGTCTATATAATTGTTTTTTTCATGAAAAATGGATGATGTATGGTTTATTAAATTCTTTGCACGAAAAGAAGACGACGTATATAGTCCACTGAAGTTTTTACATACAAAATGGACGAATTATAGTCAATTTAATTTTTTATAAAAATTTTAAAAATGGACGATGTATAGTCCATTAAATTTTGTATACATAGCCAGTCCATTTAATTTTTTGCATGAAAAATAGACGATGTATAGTCTATATAATTGTTTGCATACGAATCGGACGATTTATAGTCGATTAAATTTTTTCATAAAAAATTTAAAAAAAGACGATGTATAGTCCATTAAATTTTTTTCATAAAAAATGTTTTTCCATGAAAAATGGATGATGTATAGTTTATTAAATTCTCTGCACGAAAAGAAGACGATGTATATAGTCCACTTAAGTTTTTACACACGAAATGGTCGAATTATAGTCAACTTAATTTTTTTTTTTAAATTTTAAAAATGGACGATGTATAGTCCATTAAATTTTGTATATATAGCCAGTCCATTTAATTTTTTGCATGAAAAATAGACGATGTAAAGTCTATAAATTTTTTGCATACGAATCGGACTATTTATAGTCGATTAAATTTTTTCATAAAAAAATTTAAAAATGGACGATGTATAGTCCATTAAATTTTGTATATATAGCCAGTCCATTTAATTTTTTGCATGAAAAATAGACGATGTATAGTCTATATTATTGTTTGCATACGAATCGGACGATTTATAGTCGACAAAATTTTTTCATAAAAAATTGAAAAAAAGACGATGTCTATATAGTCCATTAAATTTTTTTCATAAAAAATTTTTTTGCATGAAAAATGGATGATGTATAGTTTATTAAATTCTTTGCACGAAAAGAAGTCGACGTATATAGTCCACTTAAGTTTTTACATACGAAATGGACGAATTATAGTCAATTTAATTTTGTATAAAAATTTAAAAAATGGACGATATATAGTCCATTAAATTTTGTATATATAGCCAGTCCATTTAATTTTTTGCATGAAAAATAGACGATGTATAGTCTATATTATTGTTTGCATACGAATCGGACGATTTATAGTCGATAAAATTTTTTCATAAAAAAATTTAAAAAAAGACGATGTATAGTCCATTAAATTTTTTTCATAAAAAATTTTTTTGCATGAAAAATGGATGATGTATAGTTTATTAAATTCTTTGCACGAAAAGAAGACGACGTATATAGTCCACCTAAGTTTTTACATACGAAATGGACGAATTATAGTCAATTTAATTTTTTATAAAAATTTTAAAAATGGACGATGTATAGTCCATTAAATTTTGTATACATAGCCAGTCCATTTAATTTTTTGCATGAAAAATAGACGATGTAAAGTCTATAAAATTTTTTGCATACGAATCGGACTATTTATAGTCGATTAAATTTTTTCATAAAAAATTGAAAAAAAGACGATGTATAGTCCATTAAATTTTTTTCATAAAAAATTTTTTTGCATGAAAAATGGATGATGTATAGTTTATTAAATTCTTTGCACGAAAAGAAGACGATGTATATAGTCCACTTAAGTTTTTACATACGAAATGGTCGAATTATAGTCAATTTAATTTTTTTTTTAAATTTTAAAAATGGACTATTTATAGTCCATTAAATTTTGTATATATAGCCAGTCCATTTAATTTTTTGCATGAAAAATAGACGATGTATAGTCTATATAATTGTTTGCATACGAATCGGACGATTTATAGTCGATTAAATTTTTTCATAAAAAATTGAAAATAAGGACGATGTATAGTCCATTAAATTTTTTTCATAAAAAAAATTGTGTTCATGAAAAATGGATGATGTATAGTTTATTAAATTTTTTGCACGAAAAGAAGTCGACGTATATAGTCCACTTAAGTTTTTATATACGAAATGGACGAATTATAGTCAATTAAATTTTTTATAAAAATTTTAAAAATGGACTATGTATAGTCCATTAAATTTTGTATATATAGCCAGTCCATTTAATTTTTTGCATGAAAAATAGACGATGTATAGTCTATATAATTGTTTGCATACGAATCGGACGATTTATAGTCGATTAAATTTTTTCATAAAAAATTGAAAATAAGGACGATGTATAGTCCATTAAATTTTTTTCATAAAAAAAATTGTGTTCATGAAAAATGGATGATGTAAGTTTATTAAATTTTTTGCACGAAAAGAAGTCGACGTATATAGTCCACTTAAGTTTTTATATACGAAATGGACGAATTATAGTCAATTTAATTTTTTATAAAAATTTTAAAAATGGACGATGTATAGTCCATTAAATTTTGTATATATAGCCAGTCCATTTAATTTTTTGCATGAAAAATAGACGATGTATAGTCTATATTATTGTTTTCATACGATTCGGACTATTTATAGTCGATACAATTTTTTCATAAAAAATTGAAAAAAAAGACGATGTATATATAGTCCATTAAGTTTTTTTCATAAAAAATTTTTTTGCATGATAAATGGATTATATATAGTTTATTTAATTCTTTGCACGAAAAGAAGTCGACGTATATAGTCCACTTAAGTTTTTACATACGAAATGGACGAATTATAGTCAATTTAATTTTTTATAAAAATTTTAAAAATGGACGATGTATAGTCCATTAAATTTTGTATATATAGCCAGTCCATTTAATTTTTTGCATGAAAAATAGACAATGTATAGTCTATATAATTGTTTTTTTCATGAAAAATGGATGATGTATGGTTTATTAAATTCTTTGCACGAAAAGAAGACGACGTATATAGTCCACTTAAGTTTTTACATACAAAATGGACGAATTATAGTCAATTTAATTTTTTATAAAAATTTTAAAAATGGACGCTGTATAGTCCATTAAATTTTGTATATATAGCCAGTCCATTTAATTTTTTGCATGAAAAATAGACGATGTATAGTCTATATAATTGTTTAAATATGAATCGGACGATTTATAGTCGATAAAATTTTTTCATAAAAAATTTAAAAAAAGACGATGTATAGTCCATTAAATTTTTTTCATAAAAAAATTTTTTGCATGAAAAATGGATGATGTATAGTTTATTAAATTCTTTGCACGAAAAGAAGACGACGTATATAGTCCACTGAAGTTTTTACATACAAAATGGACGAATTATAGTCAATTTAATTTTTTATAAAAGTTTTAAAAATGGACTATGTATAGTCCATTTAATTTTGTATATATAGCCAGTCCATTTAATTTTTTGCATGAAAAATAGACGATGTATAGTCTATATAATTGTTTAAATACGAATCGGACGATTGATAGCCGATAAAATTTTTTCATAAAAAATTTAAAAAAAGACGATGTATAGTCCATTAAAT